>OX451218.1:43150102-43443814 GCA_949628195.1 Phasia obesa
TTGGAATCAAAATGTGTTTCAGAATTCCAAATGACTGTAACGTCTTACAAGCAGAAATATCTGCTATCAAAAGAGCGGCAAACAGGTTAAGGTACCACAGAATATTCAACGGGGATATCTGGTTTTGTACCGACAGTAAAGCTGCAATTCTGTCCTTGACAGGTGTGTTTACCATATCAAATTTAGTTCTGGAATGCCGGACATCCTTAAATGTGATGGCGGAAAATTCAACAGTCACCCTTTAATGGGTTCGGGGACGTGGGACTATTGTAGGCAACTGTGTTGCTGATTAACTGGCAAATAGAACTCTGCTTAACGATAGCGCCATTGACGTCTATTGTGGCATTACCCTTTCTGCTTGCGGGCATCGAATAAATCGAGCCTTATACGATCTGGCCCAGGCCCATGTTGGAAAAAGTCATCGAAAATTGGACGTCCAGATTGGACTACATCCGCGCCAGCTGTGGCGGTCATATGCCAGAAATCATATTTAAAATGTAATGCTACAAGATTATCTTTCGGATAAATAAAATTCATGTCAATCGAATAATCGTTGTTATATTGCAACTTATTTATTTTATTTTTTTTTTATTTTATTTATTTTAATTATAATTAAAATTATAACTAAAAGAAACTAAGGCTATCGGCTTTTGTGTCTATAATATATTATTTTTATTACAGTTTTATATTTAATTTTATATCTTGTTTTTGAGGTTTGTTAGCTCTATAAATTTTGAAATTAATTCTATGTTAGATTTTGTTGGTATTATGCGTGCGTCTGTTGGGCTTGTATTTCCAAATACAATCTATCTTGTGTTTCTAAAAACATGGCAGTCGTTAAGAATAAGTTTTGTTGTTAGAAGTGTTTGGCAGTTTTGACAGATTGGTTGAGATTAAATAATTATGGGTAAGTAGTGTATGACCAAGTCTTAATCTAGTGTATAATTTGTTCTTGAATATATTAGTATGTGTCGAAAGGGTAGGGGAACTCCTGTTTGGGTTTATTTCTTTATAAGGATGGGTGTATAGCTCCCACTTTCTCTAGTTTTCTAATTGAATTTGTGTTTTTATCATTCTTATTATATTTTTGTTTGTTTGAGGATTTTTAAAGAAAGTAGGGCGCTATTATAGTGTTTTTTTGCAGCATAGTCTGCTTCTTCATTGCCTTTGATTCCTGTATGACCTGGAATCCAGATAATTTTGATTCTATCGGACTATTCCAGTATATTTTGCTGTATTATTTTTATTATTTCATTTTTGGTATATATGTTTTTAAGGCTTGGAATAACCCATGAGACTCGGTTGCTATTATAGTTTTCTCATTTTTTCCCTTTATTATTTGTAGACTTTCGTACAACGCTTGGGCCTCGGCATCAAAGATCGTTGCTGGCTCGGTTAGTAGACCTCGAGTTATGAGAGTTCCATTTTCTTCCACAGCTGCAAATGAGGTCCCATTTATCGTTTTTGATCCATCTGTATAGATTATTTTCCAGTTGTCCATGAGATATTCACATTCTATATCCTTAAACATTTGTTTGTATATTATGTTAGATGTATTTTCTTTCCTGAATTTTGAAAGGTAATCTATAAAGAGGGGTTTGTTTAGCATCCACGAAGGAAAGCGATCGTTTCGTAATTTTTTGTTTTTGGAGTCGAATGGTTTATACATAAACCACAGATCAGTAAGTGTTGATTTAATTTTTAGAGCTGTTTTCCGTTTTTTTAGTTGACCGACTTCTTTTTGTAATAGGTCGCTATTTATTTTCATTATTTGATTGCATTTTAACATTTGCATTCGCTCTTCTACATCTGACACTCCTCCTTCTGCAAGTAGGTTTTTGGTGGGACTTGTTCGAAAAGCTCTTAAACTGCATCTTATTGCTGTGTTGAATATCGTTTTTACTTTTTAGCGTTCCGTACACAAAGTGTAAAAACGTAACCCTATTATTTTCGCTACAATGTCTGTCCGTCTGGCCGTCTGTCAGCGCCTTTTATCTCTGGAACCGTAATAGGTAGACTCTTGAAATTTTCACAGATGATGTATAGCTGTTGCCGCTATAGCAACAAATACTAAAACTTATAGGGTGTTCTAATAGAGAGGTGTTATTCACGAATATGTGCATATTTCGTGAACTGTATGTGGGATACACTTGAAATTTACAAACAGTAATTAAAACTTAGTTCACTATATAAACAACTATAAAAAAATAAAACTAAAAATTAAAGGGTGTTCCGATAGTGGTCTGATTTGCATGTATAAGCGTAAGTTTTGAACCATAACAGGTAGATGCTTCAAATTTTCACAGAAGGTGTATAGCTGTGACCGCTATAGTAGCAAATCGCCACCTAAAATGCAAAAGGCCGTAACTACACTTTTTAGTTTTTTACAGGAGAAGGAATAAACGTTATAAATTAAAGACTACTTAATACTTAATATCCACATTTTAGATTCAAACTTAGAAAACAAACATAACACACATTGAAAGATAATCAAAGCCAACTTTGTTTTGATTTTTTTTTTGGAAAAGTGCAGTTACGGCTTTTTGGTTTAGTTGACGTTGCAGTTACGGCCTTTTGTTTTTCACCAATAAAGTCGTTATTTTTGGACGTATACATGTAAAATTTGCTGTGTAGATGTGTTTCGGTTAAGTTCGTCATAATCAATCAAAAAGTAAATTTTGAATTTTTGAGTAGTTACGGCCTTTTGCATTTTAGGTGACGAAATACTAAATTTTATACGGTGTTCCGATAGAGAGGTGTTATTCACGAATATGTGCATATTTCGTGAACTGTAGGTGGGATACACTTGAAATTTACAAACAGTAATTAAAACTTAGTTAACTATACAGTAGTTTTGACTTACCTGCCTTTCACTTAAGTGCACTTTGCAGATAAGTGCACAATATTTATATTTCTTGTTTTTATTCCACTAAATTCTATATAAATTCACTCTTTTAAGTGCATTGTTCATACCTGCACATTTAAGATAAGTGCATCATATTTTTGGAAGCTTTGATTCGATTTCATAGAAAAAATTTCATTTAGCTGCCTAACATGTACAAAAAAAAAAAAAAAAAAAAATAACCAAAACACAAAGAAAGAAAAAAGAAACGTTTTATTTTTCCCTCTCTCAAATTGGAATTTAGTTGAAAAGTGAACTTGAAAGGAAAAATGTCTAAGAAGACTTTAACATCTTTTTCAATAAAAGACAAAATTAACATAATTAAAAGTGTTGAAGAAGACCACTTAGAAAAAAAAAAAGCAATTTGTTTAAAATATACATAAATGTGATATTTCGCCAGTAAACCGAATTTTGAAAAATAAGGCAGAAATAACTAAGACCACTAGCAGTTCAAGCAATGGGCTTGTTCGGAAATGCATCACTGCGCATGTGTATGAATTGTTTTAAAAATATTATATAATTGATTTTTATTTAATGATTTGTTTTTAACTGCACTTTTAGGCAGCAAACTTAAATGCACATACCTGCATTATTGGGAAGGTAAGTGAATTAAGCTTATCTGCATTTTTGATATACCTGCACAAAATATCGTGCAAAAGTTGGTTGTGCAGGTAAGACAAAATTACTGTATAAACAACTATAAAAAATAAAACTAAAAATTAAAGGGTGTTCCGATAGTGTTGTGATTTGCATGTATAAGGCCTAAGTTTTGATCCATAATATGTAGACTCTTGAAAATTTCACAGAAGGCGTATAACTGTGGCCACTATAGCAACAAATACTAAAACTTATAGGGTGTTCCGAAAGTGACGTGTTATTTGCCTTTATATCTTTATTTCTTGAGCTACAGGAAGCAACCACTTAAAATTTGCAGTGATTTAAACTATGTTCGCGTTATAAGCAAGTATACAATATTAAACCTAAAAATTAACGGGTGTTCCGTTAGTGATGTGATTTGTATGTGTATATGGGATAGGTTTTGAACGGTAATAGGTAGACTCTTGAAGTTTTTACGGGATGAGTATTACTATGGCCACTATAACAAATAGTAAAAATTAAAAGGTGTGCCGACAGTGACGTGATTTGCATGCATATTGACTAATTTTTTAACCATAATAGATAGACTCTTAAAATTTTCACAAGTGGTGTATTACTATGACCCCTATAAAAACAATAAAAATTTAAAGGATTTTTCGACAGTGACGTGTTTTGCATGTATAACGACATATTTTTTGAACCGTAATAAGTAGACTCTTCCAGTTTGTATAGAAGATGTGATGTCATGGCCGTTATGATAATTACTAAAAATTAAAGGGTATTTTTCACGTATAGTAACTTATTTTATTAATAGTAATAGGTAGACTCTTGATATATTCATAGAAAGAGAATTGCCATGGCCGCCAAAGCAAATAACAAAATTAAAGCCTTATTTTTTGAACCGTAATAGGTAGATACTTGAATTGTTTACACTATATGTTTTACTTCGCCGCTGTAACAATTACTAATTACTAAAGGGTGATCCATGTGACATGTTTTTAACGTATATTACCTTATTTTTTGAACCACAATAGGTAGGCCTGATATTTTTATAGAAAGTGTATTACCATGGCCGTTATAACAATAATTCCTAAAATTTAAAGGGTGTTTCAATTCGCAATTTTCGCAAATATGACTTTGATTTTAAAAATAAAGGGTGCCCCATAAGACATGAAAAAATTAACAACTTGATTTTTTAAAGGCGTACTAAACGTAGTACGGAACCCTACGTGTGTGAGACTAACTCGCACTTGACTAAATAAATTGTTTGTGCACATTTTCCATAGATTGTTAGGCCGTAGTAAATTTTCGCTCCTACAATGAGTTTTGCGGCATTAATTAAGGTGTTAGTGGTTTAAATGTGTGTTTTTTATCAAAAATAATTCCTAATATCTTTAGGTGGTTAGTGTTTTCAATTTCATAATTGTGAAGTGTAATATTAGCATCATTACATTTAAGTTTTTTGCATACATGTAGGTGTTTACATTTTTCCAACGATATTTTTGAGCCAGACTTGTTTGACCAACAATCAATTGCCATTAGAGTTTTCTTAAACTGATTTTCAATATTTGTTGTTGTTTTTCCGTTACTTATTAATTATAGATCGTCTGCATATATGCAGAAATTAGTTATTTGATGGGTAATAATTTCATTTAAGTTTTCAAAAGCAATTATAAAAAGCGTTGTAGAGAGTGAAGAGCCTTGGGGTATCCCGCTATATATGGATTTTATACTCGACAAGATGTTGCTTACTTTGACTTTTATTTTTCTGTTGGATAGGAAAGACTTAATGTAATTGAATATTTTAGAACCAATTTTCCAGCCGTGAAGTTTTTTTAGTACCAGGTGTATTCTCACTCGGTCAAATGCCTTGTCAAAGTCTATTGATAGTATAGAGATGTGGTTTTTTGTTGAAAGACTTTTACAGATTAAGTGATCAAGATATAATAACGCATCCATAGTTCCAGACCCTGGCTTGAAAGCGACTTGTTTTGGCGAGATCTTTTTTGATGCCGTACAAACCATAGAAGTCGTCTAGATATTATTTTTTCAAGAACTTTCCCTACGCAGGGCAAGAGAGAAATTGGTCTATAGTTGCTAATTTCTATTGTATTTTTGTTTGGTTTTTTAATAGGAACTACTATTGCGGTTTTGTATGACTGTGGTATAATTTCAGAATCAAAAAGGTCGTTAAATAATAAAAGTATTCTTTCTTTAAGTATTTTTGGGCTTCTTTTCATTAGTTCATACGTTATCCCATCAAAACCTGGGGTGGATCCAGTTGTGGAGTTAAGACAACTATTGAATTCACCTGGGCTGATGGGGACTTTTTTTCACACGCTTATCAGGTTCGTAAGTAACACTAAGGTCCAAGACGTTTTTCAGGTGGAGTCTATATTCGTTAGAAAAATTTTCTGTTTTTGATAAGTCTGATAGATATTGGCTGAAACATTTTGCTATTAATTGTTTTTCATCATATTTTTGGTTGTTATATTCTTTAACTCTAATTGTCTTTGCCTCATAGTCTCCTGTTAATGTACGAATATTTGCCCATATATTTTTTACTGAGGTTTGAGGGTTTAACATTGTGCTTTTGCTATTCTTTTTTCCTTGTTGAATTAGACGTTTTTCTTTTTGTAATCCAAAAGATTAGGTATTGTCATACTATTTTTAAAGAGTTCTGAATTCCACCAAGGAACGCATTTCATACGTAAGAAGTTATTATTTGTACGAGGTATGGAAACATTACATGCTGAACGGATTATTTTATGAATTTTTGCTGCTTCTTGGTTAGTGTTATGCGATGTGCTGATATTAACAATTGAAGTCTCTATATGACTCTTAAATCTTAGCCAATTTGCTTGTTTGTATTTAAATCGCGTTTTTGGTATATTTTCAGGTGTTGGGTGGTTGATGGGATTTGTGTATATTGTGAAAATAGGGAAATGATCACTATTGTATAAATTATTGATCACTTTCCAAGATAGATTAGGCAGTAGTGGGGTTGAACAAAATGTTAGATCTATGTTTGTAAAGGAGTTGTGAGTTGAAAGGTGGGTAGGAGATCCATCATTTAGTATGGCAATGTTATTGTTAATTAACGCGTTTTCTAAAATTTTACCTTTAGCGTTGTATTTACATGAACCCCAATTGGGACTCCATGCGTTAAAATCACCTGCTAAGATGAAATCTTCATTGATAGGAATTAGATTTTCAATGTCTTGGTTTTCTATGTCCTTGTCTGGAGGGATGTAAACTGAAGTGATGATATTCTTTTTTGCTGTTAACATAACTGTTACTGATGAGATGTTTTGGGTGGTAGGTAAAAATGTATGTGGAAAGCTTCTATGTATAAGAAGACCGCAGCCTTGACGTGAAGAGCTATGGAAATTGTGGAAATATCCTGTATATTGCTTTGGGATTATTGGATTATCTGCACTTTTGATGTGGGTTTCTTGTAGGCATATGATATGTGGGTTGTATTTTTTATCAAAAGTTCCAAATTTGTATAGTTATTATAAAATCCATTAATGTTCCACTGTATTACTACTAGGTTCATAAATTGTTGGTTAATATAGAATATATTTGGAATAATAGGTATATGTACATATATATTTTATTTTAAGAGTTTCTTTGAATTGTGTATATTTTGGACACGTGAATGATGAAGATGAATGATCGCCGAGGCAATTAGGACACATTACACGAGTGCATGGTACAGGAGGGTGAGGAGGAAAATTACAGTTTTCGCAGGATGTGTTGTTATTACATCTGTTTTTCGTGTGCCCCAAAAGCTGACAATTTTTGCATCTCATGGGGTTTGGGGATTATTCTCTTACGTTGACAGTATACCAAGCAATTGTAATTTTTGATGGGATTTTATACAAATCAAAAGATAGCAGAATTTTACCTGTGGAAATTCTTTTATCTCCTTGTTTTGTGTATTTATATATTTCTGTGACACCTTGCTCTTTTCAGTAATCTAAAATTTCTTCCTCACTGGTTTGAAGTAGATTGCGGTCATATATAGTACCTTTACAAATGTTTAATGATTTGTGCATCGAAAACTCTACTTCACAAAGACCGCCAAAATTTTTGGTTATTAGGAATTTTTCGGCAATTTTTTGGGTTTTGGTTAGAACAAGAATGTTTCCATCTCTTAACAGGCTGATATTTTCATATTCACTACTAATTCCTTTAATTGCTTTTTCAATTGCAAAAACGCTGAAGGAGCTAATTGTTTTTTTTTTTTTTTTTCATTAATTGATTAGATTATATATTTTGGATCTTTTATTAGTTTATGTTGCTGATTCAGTGTCGGAAAATTTTCAATATTGGCATTTGGTTTTCTTTTCTTCGCTGGTCTTTTAATAGTTTCGTCTAAAAGACTAAACCTATTCCCCGAAGGGAATGGGTCATATACATCCATCTCACTGATTTATTTCTTTCTTCTATTCTTAACTGTCTTCTTTAAAAAAAGCGATAATTTGATTTTTTTTACGAAAGAGAAAGATTACGAAATATGAGAAAAATAAACTATCGATCAAAGCACTTGTTATCACGCCAGCTGTTAGTCGATGACTGTGTATATTGCAACTTAAAGTTCTATACCTCTATAAAAAAACACCCATTAGAAGAACAGTAAAGAAAAATAAAAACGTAGCTTTTTTGTTGGTGTTTTGTTGAAGCTTTAATATTCTGTAATATTATATACACTTCTCATTGTGTTTTGTAGAATTTTATAACTTAGAAGAATAGAATATTTTTGGCTTCTCTAAAAGTAGGAAAAAGGTTTCCTGATGGTTTGGCCTGAGGAACCAGTGAAATACGTATTGGAACTAGCTCTTTTCCCCCAACAAATAAATTGCATTTTTATTATAAAACGTTATGGGTAATTAGCATAATATTAAATAATTAATATTTAAATTCCCGAACAATTTATAAATAACTTCTTACATTTTTAGTTTAGAATTGGTGCCTATCTATCTGTTTTGAAGTCTTTTTTTTTGCAAGAACGTGAACGACACAACTCTAAATTGTTTAATAGTTGCAGCTTGAATGATTTCTACTTAATTAATATAATATTAATTCATATTCACATATTTATTATTGTCCATATTAATTTTAATTAAATTGTTTAAGACTGCCCGACATCCATTATATGAAACCACAACTGATGTCTACAATGCTGATCGTTTTGGACGTGGACCTCCACTGACTCATTATGATGAAATTGATCCGTATGGTAGATCTACTCGTTACAGAGAGCTTCCTCCTCATAGAATGCCGCAATATGAAGATGAACGACGTGTACGACCAGCTCGTGAGGTGATTGTTCAAAGAGTTGAGCCATTAGGTCGTAGCGATGATTGGAATGACCCATGGATGCGATCAAAATCCCCTAATGGCAGAGGAGCATCGCGAGAACATGGTGATAAACGACGCAGAGAACGACGCAGTTACAGTAGCAATTCATCTTACACAAGTTCAAGCAGCTCCCAATCAGACTCTAGTTCTGATTCCAGCCGTTCTCTTAGCCCTCGAGACCGCCACAGACGTCGATATGATAGCAGCTCTCACAAAGCGTCTCCTTCAGCAACACGCAGAGCTGGCGGAAGAAATTTGCGTTCTATTACTCCACCGCCAAAAAAAATAAGGAGTTCCTCAAGTAAGTTTGTATATATATATATATATATATATATATATATATATATATATATATATATATATATATATATATATATATATATATATATATATATATATATATATATATATATATATAGCGAAAACCTTTGTTATCAGTACTTAATATTTCCACGTTTATTTACATTAATAGGTATGTGATGTTATAAGCATACATACCAATAAATAATATATTTAAGAGTTTAAGGGTAATCTTTGACTAAATCCTAGTATGGGGACACTTATCAGTGATAAGTTATTACCAGTTAATAATATACTACATACATACTTTTAATTAATTTTCATGAAATAATATGTGTAATATTTATACCTTTAGGTTTGCGCCAATCACCAAACGTGAAAAGAAGAACAAATATATCATCACCCGTTTATAACAGAGATAGTGCATATAGTCCTCTTCACAAAAGAAAGAGACTATCCCCGTTAACGAAAAAGATACGTAGTGACAAGTCAAAAATAAAGCATAGGCATTCTTCAAGTTCGTCTGATTCGGGTATAGCATGATTTTTATTTTCCTTTTAATTTTTTTATATAGTAAGAAAATTTTAGATTCTACTGGAACTGATTCAGAATCTGATTCTGGTTCTTCTTCATCAGAGAGCTCATCTCAATCTCAAGACCTTACTCCTCCAAAGCGACTACGAATTTCAGATAAGTTAACATCTAATGAAAGAAAAGGGCTCAAAAAGGGTAAATTTAACAGATCTGTTTTTTAAGCTTAATCTAATATTTTTCTTAATAGATTTGCCAAAAAAGAGGTCTCCAATATCAATTGAATTGAAAAAACCCGCAACTGTTGGAGTTTCTGCATTAACATCTCCAGCTCACGCTGCATCCGTGGAAAAGGATTCAAAAAAATCGCGACGTGAAGAACTTCTTAAGCAATTAAGAGCAGTTGAGGATGCAATTGCAAAGAAACGTTCAAAACTTGCATAATAAAACATAAAAGAAGACGTCAACTGCGTAGTTGCAAAACATGAACTATTTTTTTCTTCAAATTAAAGTTCGATTGATAAAGTCTTAAAATAAATATAAAATATAAATATTTTTTTTTTTATTTCGCATTATGGACGTGTCAAGAAGTGTGATTCATATAATTTTCCAAATAAAACAAAATAATTGAAATCACTTTTTATATTTTTATTTACAACTTATTAAAGTAGAGATATAAAAAGGATAATGAAATGTCGAAAGGATGCTATATAAATAGCTGCGGGTTCGCTTTTCTTTTTCATTATTTTATCTTAACGAAGAAGAAAATATACTGGCATACAAATTTGTGTTTAAATATGTATATTTTACTAAAAAATGAACTGGCATCACTATGTTGAGGTAGATGTGATTTTTTAAGTCGCTTGATTGAATTTTATCTAAACTAATTGATAATGAGCTAATAAAAAGTTAAAGTTTATAAAAACTATAGTCAATTAACTAAGTATACTTGTTAATTCAAATTAATCAATAATAAAAAAAAGGTTGACACAGCAAGCAAAAATTAACTTAATTTCTTATTATTGTTGTTGTCTTTGATCTAGGCGAATTGATGTTTACCAGTGCATAAACAATAACAAATTAACATGGCGTTGTTGAGTTTTTTCCTACTTTTTGCTAATTACATACATACATACTTAATTTTTGGTGGTGTTTTGCAAAATACATACGTAATGTGTGTGAAGTTAAATTTCGAAATTTAAATCTCAGACACAAACCAATTATGTTAACAGAGGTCTGTTAACATGCTAACATAGCGCTGTTAAGCATATAAATCCTGGGGGTATATCTTCCAAATGGAATTGTGACCACATTTTTGGACCAAATAAACCACAAAAAATGTAGCGGGCGGCTTATTTTATTGTTTTTCGATAAAAATTTCTAAGTTTTTACATTTTAATATTTTAAGAATTTTTAAGGATAAGTCTGAATTCCAGGAGAACGGTAAAAGATGGGCAGCTAAAAATTGATCTATTTTAAAGGAATTACATCCTTTTATGATTCCTAGTAATTAAATTCAATTAAAAATGGAGTTCTGATATAAATTTTTACAAATTTGTAATTTGCTAATTGGCAGAAATTCTACTCTAGCTTTAGACTGCAAACTTTTATTATACAAGTCAATTCTAAAACCAATATGGTGTTATGGCATTCAATTATGAGGCACTGCCTCAGCTACCAACGTAGAAAAAATTCAAAGGCGACAAAATAAGATTCTTCGTATAATTACATCTGCTCCTTGGTATATAAAAAACTCAAACATTCATAAAGATCTAAACGTGCCATCAGGTAAAGCAGAAATAGCGAAACTTGCCATAAGGTATTTAAGGAAGGTTGAAACTCATCCGAATCCACTGGCCCGTAACATACTTAATGAACCTGGTTACATTCGCCTAAGAAGGAGGGACACTCCTTCTCTCATCCGTACATCAGAGGGATAACCCGCAAATTACAGTAACCGTGAAACATACATTTTGTTTTGTCCAGCACTGGTTGGACTAAACAAGTATATTTATTTTTTTTAGACTTAAGATATGAGTAACTATTGATAGTTCAATTATATTGAAGATACAATAAATAAAAATTGCGAAAAAAAAAATTTGTACCAGAATGGCATTGCTATTTTTGATGTACATAACGTTTGAAATGTCGTCAAGAGCAGTTTCAAATTTATAATTAGCACACAGCTTAGTGATTACTTCATAAAGATTATCCAATTTTTTGAGCAGGCCAATAAGCCAGTTTAGTTGGACTGCTTTTAACTTTGTTTCTATGTGGCGTTTCCATGTAAGGCGCCGGTCAAGATGTATGCCGAGATATTTGACGTCTGAAAGCTGAGGTATCGTTTGGTTATTTATCCGAATAGGGGGGCAAGATTCTCTACGCAGTGTGAAGGTTATGTGAGTACATTTTTGTTCATTAACTTTTATTCTCCATTTCTTCATCCATTTTTCTAAATTGGATATGTGGTCTTGTAAATATCGTGATGCTACTTCGGGTCTTTCGTGAATGCTCAAAAAGGCTGTGTCGTCAGAAAATGTCGATGTGTGAACTCGGTTACTAGTTGGCGTGTCTGAAGTATACAATAAGTATAAAAAGGGCCCCAATATACTACCTTGGGGAACTCCGGCTTCGATTGGCTGGGGTGAGCTTAAAAAATCTCCTTCTTTTATAATAAATTTTCGTTCGGTTAAATAACTATCTAGCAGCTTATATAGATTTACGGGCAAGTTCAGTTTTAGCTTATATATTAGGCCTTCATGCCATACCTTATCAAATGCTTGAGAAACGTCGATAAAAAGCGCAGAGCAGTATTTTCTCTCTCTTCAAAAGTCTTCTTAACAACATTGACTAACCTGTGAGTTTGTTCGATCGTACTATGTTTTTTCCTGAAGCCGAATTGATGGTTTGGAATACATCCTTTGTCGCTTAGAATAGGGTTAAGCTTAGTTATTAACATCCTCTCAAACAGCTTTGACATATTTGACAAAAGGCTTATTGGTCTGTATGATTCAATTTTTGTGTGGTCTTTTCCTGGTTTAGGAATCATGGTAACCAAGGATACCTTCCACTCTGTGGGAAAGTACTCAAGACGTAAAATGGCATTAAAAATAAAAAGAACGATTCTGCGAGCTATACGGGGCAACTCAACATCTTGTTACTGGTTTTATCAACGCCAGGGGCTTTTTTGGTGTTTAAATCCGTTATTGCCTTTTCAAGATCACCAAATTCAAATCTTATCGGGACTGTAGCACTAGCCTCAAAAACTGGCAACTCAACTATATCGGTCGATATATTTGGGGTAAAAACCTTTTTCAAATGTCCTGCAAATAAATTTCCTTTTTCGGTATCACTCCTTGCCCAGCCTCCAGCTGAAGTTCGCAAGGGAGGCTTACGTAAGACTGGCCTTTTAAGGTTTCCACAAGCACGCCATAACGAATAATCTGATTGAGGAGTTGCGTCTAGGTCTCCCAAATAGGTTTTCAGGGATGCTACTCTTCGAGATTCCAGCATGTCTCTTAGCCGGTTCGTGCATTCTTTAAGTCTGCTTTTGAGTTGAGATCTCTGTGATTGCCATTCTCTACGAATTTTTCTTTTTTCAGCCAAGAGCCGTTCGACATCTGCAGAATAAATTTGATTGTATCTAGCTAATTGTCGGGTTATTGTTGAATATTGGGCAGCTGATGTGAGGTTTTGGCCAAAATCAATAAGACTGCGCTCTACGTCTTCAGGTGTTATTAGCCGGATGTTTTCCGAACAATGAGTACTAAGATACTTTCTATATTTCAACCAATTAATGCTTGTGATAGTCATTGGTGATATGATGTTTTGTTTGTCCCATATATAGACGATAGTGGGTGAATGATCTGAGGATAATTCAAGTGACGCTTCAGCTTTAATCGTTTCTCTCGGAATACCCTTAATCACGCCAAAATCGATAACATCGGGTATTTTTTGTCGATCAGTAGGCCAATAGGTGGGTTGTCCACTCGATATCACATTCAGATGCATTTTTGAAATTGTGTCAAACAAAACACGACCTTTTGGAGTTATTAGGCGTGATCCCCAAAATGTATGTTTAGCGTTGTAGTCGCCTGATGCTATGAAACACAGACCTAGTGATTTGAAGAAATCGCTGTATTGACTCTCTGATATTTGAAACCTCGGAGGTGAATAAATCGAAGAAATAACTAAGTTTTGCTGAAATTCTTCAATGCAGATGTTTGTTGCTTGTAGGTAATCTTCACAAAAATCACACTGTAAATAATGTTTGATTCGAGCCTTTATTAGTATTGCTGAACCACCACATGCTCTGCCACGGGGGTCTTTGGTGTCATATAAGATATAGCCATTTATTTAAAAAAAAGCTATTTGTTGTTAAGGTAGTCTCTGAAACCAGCAAGACATCAATTTGTTCCTTCTTAAGGAAGTACTCGAGTTCATTTTTGTGTTGGCGCAAGCCGTTTGCGTTCCAGAAACATATTTATAAACAGTTCATGGTTTGTTAAGTAACGCCTGCAACATAGTAGATTGCATGCGTACCATTTCTTGCATCATGCTGCTCATAGAGCTCATAAAATTGTTTATCGAATGCACTAATGTCTCGATGCTTACTTCGAGACGATTAAAATTACCAGATGGTGTTTGTTCTTTATGATGCGATTGCAAATTAGGAGTAGAAGTAGTTGTCGGTACCGCTTTATGTACTGAAGTATGATTGGTTTTTACCATATCTGCGTATGAAACATGTTGTGTTGTTGGTTGGGCTAACTGAGGATAATGAGCATTTGCTCGATATTGTTGGTGCCAAGGCGAATTCATACCAGGTGTGAGCAGTAGGACAACAACTACAACAAAACAACAACTTTGTCATTAGATTAGCAGATATGAAACAATGTATTTTTTGACAAGACATTAGCAAAAAAAACGAGAGCAAAAAACAATCAGCTGGGCTATCGACTCCACCTGGTATGAATTCGCCTTGGTTGGTGCTTAGCAGGAGTATTTAGTTTTTGAGTGGTTTTCCTTACCATGGAAAAAACTGGACAGCCTCTGTAGTTAGCAGTGCGGTTTCCACCGCAATTGCTGCATTTTTTAACTTTCGAGTCATCGCTTGTTTTGTCGCATTGGGCGGAACAATGTAGCTCGCCACATACAACGCAAACCGGAGGCAACTTACAGTAAGCCCTAGCCCATATTCTTGACAATTTAGGCACTGGACAGGTCCTGGACGCTTATGCGGCTCCTCTACAGTTATTTTACGGTGTAACAGGTATTTCAGATTGTAAATGGGGTGCGTTTCGTTCTTCTTCAATCTGATATCTCCAGATTCCAGTTCAACGCGAAATAGTGTTTGGGGGACACGTTCCCGATTACGGAGATTATCTACACTTTTTATTTTAAAACCCGCTTTTTGGAGTCCGGCTCTTATTTCAGCTGGATCAACGTATGAATCTACACCTTTAATGACTACCTGTAGACCTTTACTACTCTTCAGCTGATAGGTATAAAAGTTCTATTTGCAGTTTTCGAACTCGTTTACTGCTTTACGATAACTGCTGCAACAGTAGGACAACAACTACAACAAAACAACAACTTTGACATTAGATTAGCAGATATGAAACAATGTATTTTTTGACAAGACATTAGCAAAAAAACGAGAGCAAAAAACAATCAGCTGGGCTATCACTCCACCTGGTATGAATTCGCCTTGGTTGGTGCTTAGCAGGAGTATTTCGTTTTTGAGTGGTTTTCCTTACCATGAAAAAACTGGACAGCCTCTGTAGTTAGCAGTGCGGTTTCCACCGCAATTGCTGCATTTTTTAACTTTCGAGTCATCGCTTGTTTTGTCGCATTGGGCGGAACAATGTAGCTCGCCACATACAACGCAAACCGGAGGCAACTTACAGTAAGCCCTAGCCCATATTCTTGACAATTTAGACACTGGACAGGTCCTGGACGCTTATGCGGCTCCTCTACAGTTATTTTACGGTGTAACAGGTATTTCAGATTGTAAATGGGGTGCGTTTCGTTCTTCTTCAATCTGATATCTCCAGATTCCAGTTCAACGCGAAATAGTGTTTGGGGGACACGTTCCCGATTACGGAGATTATCTACACTTTTTATTTTAAAACCCGCTTTTTGGAGTCCGGCTCTTATTTCAGCTGGATCAACGTATGAATCTACACCTTTAATGACTACCTGTAGACCTTTACTACTCTTCAGCTGATAGGTATAAAAGTTCTATTTGCAGTTTTCGAACTCGTTTACTGCTTTACGATAACTGCTGCAACAGTAGGACAACAACTACAACAAAACAACAACTTTGACATTAGATTAGCAGATATGAAACAATGTATTGTTTGACAAGACATTAGCAAAAAAACGAGAGCAAAATACAATCAGCTGGGCTATCACTCCACCTGGTATGAATTCGCCTTGGTTGGTGCTTAGCAGGAGTATTTCGTTTTTGAGTGGTTTTCCTTACCATGAAAAAACTGGACAGCCTCTGTAGTTAGCAGTGCGGTTTCCACCGCAATTGCTGCATTTTTTAACTTTCGAGTCATCGCTTGTTTTGTCGCATTGGGCGGAACAATGTAGCTCGCCACATACAACGCAAACCGGAGGCAACTTACAGTAAGCCCTAGCCCATATTCTTGACAATTTAGACACTGGACAGGTCCTGGACGCTTATGCGGCTCCTCTACAGTTATTTTACGGTGTAACAGGTATTTCAGATTGTAAATGGGGTGCGTTTCGTTCTTCTTCAATCTGATATCTCCAGATTCCAGTTCAACGCGAAATAGTGTTTGGTGGACACGTTCCCGATTACGGAGATTATCTACACTTTTTATTTTAAAACCCGCTTTTTGGAGTCCGGCTCTTATTTCAGCTGGATCAACGTATGAATCTACACCTTTAATGACTACCTGTAGACCTTTACTACTCTTCAGCTGATAGGTATAAAGGTTCTATTTGCAGTTTTCGAACTCGTTTACTGCTTTACGATAACTGCTGCAACAGTAGGACAACTACAACAAAACAACAACTTTGACATTAGATTAGCAGATATGAAACAATGTATTTTTTGACAAGACATTAGCAAAAAAACGAGAGCAAAAAACAATCAGCTGGGCTATCACTCCACCTGGTATGAATTCGCCTTGGTTGGTGCTTAGCAGGAGTATTTCGTTTTTGAGTGGTTTTCCTTACCATGAAAAAACTGGACAGCCTCTGTAGTTAGCAGTGCGGTTTCCACCGCAATTGCTGCATTTTTTAACTTTCGAGTCATCGCTTGTTTTGTCGCATTGGGCGGAACAATGTAGCTCGCCACATACAACGCAAACCGGAGGCAACTTACAGTAAGCCCTAGCCCATATTCTTGACAATTTAGACACTGGACAGGTCCTGGACGCTTATGCGGCTCCTCTACAGTTATTTTACGGTGTAACAGGTATTTCAGATTGTAAATGGGGTGCGTTTCGTTTTTCTTCAATCTGATATCTCCAGATTCCAGTTCAACGCGAAATAGTGGTTGGGGGACACGTTCCCGATTACGGAGATTATCTACACTTTTTATTTTAAAACCCGCTTTTTGGAGTCCGGCTCTTATTTCAGCTGGATCAACGTATGAATCTACACCTTTAATGACTACCTGTAGACCTTTACTACTCTTCAGCTGATAGGTATAAAAGTTCTTTTTGCAGTTTTCGAACTCGTTTACTGCTTTACGATAACTGCTTTCATCAATAAATTGTATTTTTGTCTCATCAATGTTACCACGCTTGATGGGAATTACATAAAGTGAGTTCTCGCCAATAATTGTAATTAACTTTTTTATTAAGTCGTTCGAATTTTTCTCCCTTAAATAAACTGGAGGTGGTTTGAACGACTTAATTGCCGTTTTATGTTCACTTGTTTCACTATCTAAGATAGCAAAACGATTATGGGAATTTATTCCATTAGAGCCCTTGTCTTTATGTACTTTAGACATTGGTGCAAGCTGCGAAGATTTAGGGCTTCGACCTCTTTTTAATACCGTAATGTATCTGTCCATTCCCACTTGCGTCTTGGGTTTTACACTATCCATATTAGTTTTGGTAACACTTTGTACAAAAGGCGACTTGTTTGTAGTTATTTTATTGTCATCGCTTATCAAAAGCGACGAACAAGATTGGTACAATTTGTTAACGTTGGAACTCGTGACAAGTTGATGTCTAAATATTTTAAATCTAAATCCCTTAAGGGATCCGATGATAAGCGTATGTATGTAAAATGATAATTATTCGTCTCTGGCAAATAAATTGTTGGCAAGCCATACAATCTGGCAGCGTTATTTAATCTATTTTATTACTATCTATATTCTATTACTTTTTGTCCGTTAAAACGGTACCTTAAAATGCTTTACTTTAGTGTATTTTACCTTTTTGTTAGTGAGTTCGATTTAGTCTTTTAAGAGCTAAAGTCGCAATTACACACATTTTTGTAACACATTGAATTTATTAAAAATAAACGTTAGTTTTGTATGTACACACTTAAAACGGTGTACTAATTATTTTACATCGAACCCTGTAAATCACAATTACAACAGTGGCGACGAGGATTTGTGTAATTTTTTCTTCTTGTATCAGTAAAATAAAGAAAAATGACTGCTTTGTAGGGATGAAACGATACCTCTAAGGTATCGATACTTTTACTCGATACTGTAGCATATAACCTGTATGAACTTCGTTTACAGTTTTACTGTTTTTATTTTTTTAACCACCAAAGCAGCTTGCACGCAACTATACTTTCCGGCTTCCGGCTCGTCGGCCATTGTGGTGGATTCTTTGATGCTTTGTGATAGTGTTAAATATTTTAACATGCACAGACAATTATTTTATTGTGTGCGTGCTTTATCTAGGAGGAAGAATAAGTGACTCCAATAGTGGGATATGAAAGTAGGAGAAATGAAAGGTGTGAAACGGAAATAGGAAACATAAGTCGGTAATTGTTGATCTTACTGTTTGCAGATGGTAACACAGTTTTTCCCCTCCCCACCTAGATCATACTGGGATTTGCCATCGTAATTTAGTATGATCCCTACAAATATGATGTTATCTGAAGTAATCTACCGAAAATCAATTAAAACGTTCTACAATGCCATTTTTTTTTTTTAATTCACATAGTTTATTACTATTAAATCTTTGAACATAAGCATAAAACTTGGTTCAACTAAAAGTAAACATCTTAAACATAATGGTCACAATAAGTAAATCAATATTTATTGATTTGCAAAAAAAATAATAGGGAAAAAGAATTACAGAGACAAGAATCATGTAAATGCGAGACAAAACAAAAAAAATATTTTTGGTACGACCCCGAGTCGAACTCAGTATCAAGGATTGATAATCTTTCCACTCATACCGATGCACCAACGAGAAATTACGAAGACAACGTTAACGTATTTATTTCAATGGCGAGTATTGATATTAAAAATTACAATGTAATATTACGATAATTCATCATCTTCTCTTCTACTTGTTTTGTTTTTTTTTTTTAATTTTTTTTTAGCTTGTGGTTTGGGTTTTTCTTGATGTTTGATTAATTAAAAAAAAATAAATTACGCGATCACGTTTCGAACCTGGATTCGCCGAGTGTAAGGTCTTACAAGTAACCTATCCAGCCACATCACCACTTAAAATATTAAGGATTTTAACCTCTATTAACAAATTATTATTTGAACTGATCTATGTAATATTACATTGTAATATAACATCGATGGTCAGTGTATGTTGTTTTTATTTCTGACTATAACTAAAAAAAATAAATTTATAACTTACTCAGAACAGGATCCCACGACGAAAGATCTTTCGCTGCAACCTGCTCCTGGGTTAAGCCTGTTATTGTATGTAATGGTTTATACGATTATGTAGCCACTTTAATGTTTGAAACGTTGTTTGTAATTTATTTTTAGCTCTACTCTTAATTTTGTCTTGCGTTTTCTTTTTCCACTTTATTGTTTTTGCTTTACAGGAATATTATTAACATTTTTTTTAATAAATTAGCGAAAGAATATTAAGAATTAACTTTTAATTAATACCTTTTTTTTTGGTATTTTTGGTTTGAACGTTTATGCACTTTTTCTTTTATATAAATGATTAATTAAATGAAACTAACTTAAGTCTTAAAAATTGCAATATTTTTTTTTTAATTTATTTTCTACGACAAATCTCGTTTTTTTTTTGTTTTGTTCCTTTTTTTTTTGGTTTCTCTCTCTCTATAACTTTAATATAATTTTGCAATTTTGTGTTTTTTTTTTTTTAATGTAGTTAAAAATTTTAAGACCTTTTACTTTTCTACCATGAAATTTTAGTACTGAATGCTAATTGTTTATTTTTCTCTGCTGATACGCACTATTATAATATGTATATATATTTTAATATGCTTCACCACTTAGTCACTTTTACATTCTGTTGTGAGGTTTTTTTCCTCTACCGGGTTTGAGCTGAGGGTTTCCCGATCCCATTAAAATTGTAGTGACTTCTACTGGACAAACTTGCGTTCACAATCCCGATTTTTTTTTAAATCACGTTGCAGATCTTGCACTGAAATGGGTTAAGTGGGTGAAGTATTCTTTTCCAAATCAAATAATTGTTAGCAAAAGTAGATTTATCCAATAACGACTGCATCAGAAGGAATAGCGTAACAGCAAGGGTAGATTTTTCATTCCATGTCCTTATGGAGGTAACAAAATTAAACTTTAAGAAAAGGAAGTATGGAATTTATTAGGAAATCATAATAAAGATTTGTAGAGGAATTTTAGTTTCTCATTGGTGATATGATGTTTTGTTTGTCCCATATATAGACGATAGTGGGTGAATGATCTGAGGATAATTCAAGTGACGCTTCAGCTTTAATCGTTTCTCTCGGAATACCCTTAATCACGCCAAAATCGATAACATCGGGTATTTTTTGTCGATCAGTAGGCCAATAGGTGGGTTGTCCACTCGATATCACATTCAGATGCATTTTTGAAATTGTGTCAAACAAAACACGACCTTTTGGAGTTATTAGGCGTGATCCCCAAAATGTATGTTTAGCGTTGTAGTCGCCTGATGCTATGAAACAGGGACCTAGTGATTTGAAGAAATCGCTGTATTGACTCTCTGATATTTGAAACCTCGGAGGTGAATAAATCGAAGAAATAACTAAGTTTTGATGAAATTCTTCAATGCAGATGTTTGTTGCTTGTAGGTAATCTTCACAAAAATCACACTGTAAATAATGTTTGATTCGAGCCTTTATTAGTATTGCTGAACCACCACATGCTCTGCCACGGGGGTCTTTGGTGTCATATAAGATATAGCCATTTATTTAAAAAAAAGCTATTTGTTGTTAAGGTAGTCTCTGAAACCAGCAAGACATCAATTTGTTCCTTCTTAAGGAAGTACTCGAGTTCATTTTTGTGTTGGCGCAAGCCGTTTGCGTTCCAGAAACATATTTATAAACAGTTCATGGTTTGTTAAGTAACGCCTGCAACATAGTAGATTGCATGCGTACCATTTCTTGCATCATGCTGCTCATAGAGCTCATAAAATTGTTTATCGAATGCACTAATGTCTCGATGCTTGCTTCGAGACGATTAAAATTACCAGATGGTGTTTGTTCTTTATGATGCGATTGCAAATTAGGAGTAGAAGTAGTTGTCGGTACCGCTTTATGTACTGAAGTATGATTGGTTTTTACCATATCTGCGTATGAAACATGTTGTGTTGTTGGTTGGGCTAACTGAGGATAATGAGCATTTGCTGGATATTGTTGGTGCCAAGGCGAATTCATACCAGGTGTGAGCAGTAGGACAACAACTACAACAAAACAACAACTTTGACATTAGATTAGCAGATATGAAACAATGTATTTTTTGACAAGACATTAGCAAAAAAAACGAGAGCAAAAAACAATCAGCTGGGCTATCGACTCCACCTGGTATGAATTCGCCTTGGTTGGTGCTTAGCAGGAGTATTTAGTTTTTGAGTGGTTTTCCTTACCATGGAAAAAACTGGACAGCCTCTGTAGTTAGCAGTGCGGTTTCCACCGCAATTGCTGCATTTTTTAACTTTCGAGTCATCGCTTGTTTTGTCGCATTGGGCGGAACAATGTAGCTCGCCACATACAACGCAAACCGGAGGCAACTTACAGTAAGCCCTAGCCCATATTCTTGACAATTTAGACACTGGACAGGTCCTGGACGCTTATGCGGCTCCTCTACAGTTATTTTACGGTGTAACAGGTATTTCAGATTGTAAATGGGGTGCGTTTCGTTCTTCTTCAATCTGATATCTCCAGATTCCAGTTCAACGCGAAATAGTGTTTGGGGGACACGTTCCCGATTACGGAGATTATCTACACTTTTTATTTTAAAACCCGCTTTTTGGAGTCCGGCTCTTATTTCAGCTGGATCAACGTATGAATCTACACCTTTAATGACTACCTGTAGACCTTTACTACTCTTCAGCTGATAGGTATAAAAGTTCTATTTGCAGTTTTCGAACTCGTTTACTGCTTTACGATAACTGCTGCAACAGTAGGACAACAACTACAACAAAACAACAACTTTGACATTAGATTAGCAGATATGAAACAATGTATTTTTTGACAAGACATTAGCAAAAAAACGAGAGCAAAAAACAATCAGCTGGGCTATCACTCCACCTGGTATGAATTCGCCTTGGTTGGTGCTTAGCAGGAGTATTTCGTTTTTGAGTGGTTTTCCTTACCATGA
This sequence comes from Phasia obesa, assembly GCA_949628195.1. NCBI lineage: Eukaryota > Metazoa > Arthropoda > Insecta > Diptera > Tachinidae > Phasia > Phasia obesa. The sequence continues at coordinate 43,172,563 of OX451218.1, forward strand.
AAAAACTGGACAGCCTCTGTAGTTAGCAGTGCGGTTTCCACCGCAATTGCTGCATTTTTTAACTTTCGAGTCATCGCTTGTTTTGTCGCATTGGGCGGAACAATGTAGCTCGCCACATACAATGCAAACCGGAGGCAACTTACAGTAAGCCCTAGCCCATATTCTTGACAATTTAGACACTGGACAGGTCCTGGACGCTTATGCGGCTCCTCTACAGTTATTTTACGGTGTAACAGGTATTTCAGATTGTAAATGGGGTGCGTTTCGTTCTTCTTCAATCTGATATCTCCAGATTCCAGTTCAACGCGAAATAGTGGTTGGGGGACACGTTCCCGATTACGGAGATTATCTACACTTTTTATTTTAAAACCCGCTTTTTGGAGTCCGGCTCTTATTTCAGCTGGATCAACGTATGAATCTACACCTTTAATGACTACCTGTAGACCTTTACTACTCTTCAGCTGATAGGTATAAAAGTTCTTTTTGCAGTTTTCGAACTCGTTTACTGCTTTACGATAACTGCTTTCATCAATAAATTGTATTTTTGTCTCATCAATGTTACCACGCTTGATGGGAATTACATAAAGTGAGTTCTCGCCAATAATTATAATTAACTTTTTTATTAAGTCGTTCGAATTTTTCTCCCTTAAATAAACTGGAGGTGGTTTGAACGACTTAATTGCCGTTTTATGTTCACTTGTTTCACTATCTAAGATAGCAAAACGATTATGGGAATTTATTCCATTAGAGCCCTTGTCTTTATGTACTTTAGACATTGGTGCAAGCTGCGAAGATTTAGGGCTTCGACCTCTTTTTAATACCGTAATGTATCTGTCCATTCCCACTTGCGTCTTGGGTTTTACACTATCCATATTAGTTTTGGTAACACTTTGTACAAAAGGCGACTTGTTTGTAGTTATTTTATTGTCATCGCTTATCAAAAGCGACGAACAAGATTGGTACAATTTGTTAACGTTGGAACTCGTGACAAGTTGATGTCTAAATATTTTAAATCTAAATCCCTTAAGGGATCCGATGATAAGCGTATGTATGTAAAATGATAATTATTCGTCTCTGGCAAATAAATTGTTGGCAAGCCATACAATCTGGCAGCGTTATTTAATCTATTTTATTACTATCTATATTCTATTACTTTTTGTCCGTTAAAACGGTACCTTAAAATGCTTTACTTTAGTGTATTTTACCTTTTTGTTAGTGAGTTCGATTTAGTCTTTTAAGAGCTAAAGTCGCAATTACACACATTTTTGTAACACATTGAATTTATTAAAAATAAACGTTAGTTTTGTATGTACACACTTAAAACGGTGTACTAATTATTTTACACCGAACCCTGTAAATCACAATTACAACAGTGGCGACGAGGATTTGTGTAATTTTTTCTTCTTGTATCAGTAAAATAAAGAAAAATGACTGCTTTGTAGGGATGAAACGATACCTCTAAGGTATCGATACTTTTACTCGATACTGTAGCATATAACCTGTATGAACTTCGTTTACAGTTTTACTGTTTTTATTTTTTTAACCACCAAAGCAGCTTGCACGCAACTATACTTTCCGGCTTCCGGCTCGTCGGCCATTGTGGTGGATTCTTTGATGCTTTGTGATAGTGTTAAATATTTTAACATGCACAGACAATTATTTTATTGTGTGCGTGCTTTATCTAGGAGGAAGAATAAGTGACTCGAATAGTGGGTTATGAAAGTAGGAGAAATGAAAGGTGTGAAACGGAAATAGGAAACATAAGTCGGTAATTGTTGATCTTACTGTGTGCAGATGGTAACACAGTTTTTCCCCTCCCCACCTAGATCATACTGGGATTTGCCATCGTAATTTAGTATGATCCCTACAAATATGATGTTATCTGAAGTAATCTACCGAAAATCAATTAAAACGTTCTACAATGCCATTTTTTTTTTAATTCACATAGTTTATTACTATTAAATCTTTGAACATAAGCATAAAACTTGGTTCAACTAAAAGTAAACATCTTAAACATAATGGTCACAATAAGTAAATCAATATTTATTGATTTGCAAAAAAAATAATAGGGAAAAAGAATTACAGAGACAAGAATCATGTAAATGCGAGACAAAACAAAAAAAATATTTTTGGTACGACCCCGAGTCGAACTCAGTATCAAGGATTGATAATCTTTCCACTCATACCGATGCACCAACGAGAAATTACGAAGACAACGTTAACGTATTTATTTCAATGGCGAGTATTGATATTAAAAATTACAATGTAATATTACGATAATTCATCATCTTCTCTTCTACTTGTTTTGTTTTTTTTTTTAATTTTTTTTTTAGCTTGTGGTTTGGGTTTTTCTTGATGTTTGATTAATTAAAAAAAAATAAATTACGCGATCACGTTTCGAACCTGGATTCGCCGAGTGTAAGGTCTTACAAGTAACCTATCCAGCCACATCACCACTTAAAATATTAAGGATTTTAACCTCTATTAACAAATTATTATTTGAACTGATCTATGTAATATTACATTGTAATATAACATCGATGGTCAGTGTATGTTGTTTTTATTTCTGACTATAACTAAAAAAAAATAAATTTATAACTTACTCAGAACAGGATCCCACGACGAAAGATCTTTCGCTGCAACCTGCTCCTGGGTTAAGCCTGTTATTGTATGTAATGGTTTATACGATTATGTAGCCACTTTAATGTTTGAAACGTTGTTTGTAATTTATTTTTAGCTCTACTCTTAATTTTGTCTTGCGTTTTCTTTTTCCACTTTATTGTTTTTGCTTTACAGGAATATTATTAACATTTTTTTGATAAATTAGCGAAAGAATATTAAGAATTAACTTTTAATTAATACCTTTTTTTTTGGTATTTTTGGTTTGAACGTTTATGCACTTTTTCTTTTATATAAATGATTAATTAAATGAAACTAACTTAAGTCTTAAAAATTGCAATATTTTTTTTTTAATTTATTTTCTACGACAAATCTCGTTTTTTTTTTGTTTTGTTCCTTTTTTTTGGTTTCTCTCTCTCTCTATAACTTTAATATAATTTTGCAATTTTGTGTTTTTTTTTTTAATGTAGTTAAAAATTTTAAGACCTTTTACTTTTCTACCATGAAATTTTAGTACTGAATGCTAATTGTTTATTTTTCTCTGCTGATACGCACTATTATTAGTCACTTTTACATTCTGTTGTGAGGTTTTTTTCCTCTACCGGGTTTGAGCTGAGGGTTTCCCGATCCCATTAAAATTGTAGTGACTTCTACTGGACAAACTTGCGTTCACAATCCCGATTTTTTTTAAATCACGTTGCAGATCTTGCACTGAAATGGGTTAAGTGGGTGAAGTATTCTTTTCCAAATCAAATAATTGTTAGCAAAAGTAGATTTATCCAATAACGACTGCATCAGAAGGAATAGCGTAACAGCAAGGGTAGATTTTTCATTCCATGTCCTTATGGAGGTAACAAAATTAAACTTTAAGAAAAGGAAGTATGGAATTTATTAGGAAATCATAATAAAGATTTGTAGAGGAATTTTAGTTTCACTTACACTTTCTCCTAAAAAGTTAATTTAAGTTTTGAAACTTTTTGTATTAAAATTATGTTCAAACTATGTTTGGACAAGTTTTTTTTTTTTTTTTTACTAATCGATGAATGCAAACGAACTTGCATTTAGTTATAAAAAAAGAACATACGTTTTTCCTTTGATTATGCTTTATATACCAAAACGAGATCGGATTTTTTTTATTACTAAATCCTGTTATTTCAGCAATCCCCATCACACACAACCACAAATGCTAATTTATTACCGAAAATGTCTTCCCTCACATTTCTTGTAAAACGTACCGTATTATCATAAAAAGCAAAAAAAATTATATGGCAACCGAAATTATCAGTCATGACTACTCACCACAAGGCCGTTAATTTTAAATATAAAATATACTTGAGGAAACAAAAATAATGAAACAATAACGTAGGGAGCTACAAGCGCCTCTACATTACCCCCAACCAAAATCAGGTTTGGTTGCCAAAGGAAGACAAACCTGATACCGCTTGTAGCGTGTGTGGAATTGACACAATTATTGACGAATATCTTTAGCATGGTAAACTCCGATAGTACGACCATTTAGATCTTCCAATTCATAGTAGCAATTGCCAGTTTTAGCCCTAATACGTGCTCTAACAAATGGTGGAGACAGTTTGGCGTTGTACCCTTTTACAAAGTTACTCTGGCTAAAGTTTCTTCTATAAACTTCTTGACCTACAAAATAATTGACCTCCCGTGATCGAAGGTTGTAAGACCGTTCATTCCGCTTCTGTTGACGGGTCATATTACTTGCGGCTTAAATTTAACACCCCTGTCGTCAAGCATTGCTAATTTCCTTAGAAGTGCAAAGGTGTTAGCGTTGGTAATCATATGCTGTCCGAACACCATATAATAGGGAGAAGTACCTATAGCAGCATGTACAGCAGATCGTAAAGAACAGCAGATACTACTGAGATACTCATCCCAATTACTTTGATCGTGTTTAATATACGCCCGTATAGCCGACAGCACAGAACGATTGACACGTTCCGAGGCATTTGCTTGGGGCGAATGTATCGCGGTATAAACATGATTTACCCCATAACTGGACAACAGTTTGTTAAATTGGGAGGACTTAAATTGAGATCCGTTATCGGACACTATTGTTTCTGGCGTGCCGAATGTATGAAACAACTCCTCCTCTAAATATTTGGTCACTACGTCTGCCGTAAACTTCTTTATAGCTTTCAAAAAACAAAATTTGGAAAAATGGTCTAAGACAATAAATATACCGATGTTGCCTGATTTGGATCGTGGGTATGGGCCTAGAAAGTCAATGTAGAGTTTCTGAAAAAATCTTACAGTATCCGACGTTTTACCGATAGGTGGTCTCATGACATAATTTGGGTGCTTAGTTCCTTTACAGATCTCACAAGAGTTGATGTAAGATCTAACATCATTTACAAGATTGGGCCAAAAGTATAATTTACGGATACGATCAAGAGTTTTGTTGATACCCCCGTGCGACGATAGGGGACTATCATGAGCCTTCTCAATTATTTCCCTAATCATTTCTTTAGGTATCCATAATTTCCAGGCAAAGTCGTCCTGCAGCTGCTCTCCAGAACAATGCTCAGTCCTCCGGTACAGATAGCCGTCGACAATTTTAAGATCTGGAGTTTTATCAATGTTTTCTCTAACTCTATCTAAAAGCTTAATATAGTCAGGATTCTTAAATTTTTCCGATTGCAAATCCACGAAGAGTCCAGAGTCATCTAATACAGACAAATTAAAGGCCTCTATTTCGGACAGATCTTCAGTATTCGTACGCGAAAGCGCATCAGGAACTATGTTTTGGCTACCCTTCCGATGTTCAATTTTAAATAGAAATCCTTGAAGTTTCAAGGCCCATCTTGCCAACCGCGAATTCAAATCTGCTTGGGACATAAGCCATTTTAATGATGCGTGATCAGTAATCACAGTGAACTCATGCCCTTCCACATATGCTCTGAACTTTTTAATACTTAGTACGGCTGCTAAGCATTCCTGTTCGGTAACAGAATAGTTGCGTTGGGCTTGATTCAGTTTCTTAGAAAAAAATGCTATAGGAAACTCTTCACCCTCCGCAGATTTTTGTGCCAAAACGCTTCCTATTCCAGTGTGGCTAGCATCACAGTGAATATAAAAAGGCTGTGAGAAATCGGGGCTATGCAAAACTGGAGCGGTTGTCAAGATTCGCTTTAAAACCTCAAACGATTCTTTTGCTTCTTGAGTCCAAACAAATTTCCGATTAGTTTTTAACAAATCGGTTAAAGGTGAGGTAATCGCCGCATAGTTCCTAATGAACTTCCGGTACCAACCGGACATTCCTAAAAACCGTCTTAGTTGCTTTACGGATCTCGGTGTAGGGAATTCAATGATAGCTGATATTTTTTCCGGGTCTGTCCGAATCACTCCTTCACCCACTATATGACCAAGATACCGAACCTCCCGTACGCAAAACTTTGATTTTTCAACATTAATTGTCAATCCTGCAGATCGAAATCGCTCTGCTACTTCTCGCAAAACCTCTAAATGTCTAGAAAATTTGTCCGTTACTATTAATAAATCGTCTAGGTAGACAAACACTTCGGTTCGCAAATTAGCCGGTATCACCTTGTCCATTAGCCTGGACATAGTTTGAGGAGCGTTACATAGCCCAAAAGGCATGACTTTAAAGTGGTATAAAGGGCGGCCGGGAACAGTGAATGCTGTCTTACCCTTCGACGATTCGTCCAGCGGAATTTGCCAGAAGGCGTCTTTTAAATCCAAACTGGTTATAAACTCTGCCTTCGGTAACCGACTAAGAATACCGTCAATATTTGGTAACGGATAGGCATCTTTGATTGTAACCGATTTGAGTTTACGGCTATCCAGGCATAGCCTCACTTTACCAGGTTTCTGAACCAGAACTATTGGCGATGACCATGCGCTGTCCGACTCTTCAATGACATCATTTTCAATCATGCGTTCAAGCTCAGCAGTTATTAATTTTTCCATCGCAGGTGATACAGGAAAATGTCGCTGCTTTATTGGGGTTGCTGAACCAACGTTAATAACGTGTGATAATACCTTAGTTCTGCCTAACCCTTCTCTCGAAAATGAAGGAAATGAATTAATTACAAGTTGGAGTTGCTGTTTCTGAACAGCAGATAAAGGCTTTTGAGTAACATCTTCGGCTAATTCACAGTTCGCTTTTAGTTCTGACACTAGTCCTGGTGGTAATAAATTGAAATCACGCCAAAAATCCACACCTAGATATAAATTTTGAGCTAGTGTAGGAACAATATACAAGGTAAGAGTTTTCTTTATACCCCTGAATAATAAGTCCGTATTTAAAAACCCTACTACACCCTGTGATTTACCATCGGCCGTTTGTACGGCAGAACGTATTTTTTTAAACGTTTTCCCGGAATCGAGAAATTCTTTCGCGGCTTGACCACCGAGGCAACTAATGGACGCCCCTGTATCTAATAAGCCCATAATTGGTTTATCAAAAAATTGGACCTCAGCATACGGCCGGATATCCTTCGGGTTATCGTAAACGGAACTTAACAGCTTGCGGCGCGTGGACTTAACCTTTTTCCAAAAATTTTTTATACGCTTTGATGATCTTGTGGATTTAGCAAAAGGAGAAGTATCATTAAAAATTCTCTTTCGTATAGCGTGGTATTCGGCTAAACGGACATGAAATGGTTTAAAATAGGTAGGCGGATGAAGTGGTGGTGAAGATGATCTTGGATAAGTAGTAGTCTCCTCAGGCAATAAATTCTCAATTTTTTTAAAACAACGAGATACTAGTTTTCTGGGATCATGCTCAGCATAATCATGGTTTAATTTTTCGTAAGAGATTTTGATTAAAGGTTTATTTATTAGTCGGTGTTGGTGTATGTCGATTTGGTCTGTTTGCGTGCACTCTTCGGTTTTTTGACCCATTACAAAAAGCGCATGTTGGTTTGTACGTATTTGTTGCACCGCAACCATAGCAGAACACACGTCTCTCGTCTAAACAGTCCTGATACCGGTGACCAGTTTTCTGGCAATTCCAGCAAATGAGTGAAATAGCAGAAATCTCTTCTTCAGAAGATTCAGAATTACGTCCATGTAACTCATGTACTTTTCTGTTTGGAGGAAATGTTCTGGAAAAACCATGATTCCTTCTTCCTACATCCTGCATGAAAAATTCTTGCCTCCTACATATCTCACGCAGTTGAGGGACCGAAGTGATTTGCAAATTCAATAATTCGTGTTGAATTTCCGGCAGCAGGTTACGCCGCAGTATCTCAACCAAAACCTTTTCGGGAAGAGGGATTGCCAGTCGATCCGAAATTTCGACAACAGCCTCATAAAAAGAATCAAAATCCTCTCCCGGTTTTTGCTTCCTGTCCCTAACCATTTCTCTAATATCCATATCTGTTCGGGAGTCTTTATATTGTTCGCGTAACGAATTACAAAGTTCAGTCCACACAATTCTTCCAGACGCTTTATGGTATCGCCAAAACCAATCAGAAGCTTTACCCTCAAAAAGAGTGGAAAGGTGGTTGCAAAGAATTTCAAATTTCCCATTCAAAGTCTGATTGGTCAGAGCTTCCACACGGTAAATAAAATTTTCTACCGGCATATATTTCAAGTCTCCAGTAAAACGAATTTTCCAGTTATGGATTATATGTCCTACTTTGTCAGATATCATAGTTACATCTGATGTTCTTATAGTATTACTAACGGGATTTAAAGGTCTAATTGGACTATTGCTACTATGGCTAGGAAGACCCAATAACTGCTCTAAGGTTTGCTGCTCCACAGCAGGTGGTGTTACAATCGGTATCTTTTGATATGCCGCTGAACAATCACCTTCAGAAATGTTATGACCATTTTCGTGCGACTTTATAGTTAGTCGTCGGAATCCTGCTTCAATATTAGATTCAATTAATTGAGTCAATTGTTGGTTTAGGGAAGCAAGCATTGTAGCTTGCTCAGCATGCACTGCTGCTGATACAAGTAACTGAAGCTGATCACGTTCCCCTTGGGGAGAATTTGTGGTTCTTAATGAAGCGTTATTGTCGGCATTAGGGGTATTATTTTCAAACTCTAAGGTTCGTTGGGACTGTGCCCGAGATCTAGTTATAATAGGTGGTGGTGGTATATTTGTGTTAATTCCCCCTGATTTTGAAGATTGAGTGGTCACCAGCTTACCTTTACAAACAGTACAATTCTGACTGGAAGGAGGGAGTTTTTTGAAACAAGCTGTGTGCAAGGGATGACCGCATGGAGGAATATATAGTGAATTTGAATCGGGAATAACCTCCTTACATACGACACACTTGGGAATATAGCCACTGCCACTCTGAGATTGATCTTGTGACATCTCTAAAGACTAATTTGAATTAACAAAACTTTTAGTCCTAATAAAAATTTTTAATTTACTTGTAAAATAGAATTAAGTATGTATAAATTGTAAAAAAAATGATTTAGGGTAAAAGCTTAATTATTTATGTTAATTTTTATTTGTTAGGGTTTTTATTTTTAATACTAATACTTGCAATTCAATCGAATTAGATTCAAAAATGGAAAAGATAAAAAAAAATATTTAAATAATATGATGAAAATATTATACATGTACTTCCAAAAAAATAAATTGCCTTAATACCTGAATATATACAGGTATATGTATATATAAAAGTTATTCGTGAATAAACGTGAATTTTATGATTTCCGGCAACACTGTCAGATAACAACAAAATTAATGAATAAGGCTCAACAATTAAAAAAAATATTTTGAAAGATCAAGTAGTAAACAATTAAAAGATTCAGAAAAGATAAGAAAGAAAGAGAATGGAAGGATATTATTCGAAACAATCCAAATATGTATATAGTTCCGTACCATTCAAACATAGCTAGAGAGTAATTCGAATCAAAAACACTTTGTCTCCGGTCTGGTTTTGACTTACATAACGAAAACCAGCATTTCCAGAAATTAGTGTAATAAATTAGTATTGCCAGAAAAAAAGGATTATCTACATTCTTTATATTTTATCAACCATACAGCTGGTTAACAGCATTATATCAGTGATACTGCTAATTTCCACACTGTCTGATACTTAGCCGTAAAACGGGTAGAATAAAATAAATCGAAAAGTGTAACATAAAAAAAAAAGAAAATCTTATAGAAGGAACACACGACATCTTCGCGCTGTTTCTCGAAGCGTGTAGCTGATGAGCCCGCCAAGGCACGGATCAGCAACACAATATTTAAAATTCAATTGTCGTGGCCCCACGTTGGGCGCCAAAAATAATATTATCTGTAGCATATAACCTGTATGAACTTCGTTTACAGTTTTACTGTTTTTATTTTTTTAACCACCAAAGCAGCTTGCACGCAACTATACTTTCCGGCTTCCGGCTCGTCGGCCATTGTGGTGGATTCTTTGATGCTTTGTGATAGTGTTAAATATTTTAACATGCACAGACAATTATTTTATTGTGTGCGTGCTTTATCTAGGAGGAAGAATAAGTGACTCGAATAGTGGGATATGAAAGTAGGAGAAATGAAAGGTGTGAAACGGAAATAGGAAACATAAGTCGGTAATTGTTGATCTTACTGTGTGCAGATGGTAACACAGTTTTTCCCCTCCCCACCTAGATCATACTGGGATTTGCCATCGTAATTTAGTATGATCCCTACAAATATGATGTTATCTGAAGTAATCTACCGAAAATCAATTAAAACGTTCTTCAATGCCATTTTTTTTTTTAATTCACATAGTTTATTACTATTAAATCTTTGAACATAAGCATAAAACTTGGTTCAACTAAAAGTAAACATCTTAAACATAATGGTCACAATAAGTAAATCAATATTTATTGATTTGCAAAAAAAATAATAGGGAAAAAGAATTACAGAGACAAGAATCATGTAAATGCGAGACAAAACAAAAAAAATATTTTTGGTACGACCCCGAGTCGAACTCAGTATCAAGGATTGATAATCTTTCCACTCATACCGATGCACCAACGAGAAATTACGAAGACAACGTTAACGTATTTATTTCAATGACGAGTATTGATATTAAAAATTACAATGTAATATTACGATAATTCATCATCTTCTCTTCTACTTGTTTTGTTTTTTTTTTAATTTTTTTTAGCTTGTGGTTTGGGTTTTTCTTGATGTTTGATTAATTAAAAAAAAATAAATTACGCGATCACGTTTCGAACCTGTATTCGCCGAGTGTAAGGTCTTACAAGTAACCTATCCAGCCACATCACCACTTAAAATATTAAGGATTTTAACCTCTATTAACAAATTATTATTTGAACTGATCTATGTAATATTAAATTGTAATATAACATCGATGGTCAGTGTATGTTGTTTTTATTTCTATAACTAAAAAAAATAAATTTATAACTTACTCAGAACAGGATCCCACGACGAAAGATCTTTCGCTGCAACCTGCTCCTGGGTTAAGCCTGTTATTGTATGTAATGGTTTATACGATTATGTAGCCACTTTAATGTTTGAAACGTTGTTTGTAATTTATTTTTAGCTCTACTCTTAATTTTGTCTTGCGTTTTCTTTTTCCACTTTATTGTTTTTTCTTTACAGGAATATTATTAACATTTTTTTGATAAATTAGCGAAAGAATATTAAGAATTAACTTTTAATTAATACCTTTTTTTTTGGTATTTTTGGTTTGAACGTTTATGCACTTTTTCTTTTATATAAATGATTAATTAAATGAAACTAACTTAAGTCTTAAAAATTGCAATATTTTTTTTTTTAATTTATTTTCTACGACAAATCTCGTTTTTTTTTTTGTTTTGTTCCTTGTTTTTGGTTTCTCTCTCTCTATAACTTTAATATAATTTTGCAATTTTGTGTTTTTTTTTTTAATGTAGTTAAAAATTTTAAGACCTTTTACTTTTCTACCATGAAATTTTAGTACTGAATGCTAATTGTTTATTTTTCTCTGCTGATACGCACTATTATAATATGTATATACATTTTAATATGCTTCACCACTTAGTCACTTTTACATTCTGTTGTGAGGTTTTTTTCCTCTACCGGGTTTGAGCTGAGGGTTTCCCGATCCCATTAAAATTGTAGTGACTTCTACTGGACAAACTTGCGTTCACAATCCCGATTTTTTTTAAATCACGTTGCAGATCTTGCACTGAAATGGGTTAAGTGGGTGAAGTATTCTTTTCCAAATCAAATAATTGTTAGCAAAAGTAGATTTATCCAATAACGACTGCATCAGAAGGAATAGCGTAACAGCAAGGGTAGATTTTTCATTCCATGTCCTTATGGAGGTAACAAAATTAAACTTTAAGAAAAGGAAGTATGGAATTTATTAGGAAATCATAATAAAGATTTGTAGAGGAATTTTAGTTTCACTTACACTTTCTCTTAAAAAGTTAATTTAAGTTTTGAAACTTTTTGTATTAAAATTATGTTCAAACTATGTTTGGACAAGTTTTTTTTTTTTTTTTACTAATCGATGAATGCAACCGAACTTGCATTTAGTTATAAAAAAAGAACATACGTTTTTCCCTTGATTATGCTTTATATACCAAAACGAGATCGGATTTTTTTTATTACTAAATCCTGTTATTTCAGCAATCCCCATCACACACAACCACAAATGCTAATTTATTACCGAAAATGTCTTCCCTCACATTTCTTGTAAAACGTACCGTATTATCATAAAAAGCAAAAAAAATTATATGGCAACCGAAATTATCAGTCATGACTACTCACCACAAGGCCGTTAATTTTAAATATAAAATATACTTGAGGAAACAAAAATAATGAAACAATAACGTAGGGAGCTACAAGCGCCTCTACAATACAGTATCGATCGCAAAGTATCGATACCTACTCAGTATCGCAAGAAAAGTATCGATACTTACTTGTATCGGTCAAAATGAAAAATTTTGCTTAATGAAAGCACATAAGTTTATATTTAAAATTTAATTCAATTTTATTGAAGAAACACAACAAAAACATAAAAATATTACATTTCTTTTAACATATTAAATAAAACTTAACAAAATTCATGAGATCAAAAACTAAACATAAAATGACTTTGACTTGAAACTAATGTGATTTTTTATGAGAAAAAATCTTTTTTGGGTGTACTTCCTAAAAACAACAACTTGTCAAGGTGCTTGCTAGACAAACGGTTTCTTGATTCAGAAACTATAGCTCCGGCTTTTGAAAATAACCTTTCTCATGGAACGGAAATGGCCACTATATGCAAAAACAGTCGTGCCTGTTTATATAAATTAGGAAGTACGTTTTTCAAACGTGTATACTGACACATCATCTGTTTTATAATTAATACGTTGGCGTTTTTGGCCAATTGATAAATTTTGTGATGCAGCCAAAAATCAAAATCTTCGCCTTGAACTTCTTATGACTCACTAGTCGATAATGACGTGTTTCTATCTTTTATAAAATTTTTTAGTTTTTGTATAGCCCTTCCACATGCATTAGGATCTCTAAAGTGTAGATTCTTAAAACGTGGGTCTAAAATGGTACCCAACGCGGCGAATGTATTAAATTCGATCATACCAAATCTCTTAGTACATTCATTCAACAGTTTCTTTTGTATCTGTGTTACGCAATCTACAGACGAAGAAAATTTTTGTAGCTTTGATGATAGACAATTTATCATCGGTATAATTTTCGACAAAGTAACATAATTCTGCCCAGATGTTTCTTTGGTGACAAATTCGAATGGCTTTAACAACTGAACTATTTGCTTAAACGCCTCAAGTTCATGACCGGTCACCATTTCTGGACTACCTGTTGAAGAGTCGAGAAGAAGTTCAGAAGCCATTTTCGACATTTCTATATGTCTTTCCAACATATAATATACAGAGTTCCATCGAGTCTTTACATCCAGAATAAATTTGTTTGTACATCCTTCCTGAACTCCCATATCTATTTGGAGTTTTCTAAGTTTGTCAGACTGAATTACACTATTCTTGACCCATTTGACAATTCCCCTAACACCTTTTTTATTAGGTCAGTAACTTGTGGTGTACTATTAATTGAAGAATCCACGATTAAATTAATGGTATGAGCAAAACATGGCAAATGTTTTGAATCACCAAAGCTTTTCTTAATTGTGGCCACCATGTTTGCACCATTGTCTGTCACAGCACAAGTAACTTTAGATAATGGAATTCCCCAATCTTTTAAAATATAGTAGACACATACTCGGCTGTATGATTAATTGTCAATTCCTTTGTTGCAATATTGGCACTACTGAATGTTGTATTTTCCAAAAAATGTATTGTTACACCCAAAAAGCTTTTTTCGTTCATGCATTCAGTCCATATATCAAGTGTGACAAAAAATGCAGATACATTTGATATCCTTTTAGAAAATTCTAATTTTACACTATCATATTTGTCACACAGCAATTTTTTGAAATGTGTAGCAGAAGGAACTTTATAATGCGGCGCTAACTCCTTCAGCAATCTCAAAAATCCTTCTCCTTCAACGACATTGAAAGGCCTCATATCCCTGCATATGAGATATAATATACACATATTTATATTGTTATACTTTGCGCCACCTTCTGAAAAGAAAATGGAAACAATGTACTTATTTACATATATATCAAATGTTTGTTTATAAAAGGATTTTATCATAGACAATTTTGTCTTTGCTCTAATATAATCACACATAATTGAAAAACCTAAACTTAGTTTGCAACATTAAAGATATCACCAAAATATTATTAAAACTAGTGCTATATATGTAGCTTCTTCACAGAAATTAAGAACTTTTAAGTAGTGACACAAGAGCAAAGGGTTGATGTGCCTTTTTGAAAACTCTTCAAAAGGGTTTCCATAAATAAATTATTTATAAAGTGAAGTATTTATGTACCACTTTGTGCAGATTGTCTTTCAAACGCAGCTTTAAGTGTATTTGCACTTTGTGAATTTGATGTATTAGACTGGCCCTTGAATGAAATTATTTTGTTAGAACGCACATATTTTCCTTTAATTTATTTACTTTGATACCGGGGGCTTAGCAGGCTCAACATAGTCTGAATGGCTTTTTAAATGCTTGTGTAAATTAGATGTATTTCCACAATAACTCACACTTTAAGAACATTTTTTGCAACAAGCTTTTCTCTCGTCGTTTTTTGTAAAAAAACGTCCAAACACTAGATTTTGGAGGTCCCATATTTGCATATATTACTGAAACAATAAATTTTAGCTTTAAAAAATACGCAATTTAATTTTTTATAAATAAAAATAAAATTTTCTTTTGAACGACGCTGCGATTAATATTGTTTCTGTTAGTGTAAATGTAACGAGTACTTTTAATCGATACAAGTATTTTTTTTTACCGATACCTACTTGGTAGTTGGTGGTAAAATATCGATACCAAAATACTTGGTATCGAACGAAGAGTATCGAGTATGTACTTGTATTTAATCGTATCGTTTCATCCCTACTGCTTTGGAAAATGTAGTGTCAAAAATTTAGGCTCAACAAACAGAGACTGCTCAACGTCAGCAAGACATAATGGATAAGCTTGCTTGTCCTCTTTCCAACTCCGGCGTTACAGCAGCTTCATCCTGTTCAACACAGACGGGACGTGAGAATGTAATGGACATCTTGGCCAAGAGCATTGGTGAAATTCAGTACGATTCGGATTCCGATAGTTATTTTAGTAACTGGTATAGTAGGTACGAAGCTCTTATCGTGGAGGATGCAAAAGCCCTAGATGATGCATCAAAGATCCGTTTACTTCTTCGGAAATTAAGTAGTATATGACAAGTACGCAAATTTTTTGTTACTGCGAAAGCCACAAGAGTTGGATTTTTCGGAATCGTTGACCCAATTGAAATCTTTATTCGATTGCAAGGAGTCGTTATTCAGTATTAGATATAGTTGTCTCCGCATACAAAAAGACGACAACGAAGACATTATTATGTACGCCGCACAGTGGCTGAAAATCGTTTTTCGTTGGCCAAAAGTAAATTTTTTTTTGTCACCGATTTTTAAAATTTTTACGTCATTTTGTAGTTAATATATCCAAATTAAGGTAGCCAAACAATTATGTTAAAATATTGATAATTGTGGGCGTGGCATGCTGTCAAACTCAACTTTTTTTTTAATTTCAGAAAAAGGAGTTTTTCTTTGGTTTTTTATCAAAATTAAATGGTTACTACTCGCAAGCTATCATCGATAATGGTCTGCGGTTTTTTTTATAATGTTGGTAGGATTATTGTCTTTAGTTGATGTAAGTAGACACAGCTCTAGCGTTTAATATTAGGGGCGTTATGAAATATTTATGTAACTACTATATTTTCCTCAAATTTAAACTTTAGTGGAATAGAACTTCTAGGGAACAAGAAACGTATACAACCACGAGAAAGGTGAAAGTGTCCTCTTTAAGGCTATATATACTTTTGCACCCGCCACGAGCCGCCTGTAGAACACTTTTTTCATTTTAATGAAATTACTCGAAAAAAATTCATATACAATGGTGTATCAAATTTTCACTTTTTTGCCTAAAAGTTTATTTTTTTAGTTTAGGCTACGTATAACTAAAAAAAATAAATATAATACCTTCGAAAGGGTTTAATGGCTTTGTTTTGATCAGCAAAAAATAAGTAATAAAATTATCACAATGGGCTCTACAGGAAGCATATGATCTCTTTCTAAATTTACCTGTTATCAAATGTTAGGGTCAACCAAAGTCATAAACAATTTTATAACAATAATTGCGACATTAAACCACTAAAGTTAAAAAACAACCCCATATTGACGCATGAGTGCAGTTTTGTTCAATTTAAGCGCTACCTGCTATGAAATTAAAGATCAGTGTGTGAAGAACATGTATCTAAAAATTTATAAAAGTACGGATTCGTTAAGGGATTACTCAGTAATAACTTAATCCTTTAAGTGTACGCATAAAACATAACGAACGCAAATAAAAATATTCAAAAGAAAATGGAGAGCTTCAGTTATAGAGAACTGGCCGAAGTGTATTTTAGAAACAAAAATCAAGAAGATGTTCTTAGTTACGTTAAAATAAAATTAAACTTAAATTCGTGTAGCACCGAAATGCAAGAGCAATTATATAATTTCGTCAAAGCACTAAAAAAACGCTACAAAGAAGTTATGTCCAGTAAACAAAAATTTTATATAAAAAGTGCAAAGTGGTTAGAAGGTCAACTTACTGTCGCTGCAGGAACAGCAAAGCAAGATAAGGCTGGAAGACCACACAAATCATTAGTGGACAGTTGCAGCGATAGATCTAAGAGGCGGAAGCTTAAAGATATTAACGATGCCTTTGGTTCTACAAATATAAAAGAATCTTTCCTACATCAATTACGATCACAGAACCAATTTACAAAAGTGGATATCATTGAAAAAGTTGTTAAAGCTAGTCCACCGAGAACAAAACGGATTCTTAAAAGTATACCAACTCCGAATGATGCAATACAGTACACAAATGAGGATTTGAAATTAACAAAACAGCAATATAGTAAACTCAGACAGCGTGCGATTGAAAAAGGCTCAAATATATATCCAGCATATCATCACATAACCGCTGCTAAAATGGACTGTTTGCCATCAAAGGACGCTATTACAATCACACCAATTTCGGCAGAGGTACAACTACAATCTCTACTTGATCACACAGCCGCACGCTTGCTGCAATCAATAACAGGAAATGAGTTTAAGAAATATGGAAACACAAAGTTAAGTCTTTTTTGTAAATGGGGATGTGATGGTTCTTCGGGACAAAAACAATATAAACAAGCTGTATGTGAAAATATTTCTGACTCAGATATGTTCATGGTATCATTTGTACCATTGCGATTGAAAAAGATTTTGGAAGATTCAAAGCCTTCGACTAGTACAACGCAAACAATGGATATCTGGAAAAATGAGACACTATCTTCTACGAAATACTGCAGGCCAATCAAATTTCAATTCAAAAAAGAAACAAATGATGTTATTAATAAAGAAATTAGTGATATCAAGGCCCAAATTACAGCACTACAGCCATTACAATTACAGTTAGATGGGCAGCAAATTGAAGTAAGCTACCAGTTAGTCCCGACAATGATAGATGGAAAAGTGGGTCAGGCTTTGACTAACACGAAGGCTGCATCCAGCTGCATTATATGCCAAGCAACATCAACCCAATTAAACCAAGTCCCAGCAAAATCATTAGATAATACCGATGCATATGAATTTGGATTATCACCACTACACGCAAGAATACGACTTATGGAACACATACTAAAAATCAGTTATGATTTGGATTTCGGGTCTTTAGGATCAATAAGAAACAACGTGACCAACAAAGAGTTAAGAAGTTCAAAAAAGAAACATGTTCAAGATGAATATCGCAAACGTGGACTGATTATAGATCAGCCAAAACAAGGGTCAGGCAATACAAATGATGGCAATACCGCAAGAAGATTCTTTTCAGATCCAGAAACAGCATCTGAAATAACAGAAGTGGATTTCAACCTTATTTTCAGATTTAAAATAATACTAGAAGTACTTGCGTGCAATGAAGAAATTGACTGTAGAAAATTTGGAGATTATGCTAAGGAAACTGCAAAAATATATACAACTAACTACCCATGGAGAAATATGTCTGCAACAGTTCACAAAATCCTTTATCATGGTGAAGATGTCATTAAATATCATTTGGTGCCACTTGGAGATCTATCAGAGGAGGCTCAGGAAAAAAGGAACAAGGATTACATATTTTATAGAGAGCACAATACTAGGAAAATTTCACGGAATTCAACAAATGAAGATCTATTTAATAGAAGATCCGAGTACATTTTCCATTCGTCATGAAAGCTTAAAAATTAATTTTTTATGCAATCTAGGCTTAGGTAATACAATTTGTTAATTATTGACACTATTTTTCATATAATATGCTATATAAACGCCCACAAAAAGGGGGCGGGGTCCAAAAATAAATTTTTATGATTTTCTGGCTCCAGGGTAAAGACCTTGAACCTTCTTTGACATAAAAATGTTTCATTTGCTTAACAAATTTACAAAAAAACTTGTAAAAATGTGTAGTTTTTCAGGGGTTGGTTAAGTTCTTCTTAGGGGAATTTTTTCCCCCTGGTCCGATTTGGCCCATTTACGAACTTAGCCTGCCCTATCCTTCAAGATATATATGTACCAAATTTCAAGGGTCTAGCTCTTTTCGTTTAGACTGAATCGTGTTCATACAGACATGCGAATGGACGGACGGCCGGATGGACAGACGGACGTATGGACAGACGGACATAGCTATATCGTCACTGATCAAGAATATATATACTTTTTTGGATCTTAGAGGGATATTTTACTATGTTACACACAGAATAAACCCATATTTCACTCTGAAAGTTAAAAGAATTAAAATGTTCAACTTTGACCTCGAATTCCTTAAAAAGTCCTCAATCAATTTTAATGTAATTAAAACTGAATCAAGCTGAGCTAAATATCTATCCATTAAAAAAAAATTATTTCAATATTTTGATCGGTTCAAAAGTTACAGAATTTTGGCCAACGAAAAACGATTTTCAGCCACTGTGCGCCGGTAGAGTTAAAAAACAGTGCGAACATTTTCAACATAAATGTCGACAGAAATGTCGACGCAGCAATTAAAGTGCCTTATTTTTATCCTTGGCCTACAATCGCCATCATTCACAGAAATACGTAGTAAGTTATATTCAATGCTGGAGGCTACATCAGATGTAACGTTGGAAAAACTTACATCAGAAATACAACGGATGACGATACTCAGAAATGACAACAATCTAGTGGAAACACAAACACCCCAGGTAAGAATTGTAAAACACAAAACCAATAAAATACGACATCGAGCAAACACCCAAAACGACAAAATCGCTTTCAATAGCAATGATCTAAATGGCCCAAGACGACCATGTTGACAGTGTGGGTCTATGCATTTTGTCGAAGAGTGCACATTTTCTGGCACTCTTGGTTATTGTGGATGTTTCAAAAAGCACGTCACACCAAAACATAACCCTAAGAAGCAGTCACAAAATGTGCATAAACAATCTTATAAGCGCAGTGAGTTTAACGGCGCACAGAGGGGTATTTTGCCAATCTAGCCGGACATTAGGCCAAAAATTAATTTTGAGAAATATAAAAATGTAAGTACGCAGATAACAAAATTCTGCATCGTATAGTGAATTTTCAAGGCTTTTGTTTGAGATTTGTCGTTTTGGGACACTGTTAAAATCAGGAAAGTTGAGTAAATCGCATACGTTTTTATTGACTTTAAACGATTTTGAGAGGTTTGCCATATATTTTTTGGTGGCTAAACGAATAAAGATTTTGTATTGATTGTTTTCTGTGAAAGGCTTTATTACTAGTGTAAGTGTTGTTTTCTTCACACTTACACTAAATTAAAGGAAAATATGTGCGTTCTAACAAAATAATTTCATTCAAGGAGAAAACAAAGAGAAAGTGAATCCAATGTCGCATCTGGCAGTTCGTCCGCTGTGAATGGCAAGGCTGCTAATCAAGAGGCTAACATCGAGGCTTCATTAGATTTGGGTCAGTCTAATACATCAAATTCACAAAGTACAAATACACTTAAAGCTGCGTTTAAAAGACAATCTGCATAAAGAGGTACATAAATACTTCACGTTATAAATAATTTATTTATGGAAACCCTTTTGAAGATTTTTCAAAAAGGCACATCAACCCTTTGCTCTTGTGTCACTACTTAAAAGTTCTTAATTTCTGTGAAGAAGCTACATATATAGCACTAGTTTTAATAATATTTTGGTGATATCTTTAATGTTGCAAACTAAGTTTAGGTTTTTCAATTATGTGTGATTATATTAGAGCAAAGACAAAATTGTCTATGATAAAATCCTTTTATAAACAAACATTTGATATATATGTAAATAAGTACATTGTTTCCATTTTCTTTTCAGAAGGTGGCGCAAAGTATAACAATATAAATATGTGTATATTATATCTCATATGCAGGGATATGAGGCCTTTCAATGTCGTTGAAGGAGAAGGATTTTTGAGATTGCTGAAGGAGTTAGCGCCGCATTATAAAGTTCCTTCTGCTACACATTTCAAAAAATTGCTGTGTGACAAATATGATAGTGTAAAATTAGAATTTTCTAAAAGGATATCAAATGTATCTGCATTTTTTGTCACACTTGATATATGGACTGAATGCATGAATGAAAAAAGCTTTTTGGGCGTAACAATACATTTTTTGGAAAATACAACATTCAGTAGTGCCAATATTGGAACAAAGGAATTGACAAGTAATCATACAGCCGAGTATGTGTCTACTATATTTGCTGATATTTTAAAAGATTGGGGAATTCCATTATCTAAAGTTACTTGTGCTGTGACAGACAATGGTGCAAACATGGTGGCCACAATTAAGAAAAGCCTTGGTGATTCAAAACATTTGCCATGTTTTGCTCATACCATTAATTTAATCGTGGATTCTTCAATTAATAGCACACCACAAGTTACTGACCCAATAAAAAAGGTTAGGGGAATTGTCAAATGGGTCAAGAATAGTGTAATTCAGTCTGACAAACTTAGAAAACTCCAAATAGATATGGGAGTTCAGGAAGGATGTACAAAAAAATTTATTCTGGATGTAAAGACTCGATGGAACTCTGTATATTATATGTTGGAAAGATATATAGAAATGTCGAAAATGGCTTCTGAACTTCTTCTCGACTCTTCAACAGGTAGTCCAGAAATGGTGACCGGTCATGAACTTGAGGCGTTAAAGCAAATAGTTCAGTTGTTAAAGCCATTCGAATTTGTCACTAAAGAAACATCTGTGCATAATTATGTTACTTTGTCGAAATTATATCGATGATAAATTGTCTATCATCAAATCTACAAAAATTTTCTTCGTCTGTAGATTGCGTAACACAGTTACAAAAGAAACTGTTGAATGAATGTACTAAGAGATTTGGTATGATCGAATTTAATACATTCGCCGCGTTGGGTACCATTTTAGACCCACGTTTTAAGAATCTACACTTTAGAGATCCTAATGCATGTGGAAGGGCTAAAAAATTTTATAAAAGATATAAACACGTCATTATAGACTACTGAGTCATAAGAAGAAGTTCAAGGCGAAGATTTTGAAAACGCCAACGTATTAATTATAAAACAGATGATGTGTCAGTATACTTGTCTAATCCTGTTTCTCCATTAAAAGCCAATCCATTAGAAGAATGGGAATTTTTAAAAAACGTACTTGCTAATTTATATAAACAGGCACGACTGTTTTTGCATATAGTGGCCACTTCCGTTCCATGTGAAAGGTTATTTTCAAAAGCCGGAGCTATAGTTTCTGAATCAAGAAACCGTTTGTCTAGCAAGCACCTTGACAAGATGTTGTTATTAGGAAATACACCCAAAAAAGATTTTTTCTCATAAAAAATCACATTAGTTTCAAGTCAAAGTCATTTTATGTTTAGTTTTTGATCTCATGAATTTTGTTAAGTTTTATTTAATATGTTACATGAAATGTTATATTTTTATGTTTTTGTTGTGTTTCTTCATTAAAATTGAATTAAATTTTAAATATAAACTTATGTGCTTTCATTAAGCAAAATTTTTAATTTTGACCGATACAAGTAAGTATCGATACTTTTCTTGCAATACTGAGTAGGTATCGATACTTTGCGATCGATACTGTATCGAGTAAAAGTATCGATATCTTAGAGGTATCGTTTCATCCCTATTTATTTGTGATCTGATTTTTTCATTTCTAAACTTAGCAACTAGGACTTATAATACGCACTTAATATAAACATGTATGTTAAATAAGGACAAATATATTTTCATAATACAATAAAATAGTTAACGCTTATTATTTACAAAAGCAAAGAGTCATACGTTAGTGGAATAGAGGAAATACATAGAGACAGAAACAGACGTAAACTACAAACAGAATAAAAACAAACTGCATGGACAAATACTACACTCACAAAAATAAACATATTAGAACAGACACCTAATTGACTAAACTATCTGCATGCGTACCCAAACAATCCTATAACTCGGCCATCCTGACCATGAGATTTCCCGATCTCATGTTGCTGTACGTCCACCAAACCACGGGTGTATATTAGAAACGGCCCAAACACCTTTATAAGGTGTGCGTGACTGTTGGAATCCGTCTACGTCTTCGAGTAAGTAGCGATCATTTCTTAACACTTTTGATATTCTGTAAGGACCTTTGAATTTCGGAATTAATTTACGAGATACCTATCCTTATATGTTATCGGAGCCTTCCTCTGTCTATCAACATATTCTTCGTTATAGGTCTGTAACTTTTTTTGTCTGTCAGCTGCTCTTGACCTTACTAAATCTAAATTTTGTCTTTCCGTTTTATTCAAATCAACTAGAATCTCGCTTAATAAATCTGAAACCTTTCCACGTTGGCCTACACCAAACAACATCATACTAAGATGCTGTCCGACTGACTTGTGGATTGTATTGTTAAGTGTGTATTCCACTTGTTCGAGTACCTTATCCCAAAAAATACCATTTTCGGGGTTTACTAACTTGGCTAGCATAGGTCCAATTGACCTGTTAACCCTCTCTACCTGACCATTCGCCTGGGGAGATCCAGTAGCTACTAAAATGTGTTTAATGTTATTCTCAACCAAAAAATTTGTGAAATCCTTAGAAGTGAAACATGTCCCTCGATCACTTATAATACATTTAGGTCGGCTGTAAGATCTAAAATAATCTCTTAATGCAAAAATGGCCTCATCTGAGCTAGTCGTTTTTGCTGGGTAAAGTCTAACGTATTTAGTACATGCATCTATTACAACTAGTATGTGTTTTAATTTTCTACCATTATCTACTGGGCCAAAGTGATCGATATAAATTGTATCAAACGGATTTTCCGGTTTCGGAATACTATGTAAAAATCCCTCTTCCTTACCATGCTCAGACGAATATGCAATACAGTTTATGCAGTTATTTATATGAGTAATAGCTTTCGCCCTAACCTTCGGAAACCAATAGCTCTTAAGAATGAGGTCTGTCATTTTATCTATTCCAACATATCCCATTTTGTCATGATATTTATACAAAATGTGTTCTTCCATTTCAGTTGGAACATAAAATAATAAATTTTCTTCATTAGTTTTTCTGTATAACACCCCATTACGCATCTCAAAAAGATAATGTTCGGACTTCTGTAGTTTGTCTTTTAAATCTTTTAATTTTTGGTCTGGGTTCTGACATATAATCAAGTTTTCTTCAAGCGTATTTCACTCAGCTACTAATATGTTAGTACACCTGCTAAGCGCGTCAATATGCTGCATTCTATTACCCGCCCTATGCTCTAGTTAATATTCAAAATTTTGCAGCTCTAAGACCCACCTGGCGATCCTTGGATTGAGTTCCCTTTTATTTAGCGTCATGGTTAGAGAATTACAATCTGTGATAATTTTAAATTTCTTCCCCTGCAAGTATATTCTAAAGCGTTTTAGAGCATAAACTATGGCCAACGTTTCGAGCTCAAAGCTATGATACTTGGATTCTGTATCCGTAGTCCTTTTTGAAAAATAAAAAATTGGATGAAACTTGCCATCGCCTTTTTTCTGCAATAGAACAGCCCCAAAGCCGACTGAACTTGCATCGCAGTGGAGTTCTGTTTCATCTTTTGGATCATAAAGTGCAAGTACTGGGGCCTCCATAAGTTTTTTCTTGAGTAGTTCGAAAGATTTTAGCTCATCTTCTCCAAAAACAAACTTCTTATCCTTTTTTGTTAGGTCATACAAAGGTTTAGCTACTGTCGAAAAATCTTTAACGAATCTTCTAAAATAAGAGCATAGTCCCAAAAAACTTTGTAAAAAATGACATTTATTCTGCACCGGAAAATCTCTAATAGCTTTTAATCCTCTATCATCGGCTCTTATACCTTCCCCATCGATTGTATATCCCAAATATCTAACAGACGTTTAAAAAAATTCACATTTATCGTTTCTTAACTCTAAATTATTATCGACTAAGCGAGTTAAGACCCCCTTTAAAATTTCAAAATGTTCTTCAATCTCAACCGTTGCTATCATTATGTCGTCAAGGTATATTATAATTTTGTTGTCTCTGACCATATCTGAAAAAATTTTGCTCACAAACCTTTGAAAAACCGATGGTGCATTCTTCAAACCAAACGGCATCCTCAAAAACTCGAATTGTCCAAGAGGTGTCACAAATGATGTATATTTAACCAAATTTGGCTGAACAAATACGTGAAAAAACCATTTTTTAAATCTAACTTTATAAAATATTTTCATCCCGAAAGTCTGTCCAACAAATCATCTATTAGAGGAATTGGATAGTTATCTTTTGCATTAACCTTGTTTAAAGTTCTGTAGTCTACACATAATCTTAAATCTCCTGTCTTTTTTCTCACTAAAACAATAGGTGAAGCATACTCCGACTCACTCGGTCTTATGTATCCTTTCTCTAAATACTCATCCAAAAGTTTCTGTAATTCAATTATTTCCGCATATGATAATCTTCTAGGTCCACTGTTAAAGAACTTATCATCATTCAACTTTAATGTTATTTCACAAAAGCACTTTAATTTATATAAATCATCATTAGAAATGCAACTACCAACAATAAGATCAAAACTGTAATTTTCCCCGAAATCTATAGACAAAATTGTTTTTTCAAAATCCTCATCATTATTTAGATGTTTACTCTCATTATGTGATACTAACTTAAAACCACCCTTTTTCAAAAAATCTCTTCCTAATACACATTCATTTGATGTGGTATCATCGGAGACGACAAACAATTCTAAATCAACTATTCTATTACCAACATTTACAAAACATTTTAATTTTCCATAAACGCTTAATTTAGATCCTTTTATTCCAAAAAAGTATTGTTAGAAAATAAAAGATAATTCAAATTAATATGTTTCAAAATATTGGATTTCTTCACGAAACTGATAACGCTACCCGAATCCACTAGGCATTCTAAAGGAAATGTATAATTAAAACTATTGTCTAAAAAAAATTTAAAATACCTTACATATTCATTATTTTCAACAACATGCACCGCTGGTTTTCTTTCGGGGCAATTAGCAACTCGGTGCTCCATACTGCCACACTCATAGCACGATCCCATCTGTCGCTTTGGCTTTTTGCGGTCTGCTGCGAAGTGGCCAATTGAATTGCAGTTGTAGCATCTAAACTTGAAAATTTTGTCTTCGACGGCCGGCCCACCACTATCTTGACGGCGTTCGCTTTTCAACTCGATATTGGATAATGCTTGAAGAAGTTGCTCCTTACTGCTTTAGCACTGAAGACTCGCTTGTACTCTCAGTTGGGTCTCAGGAATACCCTCAATAATATGCTCTATAAGCTCATCCTCATCAAGAAGTTTTCGTCACAAGATTATCTTTTCGTTGTAATATTCACTAAAGGTTTCACAGTATTTCCACTTGCGGCCTTCTAAGTTTCTACGCATTACAAGTTTATTTTCCTTCTTACAAAAAAAGTCTTCCATTTCAATCAAGATGTTTTTTGTGGTGATATCCATAAAATTTTGTTTGGAATGCAGCCACATTTGAGCTTTACCCTTAAGTTTGCACATTAGGAGTGTTTTCATTTTGCACTCATCAACATTATAAACACCGCGCACACATTTTAATTGCGTTATCCAGAACTCAGGGAATGGTTCACCTTCCTACTCAGGTACCATATCTTTCAAAACGTTAAATGGCACTTGCATTTTGTTTAAGTTTTGAGACTCGGCATCTAAATTATTCTTATTAGAATTCGTCTTTTTACTAACTGTCTCCATCTCACGTCTCTTTTCTGCGTCGGCCATCATTTTTAGCAATTCATTTTCTTTTTGTTAGCAACTCCTTCTCTCTTTTTATTAAATACAATTCTTTTTTCAAAACACTTGCAAAATCGGTTACTTTTCGTTTTGTTCCCGCATGTTCTATTTGCTGTACTTCACTATCATTTGCTTGACGACACTTATTATTATTTTCCAATACACAATCATTTTCTTGGCCACACTCATTATTTTCTTCATAACCTTCATTTTGGTTTTCCGCACGACCATTATTACCACTTTCCTCTAAATTTTCCACAAGCGTTACATCGGACTGGTCATTTAATGCTGTACGACATTCTCCTCGTTTATCTACAGGTATTTCATTTAAGCGGACTAGTAATGCATTTTTTGTACCAGTCGATGACAGACCCAATTGTTGTAACCAAAGACGTAATTGAACAATGGTATATTCTGCTGCAATCACACTGTTTGCTTCCATTATAAAATTGTTGTTTTTAATTTTCACGGGATCACTATAATTTTAATTTTCTGTTTGTGTTCTTTTTACTATTCCTTAACAATTTTCACTTTTCAAAAGTATATTTTGTTAGAAGAAAAAATTTATTCTTATTTTTCACGATCCCACTTCTGATGTTGTAAGCTTAAATTATTAAACACTTGTTGTTTTCTTCACGGTCAATTTATTTGTGATCTGATTTTTGCATTTATAAACTTAGCAACTAGGACTTATAATACGCACTTAATATAAACATGTATGTTAAATAAGGACAAATATATTTTCATAATACAATAAATAGTTAACGGTTATTATTTACAAAAGCAAAGAGTCATACGTTAGTGTAATGAAGGAATAGAGGAAATACATAGAGACAGAAACAGACGTAAACTACAAACAGAATAGAAACAAACTGCATGGACAAAAACTACACTCACAAAAATAAACATATTAGAACAGACACCTAATTGACTAAACTATCTGCATGCGTACCCAAACATTCCTATAGTAGCTACTTATGTTAATTTTTAGACATTTTTTTTTTAATTTTTAATGATAAAAAATTTCGATCAAAATTAAAAAAGGTTTTTTTTTGTAAAATTGTTTGTCATAAAAAAAGTTAAAAGCTTTTTAAGAGTAATCTCCATCGCGATCCTAAAAATGTTATATATCACTATAAAATTTACGATCTCTACTTTTATACTGTAAAAAAAACGTTGCGCGTTTTTGCGCCTTTTTTGCGATTTTTTGATAATTTTACCTTTTTATGTTTTTTCTTATCTTGCATAGGTAAATACGAGTAAGAAACCTTTTTATATTCATAAAATATTTTGGTTTTTAATAACTGAAGGTGATGTTTTTTATTTAAATCATTACATCTGGCACTGTTATTACCTGTACAAAAAACAATTTAAATATCAAAAGAGATATAGACGTAGATGGCCTTTCTTTCGGACTACTTATATACTTTGCACGCCAGAATTCGCCTATTTGATAGCATAGGTGTAATATGCTATCAAATAGCCTTTTTTTCACTGACAGTGAAAAAAAGGCAAATAAAATCTGATGCGGACAAATCCATTGTTAACGCGAGAAAAAAAAAATATCCAAGAAAAATTTAGAAGTGAATTAGGGCTAATAGTGGGTGTACCGAAAGCTGGATTTAGAAACACCAACGATGGTAACACTAGCAGAAGATTTTTTTTTCCAATCCTGAATTAGCTGCAGAAATAGCTGGAATTGAGTTTGATTTGATATACCGAATCAAGGTTATTACTGAAGTAATATCAAGCGGTCACCAAATCCAAATGCACGAGTTTGACGATTATTGCTTAGATACTGCACAACTTTACGTTTCTCTATATGAGTGGCATCCTATGGCATACATGGTGCAACTGTTATGAATGAGGCATTGTTAACTATTGGGCTGTTATCAAAAGAAGCGGCTGAGGCACGAAAAAACATTTCCGTACCTCAGCCTAAAGAAAATTCTAAAAGAAATTCAAGATTCTGTAAACAAAAGCAAACAATAGCTCATTGAATACAAACATGAATTTTCAAGTGCCCTAAAACAAAATGAAAATAAAAACCTTGTTGGAGACAATAGAAAAGCGATATTATGATGAACGATTTAAAAAAATGGACAGTATACAAAAATTATGTGAAAAGAATGTGCAAGAAGTTAAAAAACTATATGTAAATGTAAACGAAAATAAAATCAGAGATTTATGTAAAAAAATCAACAATAATGTAAAGATGTGTGATGAAATAAAAAAAATTGTCAAAGAAACGAATGCTAAAACCAAAAGAACCTATGCACCAGTGATGTTATAAACTTTTTCAAAAAGTCTTTACGCGGCCACAAAAAAATCCGTATTTTTCCCTACGGGCTCGAAAAAAAAAAATCCCTACAAAAATCCCTACAATTTAAAGTAATATTTTACCAATGCAAATGAAAGTTTTTATGTTATGTAAAAAATTTATGTATTGCTGTACATATATACATTCTTATTGGTGTTGATATATTTCACTTTTGTGAAATATATCAATTATTACTTCAGTCTTTTTATAAAGTATTAAAATTAAATAACAAAAATAAAAACTAAAAACTAAAAAACATAAAAAATCAGTTACTTAAATTCATAATAAATCACATGTATGTAGTTCATTGGTTAAAAAAGGAACAAAAAGTAAATTTTTGGGTTTTCTTATAAATTGAAGAAATTAATTATATCCTTGCATTAGCGACTTCATAATAGTCGTAAAGTTGTGAGGTCATTTTACTTAAATGCATTTCGGTACACTGGAAGGTGTAACAATTTTTGAGTTCATCTTGCAAAGAAGAACGTATAATGCAAATTGATGTCAAATTTTTATGACTTAACTTATTTCTCTTCTTAGTACGAACGTCAGTAATAATAGAAAAAATCCTTTCACTATCAGCATTTGCATGTGGCAATGATAAGGCAAAGATAGCTATTTTCGACAAAAGAGGAAACATGAAGTTGTCATTAAAATTTTTCATTTTAGTGACTTTGCCCCAAAACTTTTCGATTTCCATCTTCAAGAAATTATTTATTTCTTCATCCGAAAAGTTAAATTCAAAAGTTCTCCACTCTTGCAAAAGACCGTTAGTATCAGCGTTTACTATTCTTTAAATATTTGTAAATGAGATTTCATTTTTACTCCCTGTTTTCCCCAATGCAATCTGAGGGTTTAAAAATTCGAGTTCTTTGAATATTTCTGCTTTGAGCGGTAATCTTTGCTGAATTTCTTCCAAAGCCACAATATAAAACTTTATACAGTCCATTCTAATTTGATTAGCAGCTGCTTTTGGGATAGTTTTCAGAAGCTCGTTGCACTCATACCCTAGAAAAACTTCTTCCAGGGGCAAAGAAATATGCGGAGATCTTACATTACATGTAACGCTAAGTTCAGATTTTTTAATGAAATTTTGACCTAAACTTAAAAAAAATTTTACTGATTCGCGTTGAACAATATGTATTAATGGTGCTTTGGATTGAAAGAGTGCATTTCACGAATTAAAATAATTCAAAACGTACTGGAGAAACAGCAAATATACCTTCTTGCATTCGTTACTTAGCTCGAGAAAAATTCTTTCCGTAGACTTTAGTTTGTCCTGTTTGAAAGCTTGTTTAAAAAATTCTAATAGCACAGCCCAATTATCTAATATGCTTTCAATGCATTTTTGATGTGAAAGCCATCTAGTAGTGCACGTTCGCAAAATTTTTTTCTTTTTTTCATTAAGAGTTTCCTGTATGGCCTCCAATTGTGCACATCTTTTCGAACTTCCAGAAACATAGCAGCCGATCTGCCGCAAAAGATCTTCTGGTGCTCTTGGAAGCTCTAAACAAGCTTTACTTGCGACTATTGCTGCCGAATGGCATAAACATTTTATAACGGTTGCATTTGGAAGATATATAGACAGAAAAACAAGATGTTAAAACAATTACAAGAAAAATACAATAAAAACGATATGCTTACCAATTATGTTGTCAAATGGAATGCCAAGTGATAAAATACATTCTTTAAACGCATTATAAATGGCTTCAGCTGTGCACTCAATTCCTATTGGCAATAAATCTAGAAGCTTAACAACAGCTCGGTCATTTTCCTCATCAAAAAATCTAACTAGGATGCACATTTGCTTACTCATACTAACATCCGTGCTTACATCGATCATGACAGAAAATTTAGTAGCTTTTAACTTATTAACTAAGTTTTCTTTTTCTACTTTTGCAATTACATTTTTTATTATACTTGTGCACTTTTGCCTTCCCAGTTCTACACTCTTAATAATATCTGAATCTGGCACAATTTCTTTTAAAAGAGGTATGAGATGATCTACCACTTGTAAAGCCACATTGTGTTCTGCAAAAAACATACTTAGTTTTATTTCAAAAATTTGCTTGGCTTTTTCAACCGGATCGCTGCTTTTCTTTTTAAAGAAATTATCTATTTTATTTGTTTTCTGCAAGGATTTTACATTTTTTTTGTGTGCCTTCGTATCAGCGTGCTTTAAGAGATCAGATTTGCCACAATTCAGAATTCTATTGCAAGCGGAACACTTGCATTTAAAGGGGTCATCTGAGACAGCTTCCAGCCAACCTCTAAAACTGTTGTCGTCCAGCCACCTGTAGCTGAATTTTTGTTTTCGATACTTTTGGTTTTCCTCAGCAGAGGTGTCTGAAGAAGTCGATGAATTCATTCTGCAAAATAAATAAATTAATAGTATGCCCATATTTATGTATAAACAAAAGTAATATTTTACCTTAAAATCAATTTTAATTCTAAAGCTGAAATGGCGGCAAAAGTTAAAGCTCATAGATTAATCACTGAAGCAACTTATAGTTTTTTCCATGTAATAAACTGTCACAAATGCTTATAAAAAAACAAAACACTTTTAGACCCCGTATACATGTGTCAGAAAACGATGTCGGACATACACAGATGTTTGTATGTTTTGCATTTACAATGTTTGTATTTAACAATCTTTTTCTCTTCAATGTAAAATATACCCTTCATACTTGAAAATAGATTGTTTACAATTTGTAACTTTGCCGTATCGACAATCTTTTGATACAATTTATACAAAAAGGTTGCCAAATTGTTGCTTTATTAAAAATCCCTACTTTTAAGGTCTTTAAAAAAATCTGTCTTTTTTTTCCCTACGGTCATTTTTTTGGACAAAAATCCCTACGTGTAGGGAATTTTCCCTACATATAACATCACTGCTATGCACAAACACTGGCAAATAAAATGGTGATGCCAGATGTATCAAGGAATGTCCCTCTAGTTATAAAATCCAAAAAAAACAAACCGCACAAAAAACAAAGGCTGAATTAAATGAAAAGGTAGATCCAGTGAATTTTAAAATAACAAAAGTTGAAAATAGGAGGAATGGCACATTAATTATACAAAGTGAAAATATAGAAGAACGACATAAAATTAAGGATGCAATACAACAGGAAATTAGTGAAAAATACGAGGTTATGTATACCTCGTATACGAGTTGGATATGCACATTATTATCACAGATATAAATTTTAAAATGAGTGAGAAAGAGTTAATGGAGAAATTAACAATGCAGAATGAAAGCATGAAAAACAGTTCAATGGAAATAGTTAAAAGTTTCGAAACAAAAAGATTTGATAAGGCTGTATATAATGTAAAATTAAGGATTGACAATGAATCGTATGCTAAAGTTATGGCGTAACAAAGATTGAACATTGGACGGGATAGATGCAGAGTTTTTGATGGCACAAATATAATACAATGCTATAAATGTCAAGGGTATAATCAGAAGTCAACAGATTGCCGAAATGATGAAGTGTGCTACAAATGTCATGGAAGCCACAAAAGTAGAGACTGCACAGAGGAAATAAACAATAAATGTATAAACTGTTTGAAAGAAAATAAAAGATTAAACTTAGGACTAGATGAAAATCATGCCACAAACAGTAAAGAATGTCCTGTATATAAAACAAACTTAATTTAAACAAGTAAAAGTGCTATATTCGGCCGTGCCGAATCCTCTATACCCTTCACCACTGTGATTTTATTTATACAGACATGTACAGCATCATAAGGTTGACTCTTTACTTAAATAAATTCGTATGAGAAAAAATCATTATTCATGAGTTAAAAAAATAGAAGACAAATGAAAACAAATTCCGTTTGCTACAATTGTCGCCGTGTTGTCAGCTACTTAATGATATTAAGGCCGACAGCTACATCGTAAACTCTGACATTGTTGTAGAAATACTTATTTTGCTTTTATAAAATTAAATAACTTTTTCAAAAAATTTTTTGTTTGTATACAAATTTGTAATTTACAATTTTGTGACATTTGCTTTTGTTGAATAAAATAGAAATTAGCCTTAGTTGACGACAGCCACAACGGTGGCCGTGTAGCCATGTAGCTTTGCTGACTTCAAAATAATCGTTTTATTTTTGACAGTTTGTAGTCGGTATCCTGATGATGTCTATGTGTTTAATGCACCTAGGTTTTAAAACAGAGATATCATCTATTTAAAAATCAAACGCATTTAAAACAAGTAAAAGTGCTATATTCGGCCGTGCCGAATCTTCTATACCCTTCACCACGGTGATTTTATTTATACAGACATGTACAGCATTATCCATATTGTTGACTCTTTACTTAAATAAAGTCGTATGAGAAAAAATCATTATACATGAGTTAAAGAAATAGAAGACAAATTCCGTTTGCTACAATTGTCGCCGTGTTGTCAGCTACTTAATGATATTGAAGCAGACAGCTACATGGTAAACTCTGACATTGTTGTAGAAATACTTATTTTGCTTTTATAAAATAAAATAACTTTTTCAAAAAATTATAAATATTTCCTCCAATACTTTTTGTTTGAATATGAATTTGTAATTTACAATTTTGTGACATTTTCTTCTGTTGAATAAAATAGAAATTAGTCTAGTTGACGACAGCCACAACGGTGGCCGTGTAGCCATGTAGCTTAGCTGACTTCAAAATAATCGTTTTATTTTTTACAGTTTGTAGTCGGTATACTGATGATGTCTATGTGTTTAATGCACCTAGGTTTTAAAACAGAGATATCATCTATTTAAAAATCAAACGCATTTAAAATAAAAAAATCAAACGCATTTAAAAAAATATGTTACTCTATATACACACATACATACATATGTATACTCTTATATATTATGTTACAGTCATGATTTTCATTTTCAAAGAAATATTGAAATTTTTGTTTTAATTTTTCGAAAATTGTGTGTAAAAATTTTTTGTAAAAATATTTTTTTAAAAATTTTTTGGAAAATTTTTTAAAAAAATTTTTTTTCTAATATTTTTCTGTAAAACATCTTTTTGAAAATGCTTTGTAATTTTTTTTGTAAATATTTTTGAAAAAAAATTTTAAAATTTTTTTTAAAAAAATTTAAAAAAATTTTTTTTTTTTTAAATTTGCTTGAAATTTTTTTGTTAAATTTTGGACCTTTCTCCAATCTATATTGAGTTAGAATGGTCAGACTAAAGCAAAAAGAAATCCTTACAAAAAAAAAAATTCATCATATTGACACATGGGGGGTCCTTTTAACTGCTCCTATTTGTCAGTGGGTACCCTGTGGGTCCATTGGCTACCTCTATGCGTATTGCTTTCTATTAAGGTCTCTAATACAAATCAAAGCAGAAAAACCCTACCAATCTAAAAACAAACAAAAATCGCCCCTCGCAGGGGGTTATTGATACCCCGAGATCTGTATGCACTCCTTGCGATCTACCTGTCACACTCTAATATTTATTTGACAAAAAAAGGCAAAACAGAATCATTAAAGCCGAAAAAAATTAAAAAAAACGTAAACAAAATATAGTTGGGCGTGGTTTTTGGCCCGTAGCCTCCAAAGGAATGATCCGATGTTGCTGAATTGCAATACCAAAATTTTCGAAACTATGCCTGACAGATTGGTGTGCTTAAATTTTTTGTATCTCTTCTGGTGCTTTGGCAAATGACATTACCACACTAACACGGACAGACGGACAGCCGTACAGACGGACATCGCTTAATCAACTTCTCTATATATAAGGATCCAGAATATATATACTTTATGGGGTCGGAAATGCATATTGTAGAAATTACACACGGAATGACAAACTTATATATACCCTTTCCACCTGTGGTAAAGGGTATAAAAATATGTTACTCTATATACACACATATGTATATTCTTAATATTAAATATATGTTATGTTACAGTCATGATTTTCATTTTCAAAGAAATATTGAAATTTTTGTTTTAATTTTTCGAAAATTGTGTGTAAAAATTTTTTGTAAAAATATTTTTTTAAAAAGTTTTTGTAAAATTTTTTTGAAAACTTTTGAAAAAAAACTTTTTTTGATTATTTTTCTGTAAAATATCTTTTTAAAAATTCTTTGTAAATATTTTTGAAAAAAAATTTAAAAATTTTTTTTAAAAAAATTTGTTAAAAAATAAAAAATTTTTTTTTTTAATTTTTTAAAAAAATTTTTTGAAATTTTTTTGTTTATGGGCCTTTTCTGCAATCTGTATTGAGTTAGAATGGTCAGACTAAAGCAAAAAAAAAATCCTTACAAAAAAAAATATTGACACATGGGGGGTCATTTTAACTGCTCCTCTTTATCAGTGGGTACCCTGTAGGTCCATTGGCTACCTCTATGTGTATTGCTTTCTATTAAGGTCTCTAATACAAATCAAAGCAGAAAAACCGTACCAATCTAAAAACAAACAAAAATCGCCCCTCGCAGGGGGTTAATGATCCCCCGAGATCTGTATGCACTCCTTGCGATCTACCTGTCGCAGTCTAATATTTATTTGACAAAAAAAGGCAAACCAGAATCATTAAAGCCGAAAAAATTAAAAAAAAACGTAAAATATAGGTGGGCGTGGTTTTTGGCCCGCAGCCTCCAAAGGAGTGATCCGATGTTGCTGGATTGCAATACCAAAATTTTCGAAACTATGCCTGACAGATTGGTGTGCTTAAATTTTTTGTATCTCTTCTGGTGCCTTGGCAAATGACATTACAACACTAACACGGACAGACGATTGACGGACAGACGGACATCGCTTAATCAACTTAGATCCTTATACATAGATCCAGAATATATATATATACTTTATGGGGTCGTAAATGAATATTGTAGAAATTACACACGGAATGACAAACTTAGATATACCCTTTCCACCTGTGGTTAGTGGTATAAAAAGAAGAGAATTGGTTTAGTTGAGGATATATAATAACCAACGAAAATACATAGACTATATGCTAACATTCAAGGATTATTAAATAATTTTGTACAATTGGAAGTAATAACTGAGTCTGTTAACCCGGATTTTTATAATCCTTTCAGAAACTCATTTGACCGATAGAATTGATGAAAATGAAATAAATATAAAGCAATATAATCATCATGCTACATTATCGAGTTCGGCGAAAACAGGAGGAGTTATTATATATTTTAAAAAGAAATGGAAAATTGAAAATATACGGACAGCTGTAAAAGACTCAGTATATTGGATAAATGCATTTATGGCAAAATATAAAAATAAATCTTTTATAATAATAGCAATATATAGATCTCCCAGTAGTTCTAAAGCGGAATTCTGCGATGCTCTAAAGGATCTCTTGGAAGAAGTATGTGAGAGAAACTGCGACATCCTAATTGTTGGTGATTTCAACATAGATTGGAGAACTGATTTCTATAAAAATAAAATTGAAAGTATTCTAAATGATAATGGAATGAAACAAATAATGAATGAATTTACTAGAATAACTCAAATCTCAAAGACAATAATAGACTATGTAATAACAAATAATAATAATATGATTAATACTAAAATTAATCTTAATAATAAAATATCTGATCATGAAACAATAGACATTTTTATTGAATGTGAAGATAGAGCCTCGGAAGGAAAAGGTAAAGAAGTTGAAGTTCTTAAATATAACAAAATCCATTTTAAAAATGAATTGAGTGCAATAATGTGGTTTAATGAAATGCTTAATGTGGATGAACTAGTTACGAATTTTGACAAATGGATTGAAGATGCAATACAAACATTTCTAATAAAAATAAAGCCAAATAATAAAATTAACAATGAGTGGTTTAATAATGAACTTCGAAGATTGAAAGTTGAAGAGGTGAACTCATACCAAACAGCTATATTCGAAAATACTAATGTTGCGTGGACAAATTACAAAAATATAAGAAATAAATATAAAGCTAGATGTGAAAATGAAAAAAACAAATATATAAATAACAAAATATCAATATCAAATAATCAGAAAGAAATGTGGAATATGATAAAAGAACTAGTTTTAAGAAAGCCTAGAAATGTGATAGAATCTGTGATATTTTCTCAAATAGAATATAAAGAAAATTTTAAAATAGCTGAACATTTTCGCAAATATTTCATCGATAGCATTAAGGAAATAAGAAGTTCGATAGAATATGTGCAATATGAAAATCAAATACCTGTGATAAATTATAAATTTAAGTTTCGTGCAATAAATATTGTTACGAAAGAAGAATTTATTTATTATAAGCTCTGAACAACAATACTCTCGAACAACAACAACAACATTAATGGCTTATTTTCCTACAATGATGATAGAAAGAAACAAACAATAAAGAGTAACGCCTTAAACAATTACGCATACACACACACAGATTAAAATAAACACTCTTCTGTTAAATACACAGCCACATACATAAATACAAGCATAAACAAATAAACAGCCACACACACAGGTATAAAGAAATAAATAGCCACAAACACAGGTATAAAGAAATAACCAATCACACAAACAAAAACAAGAGCAATAACAGTCGAACCTGCCAGATATGTCTGGAAGAGAACATTCTGGTGCTCTTAAAGCACCTATATAAATGAATCGTGCTGGCGAGTAGTATTGCAGTATTAATTTAAAAGTCAAAGAGTTAAGTTGTCGAATATTAAGAGTGTTTAACAGTTTGCTGTATTTTTGAACAGTGGTGTTAAGTAAATAAAGTGACTTACAGTAAAAGTAATAACAGTGTGTAATTATTTTGCAATAAAAAGAACCCAACGTAAAGTAAAAACGTAACAATTGGTGACAGAAGTGAAATTGTAAAATAAAATAACTTAAAATAATAAAAATGAAATTTGAAGATCTTAAAGTGGAGCAGCTGAAAAAGGAGTTGAGTAAGCTGGATTTGCCTACAGCAGGAAACAAAACAGAACTGCAGAAGAGGCTCATAGATGAATTCAAGCGTCGTGGCATGGACATTGGAGCATATGAGTTCGATGAAAAGGAGGTGGCAGAGGTATGTAGCCGTGAAACAACAACAGCAAGTAGCATGGACTTCAATACGATGTTTGCCGCTATGATGGAGAAAATGGGAGAAGTTCAGGAAGCTTCTAGAGCAAACAGCGAGAAACTTCTGGAAACAGTAAATGAGAAACTGGAGAAGAATCAACAACTTCTAGCTGAGATTCAAGAAGTTTCTAGAGCGAACAATGAGAAACTTTTGGAAAAAGTCAACGAGAACCTTATACAAATTTCTGAAACCATTAATAAGCGAGTAGACGACGTAGAAGTCAAGTTCGACGAAAAAATCTCTGCCGTAGAAGTGCAACTGTCTGGATTAAACAGAAAAGTGAATCTTCTAGAAACTAGTGGCGTCGAAGTACAGGTAAAGGATGTCGATGTAAAGCTGCAGGAGCTTGAAAACAAAATTATGAGCCTGGAAATAAGAGAAGGTCCAGTACGAGTAGTGACTGAAAACACAAATAGGATAAAAGCTCCCAGTTTCGACGGCAACATACCCTTCAACGTCTTCAAATTTCAGTTTGAGACAGTGGCCAGTAAAAATCTATGGAGCAATGAAGAGAAAGCGATTGAACTGATTCTGGCACTTAAAGGATCTGCAGCAGAAGTCCTCGAAAGCCTACCAACTAGCTGCAGAAATAATTATGAGGACATAATGGTGGCGTTACAGCGGAAATATGGCGGCGATCATAAAAAGGAGCTGTATAGAATGGAGCTACGCGGCAGGCTGCAGAGAGCAAATGAGACGCTTCAGGATTTCGCCATGGAGATAGAGCGCTTGGTGCAGCTAATATACCCTGGGGAAAACCATCCACTTCTAGAACAGTTCAAGGTGGAGGCATTTGTTAATGGTATTCGTGACCCAGATATTAAGCACGCAGTTTGCGCTAAGCAAAACACATCCTTTGCTGAAACCATTACTTACGCTCTGGCTCAAGAAACAGCAAAAGTCATTTCGAGGCCGCAGTCATACAAAGTGCGAAAAGTTGAAGTTGCTGCTGAAGATGAGAAAACAACAATGGACGACATAAAGCAAGTACTTGAGTCGGTAAAAAAAGTCTTAGATGAAAGACAAAGTAAAACAAACGCTAAGTGCTTTAATTGCGGCAAAGTCGGCCATTTTCAACGAAACTGTAAGGCAGCAAGAAAACGAGCCAGATCTGTTTCGCCGCCAAGAAACAATAAACGTGCGACTCATGGAACATCTCAAGAGTCGTTAAACTAAAGAGAGCTAGCACTACGGGGCATGAGCTAGCTCCCACAACCGAGGGCCCCACAATCTCCATATCTGTGATGCAGCAGCAAAACAGCAATCTTACTGCAAGTGGGTATATCAACGGAGGAAAGCGTATTCTGACAATAGACACAGGAGCGTCGCAGTCTATAATAAGGCCCGATTTAGTAAAGGGAAAAGTGGAACCATTGAATAATGTAAGTCTGCGCACCGCTACCGGAGAATTTGCTACTGTCTATGGTAAGGCCAAAGTCAGATTAACTATAGCCAACATGAGTGTGGACCATGTGTTTATTGTTGCCGATATCGTGGACGAAGTTATTATTGGCGCAGATTTTATGATTATGCATGGAGTCGATCTGCGCATGGGGCAACAAATAATGATCTGGCGAAACGTCGAAATACCCCTTGATATTGGATATGTGAGTAAATTTGCAGTGAGGAAGCTGGTTGCTGTAGCATCCGAGAAATTACCACCTCAGGCAGAAACTGTGATATGGGCACGTATGGAGGAAGATTGTGAGGACAACCGGTTGTGGGTGGTAGAACCATCAGCAATTAAGAGTGAGACAATAACAGCAAAAGCCCTCGTGAAAACCTCTAAGAATGGAAAAATTCCTGTGAGAGTGTTAAATCTATCCAACAGTGAAATGGTAATTGGTAAAAACTCTCAGATAGCTCAATGTACACCAGCAGAGGCCATAATTAATTGCGAGAGAGACTCAGAGCCTGAAAAACTGTCAACTAAAGAGCGCGAAATACTAGCAGAACACGTGGGGAAATGGGTAGCAGAGCTGGAGCCACCTGACAGAAACAAAGCCAAGCAGCTGCTACGAAAGTACGCCTCTGTCTTCGCCCTAAAAGATAAAAGCCAAGGTAGAACGGCAATAGTGAAGCATGAAATAAATACTGGCGAAGCGAGGCCCATAAAACAAGCCCCCAGGAGCATTCCTCTAGCTAAGCGGAGCGAAGTAAAGCAGCTAGTCAACGAAATGGAGCGAGACGGAATCATCGAACCATCTTCGAGTCCCTGGAGCTCGCCGGTAGTTTTAGTAAAGAAGAAAGATGGCAGCACTAGATTCTGCGTTGACTACAGAAAGCTCAACGATGTTACCAAAAAGGACAGTTATCCGCTACCAAGAATCGATGACACCTTGGACACGCTAGCAGGAACCAAGTGGTTTTCTACGCTAGATTTACAGAGCGGTTACTGGCAAGTCGAGATAGCAGACAAAGATAAAGAAAAAACTGCTTTTAGTGCTCTCGATGGTTTATGGCAGTTTAATGTTATGCCATTTGGTCTCTGCAACGCTCCAGCCACCTTCGAGCGTTTAATGGAACGAGTGTTAAAGGGACTTAATTGGAAGTCATGCCTGGTGTATCTGGATGACATAATTGTCATGGGAAAGACCTTCGATGAACACCTAAGGAATATGGAAGAAGTCTTCAGGCGTATATCAGCGGCTGGACTGAAGCTCAGTGTTAAGAAATGTGCATTGTTTCAGAAGGAAGTCAAATACTTGGGGCATCGTGTAACAGCAGAGGGCATATCAACCGATGAAGATAAAATACGGGCAGTAAAGGACTGGCCTCGTCCTCAAAATCTTCACGAGTTACGAAGTTTCTTGGGACTCTGCACATACTACAGACGATTTGTGCCAAATTTTGCTAGTGTTGCTGCGAGCCTACATGAGCTAACCAAAAAGTCGCGACCTTACCAGTGGAGTGAAGCAGCCGAGGAAGCATTCCAGAAGCTCAAGGAATTGTTGTGTGTGGCACCTATCCTGGCATATCCAGTAGCTGGGCAAAAATTCATGCTAGACACTGATGCGAGCGGATATGGAATAGGAGGCGTGCTGTCGCAAGTGGTAGATGGGACAGAAAAGGTTATAGGCTACTACAGCAGAGTACTTTCGAAGCCTGAAAGAAACTATTGCGTAACGCGACGAGAGTTTCTAGCAGCATTGGAGTGCATAAAACACTACCACAAGTATTTGTATGGCCAACATTTTACGTTGAGGACAGATCATGCCGCACTCAGGTGGTTGCTGCAATTCAAGAGCCCTGAAGGACAGCTTGCACGCTGGATAGAGCGTCTTCAGAGCTATGACTTTAGTATTGAGCACAGAAAAGGAGGCAAGCATAACAACGCAGACGCCCTTTCTAGGCGGCCATGTGAACTGGGGTGTAAGCACTGCACAAAGGCAGAGAGAAAAGAATTCGTTATTGATGTTCGGCTTACACATATAGAATCTAGTGAAGACTGGCCGACAGCACAAAGAAACGATCCCATATTGGCAAAAGTTATAGCGGCTAAAGAGGAAGACAGAAGACCGACGCGAAGTGAGATCTCACCAGAAAGTCCACTGGCGAAGGCATATTGGGCCCAGTGGAACAGTCTAAGGTTGAAGGATGGCTGCTTATGTCGCACTTGGGAAAGCACAGACGGCAAAACTGTGATAGACTTAATCGTCGTGCCATCCTCCAAGATCAAAGAGGTCGTGAAACAATTCCACAATGGTCCTAGTGGAGGTCACCTTGGTGTAACGAAGACGCTGGAAAAGATAAAACAACGGTTCTATTGGGTCGGCTGTCAACAAGCCGTAGCAGAGTGGATAGCCAATTGCCAGGAGTGCATTGCAGCAAAGGGTCCAGTACGAAGGAGTCGGGGGCAGCTTCAGCAGTACAATTCAGGCGCTCCCTTTGAACGTATAGCGATGGACGTAGCAGGTCCCTTCCCTGCTAGCAATGCTGGAAACCGATACGTCTTAGTGGTCATGGACTATTTTAGCAAATGGCCGGAAGTATATGCCATTCCCAATCAAGAAGCCAGAACGATTGTAGACGCTTTTATAAGCAACTGGGTGTGTCGCTATGGTGTTCCCTTAGAACTGCACTCCGACCAAGGCCGAAATTTTGAATCCGTTATATTTAAAGAGATGTGCGAGGTATACGGAATAAGAAAGACCAGAACGACACCGTTACATCCGCAATCTGATGGTATGGTCGAACGATTCAATCGAACCCTGGAAGAATACCTGAGAAAAGTGGTCAGCGCACATCAGAGGGACTGGGATGAGCATATACCCAAGTTTTTATTGGCATATAGATCAGCTGTTCACGATTCCACCTCACGAACACCAGCGAAAATAGTCTTTGGATCTGAGCTAAATTTGCCTGCAGATTTAGAGTTTGGTGTTAAGCCAACATCGGCAGAAGGAGACGGCGAAAACTCTAGTCAGGCGAAAAGGGACCTTCAGGAGATTCACGAATTCGTGCGGAGTCGGATAAAATTAACCAGTGATAAAATGAAAGCCAGATATGATCGAGCTGCCAACTCTGAGGGATTTAACGAGGGACAACTGGTTCTACTTTTTAACCCACAACGGAAGAAAGGATTATCACCCAAACTACAAACTCATTGGGATGGACCTTATAAAGTAATAAAGCGGCTAAACGACGTAGTTTACAGAATACAGAAATTCCAGAGCCCAAGATCAAAAATGAAAGTTGTGCACTTGGAGCGGCTAGCCAACTATGGAAAAGGTACATCTGTGTCTGTTCGGGACGAACAGGTTTGAGAAGGGGGTAGTGTTACGAAAGAAGAATTTATTTATTATAAGCTCTGAACAACAATACTCTCGAACAACAACAACAACATTAATGGCTTATTTTCCTACAATGATGATAGAAAGAAACAAACAATAAAGAGTAACGCCTTAAACAATTACGCATACACACACACAGATTAAAATAAACACTCTTCTGTTAAATACACAGCCACATACATAAATACAAGCATAAACAAATAAACAGCCACACACACAGGTATAAAGAAATAAATAGCCACAAACACAGGTATAAAGAAATAACCAATCACACAAACAAAAACAAGAGCAATAACAGTCGAACCTGCCAGATATGTCTGGAAGAGAACATTCTGGTGCTCTTAAAGCACCTATATAAATGAATCGTGCTGGCGAGTAGTATTGCAGTATTAATTTAAAAGTCAAAGAGTTAAGTTGTCGAATATTAAGAGTGTTTAACAGTTTGCTGTATTTTTGAACAGTGGTGTTAAGTAAATAAAGTGACTTACAGTAAAAGTAATAACAGTGTGTAATTATTTTGCAATAAAAAGAACCCAACGTAAAGTAAAAACGTAACAATATGTTAGAATTAAAAAATATAGCTAAAAATATTAAAAAGAAACCTGTCTATAAAAAAATATCAAAAGATATAATACTTGACAACTGGGACAAAATAGGACATATATTACTTAATATAATAAAGCAAAAAGATTGGCTTTTTTAAAAGACTCAGGAAGAAAATATCTATTATAACGGCTATAAATATATATAATACGATAATTAAACCGCATTTTGAGTATGGATCCACTATTATATGCACATGTTGCACGGATCAACAGTTATTAAGACTACAAAAATTACAAAATAAGGTAATGCGTTCAATTCTAAAATGTAACCGGTACACATCATTAACATTTATGTTGGACTCATTAAAATGGTTAAACATACGAAAAAGACTTAAACTTAACACAATAATTTTTATCCAAAAAATTAAGACGGCTGATGCACCAACGTTTTTAATGGACCAGCTAAGATATATAGGAGATATCCAACCTTATAATTTGAGAAATGCAAGTGATTTCAGGTTGCAAAATACGAGTGCGAAGCAAAAATCATTATTTTACAAAGCACTGAGGCTTTACAACACGATGTCAAATAATATCAGAAATGAAGAAAAAGACAAATTTATTTAAAAAAATAGTAGTTAATTTTATACGAAATTTTAATGTTTCTCAGAGATTATAAAATTTTTTCAAATTTAATATTTTTTATTGTAAATCTGTAAAGTATTAAAAATACTAATTATAATAAATAAATTTAAGTTTTCGAAAATTATTTGACCTTAAAAGTTGTAATTGCTAAACAAAATGACGGGAAAATTAAAAAAACTTGTATTTTTCAGAGGTAGGAATAGTTCTTCCACGGGGAACTCATTGCCTTCTCCTTGATCCGATTTTCCCTATTTTATAGCTTTAACAGCCTATGACCATAACAGATTTTTTTGCAAAGTTT
This sequence comes from Phasia obesa, assembly GCA_949628195.1. NCBI lineage: Eukaryota > Metazoa > Arthropoda > Insecta > Diptera > Tachinidae > Phasia > Phasia obesa. The sequence continues at coordinate 43,216,689 of OX451218.1, forward strand.
CATTAACTTAGGGGCATTCAGTACATTTTTAGACCCAATATAAGCTTAAAAAAAGTTATGTCCGGCTAGATTGGTAAAATACCCCTATGTGGGACGGTAAGTGTCCTTCTGAAATATTTCTTGGAAGACGTATCCAAACAACACTAGACTTGCTAAGAGCTACTCCTGATGCTAGTAACAGACGTAATACAAAGATGGAAAAATATTATAATGCAAAACATGGTGCCAAAGCTCGCAGTTTTAAAGTCGGTTATAAAGTTTATGCAAAAACTTATTACAAGAACATATGTAATGTCGTGGACACCCGGAGAAATAATTGAAAGAGTTGGTAAAGTAATCTACAATTTGTTGGTCTCTACAGGCAATCGTAACGTACTCATAAGATCACACATAAATCAACTAAGACAGCGTTACATAAATAATCATAACCCAGAAATAACTTCTCTTTAGTACTATGAAACAGGTTTTTCGTCACCAAATCTGTCACCCGAAGAGACGTTCGAATCGACGTCAGAAGACGTCCCCCAACCATCGCAAAAGGCAGGAGCGGCACCGCCAGTTCTGACTAATGAAGCCGTAGGACCAAGGAGGTCTACAAGACGACGTCAAGCTCCAAGAAGATACTCACCTTCCTAAAAGAGGGAGATGTTGGCAAGCCATACAAGCTGGCAGCGTTATTTAATCTATTTTATTACTATCTATATTCTATTACTTTTTGTCCGTTAAAACGGTACCTTAAAATGCTTTGCTTTTATGTATTTTACCTTTTTGTTAGTGAGTTCGATTCAGTCTTTTAAGAGCTAAAGTCACAATTACACACATTTTTGTAACATATTGAATTTATTAAAAATAAACGTTAGTTTTGTATGTACACACTTTTAAAATGCTGTACTAATTATTTTACATCGAACCCTGTAAATCACAATTACAACATAAATTGTCTAAAATTTTTCGGAAACTAAAGAATGAAAAGAAAGTTGTTAGTTATAGCATAATAAATCGTGAAATTCTTTAATGTAAAATAAACACAACAGACAATAAGATTAAAATTCTTAGTATTCAGGGATGCTTTGACTGTCCAAATATGATTCTTAAGCCATTTCTACATATTAATATTTTAATTTATTGATAAGTTTCTTGCAACTGTTTTCACTTTTTATTTTGTAGTACTATCATCGATTTTCATTACTTAATTTGCCTAAATGCTAAAATGTAATAAAACTAATCTTAAATCGATCTGAAGAGCCTTATTTCATATTATCATTGTTAGTTATCTTTATCTTGATATTATATAGCATTTTGGTGTATTAACAATATTGCCTGATATACTAGATAGATATAATTTTCAATCAAGCTGATAAATATGATTAATAAATAAGGAGGTCCATAACAAAACGCAATAATTCCACTTGAACAATATTTTGAGTAAAGCAATAACCAGTAATTAAGGTTATTAGGATACAGTTATTTAGTTAAACAGCTGTTGAACTATAACAATTTTCTAAGAACAGTAAAAATTATAAATTAATTTTATGTCAGTTTGGAAATTCCAAGTTATTAAGATAACAAATTTGGAAATGTTGCGTTTTGTTCCGTTGCATTTTGATATAAACTAAATTTGGAATTATTGCTTTTTGATCTGAATAAATTTTTATTCACATGTTTTTGATTTTAATTGCATAATTTTTGTACGAAAATTGCAAACTCTATCATTATATGTATATATTTATTACATTGAAATCCTTACTTCACATTTATTACCAAAAATAAATATTGTGTTATACTCTCATTCCAGTGTCCTTCTCCAAACAATCACATAAGGTTATATCATTTGTGTCGTTGGCACTATTTCCTTGTTGGTCAATTAATATCTTTGTATAATATCCTAACTCGGAAATGTTTGACCACTCTCGGCCATAGTGTTTTTCCAAGAGTTTAACAACATCTTTTTTCTTTTGTGGATTAATTGCTTTACCAAGAGGAATTTCATCAAGCAAACGGGGAGGTTTTTGGCCTCTTTTAAGATAGCTAGTAAATTTTTCTTTGCCTTCAACCTTGTAGGTTTCAAAAGTTTTGACTAAATATTGTTGTAGCTTATTTGAGGATAGTTTAAAATATATTAAAAAAATATGTTACTCTATATACACACATACATACATATGTATACTCTTATATATTATGTTACAGTCATGATTTTCATTTTCAAAGAAATATTGAAATTTTTGTTTTAATTTTTCGAAAATTGTGTGTAAAAATTTTTTGTAAAAATATTTTTTAAAAATTTTTTGGAAAATTTTTTAAAAAAATTTTTTTTCTAATATTTTTCTGTAAAACATCTTTTTGAAAATGCTTTGTAATTTTTTTTGTAAATATTTTTGAAAAAAAATTTAAAAATTTTTTTTAAAAAAATTTTTAAAATTTTTTTTTTTTTTAAATTTGCTTGAAATTTTTTTGTTAAATTTTGGACCTTTCTCCAATCTATATTGAGTTAGAATGGTCAGACTAAAGCAAAAAGAAATCCTTACAAAAAAAAAAAATTCATCATATTGACACATGGGGGGTCCTTTTAACTGCTCCTATTTGTCAGTGGGTACCCTGTGGGTCCATTGGCTACCTCTATGCGTATTGCTTTCTATTAAGGTCTCTAATACAAATCAAAGCAGAAAAACCCTACCAATCTAAAAACAAACAAAAATCGCCCCTCGCAGGGGGTTATTGATACCCCGAGATCTGTATGCACTCCTTGCGATCTACCTGTCACACTCTAATATTTATTTGACAAAAAAAGGCAAAACAGAATCATTAAAGCCGAAAAAAATTAAAAAAAACGTAAACAAAATATAGGTGGGCGTGGTTTTTGGCCCGTAGCCTCCAAAGGAATGATCCGATGTTGCTGAATTGCAATACCAAAATTTTCGAAACTATGCCTGACAGATTGGTGTGCTTAAATTTTTTGTATCTCTTCTGGTGCTTTGGCAAATGACATTACCACACTAACACGGACAGCCGTACAGACGGACATCGCTTAATCAACTTCTCTATATATAAGGATCCAGAATATATATACTTTATGGGGTCGGAAATGCATATTGTAGAAATTACACACGGAATGACAAACTTATATATACACTTTCCACCTGTGGTAAAGGGTATAAAAATATGTTACTCTATATACACACATATGTATATTCTTAATATTAAATATATGTTATGTTACAGTCATGATTTTCATTTTCAAAGAAATATTGAAATTTTTGTTTTAATTTTTCGAAAATTGTGTGTAAAAATTTTTTGTAAAAATATTTTTTTAAAAAGTTTTTGTAAAATTTTTTTGAAAATTTTTGAAAAAAAACTTTTTTTGATTATTTTTCTGTAAAATATCTTTTTAAAAATTCTTTGTAAATATTTTTGAAAAAAAATTTAAAAATTTTTTTTAAAAAAATTTGTTAAAAAATAAAAAATTTTTTTTTTAATTTTTTAAAAAAATTTTTTGAAATTTTTTTGTTTATGCGCCTTTTCTGCAATCTGTATTGAGTTAGAATGGTCAGACTAAAGCAAAAAAAAATCCTTACAAAAAAAAATATTGACACATGGGGGGTTATTTTAACTGCTCCTCTTTATCAGTGGGTACCCTGTAGGTCCATTGGCTACCTCTATGTGTATTGCTTTCTATTAAGGTCTCTAATACAAATCAAAGCAGAAAAACCCTACCAATCTAAAAACAAACAAAAATCGCCCCTCGCAGGGGGTTAATGATCCCCCGAGATCTGTATGCACTCCTTGCGATCTACCTGTCGCAGTCTAATATTTATTTGACAAAAAAAGGCAAACCAGAATCATTAAAGCCGAAAAAATTAAAAAAAAACGTAAAATATAGGTGGGCGTGGTTTTTGGCCCGCAGCCTCCAAAGGAGTGATCCGATGTTGCTGGATTGCAATACCAAAATTTTCGAAACTATGCCTGACAGATTGGTGTGCTTAAATTTTTTGTATCTCTTCTGGTGCCTTGGCAAATGACATTACAACACTAACACGGACAGACGATTGACGGACAGACGGACATCGCTTAATCAACTTAGATCCTTATACATAGATCCAGAATATATATATATACTTTATGGGGTCGTAAATGAATATTGTAGAAATTACACACGGAATGACAAACTTATATATACCCTTTCCACCTGTGGTTAGTGGTATAAAAAGAAGAGAATTGGTTTAGTTGAGGATATATAACAACCAACGAAAATACATAGACTATATGCTAACATTCAAGGATTATTAAATAATTTTGTACAATTGGAAGTAATAACTGAGTCTGTTAACCCGGATTTTTATAATCCTTTCAGAAACTCATTTGACCGATAGAATTGATGAAAATGAAATAAATATAAAGCAATATAATCATCATGCTACATTATCGAGTTCGGCGAAAACAGGAGGAGTTATTATATATTTTAAAAAGAAATGGAAAATTGAAAATATACGGACAGCTGTAAAAGACTCAGTATATTGGATAAATGCATTTATGGCAAAATATAAAAATAAATCTTTTATAATAATAGCAATATATAGATCTCCCAGTAGTTCTAAAGCGGAATTCTGCGATGCTCTAAAGGATCTCTTGGAAGAAGTATGTGAGAGAAACTGCGACATCCTAATTGTTGGTGATTTCAACATAGATTGGAGAACTGATTTCTATAAAAATAAAATTGAAAGTATTCTAAATGATAATGGAATGAAACAAATAATGAATGAATTTACTAGAATAACTCAAATCTCAAAGACAATAATAGACTATGTAATAACAAATAATAATAATATGATTAATACTAAAATTAATCTTAATAATAAAATATCTGATCATGAAACAATAGACATTTTTATTGAATGTGAAGATAGAGCCTCGGAAAGAAAAGGTAAAGAAGTTGAAGTTCTTAAATATAACAAAATCCATTTTAAAAATGAATTGAGTGCAATAATGTGGTTTAATGAAATGCTTAATGTGGATGAACTAGTTACGAATTTTGACAAATGGATTGAAGATGCAATACAAACATTTCTAATAAAAATAAAGCCAAATAATAAAATTAACAATGAGTGGTTTAATAATGAACTTCGAAGATTGAAAGTTGAAGAGGTGAACTCATACCAAACAGCTATATTCGAAAATACTAATGTTGCGTGGACAAATTACAAAAATATAAGAAATAAATATAAAGCTAGATGTGAAAATGAAAAAAACAAATATATAAATAACAAAATATCAATATCAAATAATCAGAAAGAAATGTGGAATATGATAAAAGAACTAGTTTTAAGAAAGCCTAGAAATGTGATAGAATCTGTGATATTTTCTCAAATAGAATATAAAGAAAATTTTAAAATAGCTGAACATTTTCGCAAATATTTCATCGATAGCATTAAGGAAATAAGAAGTTCGATAGAATATGTGCAATATGAAAATCAAATACCTGTGATAAATTATAAATTTAAGTTTCGTGCAATAAATATGTTAGAATTAAAAAATATAGCTAAAAATATTAAAAAGAAACCTGTCTATAAAAAAATATCAAAAGATATAATACTTGACAACTGGGACAAAATAGGACATATATTACTTAATATAATAAAGCAAAAAGATTGGCTTTTTTAAAAGACTCAGGAAGAAAATATCTATTATAACGGCTATAAATATATATAATACGATAATTAAACCGCATTTTGAGTATGGATCCACTATTATATGCACATGTTGCACGGATCAACAGTTATTAAGACTACAAAAATTACAAAATAAGGTAATGCGTTCAATTCTAAAATGTAACCGGTACACATCATTAACATTTATGTTGGACTCATTAAAATGGTTAAACATACGAAAAAGACTTAAACTTAACACAATAATTTTTATCCAAAAAATTAAGACGGCTGATGCACCAACGTTTTTAATGGACCAGCTAAGATATATAGGAGATATCCAACCTTATAATTTGAGAAATGCAAGTGATTTCAGGTTGCAAAATACGAGTGCGAAGCAAAAATCATTATTTTACAAAGCACTGAGGCTTTACAACACGATGTCAAATAATATCAGAAATGAAGAAAAAGACAAATTTATTTAAAAAAATAGTAGTTAATTTTATACGAAATTTTAATGTTTCTCAGAGATTATAAAATTTTTTCAAATTTAATATTTTTTATTGTAAATCTGTAAAGTATTAAAAATACTAATTATAATAAATAAATTTAAGTTTTCGAAAATTATTTGACCTTAAAAGTTGTAATTGCTAAACAAAATGACGGGAAAATTAAAAAAACTTGTATTTTTCAGAGGTAGGAATAGTTCTTCCACGGGGAACTCATTGCCTTCTCCTTGATCCGATTTTCCCTATTTTATAGCTTTAACAGCCTATGACCATAACAGATTTTTTTGCAAAGTTTCATTAACTTAGGGGCATTCAGTACATTTTTAGACCCAATATAAGCTTAAAAAAAGTTATGTCCGGCTAGATTGGTAAAATACCCCTATGTGGGACGGTAAGTGTCCTTCTGAAATATTTCTTGGAAGACGTATCCAAACAACACTAGACTTGCTAAGAGCTACTCCTGATGCTAGTAACAGACGTAATACAAAGATGGAAAAATATTATAATGCAAAACATGGTGCCAAAGCTCGCAGTTTTAAAGTCGGTTATAAAGTTTATGCAAAAACTTATTACAAGAACATATGTAATGTCGTGGACACCCGGAGAAATAATTGAAAGAGTTGGTAAAGTAATCTACAATTTGTTGGTCTCTACAGGCAATCGTAACATACTCATAAGATCACACATAAATCAACTAAGACAGCGTTACATAAATAATCATAACCCAGAAATAACTTCTCTTTAGTACTATGAAACAGGTTTTTCGTCACCAAATCTGTCACCCGAAGAGACGTTCGAATCGACGTCAGAAGACGTCCCCCAACCATCGCAAAAGGCAGGAGCGGCACCGCCAGTTCTGACTAATGAAGCCGTAGGACCAAGGAGGTCTACAAGACGACGTCAAGCTCCAAGAAGATACTCACCTTCCTAAAAGAGGGAGATGTTGGCAAGCCATACAAGCTGGCAGCGTTATTTAATCTATTTTATTACTATCTATATTCTATTACTTTTTGTCCGTTAAAACGGTACCTTAAAATGCTTTGCTTTTATGTATTTTACCTTTTTGTTAGTGAGTTCGATTCAGTCTTTTAAGAGCTAAAGTCACAATTACACACATTTTTGTAACATATTGAATTTATTAAAAATAAACGTTAGTTTTGTATGTACACACTTTTAAAATGCTGTACTAATTATTTTACATCGAACCCTGTAAATCACAATTACAACATAAATTGTCTAAAATTTTTCGGAAACTAAAGAATGAAAAGAAAGTTGTTAGTTATAGCATAATAAATCGTGAAATTCTTTAATGTAAAATAAACACAACAGACAATAAGATTAAAATTCTTAGTATTCAGGGATGCTTTGACTGTCCAAATATGATTCTTAAGCCATTTCTACATATTAATATTTTAATTTATTGATAAGTTTCTTGCAACTGTTTTCACTTTTTATTTTGTAGTACTATCATCGATTTTCATTACTTAATTTGCCTAAATGCTAAAATGTAATAAAACTAATCTTAAATCGATCTGAAGAGCCTTATTTCATATTATCATTGTTAGTTATCTTTATCTTGATATTATATAGCATTTTGGTGTATTAACAATATTGCCTGATATACTAGATAGATATAATTTTCAATCAAGCTGATAAATATGATTAATAAATAAGGAGGTCCATAACAAAACGCAATAATTCCACTTGAACAATATTTTGAGTAAAGCAATAACCAGTAATTAAGGTTATTAGGATACAGTTATTTAGTTAAACAGCTGTTGAATTATAACAATTTTCTAAGAACAGTAAAAATTATAAATTAATTTTATGTCAGTTTGGAAATTCCAAGTTATTAAGATAACAAATTTGGAAATGTTGCGTTTTGTTCCGTTGCATTTTGATATAAACTAAATTTGGAATTATTGCTTTTTGATCTGAATAAATTTTTATTCACATGTTTTTGATTTTAATTGCATAATTTTTGTACGAAAATTGCAAACTCTATCATTATATGTATATATTTATTACATTGAAATCCTTACTTCACATTTATTACCAAAAATAAATATTGTGTTATACTCTCATTCCAGTGTCCTTCTCCAAACAATCACATAAGGTTATATCATTTGTGTCGTTGGCACTATTTCCTTGTTGGTCAATTAATATCTTTGTATAATATCCTAACTCGGAAATGTTTGACCACTCTCGGCCATAGTGTTTTTCCAAGAGTTTAACAACATCTTTTTTCTTTTGTGGATTAATTGCTTTACCAAGAGGAATTTCATCAAGCAAACGGGGAGGTTTTTGGCCTCTTTTAAGATAGCTAGTAAATTTTTCTTTGCCTTCAACCTTGTAGGTTTCAAAAGTTTTGACTAAATATTGTTGTAGCTTATTTGAGGATAGTTTAAAATATATTAAAAAAATATGTTACTCTATATACACACATACATACATATGTATACTCTTATATATTATGTTACAGTCATGATTTTCATTTTCAAAGAAATATTGAAATTTTTGTTTTAATTTTTCGAAAATTGTGTGTAAAAATTTTTTGTAAAAATATTTTTTAAAAATTTTTTGGAAAATTTTTTAAAAAAATTTTTTTTCTAATATTTTTCTGTAAAACATCTTTTTGAAAATGCTTTGTAATTTTTTTTGTAAATATTTTTGAAAAAAAATTTAAAAATTTTTTTTAAAAAAATTTTTAAAATTTTTTTTTTTTTAAATTTGCTTGAAATTTTTTTGTTAAATTTTGGACCTTTCTCCAATCTATATTGAGTTAAAATGGTCAGACTAAAGCAAAAAGAAATCCTTACAAAAAAAAAAATTCATCATATTGACACATGGGGGGTCCTTTTAACTGCTCCTATTTGTCAGTGGGTACCCTGTGGGTCCATTGGCTACCTCTATGCGTATTGCTTTCTATTAAGGTCTCTAATACAAATCAAAGCAGAAAAACCCTACCAATCTAAAAACAAACAAAAATCGCCCCTCGCAGGGGGTTATTGATACCCCGAGATCTGTATGCACTCCTTGCGATCTACCTGTCACACTCTAATATTTATTTGACAAAAAAAGGCAAAACAGAATCATTAAAGCCGAAAAAAATTAAAAAAAACGTAAACAAAATATAGGTGGGCGTGGTTTTTGGCCCGTAGCCTCCAAAGGAATGATCCGATGTTGCTGAATTGCAATACCAAAATTTTCGAAACTATGCCTGACAGATTGGTGTGCTTAAATTTTTTGTATCTCTTCTGGTGCTTTGGCAAATGACATTACCACACTAACACGGACAGACGGACAGCCGTACAGACGGACATCGCTTAATCAACTTCTCTATATATAAGGATCCAGAATATATATACTTTATGGGGTCGGAAATGCATATTGTAGAAATTACACACGGAATGACAAACTTATATATACCCTTTCCACCTGTGGTAAAGGGTATAAAAATATGTTACTCTATATACACACATATGTATATTCTTAATATTAAATATATGTTATGTTACAGTCATGATTTTCATTTTCAAAGAAATATTGAAATTTTTGTTTTAATTTTTCGAAAATTGTGTGTAAAAATTTTTTGTAAAAATATTTTTTTAAAAAGTTTTTGTAAAATTTTTTTGAAAATTTTTGAAAAAAAACTTTTTTTGATTATTTTTCTGTAAAATATCTTTTTAAAAATTCTTTGTAAATATTTTTGAAAAAAAATTTAAAAATTTTTTTTAAAAAAATTTGTTAAAAAATAAAAAATTTTTTTTTTTAATTTTTTAAAAAAATTTTTTGAAATTTTTTTGTTTATGGGCCTTTTCTGCAATCTGTATTGAGTTAGAATGGTCAGACTAAAGCAAAAAAAAAATCCTTACAAAAAAAAATATTGACACATGGGGGGTCATTTTAACTGCTCCTCTTTATCAGTGGGTACCCTGTAGGTCCATTGGCTACCTCTATGTGTATTGCTTTCTATTAAGGTCTCTAATACAAATCAAAGCAGAAAAACCGTACCAATCTAAAAACAAACAAAAATCGCCCCTCGCAGGGGGTTAATGATCCCCCGAGATCTGTATGCACTCCTTGCGATCTACCTGTCGCAGTCTAATATTTATTTGACAAAAAAAGGCAAACCAGAATCATTAAAGCCGAAAAAATTAAAAAAAAACGTAAAATATAGGTGGGCGTGGTTTTTGGCCCGCAGCCTCCAAAGGAGTGATCCGATGTTGCTGGATTGCAATACCAAAATTTTCGAAACTATGCCTGACAGATTGGTGTGCTTAAATTTTTTGTATCTCTTCTGGTGCCTTGGCAAATGACATTACAACACTAACACGGACAGACGATTGACGGACAGACGGACATCGCTTAATCAACTTAGATCCTTATACATAGATCCAGAATATATATATATACTTTATGGGGTCGTAAATGAATATTGTAGAAATTACACACGGAATGACAAACTTAGATATACCCTTTCCACCTGTGGTTAGTGGTATAAAAAGAAGAGAATTGGTTTAGTTGAGGATATATAATAACCAACGAAAATACATAGACTATATGCTAACATTCAAGGATTATTAAATAATTTTGTACAATTGGAAGTAATAACTGAGTCTGTTAACCCGGATTTTTATAATCCTTTCAGAAACTCATTTGACCGATAGAATTGATGAAAATGAAATAAATATAAAGCAATATAATCATCATGCTACATTATCGAGTTCGGCGAAAACAGGAGGAGTTATTATATATTTTAAAAAGAAATGGAAAATTGAAAATATACGGACAGCTGTAAAAGACTCAGTATATTGGATAAATGCATTTATGGCAAAATATAAAAATAAATCTTTTATAATAATAGCAATATATAGATCTCCCAGTAGTTCTAAAGCGGAATTCTGCGATGCTCTAAAGGATCTCTTGGAAGAAGTATGTGAGAGAAACTGCGACATCCTAATTGTTGGTGATTTCAACATAGATTGGAGAACTGATTTCTATAAAAATAAAATTGAAAGTATTCTAAATGATAATGGAATGAAACAAATAATGAATGAATTTACTAGAATAACTCAAATCTCAAAGACAATAATAGACTATGTAATAACAAATAATAATAATATGATTAATACTAAAATTAATCTTAATAATAAAATATCTGATCATGAAACAATAGACATTTTTATTGAATGTGAAGATAGAGCCTCGGAAAGAAAAGGTAAAGAAGTTGAAGTTCTTAAATATAACAAAATCCATTTTAAAAATGAATTGAGTGCAATAATGTGGTTTAATGAAATGCTTAATGTGGATGAACTAGTTACGAATTTTGACAAATGGATTGAAGATGCAATACAAACATTTCTAATAAAAATAAAGCCAAATAATAAAATTAACAATGAGTGGTTTAATAATGAACTTCGAAGATTGAAAGTTGAAGAGGTGAACTCATACCAAACAGCTATATTCGAAAATACTAATGTTGCGTGGACAAATTACAAAAATATAAGAAATAAATATAAAGCTAGATGTGAAAATGAAAAAAACAAATATATAAATAACAAAATATCAATATCAAATAATCAGAAAGAAATGTGGAATATGATAAAAGAACTAGTTTTAAGAAAGCCTAGAAATGTGATAGAATCTGTGATATTTTCTCAAATAGAATATAAAGAAAATTTTAAAATAGCTGAACATTTTCGCAAATATTTCATCGATAGCATTAAGGAAATAAGAAGTTCGATAGAATATGTGCAATATGAAAATCAAATACCTGTGATAAATTATAAATTTAAGTTTCGTGCAATAAATATGTTAGAATTAAAAAATATAGCTAAAAATATTAAAAAGAAACCTGTCTATAAAAAAATATCAAAAGATATAATACTTGACAACTGGGACAAAATAGGACATATATTACTTAATATAATAAAGCAAAAAGATTGGCTTTTTTAAAAGACTCAGGAAGAAAATATCTATTATAACGGCTATAAATATATATAATACGATAATTAAACCGCATTTTGAGTATGGATCCACTATTATATGCACATGTTGCACGGATCAACAGTTATTAAGACTACAAAAATTACAAAATAAGGTAATGCGTTCAATTCTAAAATGTAACCGGTACACATCATTAACATTTATGTTGGACTCATTAAAATGGTTAAACATACGAAAAAGACTTAAACTTAACACAATAATTTTTATCCAAAAAATTAAGACGGCTGATGCACCAACGTTTTTAATGGACCAGCTAAGATATATAGGAGATATCCAACCTTATAATTTGAGAAATGCAAGTGATTTCAGGTTGCAAAATACGAGTGCGAAGCAAAAATCATTATTTTACAAAGCACTGAGGCTTTACAACACGATGTCAAATAATATCAGAAATGAAGAAAAAGACAAATTTATTTAAAAAAATAGTAGTTAATTTTATACGAAATTTTAATGTTTCTCAGAGATTATAAAATTTTTTCAAATTTAATATTTTTTATTGTAAATCTGTAAAGTATTAAAAATACTAATTATAATAAATAAATTTAAGTTTTCGAAAATTATTTGACCTTAAAAGTTGTAATTGCTAAACAAAATGACGGGAAAATTAAAAAAACTTGTATTTTTCAGAGGTAGGAATAGTTCTTCCACGGGGAACTCATTGCCTTCTCCTTGATCCGATTTTCCCTATTTTATAGCTTTAACAGCCTATGACCATAACAGATTTTTCTGCAAAGTTTCATTAACTTAGGGGCATTCAGTACATTTTTAGACCCAATATAAGCTTAAAAAAAGTTATGTCCGGCTAGATTGGTAAAATACCCCTATGTGGGACGGTAAGTGTCCTTCTGAAATATTTCTTGGAAGACGTATCCAAACAACACTAGACTTGCTAAGAGCTACTCCTGATGCTAGTAACAGACGTAATACAAAGATGAAAAAAAAAATATTATAATGCAAAACATGGTGCCAAAGCTCGCAGTTTTAAAGTCGGTTATAAAGTTTATGCAAAAACTTATTACAAGAACATATGTAATGTCGTGGACACCCGGAGAAATAATTGAAAGAGTTGGTAAAGTAATCTACAATTTGTTGGTCTCTACAGGCAATCGTAACGTACTCATAAGATCACACATAAATCAACTAAGACAGCGTTACATAAATAATCATAACCCAGAAATAACTTCTCTTTAGTACTATGAAACAGGTTTTTCGTCACCAAATCTGTCACCCGAAGAGACGTTCGAATCGACGTCAGAAGACGTCCCCCAACCATCGCAAAAGGCAGGAGCGGCACCGCCAGTTCTGACTAATGAAGCCGTAGGACCAAGGAGGTCTACAAGACGACGTCAAGCTCCAAGAAGATACTCACCTTCCTAAAAGAGGGAGATGTTGGCAAGCCATACAAGCTGGCAGCGTTATTTAATCTATTTTATTACTATCTATATTCTATTACTTTTTGTCCGTTAAAACGGTACCTTAAAATGCTTTGCTTTTATGTATTTTACCTTTTTGTTAGTGAGTTCGATTCAGTCTTTTAAGAGCTAAAGTCACAATTACACACATTTTTGTAACATATTGAATTTATTAAAAATAAACGTTAGTTTTGTATGTACACACTTTTAAAATGCTGTACTAATTATTTTACATCGAACCCTATAAATCACAATTACAACATAAATTGTCTAAAATTTTTCGGAAACTAAAGAATGAAAAGAAAGTTGTTAGTTATAGCATAATAAATCGTGAAATTCTTTAATGTAAAATAAACACAACAGACAATAAGATTAAAATTCTTAGTATTCAGGGATGCTTTGACTGTCCAAATATGATTCTTAAGCCATTTCTACATATTAATATTTTAATTTATTGATAAGTTTCTTGCAACTGTTTTCACTTTTAACGTAGAATACGTTATACGGTAAGGTAGGGGTGTTGATCTGGAGCAGAACATTTTGAGAAAATGTTTGTCAACTTTCACCCACTTTTACTTAAATATTAAAACATATTTTAGCAATTTTTATATGCCAGCTTGTTTTGGTAATATGTTTTGTTTCGAATTACATTAAAAAAATTATATGTCTATATATAAAAGTTTTATGGAGTTAGGGAAATAAAAATTGAACAGCATGATATTTTAGACTTTTTTTGTACATGCCGCTGTTGTTGTTGGTTTGTGAATGCCACTGTTTTTTTTGTTGTTGTTGTGAAATCAAATGATTTTGGCTTGGCTGTGCTTTGCGAGCAGCGTGTAAATGTATGTGTGTGTGTACATTTCGTTTTGTTGGATGGGTCGGTTATTAGTTCGTTTGGCGGGGAACATAAAATGAAGGGAGGGGAGCGTGGAAACGTGTGTGCTTGATAGTTTACAGATCTTTTTAAATGTGTGTGTATGTATGTACATTAATACAATGGCGTTTTTCCTAAACACATTCCTGTGAATACATTGGGAAGTAGTTGGAAAGCAGGTAATCTTTTGTGCTGCCATATCATAAAATTTATTGCTGTAGCTGTACTTCAAATGAAGATGTCGCTATAATGTAATACGTTCAACTAGATGTAGTTTCATCCTTAAACACATGGCATACAGTCTTCGAGCACACAAACTAAAAAATAAATTAATAAATCTTCTTGAAAACTATTCCAACACTATATCAATGGCGTTTTTCCTAAACACATTCCTGTGAATACATTGGGAAGTAGTTGGAAAGCAAATAATCTTTTGTGCTGCCATATCATAAAATTTATTGCTGTAGCTGTACTTCAAATGAAGATGTCGCTATAATGTTATACGTTAAAATAGATGTAGTTTCATCCTTAAACATATGGCATAGTCTTCGAGCACACAAACTAAAAAATAAATTAATAATCTTCTTGAAAACTATTCCAATCGTTTAGATCAGTGGTTTCCAAACTTATTTGGGTTATCGCCACATTGTAGCGACATCTTTATTAGATGTACAGCGATAGGAATTACTTTTGTGATATGGCAGCACAATAGAATATTTGCTTTCCAACTACTTCCCAATGTATTCACGGGAATGTGTTTATGAAAAACGTCATATATATATGAAAATGCCGCGTAAAAGACGTATCAACTTTGCAACAAAATATTTTAATTCGGTTGAAAAAAGCAAACGAATTAAATCTCAGAACAACCAATCGTAAGTAAATTGCATGCAAAACCCATTTCATAAGTATGTACATACATAAACGTGTTTCCAATTTTATGCATGCAGTGAAGAACATCAACTGCAACTACAACAACAGCAACTGCTAACACAACCAAAGTAAGTTTATATTTAAATTATTATTAACCAATTATAAACTAATACAAATTCTATTTACAGTGACATACTAGATCAAGAACAACAACAACAACAGCTAACACAACTAAAGTAAGTTTATATTCAAATGATTATTAACCTCTTATAAACTAATACAAATCCTATTTACAGTGACATGCAAAATGAACAACAACAACTGCAGATACATCAACAACAACAGGTAACACAACTAAAGTAAGTTTATATTCAAATGATTGTTAACCTATTATAAACTAATACAAATACTATTTACAGTGATACGCAAAATGAACAACAACAACAACAACAACAACTGCTGCAACTACAACAACGACAACAGCTAACACAATTAAGGTAAGTTCAAATTTAAATGATATTTAACAAATAATAACATAATACAAATTATATTTACAGTGAAACGCCAGACCAAGAACAACAACAACTGCAACAACAACAGCTAACACAACTAAAGTAAGTTCTTATTCAAATGATTATTAACCTCTTATAAACTAATACAAATTCTATTTACAGTGACATGCAAAATGAACAACAACAACTGCAGATACATCAACAACAACAGCTAACACAACTAAAGTAAGTTCTTATTCAAATGATTATTAACCTCTTATAAACTAATACAAATTCTATTTACAGTGACATGCAAAATGAACAACAACAACTGCAGATACATCAACAACAACAGGTAACACAACTAAAGTAAGTTTATATTCAAATGATTGTTAACCTATTATAAACTAATACAAATACTATTTACAGTGATACGCAAAATGAACAACAACAACAACAACAACAACAACTGCTGCAACTACAACAACGACAACAGCTAACACAATTAAGGTAAGTTCAAATTTAAATGATATTTAACAAATAATAACATAATACAAATTATATTTACAGTGAAACGCCAGACCAAGAACAACAACAACTGCAACAACAACAGCTAACACAACTAAAGTAAGTTCTTATTCAAATGATTATTAACCTCTTATAAACTAATACAAATTCTATTTACAGTGACATGCAAAATGAACAACAACAACTGCAGATACATCAACAACAACAGCTAACACAACTAAAGTAAGTTCTTATTCAAATGATTATTAACCTCTTATAAACTAATACAAATTCTATTTACAGTGACATGCAAAATGAACAACAACAACTGCAGATACATCAACAACAACAGGTAACACAACTAAAGTAAGTTTATATTCAAATGATTGTTAACCTATTATAAACTAATACAAATACTATTTACAGTGATACGCAAAATGAACAACAACAACAACAACAACTGCTGCAACTACAACAACGACAACAGCTAACACAATTAAGGTAAGTTCAAATTTAAATGATATTTAACAAATAATAACATAATACAAATTATATTTACAGTGAAACGCCAGACCAAGAACAACAACAACTGCAACAACAACAGCTAACACAACTAAAGTAAGTTCTTATTCAAATGATTATTAACCTCTTATAAACTAATACAAATTCTATTTACAGTGACATGCAAAATGAACAACAACAACTGCAGATACATCAGCAACAGCTAACACAACCAAATCAGCGGTATACAAGACCTAACTCTTACCTCGAATCGTATCAAAAGGCGAACGATGAATTTAAAAAATTATTTCTTGATAATAATTTGGGACATGTTTGTGATGTATGTGACAGGCTTTGGTTTGCATCAGATTTGTTTATTATATTACCTCGTCATAAACGTATACTTCAATCACATTTTCCTGTTGAATGCGCTAATGATGATAATTTTACCCATTATTGTCATACTTGCAAACAATGTTTTGCTCGTAATAAACTTCCAAATTTATGCAAATTTAACGGATTTAAATATCCACCGCATCAATTAAATTTGCCACCATTGGATATAATATCAGAGCGCTTAATTTCGCCAAGACTTCCTTTTATGCAAATACGTCGTTTACGTCGGGAATTGGGAACATATAAAATCATTGGACAAGTAATAAATGTACCAGTCGAAATTGAAGAAATGGTAAATCAGTTGCCTCGTCAGCTAGATGATGACTACGCATTTAATGTCAACATCAAAAGAAATATTTTACATAAGTCTACCTACTTATGTGGTGAAGTTAAGAAAAGTACAATTAAGGCATGGCTTTCTTTTATGATATCAACACCGTTGTACAAACATTACAACATTCAGTTTAATGTTCAATCTTTCAACAATCTTCATGATGAACAACCTTCAACAAGCAGAGCACCTAACATTGAAGTTGCAAATGAAGAAATAGAATGCATCAACAATGAAAATGACAACGAAATGTTATTGGCGCAACAACAAACAATGTTGTGGGATGAATCAAAATATTTGGATATTGCACCAGCACAAAATAAACAAGCAGTGAGCATCATATATGATACATATGCTGAAGAGTTATCTTTTCCAGCTATATATTATGGTCAACCCAGAACGTTTAAGCAAGGAGTCAAGGCTACACCATTTAATATAGCCTCCAGCGAAATTAGGCGTAGTGATAGACGTGGTGCCACGCCTCAGCATATTCTTTATGTAGCAGCAAAAATTATAAGACTTAGAGTGTCAAGTGGACTGCATTCTGTTTTCAAATTTCACAATTGTACTAACAATGTAACACGAGAAATGCTGGAAAATAGAGAGTTCATTGAAGCTGCAGTTGAAAAAAACTTATCTTTCTTTCAATCTATACCAAATTCTATGCAGTATTGGAATAAAAGGAAAAAGGACTTATTCGCTATGATTCGACAACTCGGAAAGCCAACAATGTTTCTTACATTGAGTGCCAATGAAGTACGTTGGCCTCATTTATTAAAAATACTATATAAACTTTCTCGAGAGTCAAATGGTCACGAACTTCATGATCCCATGAATCAACTAAGAGCATTTCAACGAACTGCCCTTGTGAATGAAGACCCTATCATTTGTTGCATATATTTCCATAAATTAGTTAACGTTATTATGCAAATATTATCAGCAAACAAGCCGTACAATCCTATTAAAAAATACCGAGTTTTGGATTATTTTAAGCGCATAGAATTCCAGCATCGGGGTAGTCCACATGCCCATATTTTGTTGTGGCTACAGAACGCACCAGACGAGCCAATATCAGAAAATATGCCAAATACAGTGAAATTAATTACTGATTTATGTTCTGTGTCGTCCACTGACTTGCCAGACACTTATTCTAATCAAGTGCACCAACATACATTCACGTGTTTCAAGAGAGACCAGCACAAATGCCGTTTCAATATTCCATATTGGCCTATGGACGTTACTAGAATTCTGTTACCGTTAGCTGAAAGTGATAGTCGTAAGGCTGTGCTTAAGACTCGGGCTGCAAATTTGTATAAAAATCTTTCGGAAAGAATTTATCCTACTTTACAAGATTTTTTGACTGATAACAACATGAACATGAATTATTATTTAAATGTAATCAGAGCATCTCTAAAAAGAGCAACTGTCATATATAAAAGAAATATGCAAGAGATTTGGACAAACACATTCAATCCTTGGATAGCTGGAGTGCTCAATTCCAATATGGATTTTCAATTTATTCTAGATGAATACTCATGTGCGGCATACGTTGTAGAATATGTGAATAAAAGTAATCGTGGCATTAGTAATTTACATTCCAAACTCATTGAATTACAAGCACATCACCCGAACGAAGATTATTTAGGATTACTTAAGAAAGTTTGCATTAACATGATTAATTCTGTGGAAATGTGTAGTCAAGAAGCAGCATGGTATTTATTGCGACAGCCTATGTCGGAATCCAGTCGTGAAGTGGTATTTATCCCTACAATGTGGCCTACAGAACGTCACAAAACACATAAAAGGCGAGATCAAATGGACAGAGAAGAAATAAGCAGCAGTTCTACTGATATTTGGACATCAAATATTTTGCAAAAATATGAATATCGGCCAGAAGAACTGAATGATATTTGTTTAGCTGATTTTGCCGCATGGTATAATTTCTCGAATAATCCAAATAACACAAATTGTACCAAAAGGAGACACGCACGAGTTTTACGCTATGTTCATTACAACATGGTTAACAGTTACTCTGAATATAAACGCGAAATGGTTACTTTGTTTTTACCGTTCAGATGTGAACATATTGATATTCTGGACCATTTAAAATATTTGCAATTATTCGATGAACGCAATGAAGAAATTATGAGAAATTTCACAAAATATGAATTGTGTGATATTGCGAAACATATTGAACTTTATAATTCTCTAAACAAAGATTTACAAGATGATCGTGAAATGGTTGCAGCTGCACAAAATCGAGTCGTCCAATTGTTGGCTACTACCGATGCAAATAATGATGACTTTGATAGTATTCCAACCGGAACTATGACAGCCATAGTTCGCGAGCGTAAAAATGTTATGACTTCACAAGAATTTTGCCAAAATATGCGATTAACAAATCAAGATCAACGAAATTTACTGTTGACACTGATGAATACTTTATTAAGCTCAAACCAAATTATACAAATTTTCTTCACTGGTGCTGCAGGAACGGGCAAAACTTTCACTCTGAACTTAGCAAAAGAAATAACGAATCGTTTTACTCAAAGCCATTCCAGTAGATCGAACGCTTATGTCGCATGTGCTTCCACAGGGAAAGCAGCAATAGCACTTGGTGGCTCTACAGTACATTCCACCTTTCGAATTGCAATTTCGAGAAGGTCTAACGCAGCAATGTCCAGAGAAACGATACACAGTTATCGAAATGCTTTTGCTAATGTCAAAGTAATTTTCATAGATGAAGTTAGTATGCTGAGTTCTGATATATTACAAAAAATACACGGACGAATGTGTGAAATTACTGGAAATTTTGACACTCCATTCGGTGGGCTTAGTGTAATATTTTGTGGTGATCTTAGACAACTCCCACCAGTAAATGCGAGAGCCATTTTTAAGCCAACTAGAGGTTCTCTAACCGGAGCTTCACTTTGGCAATCTTTAAAATTTTATAATTTAACAAAAGTTATGCGACAAAGCGATACAACATTTTCTAATATCTTAACGAAAATCGGCAACGGAGAAGAATTAGCTGCTGAGGAAGCACATCTCATAGAAAGTCGTTTTCGTACCACTGAGTGGTGCAAAGAAAATGTTCCAAATGCTATACGTCTTTTCCATCTCAATGCTGATGTTGATAAATATAATTTGGAATCGATTTCAACTTTTGTTGTCAGCAGTTGCATAGATACTTATCAAGGCTACAGAACAAATGACGAATTAGTTGGGGCAAGAACTAGGCTGCATAAACTTAGCATCACTGAGTGCGGAGGATTGCCATATATATTGAAACTTTGCGAAGGAAAGCCATACATGATAACATGTAACATCGATGTGGAAGACGGTATTGTAAATGGTGCCATTGGAATTGCAAAATATATGGAATATGATGAAAATGATGAAAATAGTTTCATTAGAGTATGGTTACACTTTGACAATAGTGACATTGGTCACAAATTAAAAATTAAATGTCGGCCTTTAGTTGCAAGTAGACCAACAGTGCTTTCTGCTGACTGGACGCCTATTACAAAAATAACAGCAAAAATTTCCTTAACCAACAGCATAAAATGTACACGTCAGCAATTTCCACTGTCACCAGCCTCTGCTTTAACCATACACAAATCACAAGGCGGCTCCTTTAATGAAATAGTCTTTAAATACAAGAAAAGTCAGGATCAACAGTTAGTTTACGTCGCACTTTCACGTGTCACAACTTATGAAGGCTTATACATAACCAACGAAACGGATGACTATACATTTTACCACAAAAAAGGCTGCAATTCGCCAAAAATGATAGAATTAAGACAAGAATTGGAACGTTTGCAAGATTATAAGTTACTCGCTGTATGTGATGAAGCAAAACAATTTTTAACATCGACTAAATACTCATTCATCTGTATCAATACACAAAGTTTGAAGGCACATGTCTTGGATATAGAATCAGATCCTATTTTACAAACTACCAATTGGTTACTCTTGACCGAAACATGGGTAAAAAATGAAGTTATAAATATAAAAAATTTTAATTTAGTATGCAAATACAAAACGAACGATACGAGATCTGGTGGAGTTTCTATTTATGCAAATGTTTCCAATGCTACAATAGTAGCACCTGAAGAAATATCACGATTTTCAACAGTCATCCAAGAGCAATTTCAAACAAGAAATAACTTTGGAGATTTATGTGGCACTGAGATAATAATCAATAATAACAAAATATTACTTGCAGTTATTTATATACACCCAAACACACCGCTTACGCAAATATGTTTATTCATAAATCGATATTTAAATCAATACAGTTCAAACAATAATAACCCACTATTTTCCAGTTTAGGTTTAAATACTATGCCAATCATTTTAGCAGGAGACTTCAATCTGGACATTATGAAACATGAAAACAGACCATTTTTGGAATTTATGGATACTACATTCAATTTACAATTAAAATCGTCCATCGCATCCACAACTATCAGGAACACATGTATTGATATGGTTTTCAGCAGAAATATTGATATTAATTGTCACACATACATATCATACTTTTCATATCATAAACCAATCATTGTAAATATAAAAGAATAAATTTTAATTTCATATAAAAAATACCCTATAAAATAATTGTCTTTCATTTTGGTAGTTTTGTTGTTATCTTATTTTACTAAAAATTATACTGTACATACATAAAATAACTTATCACACATAACTTATCCTATCTAAAATTAATTAACTTTAATACATGCAAACGCCTACTAATGTTACAAAAACTTAATAACTAGCTATCAGTTGTATGCGTATATATTAGATAGATTTAAATCATTTATCAAAAATTACATTTAATTCATATATTTTAATTGCAAAACGACTAACGTATTCTACGTCTGACCTATGCGCCCGTGTTATCTAACACAGGCTGTATTTTTTATTTTGTAGTACTATCATCGATTTTCATTACTTAATTTGCCTAAATGCTAAAATGTAATAAAACTAATCTTAAATCGATCTGAAGAGCCTTATTTCATATTATCATTGTTAGTTATCTTTATCTTGATATTATATAGCATTTTGGTGTATTAACAATATTGCCTGATATACTAGATAGATATAATTTTCAATCAAGCTGATAAATATGATTAATAAATAAGGAGGTCCATAACAAAACGCAATAATTCCACTTGAACAATATTTTGAGTAAAGCAATAACCAGTAATTAAGGTTATTAGGATACAGTTATTTAGTTAAACAGCTGTTGAACTATAACAATTTTCTAAGAACAGTAAAAATTATAAATTAATTTTATGTCAGTTTGGAAATTCCAAGTTATTAAGATAACAAATTTGGAAATGTTGCGTTTTGTTCCGTTGCATTTTGATATAAACTAAATTTGGAATTATTGCTTTTTGATCTGAATAAATTTTTATTCACATGTTTTTGATTTTAATTGCATAATTTTTGTACGAAAATTGCAAACTCTATCATTATATGTATATATTTATTACATTGAAATCCTTACTTCACATTTATTACCAAAAATAAATATTGTGTTATACTCTCATTCCAGTGTCCTTCTCCAAACAATCACATAAGGTTATATCATTTGTGTCGTTGGCACTATTTCCTTGTTGGTCAATTAATATCTTTGTATAATATCCTAACTCGGAAATGTTTGACCACTCTCGGCCATAGTGTTTTTCCAAGAGTTTAACAACATCTTTTTTCTTTTGTGGATTAATTGCTTTACCAAGAGGAATTTCATCAAGCAAACGGGGAGGTTTTTGGCCTCTTTTAAGATAGCTAGTAAATTTTTCTTTGCCTTCAACCTTGTAGGTTTCAAAAGTTTTGACTAAATATTGTTGTAGCTTATTTGAGGATAGTTTAAAATATATTAAAAAAATATGTTACTCTATATACACACATACATACATATGTATACTCTTATATATTATGTTACAGTCATGATTTTCATTTTCAAAGAAATATTGAAATTTTTGTTTTAATTTTTCGAAAATTGTGTGTAAAAATTTTTTGTAAAAATATTTTTTAAAAATTTTTTGGAAAATTTTTTAAAAAAATTTTTTTTCTAATATTTTTCTGTAAAACATCTTTTTGAAAATGCTTTGTAATTTTTTTTGTAAATATTTTTGAAAAAAAATTTAAAAATTTTTTTTAAAAAAATTTTTAAAATTTTTTTTTTTAAATTTGCTTGAAATTTTTTTGTTAAATTTTGGACCTTTCTCCAATCTATATTGAGTTAGAATGGTCAGACTAAAGCAAAAAGAAATCCTTACAAAAAAAAAAAATTCATCATATTGACACATGGGGGGTCCTTTTAACTGCTCCTATTTGTCAGTGGGTACCCTGTGGGTCCATTGGCTACCTCTATGCGTATTGCTTTCTATTAAGGTCTCTAATACAAATCAAAGCAGAAAAACCCTACCAATCTAAAAACAAACAAAAATCGCCCCTCGCAGGGGGTTATTGATACCCCGAGATCTGTATGCACTCCTTGCGATCTACCTGTCACACTCTAATATTTATTTGACAAAAAAAGGCAAAACAGAATCATTAAAGCCGAAAAAAATTAAAAAAAACGTAAACAAAATATAGGTGGGCGTGGTTTTTGGCCCGTAGCCTCCAAAGGAATGATCCGATGTTGCTGAATTGCAATACCAAAATTTTCGAAACTATGCCTGACAGATTGGTGTGCTTAAATTTTTTGTATCTCTTCTGGTGCCTTGGCAAATGACATTACAACACTAACACGGACAGACGATTGACGGACAGACGGACATCGCTTAATCAACTTAGATCCTTATACATAGAGATGTATAAGGATCCAGAATATATATATATATATACTTTATGGGGTCGTAAATGAATATTGTAGAAATTACACACGGAATGACAAACTTAGATATACCCTTTCCACCTGTGGTTAGTGGTATAAAAAGAAGAGAATTGGTTTAGTTGAGGATATATAACAACCAACGAAAATACATAGACTATATGCTAACATTCAAGGATTATTAAATAATTTTGTACAATTGGAAGTAATAACTGAGTCTGTTAACCCGGATTTTTATAATCCTTTCAGAAACTCATTTGACCGATAGAATTGATGAAAATGAAATAAATATAAAGCAATATAATCATCATGCTACATTATCGAGTTCGGCGAAAACAGGAGGAGTTATTATATATTTTAAAAAGAAATGGAAAATTGAAAATATACGGACAGCTGTAAAAGACTCAGTATATTGGATAAATGCATTTATGGCAAAATATAAAAATAAATCTTTTATAATAATAGCAATATATAGATCTCCCAGTAGTTCTAAAGCGGAATTCTGCGATGCTCTAAAGGATCTCTTGGAAGAAGTATGTGAGAGAAACTGCGACATCCTAATTGTTGGTGATTTCAACATAGATTGGAGAACTGATTTCTATAAAAATAAAATTGAAAGTATTCTAAATGATAATGGAATGAAACAAATAATGAATGAATTTACTAGAATAACTCAAATCTCAAAGACAATAATAGACTATGTAATAACAAATAATAATAATATGATTAATACTAAAATTAATCTTAATAATAAAATATCTGATCATGAAACAATAGACATTTTTATTGAATGTGAAGATAGAGCCTCGGAAAGAAAAGGTAAAGAAGTTGAAGTTCTTAAATATAACAAAATCCATTTTAAAAATGAATTGAGTGCAATAATGTGGTTTAATGAAATGCTTAATGTGGATGAACTAGTTACGAATTTTGACAAATGGATTGAAGATGCAATACAAACATTTCTAATAAAAATAAAGCCAAATAATAAAATTAACAATGAGTGGTTTAATAATGAACTTCGAAGATTGAAAGTTGAAGAGGTGAACTCATACCAAACAGCTATATTCGAAAATACTAATGTTGCGTGGACAAATTACAAAAATATAAGAAATAAATATAAAGCTAGATGTGAAAATGAAAAAAACAAATATATAAATAACAAAATATCAATATCAAATAATCAGAAAGAAATGTGGAATATGATAAAAGAACTAGTTTTAAGAAAGCCTAGAAATGTGATAGAATCTGTGATATTTTCTCAAATAGAATATAAAGAAAATTTTAAAATAGCTGAACATTTTCGCAAATATTTCATCGATAGCATTAAGGAAATAAGAAGTTCGATAGAATATGTGCAATATGAAAATCAAATACCTGTGATAAATTATAAATTTAAGTTTCGTGCAATAAATATGTTAGAATTAAAAAATATAGCTAAAAATATTAAAAAGAAACCTGTCTATAAAAAAATATCAAAAGATATAATACTTGACAACTGGGACAAAATAGGACATATATTACTTAATATAATAAAGCAAAAAGATTGGCTTTTTTAAAAGACTCAGGAAGAAAATATCTATTATAACGGCTATAAATATATATAATACGATAATTAAACCGCATTTTGAGTATGGATCCACTATTATATGCACATGTTGCACGGATCAACAGTTATTAAGACTACAAAAATTACAAAATAAGGTAATGCGTTCAATTCTAAAATGTAACCGGTACACATCATTAACATTTATGTTGGACTCATTAAAATGGTTAAACATACGAAAAAGACTTAAACTTAACACAATAATTTTTATCCAAAAAATTAAGACGGCTGATGCACCAACGTTTTTAATGGACCAGCTAAGATATATAGGAGATATCCAACCTTATAATTTGAGAAATGCAAGTGATTTCAGGTTGCAAAATACGAGTGCGAAGCAAAAATCATTATTTTACAAAGCACTGAGGCTTTACAACACGATGTCAAATAATATCAGAAATGAAGAAAAAGACAAATTTATTTAAAAAAATAGTAGTTAATTTTATACGAAATTTTAATGTTTCTCAGAGATTATAAAATTTTTTCAAATTTAATATTTTTTATTGTAAATCTGTAAAGTATTAAAAATACTAATTATAATAAATAAATTTAAGTTTTCGAAAATTATTTGACCTTAAAAGTTGTAATTGCTAAACAAAATGACGGGAAAATTAAAAAAACTTGTATTTTTCAGAGGTAGGAATAGTTCTTCCACGGGGAACTCATTGCCTTCTCCTTGATCCGATTTTCCCTATTTTATAGCTTTAACAGCCTATGACCATAACAGATTTTTCTGCAAAGTTTCATTAACTTAGGGGCATTCAGTACAGTATAGAGATATATAAGGATCCAGAATATATATATATATATACTTTATGGGGTCGTAAATGAATATTGTAGAAATTACACACGGAATGACAAACTTAGATATACCCTTTCCACCTGTGGTTAGTGGTATAAAAAGAAGAGAATTGGTTTAGTTGAGGATATATAACAACCAACGAAAATACATAGACTATATGCTAACATTCAAGGATTATTAAATAATTTTGTACAATTGGAAGTAATAACTGAGTCTGTTAACCCGGATTTTTATAATCCTTTCAGAAACTCATTTGACCGATAGAATTGATGAAAATGAAATAAATATAAAGCAATATAATCATCATGCTACATTATCGAGTTCGGCGAAAACAGGAGGAGTTATTATATATTTTAAAAAGAAATGGAAAATTGAAAATATACGGACAGCTGTAAAAGACTCAGTATATTGGATAAATGCATTTATGGCAAAATATAAAAATAAATCTTTTATAATAATAGCAATATATAGATCTCCCAGTAGTTCTAAAGCGGAATTCTGCGATGCTCTAAAGGATCTCTTGGAAGAAGTATGTGAGAGAAACTGCGACATCCTAATTGTTGGTGATTTCAACATAGATTGGAGAACTGATTTCTATAAAAATAAAATTGAAAGTATTCTAAATGATAATGGAATGAAACAAACAATGAATGAATTTACTAGAATAACTCAAATCTCAAAGACAATAATAGACTATGTAATAACAAATAATAATAATATGATTAATACTAAAATTAATCTTAATAATAAAATATCTGATCATGAAACAATAGACATTTTTATTGAATGTGAAGATAGAGCCTCGGAAAGAAAAGTTAAAGAAGTTGAAGTTCTTAAATATAACAAAATCCATTTTAAAAATGAATTGAGTGCAATAATGTGGTTTAATGAAATGCTTAATGTGGATGAACTAGTTACGAATTTTGACAAATGGATTGAAGATGCAATACAAACATTTCTAATAAAAATAAAGCCAAATAATAAAATTAACAATGAGTGGTTTAATAATGAACTTCGAAGATTGAAAGTTGAAGAGGTGAACTCATACCAAAAAGCTATATTCGAAAATACTAATGTTGCGTGGACAAATTACAAAAATATAAGAAATAAATATAAAGCTAGATGTGAAAATGAAAAAAACAAATATATAAATAACAAAATATCAATATCAAATAATCAGAAAGAAATGTGGAATATGATAAAAGAACTAGTTTTAAGAAAGCCTAGAAATGTGATAGAATCTGTGATATTTTCTCAAATAGAATATAAAGAAAATTTTAAAATAGCTGAACATTTTCGCAAATATTTCATCGATAGCATTAAGGAAATAAGAAGTTCGATAGAATATGTGCAATATGAAAATCAAATACCTGTGATAAATTATAAATTTAAGTTTCGTGCAATAAATATGTTAGAATTAAAAAATATAGCTAAAAATATTAAAAAGAAACCTGTCTATAAAAAAATATCAAAAGATATAATACTTGACAACTGGGACAAAATAGGACATATATTACTTAATATAATAAAGCAAAAAGATTGGCTTTTTTAAAAGACTCAGGAAGAAAATATCTATTATAACGGCTATAAATATATATAATACGATAATTAAACCGCATTTTGAGTATGGATCCACTATTATATGCACATGTTGCACGGATCAACAGTTATTAAAACTACAAAAATTACAAAATAAGGTAATGCGTTCAATTCTAAAATGTAACTGGTACACATCATTAACATTTATGTTGGACTCATTAAAATGGTTAAACATACGAAAAAGACTTAAACTTAACACAATAATTTTTATCCAAAAAATGAAGACGGCTGATGCACCAACGTTTTTAATGGACCAGCTAAGATATATAGGAGATATCTAACCTTATAATTTGAGAAATGCAAGTGATTTCAGGTTGCAAAATACGAGTGCGAAGCAAAAATCATTATTTTACAAAGCACTGAGGCTTTACAACACGATGTCAAATAATATCAGAAATGAAGAAAAAGACAAATTTATTTAAAAAAATAGTAGTTAATTTTATACGAAATTTTAATGTTTCTCAGAGATTATAAAATTTTTTCAAATTTAATATTTTTTATTGTAAATCTGTAAAGTATTAAAAATACTAATTATAATAAATAAATTTAAGTTTTCGAAAATTATTTGACCTTAAAAATTGTAATTGCTAAACAAAATGACGGGAAAATTAAAAAAACTTGTATTTTTCAGAGGTAGGAATAGTTCTTCCACGGGGAACTCATTGCCTTCTCCTTGATCCGATTTTCCCTATTTTATAGCTTTAACAGCCTATGACCATAACAGATTTTTCTGCAAAGTTTCATTAACTTAGGGGCATTCAGTACATTTTTAGACCCAATATAAGCTTAAAAAAAGTTATGTCCGGCTAGATTGGTAAAATACCCCTATGTGGGACGGTAAGTGTCCTTCTGAAATATTTCTTGGAAGACGTATCCAAACAACACTAGACTTGCTAAGAGCTACTCCTGATGCTAGTAACAGACGTAATACAAAGATGAAAAAAAAAATATTATAATGCAAAACATGGTGCCAAAGCTCGCAGTTTTAAAGTCGGTTATAAAGTTTATGCAAAAACTTATTACAAGAACATATGTAATGTCGTGGACACCCGGAGAAATAATTGAAAGAGTTGGTAAAGTAATCTACAATTTGTTGGTCTCTACAGGCAATCGTAACATACTCATAAGATCACACATAAATCAACTAAGACAGCGTTACATAAATAATCATAACCCAGAAATAACTTCTCTTTAGTACTATGAAACAGGTTTTTCGTCACCAAATCTGTCACCCGAAGAGACGTTCGAATCGACGTCAGAAGACGTGCCCCAACCATCGCAAAAGGCAGGAGCGGCACCGCCAGTTCTGACTAATGAAGCCGTAGGACCAAGGAGGTCTACAAGACGACGTCAAGCTCCAAGAAGATACTCACCTTCCTAAAAGAGGGAGATGTTGGCAAGCCATACAAGCTGGCAGCGTTATTTAATCTATTTTATTACTATCTATATTCTATTACTTTTTGTCCGTTAAAACGGTACCTTAAAATGCTTTGCTTTTATGTATTTTACCTTTTTGTTAGTGAGTTCGATTCAGTCTTTTAAGAGCTAAAGTCACAATTACACACATTTTTGTAACATATTGAATTTATTAAAAATAAACGTTAGTTTTGTATGTACACACTTTTAAAATGCTGTACTAATTATTTTACATCGAACCCTGTAAATCACAATTACAACATAAATTGTCTAAAATTTTTCGGAAACTAAAGAATGAAAAGAAAGTTGTTAGTTATAGCATAATAAATCGTGAAATTCTTTAATGTAAAATAAACACAACAGACAATAAGATTAAAATTCTTAGTATTCAGGGATGCTTTGACTGTCCAAATATGATTCTTAAGCCATTTCTACATATTAATATTTTAATTTATTGATAAGTTTCTTGCAACTGTTTTCACTTTTTATTTTGTAGTACTATCATCGATTTTCATTACTTAATTTGCCTAAATGCTAAAATGTAATAAAACTAATCTTAAATCGATCTGAAGAGCCTTATTTCATATTATCATTGTTAGTTATCTTTATCTTGATATTATATAGCATTTTGGTGTATTAACAATATTGCCTGATATACTAGATAGATATAATTTTCAATCAAGCTGATAAATATGATTAATAAATAAGGAGGTCCATAACAAAACGCAATAATTCCACTTGAACAATATTTTGAGTAAAGCAATAACCAGTAATTAAGGTTATTAGGATACAGTTATTTAGTTAAACAGCTGTTGAACTATAACAATTTTCTAAGAACAGTAAAAATTATAAATTAATTTTATGTCAGTTTGGAAATTCCAAGTTATTAAGATAACAAATTTGGAAATGTTGCGTTTTGTTCCGTTGCATTTTGATATAAACTAAATTTGGAATTATTGCTTTTTGATCTGAATAAATTTTTATTCACATGTTTTTGATTTTAATTGCATAATTTTTGTACGAAAATTGCAAACTCTATCATTATATGTATATATTTATTACATTGAAATCCTTACTTCACATTTATTACCAAAAATAAATATTGTGTTATACTCTCATTCCAGTGTCCTTCTCCAAACAATCACATAAGGTTATATCATTTGTGTCGTTGGCACTATTTCCTTGTTGGTCAATTAATATCTTTGTATAATATCCTAACTCGGAAATGTTTGACCACTCTCGGCCATAGTGTTTTTCCAAGAGTTTAACAACATCTTTTTTCTTTTGTGGATTAATTGCTTTACCAAGAGGAATTTCATCAAGCAAACGGGGAGGTTTTTGGCCTCTTTTAAGATAGCTAGTAAATTTTTCTTTGCCTTCAACCTTGTAGGTTTCAAACGTTTTGACTAAATATTGTTGTAGCTTATTTGAGGATAGTTTAAAATACATATATTCTTTTCATATTCTGTATGCCGTTTATGGGCCGGTAATATTCTGTCATCATTTTTAAAACCCCAATCCATTTCTAAAACCTTAACTTGGCCATGAGAAGAATAAATTTTGTGATAATCTTCTTTAACAAAAATTTTAGTATTTTTGCGAATATCTTTACCAATACGTTCAAAAACTCTGTTAGCTGGCAAAAAACTATGAACTCGGACAGGAAAATATAATTCTACTTGTTTAAGCTGTTTTGGTGCACTATTTAACATCCAATACATTAAAGCGTGAACGATATGCATATTTTTATTTTGTCCACCACAACCATCGCAAAATAATCGTAAGGTATCCACATCCAGCAGATTAAATGCATCCAAATGTGCCAACAAAACAGAACCAGAACACACACAGTCCCTCTTCCTGCTTGATCTTCTGCCCAGCTATAAAAAACTGGATCCTTAGATTGCATATCGACAAAACATAAACAGTAGTAGCCTATTTGTCTTGAATAAAAATCTTTTTGAATAGGGGTTCGTGGCAATGGTTGAACTTGCTGCATATCGAAACACATGCTCACAGATCTGGGAGGCTAACATCTTGCTATTTGATAAAAAGTGTTAGCTCTAAGCTTGTGAATCCTTTGTTGATTAATTAGTTGCTGTTTTAAGTTCAATTTTTTCCCATTTTCATTTTGTTGCGGGCGGTTTTAATGGCACATTCGCTCTCAAATTTTATGTCCGGAGGGAAACATTTCTCGTTACAAAGTAAATTTGTTTTTGTTGCTCATAATGTGAAATTAATATCCCAAATTATGGTCAATCGGGGTTGTTTATTTCCAAGACAGCGTAAATATGTAGTCACAGAAGAAAATAATTATATATGATTGTTTAGGATAAGTAAACTTCTTTTGTGTCGTTAAATTATATTCTTTTTTTATTTATATTTTACATAGTTTCTGAAAAGAAAAAATATTTATTTAAACTGTTAAATTAAAAAAAATCTTACTTGTATTTTCCATGTCCATCTTGTATGCTTCCTCTTCAATAATAAAAGCAAGAGCAAAATAGTGTTGGGTAACGACAAGATATTGGTAGTATAAGAATATCGATAGTAAAAGGCAGGGACGGATATTCATTCATAAATTTTGACCGCTAAAAAATAGTACGAAAGTTTAAAATAGTAAAAAAAGGTAGTTAAATTAGCCGAGGGAAAACTTTCACATGTATGTATGTATGTATGTTTACATGAAAATGAGAGGCGGAAAAGTTTTTTGGTATATACTGGAATATCTCTCAATAGAAGTATGTATGTATAGGGATAAATCGCGAAGAGATATCTGGGCTAAAGCGATATAAAAAGAGGCACATTAGTAACTTGGGATATTCAAGTGAAGTCAGTGAAACGGTTTGTTTAAAGTGATTACTTCAACTGTGTTATAGAAGTGAAAAATAGTTAACAAAGTTTGTGGTTAAAGTAAAATCCTGTGGCCGTGTAGAGTAGAGAAGCTCTAGGCTGATGAGTTTGATGATTGCGAAGTCTCTTTCAAGGGGAAAGTTTATTTGTTTTTTTAAGCAAATTATTAATATTTAGATAAAAACGTAAGTCATACAGTGGTGTAATAAATTTTGAAATAATTATAATTGGTTGGTGTTGGTTCATTTCTTTTTGTGTAGCTGGCTATTGGAACAAAAGTGGCTGATTAAACAACCGCGACAGGCCCAAACAAAGTAAATAGCCAGGTAACAAATTTTATTTAATCTGCTGAAAATTTATTATAATACTCATAGTAAATGACCGGTGAAACAATGCTAAAAAGTTTAAGGCCCATTATTATAACTTGCCATTAGCTAAAGTTAGGATTTTATCAGGGAGATAAGTAGTTTTTCGTTATTATAAGTATACTTTAAGCTAGAAGTGACTGATAAACTAAAGGGAAGACCATCTTGCCTTTAACATTTGATATAAGAGTTTGAAGTAGCCATGTTTTGTCATCTATAAAGTTGCCGTATTTTCTAATTTATGAAGAAAAATAAATTCATGTTAATTTAATTTTGCATTTGAAAAATAAAAATGGAAAACAGATCTCCTTTGTTGTATATAAAATATTTTCGTTTGTTTGTTGCACAGATACTAATTTGTGGTTTGTTGAAAGTAAACAAACAAATGAAAGGTATGATGTTGCCACTACGTTTAAAAAAACCAATTTATTTTGTCAAAAGTAGTCGGTGTTTCTTCTGGTACTACCATATATTCAAAAATATTAATTTTATTTTACAATGAAGTTGTAATAACGAAAAATAGTTATTGTTCACTTTATCGCTCACTTGAGCAAAAGTGAAATTTAACTAAAACGTGCTTTAAAGGCAAGTTATAATAATGGGCCTAAACCTGACTTCGAAGTAGAGAAAGATAGAAAAAGTATAAATATTGGTGCTTTATTTATCCATAAAGCTGAAAATCGTCAAAAATCTTTTTTTTAACTTCCTCCGGAGTTTTTGAAATACATATGTAGCTATCGGAGATATAAAACAATTTAAAAGCAGATATCGAAGAGAAAAACAAAAAAAAAGTATCTTTAATAACTCATAAAGAAGTGCATGAAAAGAAAAAACAACAAGATCTCTTTATAACTTCAGTAGAGTTAAGTAGTTAAGTATTATTTAAGTAAGTGTGTGTGTAGACCTTTTGTTTACTTTACCCTCGAAAGCCGGTTAATTTTTGAAATTTTTAACTTTACGTAAAAGTAAAGCCAAATTAAAAAAAAAATAAGTGTTAATGCTTATATACATATAAATTAAAAAAAAAATAACGTAGAAGAAAAGCGTTTGCAGAGAGCTTAAGAAAATCAGCTAACCTCAGGGAGCACATATTTAGATGTCGAAAACCTGCATTAGGAAGAGATTAACTTAAGCCCTAGGAAATCGACTTTCTGTTTTGTTGTCTACATCCCTTTCAAGCTAGTATAAGTATATCTGCATAAATGGAGCTTCATTTTGATGGTGACAGCAATAAATTAGCTGTCGAAGATTTTGTTTTTGGGCTTGAACGCCTTCAGCAACAGTACGGTATGTCATGGAAAGAGGTTTTAGACAATTTCCATCTACTGGTTAAAGGTGCAGCCGAGAAATGGTACTGGCTTTTTATCCAGACCAATTATGTGACCGAGTGGTCTACTCTAAAATTAGCTCTGCTGAAACAGTACCAGTCTACGAGATCGAGTTTCGAATTGATGAATGGCATGGTCGAAAGGAAGCAGCAGCAGGTGAGTCTATAGATGATTTCTTTTTTACTATGACACAGCTGAGATCTCGCCTAAACTGTATCTTCAGTAGAAGAACTTAGGATCAGATGCATAGATACCGAAAAGACTTTTCTAAAGAAAGAAAATAAGCCTCAAACACAATATACAAATCGATATCCGCGACAGGTCAACGAACTGTATGAAGAGACTTTAGACCCATATCAAAAAGTCAGACTTGAGTGTGAAGAAGTGGCAACCGTCAAAATGGGGTTTAATAGTCAACCATCTAGACCCAGTCTTGTCTGCTGGAATTGTCGCCAAAGTGGACATGTTTTCATGGATTGTCCGTCCAGTGAGAGAGCAATATTTTGCTACCGTTGTGGGAAACCGGATGTGATATCCCCAAATTGTGCAAATTGCAGGAATAGGAATTTTTCCAGGAACGAGGGGAATGCGGGGGACCATCGTTCGACAGTGAACCCGCAAGTAAATCTGTAGTAGAAAAAAACCTGAAATAACCAATCTGATAAAAGCAACCAGGAATTTCAATATTTTAGAACCTAAGAAAAGACATTTATACACCTTGGAGGAAAGAAAAGATAATTATGAAAAAGTTAGCAATAGAATATTTATCGCAGAGATAGGGTTCAAACGTTCAGCTACACCAAGACGAATAATTATGCTAAGGAAGAAGTTTACTGAGAGAAAACGGATGCGAAAGCTGGTGATTGAAACAATTAAAACGGCAGATAGAAGAACAAGTGATCCCAGACCATATGCTGAGTTTAAAATTAGCGATGTACAGGTGAATGGTCTTCTTGACACTGCCGCATCTGGAAATATTTTAGGTAAAGTCCCAAATAGTCCCAATATTTTCAACAATAACTACTGCTGTGGTCAAGAACACAGATTGCTAGGTAAAATAAAAGCTAACGTTGCATTCAAAGATAAATTAGGTAAAAAAATAACATTTTATTTATGCCCTGATCTAGAACAGGAGGCGTATCTTGGCATAGACTTTTGGAAGATATTCGAACTAGCGCCTGAAATATTAGGCGTCTCAGAAATCGGAGCGCATAAAGTTAGTGAAGAATGCAAACCTGAAAATCACAAATCTAATCCTCATAAATTAACAGAGTTTCAACAAACAAAGTTATTGAAAGTTTTTCCCGCGAAAAACAAGGTCTAGGTTCTACTACATTAGAAAAACATAGTATTAAGTTAGTATAAGGAGCAGAGCCTGTAAAAGATAGATATTACCCCATATCACCGGCGGTTCAAGAGATAGTCTACCAGGAAATAGATAACATGTTAAGCTTAAACGTAATTGAATTAAGTGAAAGTCCCTGGAGTAACCGAACAACTGTTGTAAGAAAGCCAGGTAAAAATAGGTTCTGCCTAGATGCCAGAAAGCTGAATAAAGTCACTGTAAAGGATGCGTATCCATTATAGAACATTGCACAGTGGTCGAAATACGACTTCTGGCGTCATTTAATTTAAAACAGCGTTGAAACATAATTATTTATTTTTGTTTCACTTGAAAAAGTATAAAAAAGCTAATTTTAAATACATTTTATTTATTTTAATAATTTAGATAAAAGAAATTTGCACAATTGATACATAGTTTTAAAGCAAAAATGCATGTTTCTAATCAGAATCAGAATTATAAGAACAAACAGCGTCTTCCTGTATATTTTGTTCTAAAAGTAAGTTTTGGACGTCATTATCTACTATTATTTGGTTTCGGGAATATAAAGAAGGGCGCTTAGAGATCGAGGAAATAAGAGGATCAGAAGAGAAGTGAATGCATCAAATCTTCCTTTGTGTTTTTTCTTGAATTTTTTCGTGTATGTTGTTCTCTAAAATTTCTTAGATCCTTATTTCTCGATTCCGACATCATCCCTATTGGTAGAGATACGTGGTTTATAATATCGGCACCATGAATTAAAATTTTGTGCACGAAAGACGGCATATAAAACCATGGATATAGCGCAATATATATTTCTGCTGTTTGTATACAATACATTTGAAATGTTAATACACACGAACTTTATACCCACACGACATAGTTCGTAAAATTACACTAAATATTCTTATTAATTCATTGACTTCGGTCAAAATAGCAGCTAAATTTGGCTCTTGAAAAAATCTTCTTGCAGTGTTACCGTTATTAGTATTTCCTGACCCAGGCCTAGGAATATCAACTAATAAAGGCATTCTATTTCTCAATTTTTCTTGTATGTCTAGTTTAGTTTGTTGAACTATGTCTTTGTCACAACCACGAATTTGCCTTTTTGTTTATAGGCAATCGGTAAGCAATGTGTAGAATGCATTCAAAGCATCTTATCCAAGCATGGAGTGTTGAAAAGCCATATTCAAAGATATTTGTATTACATGATCGATTTTTAACAGCATTTAAGTCGTTCATCATTGTAGGTGAGGCTCCGCAAATGCCACATTTTTGCGACGAGGATTCTGCTACAACACTAAACACTTTTCCATCTATCATGGTCATGTAAAATTTGTGATACATTTGAAAAAACTCAAATTGTGTGGGATTTATTTCCAAAATTTGCTTTTTAACTGCTTCAACTTCCCTACTTACTAATTCAGAGGTTTCTTTTTCGAAAATCAATTTAATTGGTCTACAAAACCGTGTTGAAGAAGGTCGTGAATTCTCCCAAAGAAGAACATTTCCCATTTTTTTTTGCAATGGCACAATGCACACAGCAAATATGTTTTCATCTATTCGAAGCGATTCAGCGTCAGAAAATCGTTCCCGATAAGTGGAATGTCCACTACTGCCATCACATCCCCATTTATATATAGCTGTAATTGGATCTTCATTGCTATTCATAAAGCACTCCTTTTGCAATTCAACTATCCTCCTTACAGTATGGTCAACCAAGCTCTGCAAAGGCACTTCTGCAGACCTATTAGTAATTTCGACTCCGAGAGGATAACATTTTTGTTTTGCTAACACCAATGTATCATATGATGGATATATGTTTGCATTTCTTATTTTTGCATAAGTTTGTAGGAATTTTTTGAGAAGCCGCCGTCCACGCATAGACCCAAAGCTTCATCGGGCGTATATGCAATAGGTTTACTAACCTCAGCCATAATTTATTTAATCTTAGCAGCAACTTCTTTGTCAGAATGTACCATTGATACCACTTCAGATGCACTTCTTTTCCCCGCTTTGTGTAAACTAACGCGGGTGGCCACTACAAGCTCCTCACAAGGGGTTTCATTCACAAGTTTTGAAACTTTGTTTATTTGGGTTTTAGGGGAGCATTCTGCGAACTCTTTTGTTGGTCCAGCATTATGACTTGTTGTTGGTTGCTCAAACAATAAAATTTCACTGTCCAACCAATCTTTATTGCGTTCTTCAAAATTCGATAGAGTCCTGTTAGAGTTCTTCCAATTTTCTACCAGTCTACTTATAAAGCTTATCAGTTTCTTTTTTATTTCTTGGCACTGATTCTCACTAAAATTATTTTTGGGAATGATATTATCAAATACATGGGCCTCTACAGCAGAAAATTAGTTTGTGGGTACATTTTCGTTATACCAAATTTGAAAAAGTGTGCGTTTTGAGACATTCATTGCGCCTAAAAAATGCAATAACAGGTGAACGGGCAGACCATTTGGGACATTTTACAATAACAACAAACAAAATTAATACATAAAATAGGAATTGGACTGAATCCCATTGAATCCCGAAAGTTGCACTCCATGAAACTACAATATAGACCACTTCTAATATACTACCATATACGTCACCTACCACAACCCATTTCTAAAAAACTAGAGGAACACAGGTCACAAACATTAATGTTTTAGTACATAAATACCTTTTACTTAAAAAAAATAAATATAGTTTCCAAAAAATTAATCATTTGTGTCAATATCAACAAAAATCACAAACTGAGTAATTTGGCGCCAAATTTTTAAATACAAAAACTACAACAAATAATATGTTTGACAGCTCACAGCTGTGCGAATATTAATAGCAAAACATAAGTAAAAAAAAGGGCAAAAAAATTATCGATTTTAACATTTCGAAATTTGAATTTCATGACGCCAGGTCATGCATTTCGACCAATGTGCACTGATGGCATACTGAGCAGAATAGATGAGACACATTTCATCAGTAGTGTAGATCTGAAGTTCGCTTTCTGGCAGATAGATTTAGATGACGATAGTAAACCGTATACCGCTTTTACCGTAGCAGGTCGGTCACTCTATCAGTTTAGAGTTACGCTCAAAGACTTTGTAGGTTGATGGATAAAGTTATCCCTCAAAGGCTAAAGGAAAACGTCTTTGTGTACTTGGATGATTTGTTAGGAATATCCGATACTTTTGAAAAGCATTTTGAGTTGTTGTAAGAAGTTGCCCAATGCCTGAAAGATGCTAATTTAACCTTCGGGTTAAAAAAATCGCAATTTTGTTTTCAACAGCTTAAGTATCTTGGCTTTATAACAGGCGGTGGTATGCTCAAAACTGATCCGGATAAGATAAAAGCGATTAAAGAAATCAAGGTACCAAAGTCGCTAAGGTACGCAGTTTTCTAGGTACAGCCGGCCGGTATCGCCGTTTTATAAAAGATTTCGCGTCAATAGCAGCTCCTTTCACCGACACTTTGAAGAAGTCGGAAAAGTTCGTTATGACTCCTGAAGCAATCTCAGCATTTGAAAAATTGAAAAAGGCTTTGACATCTTCCCCAGTGTTAAAACATGCTGACTTTTCAAAGCGTTTCTTTATTAAATGTGATGCGTGTGACTATGGTATAGGTGCTGTGTTGTACCAACTAAATGGTAATGATGAAGAACACCCTATAGCATTTTACTCACAAAAGCTGAATCCCTGTCAGATGAACTATAGCGTAACTGAGAAAGAGTGTTTGGCGACGATAATGGCAATCAAAAAATTCCGACCATCTGTCACCGTGGTGACAGATCATGCCAGCCTGCAGTGGCTTATGCCACTTAAGGATTTGACAGGATTAGGAGCGTTGGTCACTTCAGCTTCAAGCATTTGTTTTTGATATAATGCACAGAAAAGGGTCAGAAAACATAGTTGCAGATATGCTGTCGAGATTGTCGGATAAAGGGTGTATAGAGGAGATAAATATGGATGATATATTTGACTTCGAAACTACAGAATTCCAGAGTGAAGAGTATTTAGATAAACCACACACTCCTAGACCTGAAAGTTGACGATGGAATGGTTTTCAAAAAGATGTCGTTCGTTCAAGATGAAGATGATATCAAGTGGAGACTGTGGGTGCCACCAGCTATTACCCAGCCTATTATAGAAAAAGCCCATACGTCTTTCACTACTGCTCATGGAGGAGTGGCAAAAACCCTCGAAAGACTAAAAAGATTTTTCTACTGCCCGAAAATGTCGTATCAGGTAAAAACTTTTATAAAAAACTGCCAGACATGTAAAGAATCGAAGCCTACAAATATGAATCTGAGGCCAGAGATTGGCAACCAAGTAATCACTGAAAGACCTTTTCATTTTTTTATGGGAAAGTATCCCAGGTCTAAAAAAGGTAATTTCACAAAGTTCACGTTTTTAAAGGCAATGAGAGAGGCTTCGACTGCAAATTTTTTAGAATTTCTAGTACACGAAATTTTCCACAAATTTGGAGTACCGGAGACTATCCATAGTGATAATGGATCTCAATTTGTGGCAAAAGGTTTCGAAAATTTAATGAAAACCTACAAAGTCACTCATATAAAAACAGCTGAGTATTCAAAGCAATGCCAGTGAGCCTGTTAACCAGTCGGTCCTAGCAGCTATTCGAGCGTATCTAAAAGATGATCACAGGGATTGGGATCTGTACCTATCCGAGATAGAGTGTGCCCTAAGAACAGCAGTATACTCAGCGACTGGCGTTACCCCTTTTTTCGTTCTGTTTGGGTATCATATGTATTCCAGTGGTGCAGAATACAAGCTCGGTAGTCGTTAACTGATCACCAAATTGTGGAACTAAGTCGAGCAGATAGGCTAGATATAATAAGAGAACAGATGAAACAAAACATGGAAAAAGCCTACAGAAAAAGCGCAGAAAGGTACAACAAAAGAACACGAATTACAAACTTTATCCCAGGCCAAGAAGTTTACAGGCGAAACCCTGTTTTGAGCGATTTTGCAAAGGGCCGAAATGCCAAATTTTGCAAAAAATTCTTGAAGTGTAGAGTGGTCCGACCTGTAGGCAACAACTTGTTCGAGTTAGAAACGCTGCAGGGTAAATCTTTAGGGATATATCATGCAAAAGATATTAAGGTCTGAAAAAAAACTAACTGGCAACACAAGTATGCAAAAATAGATTGCCACAAAAGATCTTAAACAATTTATTATTTCCTCGACATTTTTTTTGTCCACAAATTTTAATAATATGCTAATAATCTTTGATGCATAAAGTACCTGATAGTGAGAGTCCCAGCAATAAGTTTCTTTTATTCCAAGGTTTAGCCGTGGTGACACAGTGCAACATTAGTTTAGGAAACCGCAATATGTGTTGATCTGTAATATTAGTTTTAGCTTGTGAAGTCCATTTCTTTTGTGTGTGTAGGCTTAAGGTTTATTATGTGCAATGAAATAATTTTGTTGTAGTAGGATCGTAAGACTGGAACCTGGAAAAGAAAAGGAATTCACAAAGTAGAGATTCTTAAAAAAAAGTATATCACAAGATAAAACTTCCCGTAAGTTACAACAATTTGCGGCGAATTAGACCAGGGAATGACCTGAATATCTCTGGATGGTTTTTAGGCGTAAAAGATTTCAGAGATGTAGTCAAAACGTGACAGTATTTTACCCAGTGGTAAAGTTGCTACAGATGCGTAACCCGTTACTTATTAGGGATTAATTTTAGTACGCAGTTCGTAGGAATGTAGTGTTTTTATTTGTTGCCTCGATAATTTCGCAGGCGTTCGTTTAATTAATATATTACGCACACAATGTGCTCTACCGATTTAAAAGCGGTAACAAGTTTGCCTCTACGTCATGTTTTCCACCAGAAAGTAATTCGTTAGAGTGCTATGTTAAGTTTGGCGAAATAGGATTATTCCTTTGTCTGATGAACTGCAACAGGAACAAGTCGTATGACAAACTAGGCGAGGTTTCCTAAAGAATAAAAATGTGGTCATTAAAAAACAACAAAAAAAGTCTAAAAATATATTTACTATTTAAAAGTCCCGGCTAATATTAGGGTAGATTATAAGACTCTTCATCTCAGGGCCATGAAAGTTCCCCACGTTGAGCGTATGATACCCGCACACCGTTTCCTCCCGGTAACACCATCGAAATCGGAGTTTTGTAGCGGGCGGTTTTAATGGCACATTCGCTCTAAAATTTTATGTGGGTGGGTTGTGTATGCCACTATTTTTGTGGAGTTTGTACAGGTCATACCGTTTGGCATATCAAAATGAAATATAGTATGTGTCTTTAGTATGTGGAGATGTAGAGCTGTGTAGTTTTTGGGCACAATCGGGAGGGGGCAAGGGGTAGTTTCCTTACCCCCAAATTTTGTGAACGCTCTACAGGTCATACCGTATGACATATTAACACGAAATTTAGTATGTATGAAGAGCTGTATAAATTTTGGGCATAATCGGGAAGGGGCAAGGGGCAAGGGGTAGTTTACTTACTCCCAAATTTTGTGAACGCTCTACATACCGTATGACATATCAAAATGAAATTTACCTAACACCCCAAATCGAAAATAATTTTTTTTTCTATTCGAATATACATACTCTGTTTCTATTTGGTATGGTAAAGTTGAGTGTAGGCCACTCCAGTTTTATTTATTTATATTTTACATAGTTTCTGAAAAGCAAAAATATTTATTTAAACTGTTAAATTAATAAAATAAATAAAGGCAGGGACGGATATTCATTCATAAATTTTG
Source organism: Phasia obesa (assembly GCA_949628195.1). NCBI lineage: Eukaryota > Metazoa > Arthropoda > Insecta > Diptera > Tachinidae > Phasia > Phasia obesa. The sequence continues at coordinate 43,259,094 of OX451218.1, forward strand.
ACCGCTAAAAAATAGTACGAAAGTTTGAAATAGTAAAAAAAGGTAGTTAAATTAGCCGAGGGAAAACTTTCACATAAGTATGTTTACATGAAAATTAGAGGCGGAAAAGTTTTTTGGTATATACTGGAATATTTCTCAATAGTAGTAGTATGGATAGGGATAAATCGCGAAGAGATATCTGGGCTAAAGGGATATAAATAGAGGCACATTAGTAACTTGGGATATTCAAGTGAAGTCAGTGAAACGGTTTGTTTAAAGTGATTACTTCAACTGTGTTATAGACGTGAAAAATAGTTAAAAAAGTTTGTGGCTAAAGTAAAATATTGTGGCCGTGTAGAGTAGAGAAGCTCTAGGCTCATCAGTTTGAGGATTGCGAAGTCTCTTTCAAGGAGAAAGTTTATTTGCTTTTTTAAGCAAATTATTAATATTTAGATAAAAACGTAAGTCATACGGCGGTGTAATAAATTTTGAAATAATAATAAGTGGTTGGTATTGGTTCATTTCTTTTTGTGTAGCTGGCTATTGGAACAAAATTGGCTGATTAAACAACTGCGACAGGCCCAAAAGGAAGTAAATAGCCAGGTAACAAATTTTATTTAATCTGCTGAAAAGTTATTATAATACTCATAGTAAATGACCGGTGAAACAATGCTAAAAATCTAAAACCTGACTTCGAAGTAGAGAAAGATAGAAAAGTATAAATATTGGTGCTTTATTTATCCATAAAGCTGAAAATCGTCAAAAATCTTATTGTTTAACTTCCTCCGGAGTTTTTGAAATACTTAGCTATCGGAGATATAAAATTATTTAAAAGCAGATATCGAAGAGAAAAACAAAAAAAGGTATCTTTAATATCGCATAAAGAAGTGCATGAAAAGAAAACAACAAAAAGATCTCTTTATAACTTCCGTAGAGTTAAGTATTATTTAAGTAAGTGTGTGTGTAGACCTTTTGTTTATTTACACGTGACCCTCGAAAGCCGGTTAAGTTTTGAAATTTTTAACTTTACGTAAAAGTAAAGCAACATTTAAAATAAATAAGTATTAATGCTTATATACATATAAATTTAAAAAAATAACGTAGAAGGAAAGCGTTTGCAGAGAGCTTAAGAAAAGCGCGTGTGGTAAAGTTCTGATAAAAAAAATAAGCTAACATCAGGGAGCTCCTTTAGGCTAAGTATGTAGATTTCGAAAACCTGCATTAGGAAGAGATTAACTTAAGCCCTAGGAAATCGATTATGTTTTGTTGTCTACATTCCGTTCAAGCTAGTATATGTATATCTGCATAGAACTGTCAAGAAATTTTGTTGTTTTTGAAAGATTATACAGAATATTAACAAATATTATACGGCTGAAAAAAAGTAAATTGCCAAGAAGTTAAAAAGTAAAGAGGGAAATATTAGGTTTTAATATTAGTTTATTTATTATAATTTTATAAATTTTTATTTAATTTTTTTTATAATTTATTTCAAAAAAATCACTATTATTATTATTTTAATATAATTAATAAATCATAATGTTTGAATAATGAATCGAATTTATTACAGTATGTTGGCTTAATTTAAAAAGGTAACGACAACGATGGAAAGGTAAGCGGAGAAGTGGGTTTTGGGTTGTGGACAAAATTAAAAAGGAAAACTACCACGACAAGGTTGGGTGGGCAAAAATAGGAGATGAACATCTTTCTCCAAATTTCTTGTATTTCTTGTGGTATTGTTGATGTTAGTTTCAGTGTGTTTTTGTATATTTTTTATTTTTATACCTTTTTTTGTGCCGGCGGGAAGGGTCGGGACCACCTGAGGGATAAACAATTGTGCTAGATGGAAACCTCGCCGTGTCAACCGGTCCGTAACATAAATGGCGCCCAAACAAATGTAATAGCTTAGGAAACATTCTAGCGAGACCAATGAATGTATTCTAAGCTATGTAATGAAATTACATGTACGACAACTTAACATGTAACAATAGCCCGATAAATTTAAAATAGACCAGTAAAAGTTGTTATTCATGGTGTTGATAATGATTTATATAGCCGCTCTGAAATTAAAAAAAGAGATGTTGTATATGAGTTAGATCAACATTATGAAAAATGACCTAAGAAATACTCACCGAAATGAGTCCCAATAGCTTAGTATACGTTAGTAAAGTATCTAAATGTATTGTGCCTTGTTTCGTTTTTGTTTAAATTTTTTTTGAATTCGTTTTGTTTTTCTTTGAAGTCCTTATTTAGTATGGAATGTTGGATAGCATCTGATAGCCTCTCGTGATTATGCCTTTCACGAGGTTAGTTGTATCAGCTATTATCAAATGGCCCTCGTAATCTCAACCGGTATTCTATTAAAAAAACCTGGGTTGAAGTACGAGGGATCGCACTAAAATTGACTTAGACAATTTAGTTTTAAAATTGATTTAATACCACAGGAAATCATTTAAAATAGTAACCGCTGTAACCTCCAGTCCGTCCATCGTTGCCAAAGCCAATGAAAGAAATTTTCTATAAAAATAAAAACAAATTATTCTTTATATAATACATACTATATTTTCTATTTATTTATATACGTATTTATTTGGTTTAAATTATTTTTAATTAATTTATTTTATTTTATCATATATAATTTTATTTTATATAATTTGTTTAGTTTATTTTAATTTGTTTTTATTCGTTTATTATATTGTTTTATATTTTTTATTTATTTTATTTATTATAAGTATTCTTAGTATTTTATTATTATTAATTACACAGTGCAACACGGAAAAAAATAACCATATACGGACACCACTACGTTATAATAGACCAAAAAAAAGACCCCTGTCTCCCAGTTTTGCCCAAAGTCCTCCAGGTTTTTTTTTATAGGCTCTCAAAGATGTGGGGCCTCGATGTCATTTTTGCCTAAAAATTATCTTTTACTCAAGCTCACCGTTTAGGTAGCCGCAAAAGTGAAAAATTTCCCGAAAATTTTTTAGCTACCTAAGCGCTACCTAAACGGTGTTAAGAATCATTCCTAGGAAGTTCATATGTTCTAGAAAGTTGTTTATTGAGATCTTAGGTTCATTTTTGTAGTTGATTGTTTTAAACAGGAAGAAGAGACCATTGATAAGAACAAAGCCTTCGTAAAAGCGGCCAAACAAAAAGCTCAACTGGAAACAGAAAAAAGAACCCAAGAAAACACTAATATTCAGCAAAGTTGCGACTAAAAATGGGTTGGTGGAGTTCTGAAGAAGTCATCGTGAATCAAGCTGCAAATGGGGCAAAAATAGATCAGCCCACAACAGTGACAAAAATTTCAACAGATGTAGTAATAATCGTACTCTTCACGGCGGCAATATTTTTCCTCATATACAAGCTAGATAGATATTATAAAAATTATGTGCACAAGCACATCAGCAGGAGTAATGAAATAGTCTAAAAATAATTAATTACAAAAAAAAAAATTTAAAATAATCTAAATTTTATCTATCAAAATTTCAATAAAATTAAACAATTAAAAATATATATAAAAATTAAGCGAATTTTAATGGAATTTATAGAAATTTTAGATAATATTTCTGTTGTATCAGAAAATTTAAAGAAACTAGGAAAAAAAATATAAATTAGAAACCATTGATACAAAGCTCAATGAAATTAAAATATTTAGAGAAAAATTAGGAGTTTTAGAAAAGACAGAGACAAATATCGATTATATCAAATTAGGCGACTTTATTTTACACTAAAAAACTCAAGATGACGGAATTGAGAAACGAAATAATAAAAAACACAAAAGACCTGAACGAACAAACTAGTTCTCAAAATACTGAAGAAAAAAAGAAACAAAAATAACAAAAATGGCAGAGTTTAACATAAACACTTCACTCAAGGTAGTACCCGAATTTTCTGGCAACTACAAAGAATTGACATCATTTCTTAAGATAACAGAATTGATACACCAAAGTCTTAGTACTGAAGCCAAAAAGACGTTCATAGAATTTGTTAGAGAAGTAAAACTCTCGAACAAAATTAAAACTCATTTAGGAGTCTTAGAACCGATTACGACGTTCGAAACACTAAAAACCGAACTGAGTAAAATATGCTAGAGTCCTATGACTATACCGGTCATATACAATAAGCTAAATTCATTCACTCAAAGAAACCAAAACGTCACAAGTTACAGTGACACAATTTTAAACCTAACAGCTGAACTGAGTTCAGCTGTTCACCTATAAACCTAGCTATAAACCTAGCTAAGGAACTTGAGAGATCAACACCATCTCAAGGTCAAGTTATGTTTTACAATAACAGAGGTCGATATAACAACAATAGAGGCCACTACAACAAAGCAACCAAAATTATAATTACTCACGAACAAACCGTCAAAACACAAACACACATAACAATAATTACAACAACAACAATTACCATCGTGGTACAGCATTAGAACCCATCCTCCGGGAGAACAAATTTAATATTTTTTTGCTTAGACCCGGGGGGAAGGCGAGGTACAGCATTAGAACCCATCCTCCGGGATAACAAATTAAATATTTTTAGAATATCAGGTAATTCCACAAATTTGGTTAGTTCAAGAAGTAGCGACGCAACAAGCAATTTAACTTTTATCGTAGACACAGGCGCCGACTATCAGTCATTAAAACTGAAAACTTAAAAAATGATTTGTATCACGATTGTAATATAAATTGTAAACTGACGGGCATAACAGACAATGTAATACACTCACAAGAAGTAGTACATATAAATCTGGACATAGGGGAGAAAGTAATAAATCATGAATTCAACATAGTGGATGAAAAATTTCCAATTCAAATTGACGGGATATTAGGGCAAGACTTTTTAAAAAAATACCTATGCAAAATAGACCTTGAAACTTGTCTTATAACATTCGTAGTAGAAAATGAAGAGGTCACACTACCGATACATTCAAGAATAGAAGAAACAGCAAACATAATAATACCAGGGAGATCTGAAATATTGCACAGAGTAAAAGTAAAATTAACAGAGGACAGTGTAGTATTCAACAAGGAAATACAAAATGGAGTATTCGTGGGGAATTCAATAGTACCTAAAGAAGGTCATGCGCACATACGAATTTTAAACGCAGACAATAAAGAAGTTAGAGTAAAAAACTTAAATTTGGAAACAGAACCTTTAAGTGATTACCACGTAATATCACAAAACAAGAAAAATTTAGGAAACAAACGCTTTCAGGAACTACTAAAAGTACTGAATATAGATTCCAAAGATACACTAGCCAATGACGCACTATTTTAAATTTTCGAAGAATATCAAGATATTTTTTATCTTGAGGGCGAATCACTCTCAACAAATAATTTCTATAAGCAACAATTGAATGTCAATGATTCGAATCCCGTGTATATAAAAAATTATCGACTACCGCAGACACAACATGAGGAAATAGACGAGGAAGTCGACAATTTAATTCATACCAATATCGGTTAGCCCTTACAATTCACCTTTGCTAGTTGTACCAAAAAAGGGGAGCAATGATAAAAAAATGGAGATTGGTCGTGGATTACAGACAACTTAATAAAAAACTAGTAAACGACAAGTTCCCTTTGACTCGACTAGAGGACGTATTAGATCGTATCGGAAGGTCAAAATATTTTTCAACATTGGACATGACAAGTTAATTCCACCAAATACCCTTGGACAAAGAGTCAAGACCTTTAACAGCGTTCTCAACGAACAAAGGACATTTTCAATTCAAGAGACTACCATTTTGATTAAAAATTTCTTCAAACAGCTTTCAAAGAATGTTGACAATTACTTTAAGTGGTTTAGTCAGTCAGGCTTTTCTTTATGTCGACGACATCATAGTATTTGGTTGCAGTCTAAAAAATCATAACAGCAACTTAATACAAGTATTTGAAAGGCTAAGAAAATATAATCTCAAACTAAACGCCAGCAAGTGTGTATTTCTCAAATCAGAAGTAGTATACCTGGGACACCTCATAACAAATGCAGGCATAAAAACTGATCCCTCAAAATTTGAGGCCATAGAAAAGTACCCCGTACCCAAAGACAGTGATGAAGTAAGACGATTCGTAGCTTTTTGTAACTACTATAGGCGATTCATTAAAGATTTCGCCCAAATTACTAAATGTCTAAATAATTTAGTAAAGGAAGGCCAAACCTTTGAATGGAACGAAGAATGTCAAAAAGCTTTCGAACTGTTAAAAAGTAAACTAATTAATCCGCCAATTTTACAATACCCCCGTTTCACAGAAAAATTTATCGTTACTTGTGACAGTTCAAACTATGCACTAGGCGCGATTTTGAGTCAAAACTTTATCAAAACACGATTTGAACAAGCCCATAATCGAAAAAGAACTACTAGCCATACATTGGGGCATACATTTTTTTAGGCCATACCTATATGGAAGGAAATTCACAGTAGTTACCGACCACAGACCCTTAGTTTCACTTTTTGCGCACAAGAACCCATCGTCTAAAATGACTAGAATACGCTTAGACCTATCAGACTACGATTTTGATATAATATTTAAACAGGGGAAAATAAATACGAACGCAGATGCATTATCTAGAATAAAATTAGACTCGGACATGCTCAAGAGTATGATACCGACAAATCAAGAAGACTCCAAAAATATGTTTGCAATAACAAGGGGAATGTCTGCTAAAAAAGTAGCAGACAAGGAGAACTGTAGATCTCAAGAGAAGTCTGATCATCTTCACATTCGGGACTGCACGTCCATGAATGACGTCAAAAATATAAAAAAGCTTAAAATTTTAAATGAATATATAACTGGTACCAGAATTGAAATAAATAAAAATTGGGTAATAATCAGGTGTAGCGACAATCCTGCGAAATACGTTTCAGCCATGGAGAAGCTATCATCTAGAATGACCAAAGAAAAAATTAATATACTAGGCCTAGAATATGAAAATTACGCATGGAGAGGCATGCATATTGAGAAATTTAAAGAAATATTTAATAAAATGCAAACTGAAAGATCTGAGAACAACTTAACAGCCTTGAAAATAATACTATATACAAACCCAAAACAAATAACAAATAAGATAGAAATGCAAAAACTAATTAAAGAATATCACAACACCCCATTAGGAGGTCACCTAGGAGTCAGAAAGACCTTACTCAAACTTAAACAGCGATATGTATTGAAAAATATGAGAAAATTAATAAAAAATCATATATCATCATAAATCATATAACCAAAAAAAAAATGGATATAACAGACACTCCAAATACTTCTTTTGAAACTGTGTCAATTGACACTGTTGGACCATTAAGAATATCCAATGGATATAGATATATACTATCTATACAATGTGAACTAACTAAATATGTCGTACGGCATCCCATAGAAACTAAAGAAGCTGTAATGTGGTTTTGTCGTAGGCTGAGGTAGCTTAGTCTCGACCAGGGTCTACTTACGGATCCACAAACCTTAAGTAATATAAAAGATTATCTTTCCCTTCTTGGGCTTAATTAATCTGTTTTCCTTTATTTACTACAATAATTAATTACAATACGAATAGAAAATTACGATAACTGACGCACGCCAACCCGACTGGTTCGGGTGTGTTGGATGGATACGCAGGATCGGGAGATAACTAGTTCGCAGGTTCGGATGATAGCTAGTTCGCAGGTTTGGGTGGTACTAGTTCGGGTTACTGCTTCGTTACGTAGATTCGGGATACAATTAGTTCGCAGGTTCGGGTGGTACTAGTTCGGGTTACTGCTTTGATACGCAGGTTCGGATGATACTAGTTCGGGTTACTTAATCTAGGTTCGTAAATACGTACAATAGTTCTTATTGTTAAATTTCTACAATAATACATAGTTTGCTTAGACTCGGGAACAGTCAGCCGAAGCCGCTGTGGGAACAGTCAGTCCGAAGACCGCTGTGGGAACAGTCAGCCGAAGCCGCTGTGGGAACAGTCAGTCCGAAGACCGCTGTGTACAAAATGTATCACACCTGACCGAAGTCAGATGTATTTCAAAAATCAACTGGCTTATCTGGATAAACCAGTCGGCTCTTCTTCTATTATACGAGTGTAACGTATAATATCCTAGACTTTTAGATGTTACAAGTGCCCGTCCTGTGGGGGGTTGCAACATGCCGATTGACTGCCAACCTTTAACACTTATACTTATTTTAAAATTAACTAAATGAGAATTATTACTAAGTAGGTGTTTGTATAGAGTTTTAACTTAATGTTGTTATTACACTGCAGTTCAGGATGGTTTTACATGGCGTGTTGGTTACAAATAAAATAATAGTAATAATGAAATGCAAATATAATAACAGTAATGTAGGTAAGTATAAATATAAATATTATATGTACGAGGAAATAATTATGATTATTGCCACGTTACATCTCCCCCCCACTTAGTGGAGCGATGTGCCATTCAGTGGACCAATCGTTTATATTTTTTTTTTTTTTTGTAACCTTGGCTTGTGATAGCAGCTGGTGATGTCTTAAATGCAATCGATTCCCTGAAAAGGTTTCAGGTGGCCTAGTTGATGTGCCCCAAAGTATTTGTTTTTCGCCTACCTTATTTTTAAAATTTACTGCGGTGTTGGTCTTCGGCGTTTTGGTGGTAACAGGCTGTGCTCTTAGATTTGTCGCGATTTTGCATTGGTTTACGGGATGCACATATGCATTTTCTGGGACTTTCGAAATAACAGTACGTCTGTTAGTAGCACTAACTACTCCATTTATACTTTTGGACTTCTTACGCTGATTGCCGGTCAAACCTAACGTGCGTTTCGGGTTCTTTTTTTGGTTTTTCACAATAGTGGTGCGTGCGTTAGGCTTAGTAGACGGCTGTCTGTCAATGATACAATGGTTTCGGTGAAAAGGTAGAGTACGTCGGTTATTATTTGACGTTGGCTGAACCTTTATATTCGCAACTAGATATCCGCTAGACACCGTGCGAAAATTCTGAGATCGCTCTTCAAGTTTTAGTTCTTCAAAGTCCCTTGTTAGTTGCACTAATTCCTCCAGGAAGATGAAGTCCTCCGGATATAAAATCTATATTCGGTTCGCAGGCCATTATATATGCGGTCCAAGTGATTCTGCTTGCGGAGGAGAGGATGTCTTTGAGCGAGAGTGAGCATCGAAAGAACATAATCTGTTGCACACTCACGGTTGTCTTGTCGTCGAGTGTAGAAAATTTGTTCCAACTGAGAGAGATATCGTGATGGAAGGAACAATTTTCCCATCTCTAGCCTGAAGGCAGACTAAGTTTTTGGTTTTTCTCGTTTTATTCTGTACCACTTCAGTGCTTTGCCACATAGAACACTCGGCATTGATGGTAGTAAACGATCACAAGCAAACCCATAGTTTCCGGCCAATTCTTCACTTTGTTCGAGAAATTCTATGAAGTCGGTTTCCCCTGAATAAGTTAAAGCTTAGCACATTATCATAATCTCTCTGTCTGAAACGCAACATGAATCCGATATTTTCGGTGTTTGTACAAGAAACTCATCTTCTGCAGTTATGACGTACTGTTCGTCAGCTTTTATTTCTTTTTCCAATTGTCGGAGCAAATTTTCCGTTGCAGCATTTAGATGTTTTGCTTGTAAATTTTCCAAGAGTTATTTACGAAGATATTCCACACGGTATCCGGCAATAGCGATGCCTGCATTTTGGCATAGTTCAATTAGTTGTTCCTGTCGTAACAAATCTATCCACCTAACTGAATCCTTATTTAAAGTGTGGCTTGTCTGGAGGTTATCGTATTGAGTTTTGTATTGTTGGCCCGATTCTCCCTCGTTGGCGGTGGTGTCGTTCTTTCCGCATTGCGACTTGGAATCGGGTCCCTGCTCGGACGCCATTTTGTAACGTGGTTTTGTCGTAGGCTGAGGTAGCTTAGTCTGGACCAGGGTCTACTTACGGATCCACAAACCTTAAGTAATATAAAAGATTATCTTTCCCTTCTTGGGCTTAATTAATCTGTTTTCCTTTATTTACTACAATAATTAATTACAATACGAATACAAAATTACGATAACTGACGCACGCCAACCCGACTGGTTCGTTAAATAGCTGGTTCGGGTATGTTGGATGGATACGCAGGATCGGGAGATAACTAGTTCGCAGGTTCGGATGATAGCTAGTTCGCAGGTTCGGGTGGTACTAGTTCGGGTTACTGCTTCGTTACGTAGATTCGGGATACAATTAGTTCGCAGGTTCGGGTGGTACTAGTTCGGGTTACTGCTTCGATACGCAGGTTCGGATGATACTAGTTCGGGTTACTTAATCTAGGTTCGTAAATACATACAATAGTTCTTATTGTTAAATTTCTACAATAATACATAGTTTGCTTAGACTAGGGAACAGTCAGCCGAAGCCGCTGTGGGAACATACTTACCAACAGACATTGTTAATGACAATACACCAATTTACAATCTCGACAACTATGCCAACGAGCTAAAAATCCGGCTTAAACATTCAATCACAAAAACAAAAGAACAACTACAAATAACCAAACAAAAAACTAAAACACACTATGACAAACATACTAATATAGAAAACTTACTAATATAGAAAACTTAGTTTTCATAAGACTAGAAATTAGGAAAAAGAGCTAAAGTCCTTATCACGGACCATATAAAATTATAGAACGCAAAGGAATAAATTCAATACTAGACGTTAGAGGCAAACCAAAAATTTATCATAACAATAGCCTTAACAAGTACAAACAAAATTAAGAAAAATAATTTTTACTACAAAATACTATAAGACATGTTAGCATAAGCAAAAAAAAAAATTTAAAAATTTCATATTCAAATGTAAAATTACTTTAGAAATAATAAATATACATACATATAAATATACCATATCAATATAGTACACTAAGAAAATGCTCCTATAATCTGAAAATCATTAAATTCTTAAAAATTCATAAAAATTTCTCAACTTAATAATTTTCATTCTTAAAGGTCGGTGGTGTAAGATGTACACTTAATGTCACCTCAATATTTCAATTAATTTTTCACTGTGTAACACCACCACACACCGCACACAAATAAATTATGAGTAATGCCAAATAAGCAAAATAAAGGGCAATATACTCAGTGGCGAAACATAAATATAATTCAAAATAAAAACCTTTTTTTGTTATTCCTTTTTGGGTGTCATGTGTATGACACTCGCTTGCAATAATGCATGGCCTTGAAAAATGCAATTAAAGCATAAATGGTTTTTCAAGAGTTTATTGATTTCTGAAATTGTTTTTAGAATTATTAATTTTAGTATTATATTAAATTACATTTTTGTAAAAAAAAGAATGTAAAGAAAAATATAAAAGCAGAGTATTAGCACTGGAGCTGGATCATTGATTTGAGCAAGGTCTAGCAGTTAATTGCAGATTGCCAAAAAAAGGGAAAAATTCTTTGATTTATAAAAAGGATAAAAAGGTAAAACTCACCGTACACAAAAACCAGGAGGCAGGCAAGCTCTGAGACTCTAACAGGTCTTTGTACAGCTCGAGTAAAAATACGAACCCAGAAACTTTATATCATTCACAAGTTTTGAAACTTTGTTTATTTGGGTTTTAGGGGAGCATTCTGCGAACTCTTTTGTAGGTCGTCCAGCATTATGACTTGTTGTTGGTTGCTCAAACAATAAAATTTCACTGTCCTACCAATCTTTATTGCGTTCTTCAAAACTCGATAGAGTCCTGTTGGAGTTCTTCCACTTTTCTACCAGTCTACTAATAAAGCTTATCAGTTTCTTTTTTATTTCTCGGCACTGATTCTCACTAAAATTATTTTTGGGAATGATATTATCAAATACATGGGCCTCTACAGCAGAAAATTTGTTTGTGGGTACATTTTCGTTATACCAAATTTGAAAAAGTGTGCGTTTTGAGACATTTGAGAAAAATGCAATAACAGGTGAACGGGCAGACCATTTTGGACATTTTACAATAACAACAAACAAAATTAATACATAAAATAGGAATTGAACTGAATCCCATTGAATCCCGAAAGTTGCACTCCATGAAACTACAATATAGACCACTTCTAATATACTACCATATACGTCACCTACCACAACCCATTTCTAAAAAACTAGAGGAACACAGGTCACAAACATTAATGTTTTAGTACATAAATACCTTTTACTTAAAAAAAAATAAATATAGTTTCCAAAAAATTAATCACTTGTGTCAATATCAACAAAAATCACAAACTGAGTAATTTGGCGCCAAATTTTTAAATACAAAAACTACAAAAAAAAATATGTTTGACAGCTCACAGCTGTGCGAATATTAATATCAAAACATAAGTAAAAACGTCAATATGATCAATATGGTATCAGTTATCGATAAAGTGCAAAAAATTATCGATTTTAACATTTCAAAATTTGAATTTAATGAAGCCAGATCATGCATTTCGACCAATGTGCACTGATGGCATACTGAGCAGAATAGATGAGACCCATTTCATCAGTAGTGTAGATCTGAAGTTCGCTTTCTGGCAGATAGAGTTAGATGACGATAGTAAACCGTATACCGCTTTTACCGTAGCAGGTCGGCCACTCTATCAGTTTAGAGTTACGCTCAAAGACTTTGTAGGTTGATGAATAAAGTTATCCCTCAAAGGCTAAAGGAAAACGTCTTTGTGTACTTGGATGATTTGTTAGTAATATCCGATACTTTGTTGTTTGAGTTGTTGAAAGAAGTTGCCCAATGCCTGAAAGATAAAGCTAATTTAACCATCGGGTTAAAAAAATCGCAATTTTGTTTTCAACAGCTTAAGTATCTTGGCTTTATAATAGGCGGTGGTATGCTCAAACTGATCCGGATAAGATAAAAGCGATTAAAGAAATCAAGGTACCAAAGTCGCCAAGAGAAGTACGCAGTTTTCTAGGTACAGCCGGCTGGTATCGCCGTTTTATAAAAGATTTCACGTCAATAGCAGCTCCTTTCACCGACACTTTGAAGAAGTCGGAAAAGTTCGTTATGACTCCTGAAGCAATCTCAGCATTTGAAAAATTGAAAAAGGCTTTGACATCTGCCCCAGTGTTAAAACATGCTGACTTTTCAAAGCGTTTCTTTATTAAATGTGATGCGTGTGACTATGGTATAGGTGCTGTGTTGTACCAACTAAATGGTAATGATGAAGAACACCCTATAGCATTTTACTCACAAAAGCTGAATCCCTGTCAGATGAACTATAGCGTAACTGAGAAAGAGTGTTTGGCGACGGTAATGGCAATCAAAAAATTCCGACCATATGTTGAGATGATGCCATTTACCGTGGTGACAGATCATGCCAGCCTGCAGTGGCTTATGTCACTTAAGGATTTGACAGGTAGATTAGCGCGTTGGTCACTTCAGCTTCAAGCATTTGATTTTGATATAATGCACAGAAAAGGGTCAGAAAACATAGTAGATATAGAGGAGATAAATATGGATGATATATTTGACTTCGAAACTACAGAATTCCAGAGTGAAGAGTATTTAGATCTAATAAACCACATTAAAAATAACAAAGAGAAACTCCTAGACCTGAAAGTTGACGATGGAATGGTTTTCAAAAAGACGTCGTTCGTTCAAGATGAAGGTGATATCAAGTGGAGACTTTGGGTACCACCAGCTATTACCAAGCCTATTATAGAAAAAGCCCATACGTCTTTCACTACTGCTCATGGAGGAGTGGCAAAAACCCTCGAAATACTAAAAAGATTTTTCTACTGGCCGAAAATATCGTATCAGGTAAAAACGTTTATAAAAAACTGCCAGACATGTAAAGAATCGAAGCCTACAAATATGAATCTGAGGCCAGAGATTGGCAACCAAGTAATCACTGAAAGACCTTTTCAGAAGCTCTACAATGATTTTATGGGAAAGTATCCCAGGTCTAAAAAAGGTAATTGTTATATTTTGATAGTAGTAGACCATTTCACAAAGTTCACGTTTTTAAAAGCAATGAGAGAGGCTTCGACTGCAAATTTTTAGAATTTCTAGTACACGAAATTTTCCACGAATTTGGAGTACCGGAGACTATCCATAGTGATAATGGATCTCAATTTGTGGCAAAAGGTTTCGAAAATTTAATGAAAACCTACAAAATCAGTCATATAAAAACAGCTGTGTATTCAAAGCAATGCCAGTGAGCGTGTTAACCAGTCGGTCCTAGCAGCTATTCGAGCGTATCTAAAAGATGATCACAGGGATTGGGATCTGTACCTATCCGAGATAGAGTGTGCCCTAAGAACAGCAGTATACTCAGCGACTGGCGTTACCCCTTTTTCGTTCTGTTTGGGTATCATATGTATTCCAGTGGTGCAGAATACAAGCTCGGTAGGAAAAAAAATTGCAGTCGTTAACTGACCACCAAATTGTGGAACTAAGTCGAGCAGATAGGCTAGATATAATAAGAGAACAGATGAAATAAAACATGGAAAAAGCCTACAGAAAAAGTGCAGAAAGGTACAACAAAAGAACACAAATTACAAACTTTATCCCAGGCCAAGAAGTTTACAGGCGAAACCCTGTTTTGAGCGATTTTGCAAAGGGCCGAAATGCCAAATTTTGCAAAAAATTCTTGAAGTGTAGAGTGGTCCGACATGTAGGCAACAACTTGTTCGAGTTAGAAACACCGCAGGGTAAATCTTTAGGGATATATCATGCAAAAGATATTAAGGTCTGAAAAAAACTAACTGGCAACACAAGTATGCAAAAATAGATTGCCACAAAAGATCTTAAACAATTTATTATTTCCTCGACATTTTTTTGTCCACAAATTTTAATAACCTGCTACTAATCTTTGATGAATAAAGTACCTGATAGTGAGAGTCCCAGTTTAGGAAACCGCAATATGTGTTAACCTGTGATATTAGTTTTAGCTTGTGAAGTCCATTTCTTTTGTGTGTTTAGGCTTAAGGTTTATTATGTGCAATGAAATAATTTTGATGTAGTAGGATCGTAAGTCTGAAAATGAAAATTCACCATTAGAAATAGACCCATTGCAGTACTGGAAGGTAAATTATATAGTTAATTAAGCAATTTATACAGTGTTATATCTATTCACAGAAAAATTCTGATAAGATGTCACTCATGTGCTTTACGTTACTTATGCATACCAGCAACTTCGACAAAATCTGAAAGAATGTTTAGCAATACCGGAGCCATTATTTCAGATAGAAGATCTAGTTTAAAGCCAAAAAATGTTGATATGCTGCTCTTTTAAACAAAAATTTTTGGATTACTCAAGAATTATAAAAAAATACGATTATAAAATAATTCCTTGGGCAGCCTACATATGCACAACATATGTGATATACGAGTACATAGTATTTATAGTGTATGTACAAATTTTTTTATAAAATTGATCTTAAAATGCGTTGTAAAAAATGAATTATAAATGGGTTTTTGTTTTCATGCTAAGTTTTATATGCTTCATATTTTTGTGTTTTTTTTGTATTAACTTTTTTTAATAAAACAACTCTGAACTTTACTTAAGATCGTTTAATATATTAGATTTCTTTTATTAAACTAACTTAAATAATTTCAAAACTTGATCAATTAAGTTGATGGAGTTAATAATACAGAATACTTTGTCATATAAAATATGGAACCTAACATTCCCCAAAAATACAATACTATCGATAGTTTTCTATCAAACTATCGAAAATATCGAATGGCGAGACTATCGATAGTTTGCCAGCTCTACAGCAGAGCGGAATGTACTCTTCGTATCTATCTAGTGTTTAGTTGTAAGCATCATCTATTTAACCAACCAAACTCAGATAAAGGAATACGAGAAAACTGTATTCAATCATCAGTTGGTGAGAACGACTTCTACCACTACCTAAAGGTTCCCTCTTGTTTAGTATTTTTACTTTTATATTTACTACCTTATACTGTTCTTGTAGGGGCCGTAAATTACAAAATATATCCGTGTGTTTTTAAAATATTAAAATAAATATTAAATGTAAAAATTAGTTTGGCGTGTAAAAAAGAAATTGGGAAAATAGAATGTGTTAGCATGGCGACGGAAGAAGTTGAGCAGAAATTCGGGATAGAAAGTTTTACTCAAACAATGGTAACTAACTCAAATTTATACTTTAATGTTCTTCGCAGATTACATATATATTTTCATAAACTAAAATGATCATCGGAGAATACTGCTGATATCCGTGCAATTTGCATGGAAGACCTGCTAGAAAAGTACAATGAGGAAGGTAGATGAGAATAATATGCTACCGAAAAGCTTATGTGAATTTATAATCATCACTCAGGTATGTACATACTTCGATCTATCTTGAAATATTTATTAATTTATATACATTAGGGTACAACCAAAATAAGGCCCTATCACCACGCTGTAGCCGATGTTGTGCTGAAACCGAAAAATGTTTCCTCAGGTCATTATGAAACAAAAACGTTCCGCGTCGAAGCCGATTTCTGAAAACCCTTTAAGATTTTATTTTTTATTTTTTCAAAATTTTTTATTTTATAATTATTTAACTATTTACATTTCTTATTTAAAAACTATCTCTGTTAAGTGAAATGAACTTAAGATTAAGAGTTCGAGTTGATTTGCATTGGGGGAAAATATCTTGTACGACTTTGATGGCGCGTTCCGCACAAATGTTGCTGCGTTGTTTTTTGGAATTCTTGAATTCTTTCACCCAATGTCTTAGAAAGCATTTCTGAGTATTAGTAAAGCCCGATAATGATTTGTTTAAGGCTTCGAAGTCATTTTTATTGTAACAATGGTCTGAAAACCAAATGTTGTACCAAGGGCCACATATAAATTCGCATATTGCATATAATTTGCTACGATATTTTGGAATTAGTATGTAAGCTAGAATTGCTCTAGAATTCCATCTAGCATTACTAATCGGTGGAATAGTCTTAAAGTTTATAAATGGAAATTTATTGTGCTCCATATAGTATTTAAAAGCCTGTCCTAGTTCATATAAATATTGCATATCATCACGCCACTTTAAATTTCCAACATATAGCCGTTTCTCGTTTTGCTGATATTCGTGTTTTAATGTATTGTAATTGCTTATCAAGTCTGAAACGAATTCATATGCAATATCTGGTGACGTGGTTTTTCCATCCAATGATGCATCCATTACATATCGTAGTATTAAATCCAACACATGGTGCTGACATCCAATGTACTGCGGTGGTGGTAGAGAAATTGATTTAAAATGGTTCTGCAGTAGTGTTACAACACCTTTGGTTTTTCCTGTATTAACACTGGTTGTGTCGCAGATTATCATTTTTATAGACTTCATCAAATTAAATTTTTCCAAAGTTTCTTTGATGCCATTGAAAATAGTTATCGCTTTCCCATTTTCCAGAACTAATACAGCTACTTTTATTTCTTGAGATTCATTTTTTACAACAACTACCTGTACTTCTTGTCGTCCAATTTTTTTACCATCAAAATGGAGACACCAATTCTCATGTTGTAAAGACTGTTTCATTATTACTTCCTTTTTCTCTGCAGATTTGTAAACAGCTTTATAAATTGCTTGCTGTGAAGGAGTTGCAATATCGACCCCTGATTCTGCCAGTTCCTTGCATATTTTTGCTGCTTTCCTGGTACTTACTTTGGCAGTATTTACTAACGTTAGTGCTGGATTTATTAATCGCTTTGTTGTTCCAAGTCTTAAAGATGCCATATAATCATTATCATCTTCAAATGAATCATCGATCATTGAGACAAAGTCGGTGTCTCCATAATTGAGCATTGAGACAGAGTCGGAGTCTGAATCTTAGACACTTATTTCAGATTTTGGTGCAATTTTTTCGAACGAAATATTAAAATTGTTATCAAACTTTTCCAGTTTTTGGAGTTTTGATACCTTTCTGGTATGCACGAATCAAACATTCCACTTTCCTTCTTATATATTTGGTAGCCAATTTCGGAATATTTAGTTTAGTCCATAAATCGAATAATTCTTGTGACATAATTTTATACCTCTCTGTTTTTGATTTTTCTTTTTCATATAACTCATTAAATCTTCCAATGACTGTTTTCTTTTTAGGTATTTGGTTCAGTTCACATAACGAAATATTGATACTTTATATTTTTACATTTATTTTCTGAATTTTTTAATATTTGGGTCCACTTATCCGCGTTTTTCCGAACTACAATTTCGCTATGTTTAAAAGACATTTTAAAAAGTTGAACGAAAACAAACGATTAAATTCGATTATTATAAAATGAATGCACAACAAACTTACAAATTGGAGTATTGTACAATTTTTGGATATCAAAAGTGACAGCGCCTGCTTTTATTTATCATTTAACGCGGAACCTTTTTTAACGATATCGAAAATCTAAAGATGCAGTTCTTATTGTTTTTTTATGCACTACATGGTATGGATAGGGCCATTTTGATATTTTCAAAAATTGTAAAAAATTTGTATCCCTAATATACATATGTACTTCTTCATATTTCAGATGTTTACAGCAGCAAGGAGCGTTTGAATTTGAAAAAAGCGTTCGAATGGCAATAGAACACAGTTATCATTGAGCGAAGAGTTTAAATATGTTAAATTATCACCCAGGTTCTGAATTTCACTGCGAAATGAAAGTGGAATCGATTTTAATTTCACAAAAGATATTTCACTGTGTTCTGCAAATCGTATGAAACTGTTTTTCGCTCTGATTTTGAATTTATTTTGTTTTTAACAAGTAATTGAAACAAAACGAAATAAAACAAATGTTCTAGTATTGTGAATGATTTTCATTCACAATGATAATTGACAGTAGAAAAATAGAATTTGATTAGTAAAATTAACTAATTTGTATTAAAATTTTAAAATGAACCAGTCTGCGATTGTTATTACTAATTATTTATTGGAAGAAGAAAAAGAACGAACGGAAAGGATGCAGAGAAAAAGGCTTCGCGACTGGTCCAAACCTTTGGAACTACCAGAGCAATCGTAGGTAAATATATATATATATATATATATATATATATATATATATATATATATATATATATATATATATATATATATATATATATATATATATATATATATATATATATATATATATATATATATATATATAAATATATAAAATATATAAAATCAGCTGTGAGGGAAATGACAATGACATGTGCGAGCAAGTATATGTCGGAACGACAGGGAACAAATTAAAAACCAGAATTGCGGGGCATAGATCGGACATAAAAAACATTAATAAAATATCGACGCAAAAAACAGCATTAGTATCCCACTGTGCAGAGAGAAAACACAAACCCAATTTAGAGAATGTTGAAATACTGCAAAGAGAAAACAAATATAACAAACGGTACACACTGGAAATGCTACACATAATTAACATACCTAAGGAAAAGAGAATTAATTTCAAAACAGACATAGAAAATTCTGCGATTAGCTATAGACACATTATAAATAAGATAATTAAATAGTCCAATTAGATTGTACTAATTGGACTATTTAATTATCTTATTTATAAGATATTGTGTGAAAACTGTGTGACGTCCTTTTTTCATGTACATTTGTTACTCATTGTAAGTCTTTTTGTTTATTGTAATATTTATATTGTTTATTTTTGCACAGTGGTTACAACTTTTGTTTTTGTATGAAATGTATTTTTCCCTTTTCTTATTTTTTAGTCCTTGATAATGATATCCGATGGATATCGAAATATTGAAAGAAAAAAATAAAAATATTTGTTTTTATAAATAATATACTGGCCTCAAGCTTGACCATTTTCATTTTAATTTAAACAATATTAATAAGGCTGAACAAAATACTAAATATTTTTATAACGATTTTATTCATAATTTTCTTAAAGAAGAAAAAAGATTTATAGCATATTTTAGGTTAAACAAAGAAGCTTTTTCTATGCTGTTAAATGAAATATCATCGAACGTAAGTGAAACCAGCATTCCAATAATTTTACAACTGGCTACAGCACTTCGTTATTTTGGACAGGGGAATGCCCAACAAGTGATTGGCAAAGATTTTAATCTTGACATGGGAAGAAGTACTGTGTCAAAAGTTTTGACAAATGTTTTTATTGTATTAGAAGAAGTTATATGCCCTAAATGGATATGCTTTCAAAAAAGTGAAGAAGAAATTTCAAAGTCAAAAAGATATTTTTACAATAAATTTCAAATACCTGGAATAATTGAATGTCTAGTCGGATCAGATGTCTTTTATACACTTTACCATGTGAACCAAATAAATCCGTTCAAATCATCAATATTTGCTGTGCACTCCACAATATTTGTAGGTTTTATAATGTGGAAACATTTGATGGTAATGAAGTTTCAAATGAGGAGATGGAAGACAGTTTAATAGATGCTGACCCAGATACGAAATTAAGATTGTTAAATGAAGCAATTAGGATGAGAAATGAAATAACCAGGAATCTGCAGTAATAACATTGATCTATTAATACATATGTACATATTTTTAAATTATTTGTAGCTTTATAAAGAGAAAATAAACTAGATAAGTAAATAACTAAATTAAAAAGAAAAAGTTATTCATGTATGTACATATGTATGTATGAAAGTAGCAATTTATTTTTTATTTTCTTAGGTATTTGTTTCTTTCTATTTCAATATCTAGTTCTTATAATTTAATTTCATTCTTTTCCTTTAATTTGTTTTCAAATTCAAAGTTGTGGCGTTTCATTTCCTAAATTTTCTCCTTATGGTATAGTTTTTACCCCTCATTTTTTTCTTTTTGTAAATTTGTTACATCACCCAAAATTTTACGCATTTTATACAATTCTTTTGAAAACTCTTTTAGCTCATTGATCCTGAGTCAAAAACAGTCATTTTCACTTCTGTACTGATAGGTATTCGTAAGTTTTATGAAATTCGCATAATTTTTACAAGATTGATTGCATTTTTTCTATAAAGGACATTTGAAAGGATTAAAAGTCCTTTTTTCAAGAGCGATTATGATGGGTTTAACAAACCTGTTTTCACATTTTTTTGTTGAATAACAAAGCAAATATAAAAATATTTACTTTTTGGAAAAATGGCGGTAGGCGTGTTCTTGTTCCGATTTTTTCCAAAACTAAATTTTTTCTTAATTAAGCTAAATATAACTGTCCTGAAAAGTTTCAAAAGTCTGTGTCAACTCCTTCTATTTTTATCCCATCGTTATATGGAAACAAAACACTGTTCGACGTCCACTGTTCCCATCCATTCTCAACAATTCAAAAATCCAAGTCAGTTACAGTAGAGTCGACCAAGTCTGACAAAAGATGTTTTAAGTGCGGTGACAAATCACATTTGGCTAAAGATTGCCCCGAGAAACAGAGTAAATGTTTTAAATGTCAAAAATTCGGACATCGATCGTTTGAGTGCCCAGGTAAAAGCGCAGATAAGACAGTTAAAACAGAACGCGATCAAGCTAATATGGTGCGCAAGGGGCCAGGCCTAATATTTAAAGACATTGAAATAGGTGAAAAGTTGTTAACAGCTTTGATCGATACAGGATGTCTTATGCGTTACGATATCCTTTTCTTGTTAGGTGAAGTTAATTTCGTAGCTGAAAAAGTAAGATTGTACGGAATAGGTGACAGTGAGATAGTTACGATGGGACGTTTTGACATAGAAGTTAAAATAGATGACTGTAAATTTAAAGCAACGTTTTATGTCGTAAAGGAGCGTGACATCAATCACTCCATTATGATCGGGAACAGTTTGTTGAAGAATGCAGAAGTGGTAATTAAAAAAGGAGAAGCATTTTTTAAAGAGGTAGTTGAGGAAAACTTATTAGAAGAGTTTAGTAGTATTTGCTTAAATGCAGAAGAGCTGAAATTAGATGTTCCAATAGTTGAGTTGACACATTTGGAAAAAGATGTAGCTGATAGAGTGCTAAAAGAAATAGAAGAGTACAAACCCAAGAAAAATGTGAAGAGTCCTATAGAGATGAAAATAGTTTTGAAAGACGATAAACCAGTTTATCAACATCCAAGAAGAATACCTTTTGCTGACCGTGCGATAGTTGATGCACAAGTTTCTGATTGGTTAAAAGAGAAGATTATTCAACCAAGTACTTCCGAATACGCATCACCTGTAGTGTTGGTTGCCAAAAAAGTTGGAACCAAGAGACTTTGTTGCGACTATAGGAAGTTAAATGAAAAAATTATTAGAGACCATTTCCCAATGCCTTGGATTGATGAAGTACTAGATAAATTACAGAGTGCTAGTTGTTACACGACCTTGGATTTAAAGAACGGATACTTCCATGTTCCGATGGAAGAATCCTCTAGACAGTATACTTCATTTGTCACTTATAATGGCCAATTTGAATTTCTGTACGTACCTTTAGGAATTAGTAATTCCCCTGCAGTATTTACCAGGTACATAGCAGCAGTGTTGAGGGATTTAATACAAGACGGGACTATTATCGTGTATATGGACGACATTATCATACCCGCTAAGGATGAAATGGAAGGTCTAGAAAAGTTTAGAGTTGTGTTGAGTAGAGCCGCCGCAAGAGGTTTACAAATTAAGTGGAGCAAATGTCAGGTTCTTCAAAGAGAAGTAAACTTTCTAGGTTATGTTGTGTGTAATGGGTCTATAAAGCCGTCAGAGGAAAAGGTTAGAGTAGTGAAGAATTTTCCAATCCCGACTGATAGGAAGGCAGTGCAAAGATTTCTGGGCCTAACCTCCTATTTTAGAAAGTTTATTGAGAGCTATGCGGTGAAAGCGAAACCCTTAAGTGATTTATTAAGAAAAGATAAGCCATTCGTAATAGATGATGAAGTTTTAATAGCTTGCCAGCAGCTCAAGGAAGCACTAGTAACTGCTCCAGTGTTAAAGTTGTATGATCCTGATGCGATCACCGAACTTCACGCGGATGCAAGTAAGATCGGATATGGAGCTGTACTTTTACAGAAAAGCTTGGATGATTTGCAATTACATCCAGTGCAGTATATGAGCCGTAGGACAAAAGATTATGAAGAAAGGTATCACTCATATGAGTTAGAAGTTTTAGCGATCATTGAGGCTTTGAAAAAATGGCGTGTTTATTTGTTGGGAATTCCTTTTAAGATAGTGACGGACTGCAGCGCATTCAAAATGACCATGAACAAAAAAGATGTTCCTCCAAGAATATCAAGATGGGCGATGTTCATGCAAGATTTTAATTATGAGATAGAACATAGAGAGGGTAGTAGAATGCAACACGTTGATGCATTGAGTCGTATCTCATGTCTGATTACGGAAAGTAGCTTGACCCACAGAATGAGAGAAGCACAGGGAAATGACGAACGTTTGAAAGTTATTAAATCACTGTTAGAAAGATGCGAATATGAAGATTATTATATTAGCAATGGGATTTTGTTTAAAGATCCTAATAAAGAGTTGATAGTTGCTCCAGAGTTGATGGAAGAGGAAATCATTAGAATTGCTCATAAGCAAGGGCATTACGGTGTTGCAAAAACAAAGCAGTTGGTAGAGACTCAGTATTTTATTCCTAAACTACAGTCTAAAGTAAAGAAAGTTGTAGAGAGTTGCGTAGAGTGCATTATCACAGACGCCAAGACGGGTAGGAAGGAAGGTTATTTAAACCCTATTGAAAAAGAGGATGTACCCCTAAAAACATATCATGTGGATCATGTTGGTCCCATGGAGACCACAAAGAAGTTGTATAATTATATTTTTGTTGTACTTGACGGGTTTTCGAAGTTTGTTTGGCTTCATCCAACAAAATCGACAGACGCTAAAGAAGTAATTGAATGCTTAGAAAAACAAGCAGTAGTATTTGGTAACCCAATGAGATTGATCTCAGATAGAGGGGCAGCTTTTACGTCAAAAGCATTTGAGAATTACTGTAAAGATGAGAACATACAGCATTTGTTGATAGATAGAACGAATGCATAAAATTATTGTGTCCATGTTGTCTAAGTTGTGTGCGGAAGAACCAATTAATTGGTATAGGTATTTGCGTAAGGTTCAGATGATTATGAATTCTACGTCTTCAAGAAGCACTCAGTTCTCACCGTTCAAGCTCTTGATAGGAGTAGAGATGAGGTTGCCAGATCAGCCCGATTTGAGGGAGATACTGACTGAAGAAGCTTATAATTCTTTTTTCAAGGATAGGGATGAAGTAAGACAGGAAGCTAGGGAGAATATCCTTAAGATACAAAATGAAAATATTAAAACTTTTAATAGCAAACGTAAACCCGAGGAAGAGTATCAGGTTAATGATTTAGTCGCCATTAAGCGAACCCAGTTTGGGACGGGGTTAAAATTAAAGGGAAAATTTGTTGGTCCTTACAAAATTGTGGAGAAGTTACCTCACGGCCGATATGAAGTTGAGAAGGTGGGAACGCACGAAGGCCCCAATCGCACTAAAACTGTGGCGGAATATATGAAAAGGTGGCAATCCGGGTCGTATTGCGTTCAGGAAGGCCGATTGTAGGGTATCATCATATGTCGACCATCATTTACGTAGCAAGTTGTAGTGTTTGTCCGTTAGCTAATTCTACAATTGGTTCGCCGATTGTTGTAGAAGGAATTTGGTAAAGGAACGATTTATAGTGAGAAACTGACAGACATAGAGCAGTAGGAGTATTGAAGCGAACGCCGGACAGAAAACAAGTAATAATGTGTAAATGTTAAACTTAATTTTAAATAGTTTGTAAGTGAATATTTTTAATAAAGAAAAAAAACAATGAATTGAATTTAAGTGTTGTTTAATATTCATTTGGTTACTGCTAAAGTGGTGTGTGGTGTTAAAAACATAAAATCTAAAGGGGACAACTGGACAAATTCAATAAAGAACAGTCCAAATAAATAAAGTATCCCCTACATATATATATATATATATATATATATATATATATATATATATATATATATATATATATATATATATATATATATATATATTATATATCTATTTGCAAGTTTGATTATTTGTACGTCAATCACGGCTAAATCGAACATAATAAAATTAAAAAATTATACACAGATCTTTATTTTTTTGGGTCCAATGGGATATATCTGTTCAAAACTAGGGCCAGGAGGGTATAAGGGACACATTTATACGAATGAATCAATTTTAATAGAAGTTGAGAACGCAATTACACATATGTATAAAGTGATAAAAGGCAAGGAGTGCTTATCCATTTTGCCGGTACTAAGAAACTCTGAATTAAATTAAAAATTTACTTTACTATAGTGCATTATTTTTTAAATTCTTTTTAAGACGGTAAGTAAACTGTGTAAACTACAATAGCACCTAATTAACAACTTTAGACCGTGGGATAAAAAATGCTATTGAGGTATCGTGGGTGTCGAAAGTGCTGCAAATCACTTCACCGTGAAAAAATGTATTAAACCTAAATCTTATTACAAATTAACATGATTTTATGCTTTTAATCAATTAGCGATCAATATTATTTCAATATCAGTATAAATTTGTTATTAAAAATTTATTTGGCCAACAATATTTCAAATGTGTTGATTTTGAAAGTGAGACAAATCCATGTTGAATAGTACTATTTTCTAATTTGCAATATATTAAGAAGCATTAACAGAATTTAGCAATCATACTGCAACTATGGTGAAAAAGCTTCGCTATGTAACCTAAGAAATATAAGTATTATATTCTCATACAACTTATTATTGAATATTTTATTATTTTTCCATTATTTACTGTAAAATTAAATACAATTTAATTTTGTTTTGTTTTTTACTGTACCGAAGAAGAATGAATTGATATTGAAATAAGATATAGAAGTTGTTGCTGGCTGCGACTTGAGCTTTCTGAAGGGCGAATTTAACAACACCAAAAAAAGACACAAGTTATTCTTTAAAAAGGTGCGTTTATTTCTATTTAAAAATATAAAAAGAATTAATAAAGGACACAAATTAATAATTAAAATAACTCACCGCAGTGCTTTTCTATCACAAACTTACTTTAGTTTTTAAATATTTCTTCTTATTTTATACATTTGTGTAACACATTTGAAGTAACGGTACCAACTTAACGAAAGAAAGCACTGCAATAAATTTAACATAAAAAAGAACAACAACACAAAAATTTAAGTATATAAGACAATTATGACAACATTAAGTATGCTAACAAAAAGAATACAAAAAATAATATTAAAGGCATGCAAATTAAATTAAAAAAAATCTAAATATTTATGAGCCATTTGGCGACATCCCCACCCCCGTGGATCGGCTACCATTCACTATTCTAAATCTAGAACAGCAAGCTTGGACACAGGACGTTTTAGAACACCACTACTTGTTTGGACATCAGCTCTTCTAATAACACCATCGTTTCCCGGATACAGTTGAACAACTCTTCCTCTTTTCCAATCTCTTCTTGAAACTGCCGGGTCACATACTAACAGAAGATCACCGATGATTATCGATTTTGTATACTCACACCATTTTGTGCGTCTGGTAAGGGTGGGCAAATACTCAACAATCCATCTTTTCCAAAAATGATCGCGTGGCGCCGAGCAATGCGCCACTGCTTTTTTAAGACAACTGGTTCAATTATTTCCGTCCCATCTGGGCTGTTTTCGGTGAGCCCAACAAGAAATGATTAGGCGTTAGTGGCTCTTCGTCTTCATGGCTAACAGGCAGATTTAACGGCCGGGAATTCAAAATATTTTCTGCTTCAATTAAAAAACTTTGAAGTGTGTGCTCTTTTGGGGCAACTTCTTTTAGCGTCACTTTTAGTACACACTGAACCATTCGTTCCCATACACCGCCTTCTGCAGGATTATGCGAACAATTAAACTCCCACGCAATACCTTTCGTTGTCATCTTGTATTCTAGTCATATCAAAAACTTCTTCAAATCGCTTAACTTCCTGGTTAACACCCACAAATTCTTTCCGTTGTCGCTGCGCATCTTCAACGGTATGCTGGTTAATAAAATTCCGTATGGCCAAAATATAAGCATCAGTAGAAAGATCAAATGCCACTTCCATATGCACAGCTCTAATTGTCAGACACGTAAACAGAGCCACCCAACGTTTTTCATGACGTTGACCAATTGCTACGTTAATTGGACCAAAGTAGTCCACCCCAGTAAATGTGAACGGACGCACATACGGAGTTAATCTGTTAGTTGGCAATAATCCCATTAATGGAGGCATTGGAACGGTATGATAAAATTTGCATATGTAGCATTTTTGAACCGTCTTCCTCAGGAGGCTTCCTAATGAGGTACCCAGAATTTTCTTCTTATTTCACCCATTTTGTTGCGTACATAACTAACATAAAGGTGTGTTAAACGATGGGAGGGAGACAATATAATAGGGCGCTTAACATCTAGTGGTAACCAACTGGCAGCATCGATACGACCACTTACTCGTAGCAAATTGTTTTCATCAAAATATGACAAAAGCATGTACAACACGTTGTCTTTCTTCAAGGTCCCTCCAGATTTTAAAGTTATTATTTCAAAGCTGAAGCTTTCGCTTTGTGAAAGGCGACACAAAACGGTTTCTGCATTTTTTAAATCTTCCGTAGACAAACAACCAGTTGTATTTAATTCAAACTTTTTATGGCAACAGCGTATAAATCTCAGAACCCAAGCCATTGTTCGAGTTAGCCTGAGAAATGAAGAAAAACGATTAGAATCAATAATTAAAATGGTACTAACCAGCAAAGTACTAACCACATTCCTGTCAATGAATCAGGCAGTTTCTCATCCCACAGAAAACTATGTCTCCATAACTCTCTCAATAGCAATTTGGCACTTATCATAAAATTGCACAAAAAATCCGATTGGATCTAAAACAGATAACAATTCACGCTTTGTGGGGCACCTCTGGCCAGTGATTATATCATTACTTACTCGATGAAATTTTAAAACAAATATAAATACGTCATCTTTAGGTGCCCAAACCATTCCAAGCACCTTCTCTGCTGAAGACTCTAATTCATTTGACCATCCTGAAAAGCACACCGGCTTATCTAAACTGCCTTCTAAACCAACGAATTCGATGTAAAATTGCGCATTTCGAACCCTGCTGCTTTATGTATTTCATGGACTTGTTATGCTACTTAGCTTTCGAGGAATTTTTAAAGCTGTCAACAAAATCGTCCACATAGTGATGGTCCAAAATGGACTTCACGGCCCTAGGGAAGCATTGGTGATATTATAGACCATTGGTCTTCTTTACATAGTCTGCAATACAAGGGGAATAAGCAGCTGCAAAAGTCATCACTATCATTTCGTACACTTCTGGTGGACTATTATCATTTTCGCGCCATAAGAACCTTTGTGAACATCTGTCTTCTGGAACATTTCTCTTATGTCTCCACATACGGCTACGGCACCAACACTGATGGTAATGGCTTATATTCTTGGGGGCCTTTTAATAACTTTGAATTTAAAGAAACACCTTCCACCATAGCCGCTGCATCAAACACCAAACGTATTTTCCCCGGTTTATTAGGGTTCACGACCCCAAAGTGAGGTAAGTACCATGTCCTCGGATGAGGTGTATTAACCGCATCCAACGGAAATTTCCTCGCGTAGTTCTTCTCTAAATAATCGTTTATTATTTTCTTGTAGGCTTTAGAGAAATCTGAATTCTTTTTCATTTTGCGTTCGACTGCAAAAAATCGATTAAGGTCCATGAATAGCTATTCGGCAGGACTATATCATCATTACACCACAGTATTCTGGATTAAAATCTTCCATCAACCCTCTTAGTTGATTTTTTTAATATCTCTCTTACGCGCAAATCATCTTTTGACTCAATAACCGGTAGAGCCTTCACACCAAAATGTTCAGTCTCAAAATAACTTACCACCAAGTTGTTTAAGTTATATGCTGTTAATTAACATGTCTGACTTCCAGGGTGACCTCCTTTTACGTTTCCGAAAACAACCCATCCCAAGGGCGTATTGGCAGCATATGGACATACCTTCTGTTTTTATTTGCACCGATTATATGAATTTCCACTAGTTGTGCTGATTCCTGTGCCGATTTACCACCATACCAACTCAAATTTAACCGACTTTGTCTCCCAAGCAGCCCGAGTTGCTTTATTAATGAACTATCTATCATAGTAACCGACGAACCTTCATCCAAAAGTGCATAAGTTTCTACGACACAATTTGGCCCATAAAGTACAACTGGTAAGACTCTGAATAACATGTCACTCTTTCCACATGACTTTAAAACACAATTCATAACTTGCTTAATAGTAGAAGAATTTTCTGCTGTTGGTACACATTCTATATTTTTGCTCGGGTCAATGGGCTGAACTTCGTGCAACAATTTGTTATGTTTTCTTTGGCAATTTTCTATTTGGCACGGCTTCCGGCTCCTACAGTCTTTGCTGGCATGACCGACACCAAGACATGAAAAACATAACCTCAAACGTTTCACTTCATTCCACCTTTTAGGCATACTCAAATTTAAAAATTTATCGCAATTAAATATTTTATGTGTCCAAGACAATAATAACATTTAGGCTGAATTACTTTATTTCCTGCGGCATGCAGAACCATTTCCCTTTTCGAGTCACAATTAGGGCGACTAATGGTAGAACTTGATGCTTGCACACTTCTTACTAAATTTGCAATACTCTGTAACCAAGTACTAAAGTCCAATATGGTATGCCACTGTTTTAAAGTTGGCGCAAACTGAGCCCAATCTAAACGCTTACTCATCGGATGCTTCTGAATTAATTCTTCCATTAAGGTAGGATTGAAAACGCTGCTAAATTCCTTACCCTAATCGAATATGATATCAGTTTGTGAACGGAATTTTCTCCTATAGGTTGAATCTCTTTAATTTGCTGCAACTGGCATCGAATTAACAACTCCGGGCGCCCATACTGAAGTTTTAGCTGTTCAATTATTGGTACATTATTTGCAGCAGCGACTTCACACATTCTTTAGCTTCACCTCTAAGCGCTTTCTGTAACCTTAAACAGTTTTCAAAATTAGTATAGTTATACGCGACAGCTGGCCTTCGTAGCTTGGATTCCCAGTGGAATACGGTGTTCAATTGCATCTTCAATGATAAAATTGCTAGCACCTACATCTGTTGAAGTCGTCATGTTTTGCTCAATGTTCACCACATTTGTATTTTCAGCAGCCTTCAGGGCCCTTTGAGCATTAAACAATTGCGCCTGTAATTGCGCAGTACTTACGTTGGCTGATGATGTAGGTTGTGTCGATTGAATCCTTACACTAGGACCAGGCACCAAAGGCGGTAAAACTTGTTGCACTTTACTGGCTATCGTACCAGCAGTAGCACCTGTTACAGTTGTTGTTGTTGTGGCAATAGAAACACCAGGTGGCTGACAAGGCACTGATTGAACAATTTCTTCTGAAATAAGTTTTGCTCCAGTAGACATGGAACCACTATTATTATATTGACTCGTTGTTTGCAAGCGCATGCTTTTTCTTACTGGAGATCGTTGCATCTTTTTGGCAAATGTTCCGGCAGGCAAGAAACCACAAACAAACAAATTCTTTTTTAACAAATGTTCCGACAGGCAAGGAACCACAAAACAAATGAATTTATTTTAAATAATGTGTTGCGGCAATTAAGGAACTACAAACAAATAAATTTATTCTCCAATAAATGTTCCGGCAGTCAAGGAACTACAAACGAATTTATTTTTAATTGTTCCAGCAGGCAAGGAACCAAGTCTTTCACCAAAGTATTGCGAATTTAATTTTTATTAATTGTTCCGGCGGGCATGGAACCACTTTTGTCGTCAATACAATTTTTTATTAATTGTTCCGGCGGGCATGGAACCACATTTTTCGCCAAATAAACTGCGAAATAAAATTTGTCGCTGGCTGCGACTTGAGCTTTGTGAAGGGCGAATTTAACAACACCAAAAAAAGACACAAATTATTCTTCAAAATGATGCGTTTATTTCTATTTAAAAATATGTACAAAAAGAATTAATATTAAAGTCATGAAAATTAAATTAAAAAAATCTAAATATTTATGTGCCATTTGGACAGAAGTAAATAAACTATTCAATTTTTTAGTATTATACTTACGTTCCAGTAAAGAAAATCAACGTTTTCATCGAATCATTGCCTTTGAAAATGAGACAACAACATAAAAATTTTTTTGGTATTATCACTTACAACTCAAAAAATTTTGAGTTGAATTTAAATTGAGTTACAACTCTGTTGTG
This sequence comes from Phasia obesa, assembly GCA_949628195.1. Classification (NCBI taxonomy): domain Eukaryota; kingdom Metazoa; phylum Arthropoda; class Insecta; order Diptera; family Tachinidae; genus Phasia; species Phasia obesa. The sequence goes on from OX451218.1 coordinate 43,290,229, forward strand.
GTTTTACCGTTTACAATCCTATGTTAGTTCGGTTAACAAAAGTTTAAAAAAATTACAACTCATCAGTAGAAGTTGTTTCAAATTACAACTCATCAGTAGCAGTTGTCTTTAAAGCCTGTTACTCTGTTCAGTTTTTCATGCGGAATGATGTCAAATTACATAAAAATTCTATGAAAAAGTCATGAAAAAATGTTGCAGAAGTAGTACTCTGTTTTTGATGTGAAAAACATTGAAATGTTTCTGGCAACATTTTATCAAAGCTGTGAAATAAAGCAAAGGGGCATTATTTCATGTGGAATTTTTCAAACAACAGCTGATCGCTTGGCTTTTGTTAACATTTCTAAAACAATGTGGTATACTTAAAAACAATAAAATCGTAAAATTCTTTCAAATCGCGATATAGACACCACATTTAAAATGTCAAAATTTCCTTGTGAAATAATAAATGTTGCTTAACATTTTTCACAAACTCGAACAGAGTACTAGGCTTTAAGGAAATGTTGCAAGACATGTAAAACTTGGTCACCTCAATGTTATTACTTACAGTACTACTACTTAAATGCAAGTGTGTAAACAAAAGCTCTTTTGAACAAAATGAACAAGCATATAAACATATGGACAAAATAAAGCGAAACAAAAATCACACAATACAGGCAAAATCTTACAAAATTACAAATAATTCAAGACTTAATTTCAAAAACATTGAAATCAAACAATATAGGAACTAAAACATATAAATATAAACAAAATACATCTACAGGAACAAACTAACTTCTAATCAAATCAAAAAACCCATTAAATAACAAAACACCCAACAACAGAGCCTAAAGAAAAAACACATTTCGTACAACAAAAAAAAAACTATTTTAACCTAAATCATTTCATCCACAGCCAGTTCATAATCTCCACCATGGATTCCCTAGCCACCCTCAACAAAACTCTGAGATTTCCATAGTAGACCATATAGGTCTACTGACACCGCTCTGCATGAACTTTTCAGGGTGGCGGAAAGAGAAATTTTCAATGGCGACGCTGCTTTGTCCGTTTTTATGGATATTGAAGATGCCTCTGATAAAATCTCTTTCTCTAAGTTGAGAGGTGCTCTTGACGAGCGTGGGGTTGAGCCCATTATTGTAAAATGGATCAACACTATGCTAAGGTCTAGAGCTGTGAATCTCAAAAATGGGAGTTCTAGAATCCGGGGAAGGGTAGTCAGGGGTTGCCCACAGGGAACATTGTGGAACATTACTGTTGATGGCCTTCTTTGGAAACTGGACTCAAGCGGCGTCCATGCAGTTGCGTATGCCGACGATCTGGCACTTATGGTTGGTAGAAAGTTCATCAATACCATCCAAGGATGAGACAGGCTCTCATAACAGCCGAGGCATGGTGTAGAGAACAAGGGCTAACCATGAATGCCAGCAAATCAGATGCTATGCTCTTCACTCGCAAGAGGAAGGGCATAGAGGTTGGGTCCCTAATGCTTTTCGGGTCGGAAATCAGTTTGTCAAGGAAGATGAATTATCTAGGCGTTATTCTGGATAAGAAACTTACCTGGAACGAAAATATTGAGATGAACACACAGAAGGCAAAAAGGAATGTCGGGTGCAGGGCAGAAAGGTTCTCATTGCACTTGACAATCAATCGGTTATAAAACGCATGAAGCAGGTGAACGTGTACTCCAAACTAGTGCTGGAATGTGTTTTAAAGCTTAACAGGTGTTCCTCGGTTAACGAGTTAACATTGATGTCGGTTAAAGCACTGCTGGAAATGAAGCAGCAGATCAACTAGCAAAAAGGGGATCTGCTGAGAATTTCTTTGGACCAGAACCCAGAGTATCACTGGGTAATGGCCTAATACGAGCAAAAGTCCTACAATGGCTGAACTCACTAAACCTGAAAAGGTCGAGGGAGGCTACTATATGTAGACAGGTTCGAATGGTGCTCAAAGAGCCCCTTGGCAGGAGAGCCAGCCAGGTTCTTAGATACAATAGAAGTACCTTAAGCTGGATAACTGCGTTAGTGAAAGGTCATGGAAACTTCAAGTATCATCTAGCCAATATGAAAATCGAAGAAGATGATACTTGCAGAATATGCCTGGAAGACGCTGAGACGGTAGCGCACATTGTGTGTGAATGTCCAGCTCTGGCTACCGTAAGACTTAGGACCACGGGCAGAAGATTGTTAAATGTGGATGCCATGGGGGAACTAATCCTTAGACAAATGCTAGCAATCACTAAAGACACCGTGATGAGAAAGAATGCCGATAATTCCCAGTCGACACTCTGAGGATTGCCGCAAGTTATGTCGGATGTCTATAGTTATTGAGGACGGAAGGGGGTCGAAAAGGGACCCATTTAGTAGTGGTCTGCTTCGTTATTCCCCATACATTAATAATAATAAGACGTCCAATAGAGCACATACACTCAGATTTATCCGGACCAATAAGCCCAATTTCATGGGATGGGCATCGTTATTTTATAACGTTCATAGATGATTTCACTCATTTCGCGCATGTTTACCTTCTGAAACGAAAATGCGAAACTTTTAAAATTCAAAGAATTTGAAGCTGCCGTTACTCTAAAATTTGGGGTAGGTATGTCGAAACTCACAGTAGATCAGTGTCGAGAGTATAAATCAACTGAAATGGTTATGTTCTGTAAAAAGAAAGGAATTGAAGTTAGTGAAACTATTGCTTATACTCCACAACAAAATGGAGTTGCTGAACGTTTTAATAGAACGTTGGAAAAAAAGATTTGAGCACTATTACAAGAAGCTGGAGGTCCAAAATTCTTGTGGACCGAAACTGTTAATGCAGCAGTATATATTATAAACAGCAGTCCGACACAAGCTCTGTCAAATGAAATAACGCCCGCGGAAATGTGGATTCGTGAGAAACCTAATCTTCGAAGCTACGTATTTTTGGATGTCGAGCGTTTGCTTGGATACCTGGCCAAAAGCGAAGTAAAATTGACGCTGAAAACAAAGCACTTCGGCTATTGGATAAAAGCAATATGAAAATCGTTACAGCAAGAGATGTGAAATTCGATGAAAGAAATTTTCAATACAAATATACGGAAGGACAATTTTACAACTTAAATATAAACCGAACCGATCCAGAGAGGGAGTTAACTGATGGGATCGTTTCTTTAGATAGCAGAAAACTTGGTGTTGAAAATGCAGAAGATGCAATTTTAGTTCCTGAAACCGAAGCTGCGTCTTTAAAAGAAAGTAAAACGAGATGAACAATCTGTAAGTAATACTTCACAAAACTTACCATCAGACGAAGACGACATCATAATACCAGCAGAAAATGATGAAATTCTTGAGCTAAGACGTAGCAACAGACGAGTTCAGCAACCAAGTAAGTTTTCTGATTATTATATGTCGTTGTTCGGGGCTACTACACATGAGAATGTATTAAAAATTCCATCAGATTATTCTGAAATTGAAAAATTCACAGAAAGTAGAGAATGGTTTGCAGCTGTTCAAGATGAACTAAACTCGATGCATAAAAACAATGTCTGGAAAATTGTTAATATGCCCGAGACCTCTAACATCTAAATGGGTTTTCACAATTAAAAGAAATCCGTGTGGAGATCCGGTACGATTCAAAGCTAGCTATTTACAAAAGCACGGTGTTAATTATGAAGATACTTTTACACCAGTTGCTAAACTGGGAACCATTCGTATTATTCTTGCTACAGGGACACACAAAGGTTTTTACTTTCATCAATTGGATGTAAAAACTGCTTTTCTTCATGGGGAATTAAAGGAAGAATGAAAAGTCAAAAAGGGAAGGTTCTAAAGTTGATGAAATCTCTTTACTGTTTAAAACAAAGTTCAAAATGTTGGAATGAGAAATAGCTATTTATTGAACCTAGGTCTTGAAAGATCTCGTCATGACTACTGTCTGTACACGAAGTTTTCTGCAGAAAGTACATTATTTTTATTACTTTATGTTGATGATCTCTTAATAGCTGGCAAAAGAAAATTTTCATTATCATTTGAAATGTCAGATTGTAGAGTTTTGCAATATTACCTTGGTATTAAAATTGAGTATGACAAAATCAAAGGTGAAATTACATTTTCAAAAACTACATATATCAACCAAGTTTTGGAGAAATTTGGCATGTTGAATTGTAATGTTAGCAATACGCCAATGGAGAAGAGTCTACAGTTGTCTCCTAAAACAGATAGAGCAACATCTAATCCTTACCGCGAACTTTTGGGAAGCTTAATGTACTTGATGCTGTGTACTCGCCCTGATATATGCTATACTGTAGGATACATGGGTAGATTTCAACAAAAACCTGAAGAGACACATTGGACAACACTAAAGAGATTTTTGCGCTTATAAAGGGAACAAAGGAATTGAAACTCAGATTTAATCGAAATGTCAATGATGAAGTTCTGGTTGGATATGTCGACGCTGACTGGGCAGCTAGCACTGAGGATCGCAAATCTACAACAGGATATATATACTACGTATATGGATGTCTAATATCGTGGTAAAGTAAAAATCAGACAGTAGTAGCAACATCAATCAGCGAGGCAGAATATGTCGCTTTAAGTCAAGCCGTTTCTGAAGTTATTTGGATAAAAGTGATTCTACAAGATATAAAGGTTGCTTCAGAAAATTATCCTTTTACACTATATGAAGACAATGCGGGATGCATTGCTATGGCCTAGAATATCACTTTATCAGGAACCATATTCAAAAAGGAAATCTTAAGATCGAATACGTACCATCGAAAAACCAAATTGCAGATGTTTTTACAAAATCTTTGGATTCGACCAGTTTTACTGCAATTATAAATAATCTTAAGTTGTCTTTTTGAGAGGGGGTGTTGAAATATGACTTGTTAATTTGTCATTTGTTAAAAACTCAAGTTTTGTATATCTTGTTTTCATTGTTTTATAATTTAATTAAAATATTTTTCCTAGACTAAATATTTTTTACTTGAATAAAATTCTTTCTGTGAAGCATATCAACTGCCGAATATTTTAATAAGGAGATTAAAATAGTTAGTGTGTTGTGTCCAAGTAAAATTAGTTTTCATCATTATTAAAGTGGCTGGCATTTTGTAACTTTTAAATTGTACAGAAGTAAAGATAGTTCTTTTTTATTTTGGTATTTTCTTTTTAAATAATAAAGGTAAAAAAAAACTTTAACAAATGTTAAACAAAGTGAAAGAATTTGATCTTGGGGAAATTGTTAATTTTAAAATAAAACAGAAGACAATAGTTATTATTAATTTTTAAATGAGTATTAAAAATGTTTACACGAGTAATTATACTCAAATCTTTAATATTAATAAAATTGAGAAGAAAATATCATTAAAATATTGAAGTTCAAAGGCAAAAGAATAATTTTTTAAAAACGTAGAGATTTTTATACAGCCTAAAAGAAAAGAACTGTGCTGGGAAGGATTGCGTAAGGGTTAAAATTCAATCAATTATAGAAAGAAAATAAGGTAACCAATTTTTATTATTTTTAAAGGGAAAGAAAAACTCAACACGGAAAGCCATTTATGGGCTGGCAGTTCCTTTTAGGAAAATGTATACCATCTTGTTTAATTTTTTAAGAAGCAGCCGGTAGTAGCAGAGCCACAAAAAGCTCAAAAAAGCTTTAACTTACAATGTTATTCCAAGACCGTAGTTTTGAACCATTTTTGTTCCAAATAAATGTGTATAAAAGTTTAAGTATAAAATTAGAGACCAAGGCGAATTGAATCGATGGTAATCGCAATCTGGCAACAAAAACAACCACAGGCAATTTTGTTTGTGTAAAAACACCTACAGTTGTCAAAAACCCAAAGTCAAATTCAAAAGAAAATAAAAAAGAAGATTATTCGTTAGACAAAACGCAAAAGTTTTGTAATTTTTTCAAAATATATTATAATATTTAAATTAAAAAGTGAAAAACGTGAAAAATAAAAATTAGAGTAAATTAAATTTTTATTTTCAAAACAAATTTGAAAACAAATTTTGACATAACAGGCTATAAAACACATATAGAAGAAGATGTTCACCTGGGCTATCAGTTTTACCTAATATTCAATTTGCCTTGTTAGAGACGTACATAAAGTTTAAAGTTAATTAAACAAAAGAAAAAAATATATATGTATATTAAAATAGTGAAGAAAAAATATTTGTGTTTAAGTGTTTTGTTTTATAAGGGATCGAACTAATATTTTTTTATCCGCGGTAAATATATAGTAATTGTGATTTTTTACAAGAAAAGAATTCCCACAGAGATCTCTTTTAGGGTAGGCATATTTAGAGTTTCGTTAGTGTTTTAAAAGGCAATTTTTTATTATCAAAAATTTGAAACTAGTTCGGTCCTTTCCCTTTCTTTTATTTGTGATTAATATGTTTTTATTTTAGTATTGAATTTCTTTTTGTTAATTTATTAAAAAATTCATTATATATGTACATATATATTTTTTAATTGTAGCTATGAATCGCAAAATTAGTTATCAGATTTTATTTTAAATAAAAATTTTATATAATTTGAAAGAGTGGAGTGTATGATGCAGAACTCAGCCATTTCTGAACCGATTTTAAAATTTTTTTTCTTTATTTGAAAGGTTATCCTTTCAGGTTGGTCCCATTTTAAGAACAGTTCATTATATTAAAAATTAAAGGGTGTCCCCATACAAAATACATGTTTTTTACGTGTATTAAGAACAGTAAAGGGCACCAAATTAAAATTTTAAAAAATTGCGTATCGCTATAGCTCCCAACAGTAGAAGTTAATAAAAAAATAAATTTAAAATTTAAAGGGTGTTCTCATAGGTGATGTAATTTGACCTATTTGGGCCTATCTTTTGAACCGTTATAGACCAAACCTTGAAAATTTGAGAGAATATCGATTACTATTACCGTTATAATAAAAAGTATAAATATTCAAAATTATAAATTAAAGGGTGCTCCAATAGTTCATTTAATTGGATGTATATGGCCATACTTTTAAATAGTTTTACTCAGACCGCTGAAATTTACAAAGAACCTGTATTGCTAAGTCACCTATAACAAGAAGTATAAAATTTGAATTTGGAAATAAAGATTGTTAGACAGCTGAAATTTACAAGGAACCTGTATTGCAAAATCCACTATAGCAAGTATACAATTTGAATTTTGAAATTAGGGTGTCCCCATGAATTATGTAATTTGATCTATATGGCCCAATCTTTTGAACCGTTAAACACAAAAATTTGAAAATTAGGCAGAATGTTCACTACTTTCTCTGGTATAATAACAAGTATAAATATTTGGAATTATAATGTAATTTGATATATATGGTTAAACTTTTGAACCGTTATAGACAGATAATTGAAATTTACAACGAGTCTTTCTAGCCAAGACCTCTATAACAACAGGTCTTTAATTTAAAATTGTAAATTAAAGGGACTTTATTTTTTCCTTCTAATTTTGGCGCATCTATTATTTGGTTTAAATCTAATTCTTACAGATTACTTCTTACATTTTTAGTTTAGAAATGGTGCCCTTCTAACTATTTTGAAGTCGGTTTTTTTGCAAGAATTATTAAGTATAGGTTTTAGTTTATTTAGCTTCTTTTTTTTCAGTTTTTTATTGTTGGAAACCGTGCAATAAGTGTTGAGAAAACACCCCTGAAAGAGAGACAGATCTAGCCGAGAAAAACTTATTTTGCACACCTAGACCTAGGTTTCGTAACAATCGAACCATCATTTTGGCTTCAGAAAGCAACATAGTACGATCCGATAAACACTCAGATTAGTGAATTCAATTAAAAGGACTTTTGAAGAAAGAAAATACTGTTCTGACTATTTATCGGCGTCTCTCAAGCATTCGAAGGCCTAATATATAAGATAAAACTGAACGTGCCTGAAAACTTCCATAAACGCTTAAAAAATTATTTAACGGATCGAAAGTTTTTACTAAAAGGAGATTTTTTAAGCTCGCTCAGCTCATTGAAGCCGCAGTTCCCCAAGGTAGTATTTTGGGAGCCATTTTATATTTATTGTACACATTAGATATGTCAATTAGCACCCGAGTCCACATATCAACATTTGCTGATGACACAGCCTTTTTAAGTATTCAAGAAAGCTTCCAAGTAGCATCAAAACAATTACAAGACCACATAATTAATGGTTGAAGAAATGGAGAATAAAGGAGAATGAACAAAAATATACTCATATGACTTTTACACTGTGTTGGGACTCATGGTGTATACATCTTGATCGTCGCCTTACTTGGAAAAGCCACATGGATTTCAAGTTAACACAAATGAAATTAAAAGCAGTACAACTAAATTTGCTTATTGGCAGAAACTGCTCCCTGAGCTTAAATTGTAAACTTCCACTGTACAAGTCGATAATGAAACCAATTTGGTGTTACGGGATACAATTATGGGGATACAATTATGTTAGCCTCAGCTAACAATGTAGAAAAAAATCAATTACGCCAAAATAAAATTTTACAGTATACAAAATCCATATTCGTACACCCTTAGAAAATGCACTATTTCCTTAATATCGTAAATCGTTTAAAAAATAAGTTAATTTACATAACTTTTTAAATTGTATATCCTTAAGCTTATTTAATGTAAAGTTATCCAACTAAATATTAAAGTTAGTTTTAAAATTATTTATAACAAATTTATGTGTACGAATATGAATTTTGTTTTTAAAAATAGTGAATTTAGACAAAATATGAGTTAAAATTTTTTTGTTCGTTTGTTTTGTTAAATAAAATCTTTTGCTTAAAATTATACAAAAAAAAAGTAATTTTAGTTATTTATTTTATTACATGGTAGTCGTTTTTGCGAAAACTGAAGGTGTACGAATACGGATTTTGCATACTGTACGTATGATTACAGTTGCTGGTAAAAACTCTAAACTTCACAACGACATACAAGAAAGTTGAAATAACGATTTTTTAATGAGTGTTGTCACAATCAGTACGTCTCCATCAACGCAAAGTACGAATGTTAAGCTATCCATACATGACATGTTTTTTACATATGACTTTTTAACTGTGTGAGTCAGATGTAATTCTGTATGTCTGTCAAAATTATTGTTTTACAGAACACTTTTTATATTTGGTCACAAAACACATGTACAATTACATCTGATTTTTTACTTACAGACATTTAAGCCATTCGGTTGCAACATAACTTGTTGCCGCTCTGAATTAGTTTTGTGTGCGCTACAGAATTACAGACGACTTATCCGTTTTTAAGTTTAAGCCCACGCAAACCCCTAAGGGTCTGTGAGCACATACACAATCTCAACGAAAGTCTCACAAAGAGAACAAAACATGTAAAAATTTTAAATCAGTAGCATACCAGCTTTCAACAAGGTAGGTTTGTGTCACTTTGCGAAATATTTAGCAAACCAATGTATTTTCATTTTGACCACTTTTTTTGGTTGGGGGCATTTGCTCTAAATGTAAAGAAAAAAGCATATTCAGATATGGCTTTTGTAAAATAGTACCCATAGCCGGCTAATGCTTCCGCCAATGCTTAACCGCCGTTGATTGTTTTCACACGGCAAAGGTTTTTGGCAACACTGAACCACTGTTGATGTCAGATGATTCGTCAGATCCAAATAGAACACGTGAGCCAAGATAGCGTCGATTATGGGAATTTAAAAACCGGGAAAAAAGATTAAAAATAAACGCCGTGTAATAGGGAATTGGCTTCACTAGTGGGCACAAAAAACCGATGCTGACTTTTCCCATGGAACAAAGTGAACTTTTTTCATTGCTCTAAAAATAAAGTTTTTCAAACATTTTAATTATTGCAAAAACTGTTGATTATTATAATTTTTATTATAAAAGTTAAATATAGAATTGAAAGATGCCACCGAAATTGCGTAAAAGCTTAAACAAACTCAAAATTATTTGTCCACAATGTAATTTGGAAGTGAAAGAAGAAGGATATGCTATACAATGTGATTTGTACATATAAGAGAACATTACATGTTTTATGTACGAAACTAGATAAAAGATAACATGAAATACTTGTAAGAGATTCATCTATAGACTTTGAGTGTCAATTGTGTGATAATAGCAATGATGGTGCATCAATCTCATATGACTTGTTAGAAATTAAAACCAAATTGAAACAATTAGACCAGTTGGAATATGATTCAATATTGAAAGTTGTTGCCAGCAACAAAACAAAAATTGATAACTTGCAAAAAGAAAATCAAGTATTGGGGGAGGAAATAGTTTCCTTAAAGTCTTCAGTGATTTCTTTAAATAATAGCCTTTCCATGTATATTTTTGGGCGATTGCAATATAGACATGCTTTTTAGTAACACAATTAGTACTAATTTAAGTGATATTTTTAGTCTTTCCATACCTTGATTACAAGGCCATTAAGTTAAACTAGTATTGATTGTGTATTTGCAAATTTCAATCAAGATATGTATGTTTCTGCTATAGAAACTAGCTTCAGTGATCATAACATAGTAAGTTGTAATCTGAGATTAAATGTAGATTGTAGTAATAAGAAAGCTACTAAAACTTGGACTAGATTTGATTATGTAAAGTTTGTTGCCGTACTTGATAGAAATTTATGTGTACTCAATAATGTTAATAATGCTTCTGAAGAGTGTAGGAAATTTACAGATATACTGCCCCACAGTGCACATCAACAACAACAAATTCAACTAACGCACATTTAGAACTAACGCCGTGGGTGACTGTTGAACTATTTTCTCTTTTGAAATTTAAAGAAAAATTATTAAAATTACGTAGGAAAAATAAAAATTACAAATTCGTATCAGAAAGGTTGAAAAGCATTAGTAACATTATTAAAATAAGCAACAAAAAACTTATGAATGGATATTATAACAACAATTTAGAGCAATGCGGTGGAGATAACTAAAAAAGCATGGCGGTTTCTAAACAGTGTACTTGGGAAAAGAAATCAAGGTCCTCAGGAATAATTTTTAACAGATGGTAATTTTCTTTCATCTGATATAGATAAGGCAAGGGGTCTGAACAATTTTTTTTCAATTCAGTTGAAAGTTTACGTAATAATATTTCGCGATATTTGAATGACGATATAAACTTATTTGGAACTTTGAGACGTTTGATGACAACTTTTAGTCTAAAAAAAATGAATAAGGACTATGTAAAAGATATCTTAATCACATTATCAACTAATAAAAGTGCAGGTTATGATAAAATAACACCTAAAATGCTTTTATGTAGGACAAATCTTGTGTCTAAAATAATTTCAAATTTATTTTGCTCTATGATTGAAAATAATGAATATCCTGAATCATTAAAATTCATAAAATAACTCCTATACCTAAATGTAGAGGATCTGATAGGGTCGACTTATTTCGTCCTGTATCTGTTTTGTCGGTTGTTGATAAAGTAATTGAAAAAATAGTTTTCAATCAGGTGTTCGAATATATTACAAAAAAAAAAGTATTATTTAACAGACAGTTTATGGACAAAAGAGGAACTTGTTAATGTAGTTGAATATATCTATGATGGTCTTGATGGAGTAGCTGCAGTATTGTTTGACCTTTCTAAAGCTTTTGATTTAGGTAATCATGAAATATTGTGTGAAAAGCTTAAACTTATAAGTATTTCAGAGAGTACTCTGGCTTTTTTAAAAATTTCTTGTCAGATAAGAAACAATTCGTTGAAGTTGGGAAAGATAAAAGCATGTTGTTACCAGTGAAATGTGGTGTACCACAAGGTAGTGTGCTTGGTTCCCTTTTATTCAAATTTTGTATCGATGATCTGAAAAATATTATATTTAATGGCCAACTTTTTATGTTTGCAGATGATATATGTCTTCTTTATCGTTACAAATATGGTCCAGCTTTAAAAGCATATATTGAGTATGATTCCTCAATTTTAGCAGAATATCTAAGATTAAATAAACTTCTATTAAATGCTAATAAAACCAAATTCATTAGATTCCAACCTTATATTTTAAGTAGAGATCAGCCTATGACTGTGCATATCAATGGTATACCAATAGATGAATCAAATACTGTTAAGTATTTAAGAATGCATTTCTCAAACAATTTCCGATGGTACACACTTATAGCTAATATTAAAAGTAAAATTTCTGCTGGTATTGGTATTTTATACAAACTTAAAAGAAAATTTGATAAAAACCAAAATGATGATATATGAAAGTTTGGCTTACCTTCCCATAATCTATGGATGGATTAATAATACTGCATTAAAAATCATCCAATCTGCACAAAATAAGGCTTTGAAATTAGTTTTCAATCTTCCCATAAGATTTCATACCCTAGATGTTCTACCATTAACTGGATCATATAAAATGCAATTATTAAAATTCGTTTTCAAATCTATAAGAGGTTTTGGTAACCTTTCTGTTCAGTTTCACCCAAATATAAATATTACAAATCGATATACAAGACAAAGTCAAAATCTGTCAGTTAAGAGATGTCGCCTTGAATTAACAACACAAAGGATCCGATTTGCTGGTCCGCATGAACTCAATTGTTTACCTAACTCTCTGAAAAATTGCTTGCAGCTATCAACATTTAAGAGAGAACTTAAATTATACTTGTTAAATAACTTGGAAACACTTCTATCATAAATTAAATGCATATGTATATAACTGTATATATATATATATATATATATATATATATATATATATATATAAATATGTATGTATTATTTAGATTTTTTATTAAATTATTTACAATATTTTTTTTTCTTTGTACAATTATTTAACAAATTTATTTTCTTTTTATTTTTTTCTCTTTCTTTGCAATGAAATGTTAATTGGTTTTTGCCTCTTTAATGTCAATTTTGATGCTGAGGCTCTTATTAATTATGTTTATAAGTAATAATGAAATAATAAAAATAAAAACTATGATACTCCCAGGAAAAAATACTATATATTTTGAAAATATAGACACAAAAAACCGTTGCTGATTTTTCCTATGGAAACTATAACACTTACAGAAAAAAAATGACTATATACATATTGAAAATATAGACTTTAACGAACATTTTGAGCTAATCGTGCTAAAAATCCGCACACAACTGCTGCCTACGTCGACATCCCCTTCACAAATGCTTTAAATTTTTTTTCGCTGTCACCTGCAGACAATCATCAGTTAAAAATTTTAAATGACAATATGAAGTTACTGCATTCAATTGTTCCTTTTAAGCGACGATTAATAAGAAATAGCGGGCATGGCTGGTTCTTTTCCACTATTATGGAAGGTTGCAATGATTATTCTTATAAAAAAGAATTGCGTTTATACAGGTAGCAGTGAATTGAGACCAATATCTACATATAATATCTATTTTGTCTAAGATGGTTGAACAACTTATAAAGTTTAAATTTTTAATTTTATTACAATATTTGTTAATTGTTAATAATATATAAGCAGAATATTGTAACCGATTATGACCAAGCGCTTAGGTTATTGAAAATAAATCAAAATAAGTAAATAAAAAAATGCAAACTATTTATCTAGATACATTATAAAAATGCGTGCGTTAAATTCTTTTATTTATTAGTGTTCAGATTTTCTCTATAATGCAATTGCTGATGAGCACCTCAAACAAATAATATACACAACTCAAACCCTTATTCATATGCGTATATACAACATATTGATCAGCACAACAGGGCACAACAGTATAGATGCTTTGCAATGACATGTAATGACATTGTGTTTGAGTTGGCACAACATGGCACAACAGCTTGTTCGAGTTGGCATAACATAACATGGCATGGAATTTTTGTGTGTAACAGTTTTTTAAATATTGTTGAATTGTATTGCAGCACCAGAGAAACAAGTCGAGCGGCTCATAGCCGGCTAACAGCCGCCGCCGACTTTTTTTTACATAATCGAGCCGCCGCCGAAGAGTGCGGCTTGTCACGGCTCAAAAATGTTAGCCGACATTTTTCTTTTGGGTTTTGTCATACTTTAAATATTGTATATTCAAATGTCTATTAGTAAAGAAATGTAAATTAAACTTTGTAGCTTTTTATTTAAAATTGATTGTTAATAGAATTGTATTCATATGGTAATTTTTACCTAAAAAGCAATGCCAGCCTTACAAGTAACATATATTTTTTTACGACTGGCAACATTAAAATATGAATTACAACCTTCCAATGCTTAAAATGTAACTGTTTTTCACAGAAATAATTATTACTGAATAAAGTTTTGTTGAAAATGCCACAAAAGATATAGGAAGTTTTTTTGTATATATGTATGTACATATCCTAATAACAAATTTCTTTGAAGAAAAAACACTCAATCAAAATTGAAGATTTCGATAGGATATACATACCTACATAGTAATAAAAACTTAAATTTTTTTTCAAACAGTAAAAAAATTAATAATTTTGTGTTTACACTATATATAAATCATAATATGATTAAATATTAATTTTTTAAATCGAGTTAATTTGTAACATTAACTTCTTCTAAGTAAAAAAAATATCAATAAATGTACGTGTTTGTTTATTTTTGTTGTTGTTCTTTTTGATAACAGATGAAGTCGGCTTCAGCCGACTTTTAGCCGCCGCCGAAAATTTTTTGCTCAGCCGCCGCCGCCGAGTTGTTTCTCGACGACTTGTTTCTCTGTGCAGCACTCTACTTTCAACAAAACGAGTACCCATTACAGTTAATAGAAATAATCAATTTCTGTTAGCTACAGCTGTTTTGATTAAATACAAAAAAGCTTTTCATTCTGTTAAAGCTCTCATTTATCCAGGCTCTCAAGCAGTGTTGGAATCTGACAATGTTTAAATTGTACCCAACCCAAAGATTAAATTGAACCAAATCTTGATGCTGATTTGGTTCAATTTAATCTTTGTGCCAAAATTATGCATTTTGATTTTTCACTAGAAAAAAATGGAAAAATATATCAGCCGAATACTGCCGAAAACTAATTGAGGCGATGCAAAAACTTTCAAATGCAATTAGGACATGTTTTTTATTTTAAGAAAAAGTACACAAAATATTGATTAAATAAAAAAACTTATTAAATAAATTTGATATGAAACTATACCAAAAAAGCATTAAGTGTACCACAGATGTGCCGAATGTATCAAATTTGGTACAATTGTACCACAAATCCCATCACTGCTCTCAAGCTTCTTTTGTAATATTAGAAAACACTCAGTTACTAGAATTGAATAAACAAAAAATAAAAGTAACAGTTGTTACTGCAATTGGGGAAAAGAACAATACTTTAATAAATTATTATGTACCATTGCAGTTGATGTCAACATACATATATTGAAACATTCTGTTTGGAAACTGATAAATAAATTAACATCATACCAACGATTAAATATAAATAAAAATGATATGCCTAATTTACAAGAATTTTCGCTTTCGGTTCAAAAATTTTATTTGCCATCAGAAATTGATATTTTACTCGGTAGTGATGTGTACGGTGAGATTTTGCAGTCTAATTCACTTAAATTTTATAATAGTTTCTATTCACAAGAAAGTATGTATGTATATTTAAATGGCTGGTTTCTGGGCCCGCTGGAAAACGTTCTACTGAAAAAAAGTGAACATAAACAACTGCGACTTTGAAAATCAATTACGTCTCTTTTGGGAGCAAGAAAAGTTGGCAGAGAAACGAAAGTTGTCACAAGAAGAAATGTGTGAAGAATTTTTTGTAAATACATATAAAATGGATGTAGTAACCTTTTAACTGATTGGCTTTTGAAAAAAATTTACCAGTTCTTAACAGTACTTATTACAGTGCTTTAAAAAGATTAAAACATCTTGAATCCTCATTTAAGTTTCGAACACAGTATGTAACTAGATCATATGAAAAAATCCGAAAGATCTAACCACAAATTATTACTTTTGTCCACATTACTGTGTTCTACGCGAAAACAGTGCCATTACAAAACTGAGAGTAGTTTTCGATAGAAGTAATAAATCAGCCTCGCAACTGTCATTAAATGAAGAGCTCAGGGAGATCTAGTACTACAAAATGATTTTCCAGAAGTAATTACACGTTGTGACGATTTAAAATTGGATTTACTGCAGAGAAAATGTTTAGGCAGATCAGAATTTGTAAATCTCACCAGAAAGATCAGTGTATTTTGTGGCGTGATGAACACACGAACGAAATAAATATTTATAAATTAAAAGCTGTAACGTCTGGGACTACATGTGCACCTTTTCTTGCTAAAAATGTATGTAATGTAGGGGGAATATCGAAGCAGACCATTTCCATAATGAGTCCCTTATTGACTCCCTGCCGTCCTCTATGATTACAGGCAACCGAAATTTAATTTACGGCAACCCACTTACATTGAGTCATGTGCTACAACCAGCCCTTAATCTTGACTTTAGTGATTTTAGACTGTCGACTGGTAACTGACGGCCTTCTTTCTCATCACGCAGAAAAGGATTTGCCTAAATCCACAGGGCCAGATGCGTCCAATTCATCCACATTTACCTCCATAGCCGCAGGAGTATCTTTATAGACTGACCAGTCCACCCCTTGCGAGGTTTATTTGTCATTCTATTTCGATATCCTAACCAGGCCAGTGGCAACCGGGGTTTCTAAAGGGATTAACCTCTCCACCTCTAACGAGGCTTCCTTGTCCATCCCTATCGAAATATCCCGGTTCAACGCCATAGGAGAACCTTTAGAGATTAACATGTTCACCCCTTGTGAGGCGTTCGTGTCCATCCCTTCTGAATTTTTTCCTAGGCCATTATTGGAGAAAACGTTGTCCACCCACACAGAGCTCCTTATGCGTGGGTAAGCCTACATTGAAACTGCAGTTCGACTGGTATCCATAGTTCGCATACTAACCGCCAAGCACCCTCCTGACCACGCATCCCTGGCGTATGCAGTTCCACCGTGGATTAGGGTGGGGTTCTTCCAGATTAAGGTTCAATGAACCCTGGCTTCTGGTGCCCCACTTTCTCCTATAGCACTGCGTCAAAGGTTTGAGAATGAACCGCAATGACAATTAGTGCCCCCGGGGGGTTTCTTGCGAAAAAAGTACCTAAGCAAATCGCCACAGATGGATCTAGTTGGGTTCTTGAGTCTAACACATGTTGACGACGTAATAACTGGGGCAGGTACTCTCGATGTAGCGATTGAACTACAACAACTTCGTTTACTTTTAAGTGGTAGTAGCTTCAATCTGTGTAAATGGTATTCAAATTCGGTTCAACTTTTAAAACATATTCCTCATGAATACTTGACAACAGCAAATAATTTTGAAATACACAATAGAGATAAGATAAAGGCTTTAGTTTTCTCATGGGATCCTCAAACTGACTGCTTTTGTTTTAAGATAAATTACACTTTTTGTAATAAAATAACAAAAAGTACAGTACTTTTCGCCAGACATTTGTATCCACTTGGTTGGCTGGCACCCACTAGAATCATAGCAAAGTTCGCATTTCAAAGGCTTTGGCGAGAAGGACTGAATTGGACAGATCCCTTGCCACGTGATTTAAGTGACGAGTGGTATAAATTTGACATGGCTTTAAAGGGAATTGAAGAAATACGTCTGCCAAGATGGTTCAACTGTATTTCAACGGGTTCAGCTGAATTACAGACATTCTTCGAAGCATCAAAATTAGTTTGTCGCTGCCTTATATTTCAGAACTGTATCGGAAAACGGTAATGTTCATATCTGTCTTGTACAATCAAAAACTAAAGTGGTGCCGCTGAAAGTACGAACCATTCCAAAATTAGAATTATGTGCTGCTGTTTTAGCTGACAAAGTAAAACAAATTATTGGCATTATTAATAAAATTTATATTTGGACAGACAGCACTACGTTCTTAGCTGGATAAAATGTCATTCGACAAATCTACCAGCTTACGAAACGAATCGTGTGGCCCAAACACAGCGGTGGACAAATGTTATTGATTAGAATATCATGGTCACAATATCCGCAAGAAGCCATTTATCAGCTCCACCAATCGCAAGAAAACGATAATATTTGCAAAAAAATATAAAAACGTATCAGAAGATTTCAGGAATGCCGTAATTTTCTCAGACGAGAGTAAATATAATATTAACGGTTCAGATGAGCGAGGTAAAGTATGGCGAAAAGCAAACTGTGAACTGGAATCGCAAAATATGAGTAGCACTGTCAAACACGGTGGTGGGTCTGTACTTGTGTTGGAAAACTCATTTTTATCGATGATATAATAGATAGGTTTGTTTATTTAGATATTTTGAAAAACAATTTATATACAGCTGTCCTTAAACGAAAAGGCTATCCCACAGAATATTAAAAATTTTTTTTTCCTAAAACCTTTCAAAAGTTTAGCATACTTCTACTTTTTAATGTGTAAAGTTGTTTTAATCCATATAATTCGAAAAAATTAATTTCTTCTTTGTTTTACATGCTTTAGAATTCAAGTTTTTAATTTTCCATTATAAAAATATTCATTTTGTTGAATTAATATATCTTCATTTTTTCAAGGTATATAAGCAAAGCTCACAGATACATATTTACTTTATTGACTGACTGTATATATACAACTGAAAATGCTGCTGATTGTGCAACAAGAAGATTATTACTACAAGAATCAAAAAATTCTACTCTCTGACTTGCAGATGTTCCTGAAAAATGTCCAGTATATTGATATCACCATAAATACATTATCTACAATAACAACAATAACAGCTGAATCTACAATACCAAATTTAAAATCAACAACATAAGCTTATAAACTAAATTATCCTGAGTTTTTCTCGAAGTTTTCAATATTTACAAAGCCGAAATTAATTGCTTATTGAAGAAAAACCCTCTACATCGTAAACTCTGACATTGTTGTAGAAATACCTACATACATACATACATACATACATACATACATACATACATACATACATACATACATACATACATACATACATATGTACATATTTTGCTTTTATAAAATTAAATAACTTTTTCAAGAAATAAAATATTTCCTACAAAACTGTTTGTTTGTATATGAATTTGTAATTTATAATTTTGTGACATTTTCTTTAGTTGAATAAAATAAAATTTTTTAAATATAAGAAAAAAATTTGTTAAAAATTTGTTTTTTTTTTCACGATTGATATCAAATTAAAGCGTATGAAATGCCCTTTAAAATGAGCTATTACGCAACTTCCTAGGGCTTATAAAACTGCTACAAGGTTTACAGTAACATTAAATCGCTAAAATTGCATACTTTCACTACTTTTCCTCTTGGAAATGAGATATTTCTACCGAAAAAAATCCTATATTTTATTAAAATTCATCCAGTAGTTTTTACATGATGCGAATACAAACAGACGGACATACAAAAATTCTAAAAATTTATGTTTTGTATTCCATTTCGATTACTAACTGCACAAGCAACAAAATATTCAAAAACTATTTCATGTACAGAAATTGTCCTGGTAAAGTTTTATTATACACTAGCTGTGCCCGCCACTTCGTCAGCGTCCTTCAATATTTTGTTCGATTTTGCTTTGAAAAGTTTATAAATAAAGTTAAAGTTTATAAATAACTACATACATATGTATGTAATTTGAATTCTATTTTTTATCAAGCACAAGGTCTTTTTTATATAAAAATGTTTTAACAATTTTTATTTACAATATTTCGCTACACCATTGGGTAGCATCTTCAGGAAATAAAAATGATAACAGTTATAAACGTTGTTATATGTTAGAAATGCTACAAATAATTAAAGTTCCAATTGAAAAAAGAATAAATTTTAAAGCAGATACAGAAAATGTTGCACAAAATTATAGGCATTTAGTGCATAAAAAATAACATGAATTTGAATCAAATATTTATAATAAAAATATGTAACATTTCCGGTTAAATTTATGTATATGAATTAGAAAATTTATTGTGTTTTCTCTTAAAATGTTTGTATGTTTTTGAATATCAAAAATTTTCTGTATATGTATGTATATGTTTAAAATATTTTTCTATTTTAATTTTTATTTGTTTTTTGAACGTATTGAAATGTTAAAATTTTTTAAATTGATTGACAACAAATTTTTTCATTTATTTGAATTTTTTCAATCATTTAAAATTTTATAACTGTTATCATTTTTATTTCCTGAAGATGCTACCCAATGGTGGAGCAAAATATTGTAAATAAAAATTGTTAAAACATTTTTATATAAAAATGAGCTTGTGCTTGATAAAAAATAGAATTCAAATATAAAAAAGGTCAAAAACTACAATAACTATTTACATATGTAATAATTTTACAAACTTTTTGGCAACATTACCCAGCGGGAAAATATGCGAAGTAAAATAATTATAAATTGGCTATGCTAGCTTCAAATAGGCGTATTAGGCCTATATAACACCAGAGGCGCTGCAGCACTGTTCTAAAAATAATCATAACGTGCAATTCCATCTGTCTTATCTATCTATCTATCTATCTATCTATCTATCTATCTATCTATCTATCTATCTATCTATCTATCTATCTACCTATCTATCTATCTATCTATCTATCTATCTATCTATCTATCTATCTATCTATCTATCTATCTATCTACCTATCTATCTATCTATCTATCTATCTATCTATCTATCTATCTATCTATCTATCTATCTATCTATCTATCTATCTATCTATCTATCTATCTATCTATCTATCGATCTATCTATCTATCTATCGATCTATCTATCTATCTATCTATCTATCTATCTATCTATCTATCTATCTATCTATCTATCTATCTATCTATCTATCTATCTATCGATCTATCTATCTATCTATCTATCTATCTATCTATCCTCTTCCTATCCCTTTTCAAAGGAAGTAAAGGAAGCAATTATTGCCTGATTGTTACTTCTCTTAAAAAAATTAAATAGTTGACGACACTTCATATTATTAAATTAATTTTATGGCACAACATTCAAAATTAAAAGATTTAAAGGAGATTTCGTTGTATTTTAATGTCATTCTCTATTCTTGTGGCATGTACCAGTGTTGGGATATGTGGTATAATCGACACTTTAGTTTAGTTGTAAGCATCATCTATTTAACCAACCAAACCCAGATAAAGGAATACGAGAAAACTTTATCTGGGTTTGGTTGGTTAAATAGATGATGCTTACAACTAAACACTACCCTAAGTAGATAGATACGAAGAGTGCTGATGACGGACGTAGCTGTCTAGAAAATGAGCATTCCGCTCTGCTGGTGTCTAAAAATTTAATTTTCCCAATTTTTCTTTAATACTATCACCTAATTTGTAATTTAAATTATTCTTTCTTAGAAGGAATAGAACGAACTCAACTTGACTACAAATTTTCATTGTATGTAATATAAATAGTTCGACTAATAAAATTTCAAATTTTCAAAAACTATTCCTTTTTTGAAACTTGTGGTCCTAAACAACCTGCTAACACTGCAGTTTGGAATTCTAAAAATCTGTCACGGCTGAAAAACCTTAACAACAAAAAATCTTAACAAAATTATAAAAAATATAAAAGATCTGGTTCGTGTGTTGATTACGGAAAGTATTCTGTCAGTCGTTCAAATATATAATTTGCTTAACCATGCATTATATAAAGATTATCTAGATAAAGTAAAAAATATTTTCTTACGAGATCCAAAATCTTTCTACTCATTTGTCAACTTGAAAAGAAAACTTCGTGGATACCCATCAGTTATGAAATTTCACAATCAAGAATCGAGCAATGTTGATGTCATATGCAATATGTTTGCTAATTTTGTTGCCAGCACCTATTCTGACGCTGTATACGATGACAGTAATGGTAACCCCTACGTTGAATAAGCGATAAAAAAGCTAAAGATGTCGTTTACCCATGGACTTGATGGAGTCCCAAGTTGTATTTTAAATCGATGTGCAGAGTCATTCGTAAGACCATTAACTTTACTGTTTAATGCAGCTATTAAATGTGGTTATTTTCCTATATTTTGGAGAGACTCTTATATTATACCTTTATATAAATCTGGTAATAAGTCCTATATTTCGAATTATAGAAGTATTGCCAAATTAAGTGCTATTCCAAAATTATTTGAGAAACTAATGACTGATTTGCTCTATCATCATACTGCATCGTTATTATCACCTTATCAACATGGTTTTAGAAAGAGTGGCGTAACCACAACTAATTTTAATCATTTAACAAGTTTAATAAATAGTGCATTTACAAAGGAAACAAACCGATGCTGTTTATACTGACTTCAGTAAAGCGTTTGACAAAGTTAACCATTAACCTCTTCTAAATTGGATGTGTTAGGCGTAACCCATAGAAATTTAAGATGGATAAAATAATATTTAATGGACAGAAAGCATACAATTTGATTCAACAATAGTACATAGTACTTCTAAATACATATATGTTTATAAGACGCCGGTCAAAATGTATACCGTGGTATTTGACGTCCAAAGCCTGAGGTATCATTTTATTATTTCTGCGAATATGGGGGCATGAGTCCCTACGCAGTGTGAAAGTTATATGACTGAATTTTTGTTCAATCACCTTTATTCTCCATTTCTTCAACCATTTTTCCAAATTGATTATGTGGTCTTGTAAATGTTATGATGCCACTTGGGCGCTTTCATGAATACTTAAGAAAGGGCTTATGTGTGCAGTCGGGTTCTAATTGGCATATCTGATGTGTACAGCAGGTATAAAACGTCCCAAAATACTATCTTGTGGAACTTCAATGAGCTGAGGCGAGCATAAAAAATCTCATTGTTTTAGTATGAACTTGCGATCAGTTAAATAATTTTCTAAAAGCTTATATAAGTTTTCGGACAAGTTCAGCTTTAACTTATATATTTGGCCTTCATGCCAAACCTTGTCAAATGCTTGAGAAACGTCGATAAAAGGCGCACAACAGGGTCTTCAAAGGTCTTTTTAATTACATTTACTAATCTGTGTGTTTGTTGGATCGTACTATGTTGTTTTCTGAAGCCGAATTAATGATTCGGAATACATCCTTTCGCGCTCAGAATTGGGTTCAGCTTTGTTATTAATATTCTCTCAAACTGCTTTGATATGTTTGGTTAAAGACTCATGGATCTGAGCTCAAACCTTAGGGTAACTGCCGGACTAACATCGACAGGTGACAGCTCAGCTATATCAGTCGAGACATTTGGAGTAAAAACTGTTTTTAAATGACGAACAAATAGATTGCCTTTTTCGGTATCATTTCTTGTCCAGCCTCCACAAGAAGTTCGTAAGGGACTGGTCTTTTAGTTTCTACATGCACGCTATAGTGAACAATCTGATTCTGGAGTTGAATCCAGGTCGTCCAGATAATTTTCAGAGATGCTACTCTTCGAGATTCTAGTAGCTCTCTTAGTCGCTTCGTGCAATCTTTAAGTCTGGTTTTGAGTTGAGGAGATGTGGTTTCCACTCTCTCTGAAGTTTTCTTTTTGCTGTCAATAGCCGCACGACATCTACAGAATATGTTTATGTGATTACATCTGCCTAGTTGCCGGGTTACTTTTGCATGTTGAATAGCTGATTTGTGGTTTTGGTCAAAATAAATAAGACTCTGCTTTACGTCTTCTGGTGTTGTTAGTAGGACGTTTTCCGAACTACGCATACTGAGATATTTTCTATATATCAACCAATTTATGCTACAATTGATGATACAATATTTTGTTGGTTCCATATATAGACAATAGTGGGTGAAAGATCCGAGGATAAATCAAGTGATGCTTTAGCTTTAATCATTTCTCTTAGAATACCCTTAATCACGCCGAAATCAATAACATCCGGTATTTTTTTCTGGTCAGTATGCTAATAGGTGGACTGTTCACTCGAGATCACATTTAGATGCAATTTTGAAATTGTGACAAACAAAACGCGACGTTTTGGAGTTATTAGTCGTGATCCTCAAAACGTATGTTTAGCGTTGCAGTCGTCTGATGATATGAAACTGATACTTGAAATCTAGGAGGTGAATAAATTGAAGAAATAACTAAGTGTTGATGAAATTCATCGTTGCAGATGTTTGTTGCTTGAAGGTAGTCCTCATAAAGTCACACAGTAAATAATGTTGAGTTCGAGCCTTTATTAGTATTGCTGAATTACCACATGCTCTGCCACGAGGGTCGGTTGGCGTATGCCGTTTGCGTTCCAGAAACATATTTTTAAGCAGTTCATGGTTTGTTAAGTACCGCCTGCAACATCATAGATTGCATGCGTACCATTTCTTGTATCATGCTGCTCATAGAGCTCATAAAACTATTTAACGAATGCGCTAATGTCTCGATGCTTGTTTCGAGACGATTATAATTACCAGATGGTGTTTGTTCTTTAGATTCTGGGAGTAAATTTGTAGCATAATTAGTTGTCGGTGTGTCCTTTTGTAATTTATGATAAATTTTTACATAAAATTTTCGATAACATTTTTACAAAAAATTTTCGATAAAATTTTTACAAAAAATTTTTGATAAAATTTTACAAAAAAATTTCCATAAAACTTTTACAAAAAATTTTTGATAAAATTTTTACAAAAAAATTTTCGATAACTTTTTACAAACAATATTCGATAAAATTTTTACAAAAAATTTTCGATAAAATTTTTACAAACTATTTTCGATAAAATTTTTACAAACTATTTTCGATAAAATTTTTACAAACTATTTTTAATAACAATTGTCAATAAAATTTTTACAAACTATTTTCGATAAAATTTATATAAACTATTTTCTATAAAATTATTACAAAAAAATTTCGGTTAAATTTTTCAAAAAATTATCGAAATTTTACTAACAATTTTCGATAAAATTTTTACAAAAACTTCCGATAAAATTTTTACAAAAAATTTTCGATAATATAAAATTTATACAAAATATTTTCTAAAAAAATTTTGACAAATAGAATTTTTAAAAAAATTTTCTACAAAACTTTTACAAAAATTTTGCTTTGAAAAATTTGTTATAAATATACAATTTCATTTCATATGTTTTGAAAATATTGTATCGAGACCATACCTGGGACTATTTTTTTTTGTTTGAATAAATTATGAATTATGAATTGCAAATTTATTCAATCTATACATGTTAAAATTACGAATTGTATAAACATTATTTTGTACTATAATTGTAATTGCTACTATATAAAGAAACTATATAAATAAAATACATAACCCATAACTGAAGCACTATAAAAGTAAATTTGGTCTGGATTACTTTCAAAGCAAAATCGAACAAAATATTGTCTGGATGCCAAAATTTGGGGCCCAAAATTGTAAAGGTTGCAAAATGTTTAAAATGGGAGCAATATAGTCAAACTTTCCAAACATACTATGACAGGCGTAATTTAGTATATTTGATTAAAAAACTCTGTTCAAATTAGGATTCTTATTCATGCAATTTTTTACCTGATAAATATTTGTTTGTCGCGCGTTATTGTATTATCTTTATGTTGTTTAAAAAGTAGTTTTTGTAAAAAAAATATTTTCCGTAAATAAAAAGACTTATTTTATCAAAAAATGTTTTGTAACAAAATTTCTTGAATATATTAAAAACTAGCTGTGCCCGCCACGTCGTGGGCGTCCTGATAATATTTTGCTCGATTTTGCTTTAAAAGTATTCCACACCTATTGTAAGACTTACTTATATAGAGTAGAAGAAACTAACAATAACAGCCACACTCAAGTCGTAGTATTCTTACCAAATTTTAAAAATTAACGCTAAATAACAAAAATAATGCAATCACATAATTACCTAAGTATGTATTTCACAAAATAACCGAATTATACAACACGTACTCGACTTAAAACACATATGATTTAATTCAATATGTTTTAGCGCCATCTGTGTTTAAATATCAAAATTAAAGAAGCCGTTCCGTAGTATGTAATTAAAACGATCTGTGTTTTAAAATATAAAACTTTCAAAAATTAAACGTGCCGTGCTGTACTCAGCAGTACTTAGTTCCTCCTTAAGATATGCTACATATCAGTTTATGTATTTTTTTTTATTTATAAAAATAAAGTATTCATATCCGGTAAGTTCAACTGCGTACATTGCTTTTTCTCCACTTTTTCTTGGAAATAAGATATTTTTGTGGTATCCTATATTGGGACCAGGATACTTAGGTACCTCCTCAAAAAATTTTGTTAAAATCCAACCAGTACTTTTTACGTGATGCGTATGTAAATGAAAAGCAGACAGACAGACGGAAATGAGTTACTACTTTATTATATGTATATACTAAATTCAATTAACAACAGAAGAAATTATAGAAAGAAAAATAATACAATTTATTAAGTAACAAAAAATTTCAGAGTGTCGACTGGGAATTATCGGCATTCTTTCTCATCACGGTGTCTTTAGTGATTGCTAGCATTTGTCTAAGGCTTAGTTCCCCCATGGCATCCACATTTAACAAGCTTCTACCCGTGGTCCTAAGTCTTACGCTAGCCAGTGCTGGACATTCACACACAATGTGCGCTACCGTCTCAGCGTCTTCCAGGCATAGTCTGCAAGTATTATCTTTTTCGATTTTCATCTTGGCTAGATGATACTTGAAGTTTCCATGACCTGTCATTAGCACAGTTATCCAGCTTAAGGTACTTCCATTGCATCTAAGAACCTTGCTGGCTCTCCTGCCAAGTGGCTTTTTGAGCAACATTCGAGCCTGTCTACATGTAGTAGCCTCCCTCCACCTTTTCCGGGTTAGTGAGTTCAGCCATAGTAGGACTTTTGCTCGTATTAGGCCATTTCCCAGTGATACTCTGGGTTCTGGTCCACAGAAATTCTCAGCGGATCCCCTTTTTGCTAGTTGATTTGTTGCTTCATTCTTAGCAGTGCCAATGTGTCCTTTATCCCACATCAATGTTACCTCGTTAACCGAGGAACATCTGTTAAGCTTTAAAACACATTCCAGCACTAGTTTGGAGTACACGTTCACCTGCTTCATGCGTTTTATAACCGATTGGTTGTCAAGTGCAATGACAACCTTTCTTCCCTGCACTCGACATTCCAGCAGGTGATCCAACGCATGTAGCATCCCAGGCAATTCTGCCTGGTAAACGGAGACGTACTCCCCCAAATGGAGGCTACAGGACAAGTTTAGCTCAACTGAGTGTACACCAGCTCCTGCTCTACCGTCCATAAGAGAACCATCAGTGAAAATGCTGATGTCATTCTCCATACACTCATAACACCGTCCGCAATTAGTGTCCGATGCAGTCTTTCGACTACCTTTCTTCTACTGATGCGTTTCATCGGCATTTGAGCTTCCCTAACCTCCTTACTAATAAGGTCCAGGATTCTATTATGACCGATGTTCGGCCCAAAGCGATGCCAAATGTCATCACTATTCACATGCATAGCAGACATCGCATCCGTTGATCTAATAAATAAGTCCAGCGGCAAGAATCCCAGCATTGTCTCAATTACCTGTGTTGGAGCCGTGCGCATTGCGCTACATATGCTCATACAAACAATTCTTTGAACCCCATCCAACTTACGCTTTATTTATGTCTGAGAGGCTTTAGGCCACCAAACCACGGAACATAAGTCCTTATGGGTCGCACCATCATTGTGTAAATCCAGTACTTTGGCGAGACTCCCCACTTACGGCCACACACTCGTTTACACTGATGCATGATCCTTTTTGCCTTCCGTGTCTTCATATGATGCTATGCTCTTCCTTTTGCGATGCTATACTCTTCCTCTTGCAAGTGAGGAGCATAGCATCTGATTTGCTGGCATTTATGGTTAGCCATTTGTTCTCTACACCATGCCTCGGTTGTTATGAGAGCCTGTCTCATACATCCTTGGATGGTATCGATGGACTTTCCACCAACCATAAGTGCCAGATCGTCGGCATACGCAAATGTATGGACGCCCATTGAGTCCAGTTTCCAAAGAAGGCCATCAACAGTAATGTTCCACAAAAGAGGTGATAAAACTCCTCCCTGTGGGCAACCCCTGACTACCCTCCCCCGGATTCTAGAACTCCCATTTTGGAGCTCTAGACCTTAGCATAGCATTGATCCATTTTACAATAATGGGCTCAACCCCACGCTCGTTAAGAGTACCTCTCAACTTAGAGAAAGAGATTTTATCAAAGGCACCCTCAATATCCATAAAAACGGACAAAGCAGCGTCGCCATTGAAAATTTCTCTTTCCGCAATCCTGACAAGTTCATGCAGAGCGGTGTCAGTAGACCTACCTGTCCTGTATGCATGTTGGTATCTACTCAAAGGCCTATCCGTCAGCGTGTGGTTCTCCAGAAAGTCAGCCAACACCCTCTCCATTGTCTTTAACAGAAAAGATGTAAGGCTTACTGGCCTGAAGGACTTGGCTTCCGTATAGTCCCTTTTACCCGGTTTGGGAAGAAAAACCACATTTGTTTCCCTCCAACCTACCGGGATATATCCCGTCGTTAGAAAGGCTATGAAAATATCCCTAATGCACTCAAGTAGGGTGTTAACACCCCACTGTAATAGAGCAGGGAAAATTCCATCCATTCCAGCCGCTTTGAATGGTGCAAACGATAGTATTGCACTTCTTACACCATTTAGAATAATTATCCTTTCAGGTTCAGCCCTTTTTCTCTCACTTGCCCGCCTAATAACGGCAGTCCATGATTCATTAGACCTGAAGCTTCTATTAAAATGAATCTCCATAAGCGACTGCAATGTCTCACCCACAGTCTCCGTCATCTGACCATCGCTTTTGCGAATAAGTCCAATTTTGGAGACAGGGTATTAGATACTATCTTCTGTATTCGGTATACTTCAGATGTATCCCTTATATTAGAGCTGAATTCCCTCCACGTACTCCGTTTCCCGAAACGTATCGTTTTCTTCAGCTCTTTTTCCTTTTCCTTGTAATCGTCCCATGAGCTTGAGTCTCTCTCCCTCATGTATCGATTAAAGGCCTTTCTTGTATCCTTTTCATGGATTCAAGTTCTCCATTCCACCAAGGTGTTGGATCCCTCTCATCAACTACTGTCAAGGGACAAGAATGTTCGAAAGCCAGCTTTACTGTGTAATTTAGAAGCTCCACAGTTCGCTCGATTGCGACAGTATTACGAGGTGCCCGGAAAGGAGAACTTCGCATATGTTCCGAAATATACTTCTCATAACTGATATGATCAGTATTCCTCGGTATTCTTATACGTCTGCGGGCTTTTTCCCGTCTTTTGCCGTACAGAATCTCGAACTGGATAGCTCTATGGTCAGACATGGTTAATCTGTCCGTGACCTAATCCAGTTCTTAATCCTTCCAGTTCTTAATCACATCTGCCCTTCTTGAATCAACAAAAGTGGGTTCTACTCCCCTGTTCAGCACCAGCAAAACGTATCTTTCTACAAAGATATGCTGAGGCAATGAGAAATTATCCCGATCCACTGCCGACCATTATCACTGTAAGATCCGGCGAGCAGAGATGTTGCATATGTACTACTTGTACTCCATGCCGCACATTACCTCAATTTACCATTAGTCTGTGGGTAGTACAGATTGGCGGTCTGTTGAGACAAGCCCCTGATCTTGTTGTGCACAATCCAGGGTTCCTGTAACAAGGCTATATCCAGCTTATCCTCAAGAAAGCACCGCATCAGCATTGCTGAAGCTGCTCTACTGTGATGAAGATTAAGTTGGTATATACTAAGTTTTTCCTGGTATGCCAGACTTAACATGGCTCAAATCTTTTTGGCTTTTTCACAGTTCACGTAGAACGACGCAGATTAATTGCTTCAGTCGGTTGTTGATTTAAAGATTCCCTTGTTTCGATTGGCAATGTTAGCTGAGGATTTTGATTGGAGCTGCTGTTGAATTCTTGGAAATAATTATGTATAAAACCTCCTTATTGTGAGTCTGAATTAATTAATACGTCTTTAGAAGCTTTGGGAAAAATATCGCGAAATTAAACCACAATATCATTTTCTGTTGATATTTCCTCCTTATTTGAATCAATTCTGGTTTTCATCTGGTTCTGATGTCTTCTAATAGCAAGAGAATATATGTTTCACTGCGTTGGTATTCACACACCACAAGATAAAGTTCGTTCTGCTGCGTTACAGAAAACTAATCCTTCGTTAGAAGAAGTTCTCGACTTAGCTTCTATCTATGAGTCGACAGAAAACACGTGCTTAGAATTAAAAGGCGAGGACAACGAATCATTTGAATCTACTGAACTCGCAGAAATTGTTGAGTCGTCATAGGAAGAAATATTTAATACAAACATATCTGGTGAGCTAAGATCTTCGTTAATATTATAGTTAATGGGGTAGAATGTTCTTTTCAAGTAGACACTAGGGCAACTTGTTCCTTAATAGATTTATTAATTTATGAGAAATTGGGAAAGCCGAAGTACATATTAACAAAACGGAAAATGTTAAGGACTTACGGTGGTAATATTTTGCCTCTAAAAGGTGTTTCTAACGTCAATGTTGTATAAAACGATTCTTTTCAAAAATTACCTCTTTATATAGTCGACAGTGAAGTAGCAACGAATATTTTAGGTCTGGATTGGTTTATCAAACTCCAATTCGAAATTAAGCTTCCTTCACATATAAAAATAAATCAGTTCAACTTATCTAATGTCAAATTATTTCATATATAAATAAAATAATATAATAAAATAAAATAACCTCTTAGAATCTCTACAAAATATTGCTTACTCCCACAATATTTTTTTTTTTTTGGATTCTGCCCAAAAAAATTGGTAAATGGCAAAGGTACGAAACCAAAGCGCCAGGGTGTGATTGCCTTAGCTTCCTCCAAAATCTGCAGAGCGACCTATACCTTCGTATAGGAAGTGAGACTCCAAATTCAGCTAGGTAAAATTAATGAGAGTTTAATGGTGCTCCTCCAGTGAAAATCTTGAGTTTATTGGTTCTCCTCCAGTTAAAAAATTGAGTTTAATGGTGCTCCTCCAGTTAACAGTTGAGTTTTTTTAAATGGTGCTCCACCAATGTCCGATTTATTGAAATTAAAATTTATAGGTTATAAACGATAACCAAACGATTACACGTGGCTGATTAAACAACCACCAATAACAGTACCGTAGTACAGCTATTCGAGGACGCCAATCAGCCAGTGTGAGAACGAGACGCAAACCACTCGAAGGCCGAGCAACAAGGACGGCCTGATTGACTTTAAGCGATAACGACAATGACGCACGCACGTGTTCCCCGACCCAGAGCTGCTTTACGACTGCTCCCACAATATGTTGTTTTCTTCAAATCTCGGTCAATGTACAACGTTTAAAGCTGAAATAAAACTTAAATCTAATACTTAACCAAAGTTTTTCAAACCTTACAATATTACATTTCGTCAACACGCAGCTGTTCGTGTTGAACTGGAACGTCTAATGTCTTTAGGAGTTATTAAACCAATTAAATCAAGTGAATGGGCAGCACCCATAGTATTGGTTAAAAAACCTAACTCTCAGATAAGCATATGCGCTGATTTTAAGGTAACATTAAATTCGCAAATTGCAATAGAGAGAATTCTATTTCTAGAATTGAGGAACTGTTTCACAAACTTCAAGGAGGTAAACTTTTTAGTAAAATTGATTTAAGCGAAGCTTATTTGCAAATTATTTTCTCTGATTCACCAAAAAACTAATGGTAGTAAATACACCTTTCGGATTATTCTAATAACAAAGAATGCCATTTGGAATTTTAAGTGCTCCAGGTATTTTTCAAAGGTTTATGGAAGAAGTTATTTCTGATATTCCTGGCTGTGCAGTGTATTTAGATGATATAATCGTCACAGGTTATAATGATGACGAACATATTGATAATGTAAATGCAATTTTTGAACGTTTAGAGTATCATGGATTGAGATGTAAAGAAGATAAATGTTATTTTGCTCAAAATAAAATTGAGTATGTTGGCCATATTATTGATTCAAATCGTATCATGCCATAGGAGAAACGTTTGAATGCAATTCGTCTAATGCCTCATCCAGAAAATCTAAAAGAACATTGGAAAGTTAAACTATTACAATAAATTCATTCAACATTTTTCAACAAAATCGGCACCCTTAAATGAGTTAAGAAAAAGTAATGTGAAATTTGTTTGGGGACCGAGACAAGAAGAAGCGTTTCAGTCTCTTAAAACGGCTTAAAACGTCATTTTGAGTTGACTACAGATTACCAAACACTCCCAACATTATTCCATCTTCGTCGCCAAATGTTAAAAAATATTTACCGTAAATAAAAAGACTGACAACAAAATGCCATGTTGTTCTTGTATTTGTTGTAGGGATGCCACTACATAGTAAAATAAATATACCTTGTTATAGAAAGAAAAATAATAACACAATTTTCTAAGTAACTATTTTTTTACAGTAGTGTTTTTAAAAAATTATTTCGAAATTGTATTATATAACATTATTATTTTTAAACACGCATAATACATTTTAAAATTTATTAAATAAATATTTTATGAAAGAATCATAAAATATTTATTTTCAAAGATTGATTTTTCTTGCTTTTTAGACTTAAGTTTTGGGCAAAAGAATCTGAGTTTTTATTCAGAAAGTTTGAAAAATCCACTGACGATCTGGTTAAGCACCAGTGAAATAGCTATATGGATATGCTTTCCCCACAGTAATCCGTTTGGATTATTATATTTTTGGAAAATAAATATTTTATGATTCTTTCATATAATATTTATTTAATAAATTTTAAAAGGAATTATGTGCGTTTAAAAATAATAATGTAAAGTGTTTTTTTTTCTATAAGGTATTGATAAGAATAATAATTGTAACAATTTTTGCCATAAAAACTATTTCAAAAGTAATACATTTTCTCAATCCTTTTTTTTATCAAATATTGCCTGGTACTCTGTTCAGTTTTTCATGCGGAATGCTGTCAAACTACATACATACAAAATTTGTATGAAAAAGTCATGATAAAATGTTGCAGAACTAGTACTCTGTGAAAAAACAATGAAATGTTTCTGGCAACATTTTGAAAAGTTGTGAAATAAAGCAAATGGGCGTTATATTTTGAAATATTAAGTTCAACATTTTCCACAAATTCGTACAGAGTAATAGGCTTATTGGAGGAAAAGTCCAACAATGGCAACGTTACTTTTGAAAATATTTATTTTATTATGACAGTAAGCAATACAATGATAGAATTATAAAATTTAAAAGCCTGAACACAAGCTATTTGTTTAAAAGTTAATTTCAATAAACTTTAAACGATACAAGGAAGCTTGTGAATTCAGCAAATATTTTCAAAACATATGTCATGTATATACATACATATGTACTTATAACAATTTTTTAAGCAAATTACTAAAAACAAGCACATTTTAAAATAAACTATTGTAAAATAAGTTGACGATAAATATGACAATAGGGACTTGTGAGTTTAACAAAACAACAGCCAGGACGACGGTCTTCACCGAAAGGTATGACAATAGTGTTAAACAAATATTTAAATTTCCAAAATTTTATAAATAAATATATAGTTTTAGTTAAATTACAATATTACACCGATAGACTTAGCTGATGTTTTACGAAACGGTTTAGAACAGACATTTGTGAATTATATTTAAAAAACTCAAATAACGCAGATCCCAACGGTTTCGATAGTTATTAACTTCACGAACTGCTGATTTGTGCTTACAAAAATAATTAAAGACGCAAATTCTTTTTTTGATTTTACAATTAATGTCAATTAAAGATAATTTCAGCACAAAAACTTCGCGGCGGACTCCAAATAGAGTGTATTTATTTTTGGAAATAATTCGTGAAATATTAATTAATATTTGTGTGAAGTTTTTGTGACAACAGTGCAAATGTAATCAATGCATTAATTTATTTATACTTTGTACGATTTGTTTTGTTCAAAAGTCACTTCTCTAATATACTTACATATGTATGTATGTATATTTATCCATACTTACGATTATTTATTGAGTTGTCAAACCCTAAATACACCAATAACTTACACAATTACACACCCCTTTTGATGTTCATTCATCCTGTTTTTACAACAGATTTTAATATAAAAAACAACAAAAATACTGACAAATACTGCCAAAACAAATATAAAAATAAGAGCAAATTGATAAAAAATGATAAATAAAAAGCAACTAGTATTTGACGTAAGGATTCTGGGATCATTATAGGGGACCCTTGACATTTGTGTGTTTTATTTAACGCAACATCAATTATATGTATTAAACGTGTTATTCTCTACTTTTAATTATTATTACACTTAATAAAGTGCTATTGTTACCAATTTTCTGTCAAAAGTGCACTTTTTAGGCAAAAAACAAAAAAATAAGGAATATATCGAATAATGTATATGTATACATAAAGAGATATGTCTGTATATACATACATACAAACACACATCCATCCATACATACATATACATTCATACATACAAAGGGTTATTTTATCTTAGGGGATGGATGCTGCTAATTTTTTGCTATGTATGTTAGATCAGTTGGTAGGTAAATCATATTCATTAGAGTGAAAAGGGATTAAAATGTGAAAATTACTTGGTAAAATTTTTTGTCTGTCTCTCTAATTGTTTGAGTCTAAACTAATGTATCATCTAATTCTCTTGTCAAGTATGCTAATATTTTCTAAGAGAATCATACTACACATGTATATATAGGGATAATTAAGAAATTAAAATAAAGCAGGTTTGTGAAGATGCTGAAATTTGAAAATGGAAAATTTTTAGGAAAATTCGATATTTTATTTTTAAAAATCAAGACAGTTTGTGCTATTTTTGAAAACGGAAAAATTATTTGGTGGTTCCAAATTCATTTTATTATGCTTTGTCAGCCCGTTTTGAATATATTAAATGGATGTAATTTCCAAACAAACACATGTTTCACAAAAATTTTTAGTTAGGTCTTGTAAAATATTTTTAATATAAAAATGAATAATTCAATCTAGGGTTTGGGATTTCCCGGACTTTTTCATTTGCCGGAAAAGGAGAAATAAAATAATTGCATTCTCGGGCTTCCCGGGAAAAAATCAGTTCCTAAATAAATTAAGTTTATTAAAATAACAAAAATAATATGTATGTAAATATTGATAGTCTTATTAAAACAAACAAGCAAAACAAAAAGGCTTAAAAATAACGAGTTTCTAAAAACAAATAAAAAATTCAGGTAAGAATTTTTTCTTGACTTGTTCTAAAAAAAGCATTTTTATTAAAATAAATTTAAAGACTTTTTAAAGCATGTGATTTCAAATTGGTTAGTAAAGTGAACGTATTTTAAAATCACTTGCTTACTTTTAAGAGATCTTTGTAGTTATTTTTATAATAAATTGTTTGAATAAACAATTTAAACAGTTAATTTTAAAGTTGTATATTAATTCACTATTTTTTGTAGAAATATATATGAAAATCATTTTTTTTGTTGTAGTTTTTTATGATTTTTCCGTACTTTTAAACAATCAGCAGATTAATTGTTTAGAAATTACATTAGCGCTTACCAAGCTTACAAAATATTGTGGGACGCAAGATAACTTTTTTTGCACTGCTTTTTTCCATTTGTTTTAACTTTAAGTATTTTTTCCAGCTGTTAAAATATATCTGGAGAACAAACTACAATCAAATGAGTGTTTCAAATTGGTTTGTGATCAAAAATCTTGTAATTTTCAGAACACATATATACTGAAAGAGTATTTTATTAATTATTTTCTTTTTAGAAAAAAAAGTCCTTAGAACTTAAGCAAATCACTAGATATTGTATTTATATTAGTTGAACTAATTTCCAGCGATAAAAACGGGTGAAAAGTCTTTTTACCATTTACTTTTCACTGAGATAGTTACTACGTAATTCGAATTTATTTTGTGGTCACACTAAGCACACTTTTTCCTCATTTTTATTTGATAAAACGGACGCCAAATAGATAATTAGGAAAACATGTTTGCCCTGATGAGCAAATATTTGATTAAGAAAAAATAAAATAACTAATTGTCATTGGTACTAGACGACTTCATATGCATTCTTGAACAGAACAACGCCGAACAAATCCTGACAGACTTAAACACAATTTAAAAAACATTACCTTCACAATGGAAAAGGAAAAACACAGATCTTTGCATTATCCTGACATTACAATAACACGAGGAACTGAGTCTTTAACATTTGACATTAATAGAAAACCAACCACGACAGACACTACTATCCACATTACATCAAACCACCCTATGCAACATAAACTCGCAGCACTTAGCCATATCATACACAGACTTTAGATAATCTCACTCAGTCTAGATAATTACAACAAAGCAGTGTCGGGATTTGTGGTACAATTGTACCAAATTTGGTACAATCGACACATCAGTGGCACACTGGTACACTTCATACTTTTTTGGCACAATTTCATATAAAATTTATTCAATATTTTTTTTTTATTTAATCAATATTTTTTCTTACAATAACAAACATTTCCAATTTCAAAGTTCTTCAACCCTGTCTAGAACTAATTAAATTGCTACAGTCTTGATATACGTTCATGATTTTTATCATTTAGTTTGATAACCCTTTCATGTATAAGGGTTAGGTAATTTAGTAAAAAGGCCTTTTTGTTGAACTACAGCGTTTGAACTTATTTGCATCGCTTCAATCCGTTTCCGGCAGTATTTTCTATTCTTTCTAGAGAGAAATCGTAAGGGCTTTTTTGGTAATGAGACTCGTTAATTATTATTCCAATTAACTCCAATATACTCTATAGGATTAAGATCCGGTTACCTTGGTGGCGTTTCAAGCATCTGCTGGAAATTGCAGAACAGCTAACATGTAATACTTTTGCTTTCAAAATAGGTATTTTGGAAAAATAATTTTTAGTACATAAAATAGCAACACAAAAATAGTACTTCAAGGAACCGAGGTCAATTACAAATACCCTAGTACAAATATTTATTACATTTTAATGTAGAGGCAAATTTTGGTACAATTTGTGCTGATTTGGTACAATTTTATCATTGGAGCGGTACAATATATAAATTGTCAGATTCCAAACTGCAACAAAGAACTTAGTACAATTTACGCTATAGCTAAAAATAACAAAAAAAATACAAAAACAGTACTATCGACAAACTACAAAGACTATACAACACCAACAACATAGATAAAAAGATGAAGAGTTAATTAATACAACACCACGACGACACATTTTTACTTACATATGATCAGAAATATATAGGTTAACTAACATCTTTCGCAACGAGGATCTACTTACAGCACTGAAAACCAGCAACACTCGACGACATAATTTCAAGATATCAACATAAACAACCGAAATATTTAACAACAACGAAGTATAAAGACTTAGTTGCACCTGCAACCATACATATATAGGACAAACAGGACGAATACTAAAAACAATATTTACAGAACTCACACACTAGATCTTGAAAGTCAGGAACACACACCATGAATGTACGACATTGCTGAATCCTAGCAAAAAAGTACTAAGACTAGAGTTGTTGAAAACATTGAAATCTACAAAACGCGAACATTAAACGGACATATTATTAACGAACAGGTAATCACAACCTCAGACACAACTATTACACCACTAAAACAACTGAAACAATCTAACAAACGAGAAACACCTGCAGACGGACACACTTACCTAGCGAACAATGAAATACGAAAATACTAAATAGTAAATGACCTCACATAAATATATTAGGTAGCAGTCAATTTACCTGTACAACACCATTTGAATAAACACAACCCTAATGAACAATTACCTAAACCCATTACTATTTGTACTAAAACAGCTAATACTCTCTAGTATTAAAAGCGTTAAAAGCATTAAAAGGGTTCGCCAAACGTACCAAAACAACAACCAGTGACGACGGTCTTCACAGAAAGGTATGAAAAAAAGAAAAATTATTTTATTTCCCCAAATAGGTACATGCATATATAAAACTATATTATTATAAATAGATATGGAAGATGATTTGAGAAAAGCTTAAATAAAACATTGTATGAACTTTTAAGGCACAAATATATTTGTATATGCACATATCGCACTTGTTCCTCTAAAGCAATGGTTCCCAAATTTAGCTGTTAGTCGCCGTGGAGTGAGTGAGAAGGGCGCGGGTGGTGGGTAAGTACACGAGCCTACGCCTGTTTCGGCGAAAACAATATAAAGACTGCAATCTGTCCACAGTTGAACGTGTATCATGTAAAAGGAATTACCTATGCTTTGTGCTGTCATTTGTTACATTTGAGTGTCAGTAATAGTACTTTATTTAGTTTAACTGTGAGAGGAAGTAAGTGATTCATTACTGACCGTTATTCCTAACATTATTTCTTGAATTTGTACGAATTTTTTTTGGCGTGATTGTACTTGTGGCAACGTAGTAGGTATATTGTTTATAAACTAAAACATTTGAACATTATTTCAAAAATAAAAATTGTTATTTAAGCCAAACACGATCATATTATAATACCTGAACTTAAGCTTTTATGTTCTTATTTTTTCCTATTCGGTTTTATTTTTACAAACTTGTATTTAGTTTCAATTTGTCCCGATGTTTGTCTGTAATCAAATCTTGTAAGTTTTTGATCCAATTCCCGGTTACCGATTGAGCTGAAATTTTGCATGCATGTGTAAATCGGATAAATATGTATGCAAAATTACTATGACATGGAGATTATCTGATGATGGACCGGAAGATGACTATAGGAACTAGGTAATTAAACGCGTGGCGGCACTAAATGCCGGATTTTGATTCCCGAAACTCGTGGTGGCGCTAAAGGTGTCGAAGGGAGTCGGGCGTCTAGGAGTTCTTTCCTAGAACATCTTGGCGCCAGTACATCTATTGTTTTCTTTTTAATTCCTTCTTTGTCAGTTTATATTAGCATTTCAAGGATGAAAAACATATCTCCGGTTCACCGTGCCGTACGCGCCAGCTAATGTAAATGTTTAAAATTTACTTTTTTTATTCATTACTTATTATTACACACTTAAAAATGTACTTATGACATTTATGGTCCCCTAATTATTATTTGTATATTTTATTAAGGCAGGAGGGCTTATTATGGATTAACAGTGCATATTATATAAATAAAAAATATATAGAAACAATCCAATATTCGAAATCAGCACCTAGTACCGAGCGCGCCCGCTAATGCGGTAATAACATCGCACATATATCGCCAAGCGTTAGCTTCTAAAACTCTTCCTGGATAATACACTGCATATTGCCATTATCAAAAGCAGCGCCTTAAAAACACGCCTTTTTTTAAAAAATTGTGCTTGAAATGGACTCTGACCATGAGACACTTCTCTTTCACACAAAAGTTCGGTGGCTATAGAAAGGTAATAATGTTGGGAAGATTATATGAACTGAGAGCAGAGGTCGAGATTTTTCTGGTTGACAGAAAATGAACGATTTGTTAAAACAGTTTAATAGGCCGGCATGTCAGATAAATTTGGCTTATATTGTGGATATTTTTTTTCGCAGGAATCGGTTGAATCTCAGTGATGACTTGCGTGTTGCCTTGAGTAACAATATTAGTCCTAGGAGAGACGAACTCGTGAAGAACATGCAAGCTCAAAAATCACAATAATATAAAATTACTGACGTTTATATATTTTTATTTCTTTTTTTCCAATTTGCCACTGAATTTTTAATTAAAGTTTATGTTTGAATATTATTGTATATTTTTAGTATTATAATATATCTATGTATGTACCTACATATATAGTGGTCCCTGCTAAAATGCATAATATAAAAGTGGTCTCTGAGCAAGAAAAGGTTGGGAACCATTGCTCTAAAGAGTGTCAACTCGAAATTTTTCGATTTTCACTTTTTGCAAGAAGTCGATGTACAGAGGTCATATATGTATGTATGTATACGCACTGTAAGATTTTTACATAAG
The DNA here is from genome assembly GCA_949628195.1 of Phasia obesa. Classification (NCBI taxonomy): domain Eukaryota; kingdom Metazoa; phylum Arthropoda; class Insecta; order Diptera; family Tachinidae; genus Phasia; species Phasia obesa. Next base: position 43,330,053 of record OX451218.1, read on the forward strand.
TTTCCCTACTCTTTCCCCCAAAAAATAAAGTATTATCATTCTTCTTGATACGAAAGTATATTAAAAAACAGTTTTTGCAGGGATCGTAACGGTTTTTAAGTTTTTTTTTAAGTTTTATTAAAAAAAATACTTTTTTATGTTTATTTTTGAATTTTTATTTTTTGCTTCAATCATAACAGTTATTTTTCGAGTTTCATATTTTGGTTAAAAATAATAGTTATTTTTCAAGTTTTATTTGTACCTAAAAAAACTAATAGTTATTTTTTGATTGGAAAATAAAAGTTATTTATTTATTATTTAATAAGAAACTTAATAATAATAAATTATTACAAAGTTACAAAAAAAAGAGCACTAGCAACGAAGGCCATCAGCTCACTGTTAAAAAAGGAAAGTAATTAAAAAGAGAACTTATATTTATAGTGATTTGTAAATTTTTAACAAGTTAACAACCTTATATATGTTTTCTTTTGATATAACTAACAATAAATTGTTAAATGAGACATTAAATTTGTTACATATAGAATTAATATATTGACATTCGTTAATTATATGATTTATAGACAGGGTAGAATTTCAGCAGAAATTACATTGTGGTTGTTGCCTTTTTTCCATCAAGTGTTGGTGTGTCAAACGACAGTGACCTATTCTCAAACGAATATATTTAGTTAGATAAGATCTTGGTATATCAGGTGGATATTTAGCTGGTTCACCATTAGGATTAAATTGCTTATAAATATGGTTGTAAGTACCCCATTCTAGATTATTTTTATCAACAATGTATTTACGTATTGCAGAGTAAATTGAACATTTACTTTGAGTGATTGCTGTTATGAGAGGAAAATTAAACGCTTCTTTTGCTGCTTGATCCGCTCTTTTATTACCAATAATACCGGAGTGACCCGGTATCCACATTACTTTTATTTTAGATGGGAAACGAATGAGAAAATCTCTTATTTCGCATATCGTGTCATCGTTATTAATTAAGTTTAGTATAGCTGTGATAGATGAATTTGAATCTGAGCATATAATGTACTTTGATCTTTGCTTGTTAGCCCATTTAATAGCATTTAAAATAGCTAAGGCTTCTGCATTAAAAATTGAATTGTTATCGTCAATCAAAGTTTGCTGTACGGTTCTAAGACTGTTATCAATTATAGCATATGAAAAAGTTATTTTTTGAGTTTTATTTGTGGCTTGAAAAAATAATAATTATTTTTCAAGTTTTAATTTTTGATTGGAATTTTATTTTTGGCTTGGAAAATAATAATTGTTTTTCGAGGATTATTTTTTGGTTCAAAAATTAAAAACTTTTAATTGATTTTTAACAAATAAGAGTTTATGTACGGACTCTGAACCGCAAATCAGTTAATATTAGTTTAAAGGGGGAAAACGCTCTTTCTACAGTAACTTGCGTTGCTGGTACGCTATGCAAAACTTTAGTCAATTAATATAAATATGGATACATATATTTTTTTCCTCCCAATATTTCATTAAATCTTTATTAATGTCAATGGGCTTAGGGATGTAGTTATCGATTTCAGTTATCGCCTTTTTAATTTCATGCTCTAGCTCATCTGAGTCTTCGTCATCTGATGCTACTTGAATTGAGTTCAAAAACTGCTTTAAAAGTGAACACGTATTTGTATTTTCTGAAGAAGACATAGCATCAGATGTTTCAGATATTGAACATGATGGTAACTCGAAAGATTTTAGTGCTGACATTGTAGCATTCTAAGCAGAATAAAAACTTTAAAAAACAAATGTATGTAAACATGAGAAAACTTTTAGCAATCTTTATTTTCTATTCCCCAAACAATAAATATTTGCTGCACAAGCTGCTTTAGATCAGTGTTGGGATCTGACAATGTTTAAATTGTACCGCCACAATGATAAAATTGTACCAAAGTAGTATCAATTGTACCAAAATTTGGCATTAAGGAAAAAACATAATGGCTGCCCGGTAGGCTAGTAGGTAGTGTGCTAGTCTATCAGCCTGGGCGTTGTGGGTTCGAATCCGACCAAAGACTCTGGGTGTTTCACTACAACAAGTGAAGGTCTGCAGTACTATGCTCGGTAAATTAAGTTAGAATATACTTTGTAATTATATCGTAATATTAAATAAATAAAAAAATATTTAAATATTTTAAGGCATTTAAAAATAATGATAATTGAAATTAATTCATAAAATTTCTGTTTTTATGTTACTTATTTATAAACTAATATTTTTCCAAAATACGAACATCATTTCATAAGCACAAGGCTTACAATGCACAGTGGGACAGAATCAAAATATTTTGGAAATAACTCAGCCATTTATAGTAGCTAGTCCGATTGATCCAAAATTTCGAAGGAGCATAGCAGAGGAGTTTCTCAGCTTAAGTTTCGATGGCGGGTACCATACACTTACCAGGGCTAACGATATGTCTTCTCAAAGTTGGGTTCCTCGGCCCTGCAAATTCTTTAAGAGCTTTTTTTTTTGTTTTCATAATTTATTTATTGTATCTTCAATATTTTTGAACTAACAATAATTACTCGTATCTTAAGTCTAAAATAAAATATTCTTTTTAAGTCCAGCCAGTGCTAGACAAAAATAATGTTTGTTTCACGGATTTTGAAATCATTTGTGGGTCATCCCTCTAATGTACGGCCAAGAAAAGCAGTGTCTCTTCTTTTTAGTCGAATGTAACCAGGTTCATTCAGCATGTTACGCGCCAAAGGGTTTGGATGAGATTCAAGCCTCTTTAGATATGTGACTGCATGTTTCGCTATTTCTGCTTTAACTGATAGCATGTTTAGGTCTTTGTGGATGTTTGAATTTTTTATATACCAGGGAGCAGATGTAATAATACGTAAAATCTTATTTTGGCGCCTTTGAATTTTTTCTACATTGCTAGCTGAGGCAGTGCCCCATAACTGAATCCCATAGCACCAAATTGGTTTGAGGACCGACTTGTACAGTAGAAGTTTACAATCTAAGCTCAGGGTGGAGTTTCTGCCAATAAGCCAATTTAGTTGTACTACTTTTAGTTTCATTTGTGTTAACTTGAAGTCAATGTGGCTTTTCCAAGTAAGGCGACGGTCAAGATGTATACCCAGGTATTTAATCTGAAAGCTGTGGTATCATTTGGCTTTTCCAAGTAAGGCGACGGTCAAGATGTATACCCAGGTATTTAATCTGAAAGCTGTGGTATCATTTGGTTATTTATGCGAATAGGAGGGCATGAATCCCTACGCAGTGTGAAAGTTATGTGAGTGCATTTTTGTTCATTCACTTTTATTCTCCATTTTTCTAGCCATTTTCCAAATTGAGTATGTGGTCTTGTAAAATTTGTGATGCTTCTTGGGCACTTTCATGAATACTTAAGAAAGCTGTGTCATCTGCAAAAGTTGATGTGTGGACTAGGGTGCTAATTGGCATATCCGATGTGTACAGTAAATATAAAATTGTGTCTAAAATACTACCTTGGGGAACTCCGGCTTCAATGAGCTGTGGCGAGCTTAAAAAGTCACCTTCTTTTAGTAAAAACTTGCGATTCGTTAAATAATCTTTTAAAAGCTTATACAAGTTTTCGGGCAAGTTCAGCTTTAGCTTAAATATTAGGCCTTTGTGCCAAACCTTATCGAATGCTTGAGAAACGTCGATAAAGAGCGCAGAACAAAGGTCGTTTTAATTACATTTACTAATCTGTGTGTTTGTTGGATGTACTATGTTTAAAAATGAGCGAGTTATGAGCATTTTATAATTAAAATTTTTGTTTTTTCGATACCCTGGGTCAGTTTTTTTCAAAATATTTTAAACAGTTTTCAATTTTTTTTTTAAATTTTTTCCTATAATTAGAGAACAATTTTTGAGATTATATCTGTTCTTAGTTTAAAACTAGACGATTTTCAATTAAAAATTATTTTGGCCTAAAAATTACCGTCAATCTTATTTTTTTAATAAAAAAGGAATATATAAAAATTTTAAATCTTTTTGTAAACTAAATCAAATTTCGTACGTTTAAAACAAATTTCGTGTAAAATTGACCAACTTTGTAGAAGATGGAGGTCCTTAAATTTTACCTATTTTATATCGAAATTCTAAAATCCCGAAGCTGGGATCGGAAAAAGAACACTGTATACTCCCAACTATTGCGGAAAGTATATCATGACCCCTAGTCCAAATATGGACTTTATGGCAAAAAAGACTCAAAATTTTTATTTTGGGATTTTTGGTTTTAATTTTGGGTATTTTGGGATTTCCTTTACCCCTGCTATATCCAAATTTTGTATCAATCGGCCTAGCCCTTTACAAATGGCTGAGTTATTTCCAAAATATTTTGATTCTGCCCGACTGTGCAATGCTAGGAGTTGGTTACACAAATGACAGCTTTTAATACTCCACCGAAGTCACTGGAGTTATGGAGTGAGAGTGAGAATAATTAAAGAGTCATCTAATTACAAAAAATAGGGGTAAAATATATCGGCGGAAACTGTCTACGGCAATGAAAATTGTTAAAAATCTCTAGTTTAGCAAAAAGGCCTTGCAACTAAATTATTTCTTACTTATATAAGTGCATAAAAGCCCTGCAGGAAATGTCAATAGTGAAATTGTACTGATTTACTATTGACAGATTCACCAGTACTACTGACTTATAATACCCCAGACAAAGCTATTTATTATAGACATTTAACATTGTCATTGAAAATGCACTACTGACATTGGTACTATTAACTAGGTAGTTCTTGTGGGACCATATGTAGACATTGGAACTAGTGATTCACTACTTTATTTACATTTTAATAATTCTAGTTTAGACTTTTGGTAGTTTTCTGAAATAGTTGTATTAATATAACGTTATGTGATTAATTTAAGTGATTTTTAGAACAGATTTGATAATAAATTGTGAATTTATGTGAATTTTATTTGAACTATTTTTGAATTAATAAATTAATTATTTAGGCTTAAGATCTTAATTATAAAGAGATAAAAAAATAGATACCAGCCAGAATGCATTTTCTAGACAGCTGACGGACGTAGGCAATGCGCCAAAATCTCATTCTGTGTGTTCTTCATGGCTTTCACTGTTAAGGCCGGGGCACATAGAATCCGTCATACGTTATACTTTAAAGCTCTCAATTGAAATCAAAGTAATAACGGAAGAGCTTGACACAATGAGTACTTTGTTGACGGATATTAAATCAGAAAAGAAAACACGAGAAAAGTTTTTTTCTCCATTTTACTCTATTAAATTAAATTATTTTGTTGTATTTTTGCTTCCACTCAACACAAAAATTTAATTTTGAGAGAGAGAAACAAAGAGAAACCAATTATAGCTTTCAACGTACGTCGAAAGTTGCCCAACTTTCGTACTTTGCGTAGACGGAGACGTACTGATTGTGATAACACTCTTTAGAAAATATGTATTTAAACTTTCTTGTGCGTTGAAAAAGTCGACGTATAACGTATGACGGATTCTATGTGCCCCGGCCTTTGCGGTAAGCTCCAGACAAAGTTTGTAAAAATTGCCCATGTAAAGCTGTTCTGTTTGAAATTTTTGTGTGGCAACGTAGACTGGCTTTAATCGACAAGATTTTTAACTATATCCCACTCGGTTTGAGTCAAATGCGAAGACTCTTCAAAATTATCTTCACAGAACTAAAAATTCTAAAAGTTTTTTCGTAAGAAATGGCCGGTGCCTTGCGATTACGAATTATCGGGATTTGACTGAATATATGACCTTTAGTATTTCTTGCACTAATAATTCCAAAAAAAAAAAATACTGTTGCCGTTAACTGCAATCTAGTACTAGGCTACAGTAAAATTTTGGGCAAGATGCGTGGGCAGTTTGATAATTCCGAAATTTTTTGTACCACTATTGCAGTAATTTTCAATGCAGCACTGCACCCGTTGATTTTTATTTGGTACTAGACGACTGTCAATTTTTGGGCATGATGCGTTTTTACAAGGACACTTTGATGCAACACTGTTCCCTCTCGTTAAAAGTTATCTTTTACTGGACTACTGACGAATTTTGAACAATGTACGCTTGGCTTGTAATTGAATGAATATTTTTTTAATACTGAAATACTTTCCTTCAACGAAATTTTTATTGTAGGCAAAATTCCAATAGGAAATAAGTGTTGCAAAGTAAAATAAAAAAACTTTCACAATTCATGGGAAATTTTTAAAATTGCATAAATTTGCAATCTCAAATACACAAGATTGTGAATTGGCTATTGTGTAGCTTGAATTCCATCTTGTTGCAACATCTAATTCTAGCTGAGGTAATCCCTGAGTAAAAATTGTAAACCTAAAAATTTTTAATTTAATTTATAAATATTTGCAGGGTCGATTCAGGTGTTATGCCTATTTCGGGCCTAGTTCTACAATTAAATCTCATTAAAGATTACCTATGTATATGATGGAGTTCTTAAAACTTTGACTATTTGCCGCGCTTTGTCAATTATTTTAAAAGACTGTATTTCTCGCAAGAAATCCTTAACTGCAAGTTGTAAAGTATGAGCAGCACATCTTATAGATTTTACGGAGTGTATTTTCAGGTCTTGTAACAACTCTTCATCATTTATTATTTCATTATCGAGATCTTCATTTTTAACATTTCTCTCAAAATTGCTATTTAGTATGTCCACCATTTAATCATATTAGCACCATTGTCGGTAATGATGCAGTATATTTGATTTTTAGCAATTCCGAAATCATTCAAAATATTCTCTATTTAAATGTTAAAATTAAATGCCGTTAGCTTTTTTGTAAGCTCAACTAATGCAGGTGTCTTTATACAAATTTGTTTCCATCGTAATATTGAGCATTTACGCCCAAAACTCCACGATTTTGTCTAGTAGCTGTATCCAGTTTTAAGCAGATAATTTTCTTTGTCCAGACATTTCGAATGTCATTTTTAATGCTAACAATCTTCCCTGTGACTAGCGACATAACATTCCTGGGTGTAATTGGGTTCATATTAAGGCCAATAAAGATCTGATTCATCAAAGTTTTAAAGGGTTTTGAATCCAGCAATGTGTAATTGGGTTCATATTAAGGCCAATAAAGATCTGATTCATCAAAGTTTTAAAGGGTTTTGAATCCAGCAATGTAAATGGAATCAGCTGGATTTCTTGGATCTTGGAATTTTACTTGGTTCTAAATTAAACTTCGTTGCACACATTATTCTCTGATTCTTATATTACCAATCAACTATACGTTTCACTGGTTAGACCTGTTTTAGAATATGGATCAATCGTATGGGATCATTAAGACAATATTTATTATATACATATATAGTCGGTGCAATATATTGAGTCGGTGCAAAAACAGTTTTTGTTTTTCTGTTTACGTGATCTTCATTTGAATCCTGGAATAAAACTCCCTTCACATTCAAGCACACTTGCATTAATAAAACTACCTACACTAAAATCCGTCGCACTATGTTAAATGTTTATTTTATGTTGAACCATATAAATGGTAATGTTTGTTGTGTCGCAGTACTCGTCATTACAGACCTCTTTTTGTTAAATTGTTTAATACAAATTATGCTTTAGCTGATCCTTTTACGCGTATATGTCGTCAATGTAATAGTTGTAAAAGAATGTAAAAGTAATTAAGCATATTGTCATTGTTTTTTTAAATTCATAATTTTAATTTCTTCTTAAGATTAAGTTAATCTGTATGTAAATTGTCTGTATCCATAGACTAATAATTAATAAAATAAAATAGTTCTCTCGGTAATCGATAGTTATTTTTCATTAATATTTAATTAATATCAATACAAAATCTCAAGATTATTTATATTTCAGTTCCCAAGTTATACGATGATAACTTGGGATAGTTATGCTTTTTATGGAACGTGCCACGCCCACTTGACATATCAAAAAAAAATATACCCTATTTTACTGCGTTTTCACCTGACAATGCTGTTAAGACAATAACAACACATACACCCTTTTGCAATTGGCTGAACCACTGTCATGAATATTTTGCAGACAGTTGTACGATAAGAAGCTTTTTCCACACCGCAGTTATACTGAGCAATTCCGTAATTTCGAATTGTTGTCTATATGCCACTGAAATATTATTTGGGCAGTGATATTATTAATTTTAAGAATTTGCGACCGAGAAAACGCGACAATAAAAACACACACAAAACAAGTTGTTTGATTGAACTCCACTATAACAATATTATACGGTGACCTAACAACAGTAAATAGGAAGTGATTTGACGTATGCCGACAATAATTCATATTTTTATGTACAGAAAAAAATCAAAAAGGAAAAAGCAAAAGATTTAAATAAATTGTTATAATTATTGTCTGGACACCAATCTAGACGGACATTAGACAAAAATTAAAATTAAGAAATGTCAAAGTTAAAGGTTTTGCTCAGGATGTTGCAACATAAGTTTTGTATAAAACTAGCTGTGCCCGCCACATCGTCAGCGTCTTGAAAATATTTCATGCTGACAAAAATAAAATGAGATGCTAAGTTTTCAGTACCATTGAATAGGTATTAATTGCGTAGTTTCACTACTATTCTGTATTTTGTTTTGGAAATGAGATATTTTTATGTATCCTATACTTGAATTAAGGTAATTCCCACACAAAATTTTTATTTGTTCTCTCCATGTAATTTTTTTTCCCAGCGAAACCCCTAGATATTACACTTTCCTAGACAAATTGCTTTCCGATCCGAAAAACATTCAGGATTCAACCTCTATACTCTTCCTCATTCGAGTGAAAGCAAAGTGTCGAAGAGATGATAAAAACCTTCTCTGCGGGCACTCTCCAATTACCCTACTACGGATTCTGAGTAGCATAGCTTTGATCCATCTTAACCTATCATAAACCTACTATAAGTAGAAGCATTTATCACCTTTAAAACAGGAATCTTGTCAAATGCATCTCCATGTTAGTGTCTACTCCACGGCCTACCTATTAGCCTTTCGGTTTCCACGAAGTAAACCATTATGTTCAGCAGAAAATATGTAAGATGGCCTAATGGACTAAACGTCTGTATAGTCGCTCTTACCCGGTTTGGGAAGGAAAATAATGCAAACAAGATATATACCGTCGTTAGACAGGCTACGAATGATTTCCTAATGCAATCAAGCTAGGGAAAATTATGCTATTATGCTTTCAGCTGCAGCTTGTGTTTTTTCACTGGCGCCCTTAAAAACAGCAGCTTGCGAGTCATTCGAACTGAAGCTTCTAGGTTTACGATTACATTTTTAACTGTTGCTAAATTACAGATTGTACGAAGCGGCTAAGAGACCAACTAGAATCTCGAAGAGTACCATCTCTGAAAAATTAACTGGAAGATCTAGAAACAACTCCACAGTGAGATTATTCATTCTGGCGTGCATGTAGAACCCTGAAAAGACCAGCCAGACGAACTTCTCCATTACGAACTTCTTGTGGAGGCTGGCCAAGAAATGATACCGATATGATACTGTTTGCTGGTCATTTAAAAAACGAGTTTACTCCAATTATCTCGACTGATATAGCTCAGCTGCCCCCTATCGATATTAGTCCGGCAATTATCATAAGGTTTGAGCTTCGAGATATTTAACTCCAAGAAAGCTCCTGCAATTGATAAAACCAGTAACAAGATGTTATTTGAATTGCCCCGTATAGCCCAAAAAATTATTCTTTTTGTTTTTAATGCCATTTTACGTATTGAGTACTTTCCTAGTGATTGGACGATTTCTTTGATTACTATGATACCTAAGCCTGGAAAAGACCACACCAAGGTTGAATCATACAGACCTATAAGTCTTTTATCAAACATATCAAAACTGTTTAAGAATATGAATAATTAAGTTGAACCCAATTCTGAGGCCGAAAGGTTGTATTCCGAACCATCAATTTGGATTCAGAAAACAACATAGTACGATCCAACAAACACACAGATTAGTAAATGTAATTAAAACGACCTTTGAAGAAAAAAATACTGTTCTGTACTTTTTATCGACGTTTTTAAAGCATTCGACAAGGTATGGCACGAAAGCCTTATATACGAGTTAAAGCTGAACTTGCCCAAAAACTTCTATATGCTCATAAAAAATTATTTAACTGATCGAAAGTTCATACTAAAAGAAGGAGATTTTTAAGCTCGCCTCGGCTCATTAAAGCTGCAGTTCCATAAGGTGGTATTTTGGGACCAATTTTAGCACCCAAAATAGCATCACAACATTTACAAGACCACATAATCAATTTGGATTGAATGAACAAAAATGCTATCATACAACTTTCACACTGCGTAGGGACTCTATTCGCCCTATTCGCATAAATAACCAAGTGATGCCTCAGCTTTCAGACGACAAATACTTTGGTATACATCTTGATCGTCGCCTTACTTGGAAAAGCCACAAAGATTTCAAGTTAACACAAATTAAGTTAAAAGCAGTCCAACTAAATTGGCATAAACTCTACCCTCAACTTAGATTGCAAACTTTTACTGGACAAGTCGATCCTCAAACCAATTCAGTTATGGGGCACTGCCTCAGCTAGCAATATAGAAAAATCCAAAGGCGCCAAAATAAGATACTACGAATGATCAAAGTTGATTTCTGGTTATCAAAAACTCTAAAATCAGAAATAGCGAATCATGAGGTAACGTACATGAAGAAGCTTAAAATTCACCAAATCCTTTGGCGCGTAGCATTCTTAATGCACCTGGTTAAATTTAAATCAAAAGAAAAGATACTGATTTTCTTGGCCGTACATTAGAGGGGTGATCCGTAAATTATTTCAATAATCGTGAAACATACATTATTTTTGTCTAGAACTGGCTGGAATTATTAAAATAAAATCTTATTTTATTGTTGTCATACCTTTCGATGAAGACCGTCGTCACTGGCTGTTGTTTTGGTACGTTTGTAGTAAAAACATAATTTTCAAGCTGCGTTTAAAATAGTTCTGGAGAGTTAGTATTAGCGGTTTTAGTATAAATAGTAATGGGTTTAGGTAATTGTTCATTAGGGTGTGTTTATTTAAATGGTGAAATGATTGCTACCTCTTATATTTATGTGAGGTCAGTTAACATTTAGTATTTTCATCTTTTATTGTTATCTAGGTAAGTGTGTCCGTTTGTAAGTGTTTTTCGTTTGTTAGACTGTTTCAGTAGTTTTACTTATAGTGCATTTACATTACACCGAAATGTAGTGATGCAAATAAAAAATACTGCCTTTTATTTGATAAACTAAACAAAGAAATATTTGCGAATGGTTAAAATTGTTAAAAAAAAATTAACAAGGGTTTCAAGAGAATTTTAATAAAATTGAAATTTAAGTTGAACAAAATAAACGCAGTAAATTGTAAAGCGGCATATAGACCGTCAATCGCGTCTTGTCAGCTCAGCGCGTTGAGAGAGAGTGTTTAGCATTTACATGATCAAGCGAAGATTGTCAAACATCATTATACAACAGACACTGAGCAGTGAGGTTCTTATTTAAGATGGGGCGTGAAGTAGCTGCTGCTTTATTAATTGATGAATTATAGGAAGACGACAATCAGAAAAGAGTACGAAACGAATTTGGACAATGGAATTATTTAGAGAATTATAAACAACGGCATTATGACTATATTTTTTATTTATTCTTTTGTTTCCAATTAATTATTTTAAAAAATTTATTGAAAAAATACAAATATTCTTTATATTATTTTTGCAAAAGAACACCTTTCGGCAATATTGAATTTCTTAGTATCTGGTCAAAGTTATGCCTCATTAAAATCTCTTTAATTCATACTGTGTGAAGGGATAGGAAAATGTAATAATGTATGTAATATTTTATTTATACAGAAACAAAATTCAAAGTTTCGAACAGTTCCGTGTAATACATTTACTCCACGGTTATCTTTTCTCTATCTTGAATAGTTTTCAGTACTTTATTTTCAATGCACCGCCAATCCTTTTTAATTATGCCTGTTTAGAAGCTAAGCTAAGAAAAACATTTTTCCAACTTCGTTATGGGATTTTCCTTTATAATAATTGAAAAATACCAATTAAATAATATTTTTGCTAACTCGTCTACATACCATTTTTTAACTTGAATTTTGGCAATCAATATTTCCATATAAACCCACACACAATAATTACATAAATGAAATATTTTAAAAATAAACTCTAATAAAAACGCTTTACTTACATTACCATACATAGAAACTAACCCACATGCAAAAACAATAAATTCTCTTAAAAACAAGCGCTCTAGCCTAGACATATTTACTCCTCGCTTACAAAAATACAAATGAAATTTACACTGTGGTTGACAAACATGCATTTAGACGAGCTTGATGGCGTGACGGCTAACACAAAATATCAAAAATTTTTGATTTCCATCCAGGGCGGCTGACAAACACAAATTTAGTTCGTTTTCACGCCACGCTGACAAGCCGCGATTGACCGTCTAAAAGCGGCATTTGGACTGTCAAACGCGGCCTATGAGCATGGTCTGATGAGAGAGAGAGTTTAGCATTTACATGATCAGGCGAAGTTTGTCAAACATCATTATACAAAAGACACTGAGCAGTAAGGTTCTTATTAAAGATGGCGCGTGAATTAGTTGCTGCTTTGGTAATTCATGAATTATTGCAAGGCGACAATCAGAAAGAAACGAATTTGGGGAAAAAAATGGTTTGCTAAAAGACAAAAATGATCCCACACAAAATTATTGAAAGAATTAGAAATAACGACACCTGATGATTATAAAATTTTTTTAAGAATGGATACTGCAGTTTACAAAGAATTGTTGGAAATAATTACGCCGTTCATTGAAAATAAAAATACAAATATGAGAGCATAGCTGCCAGATTTGACGATTTATCGTTATTTTGACGATTTTGGATTCTAAAAATAACATAGTGACGATTTATACCCCAATTTTGACGATTTTAAATAATTTTTTAAAATTTTTGTAATTATTTATTTTAAAAAATTAAAATAATTTACTGAATTTATACTGTTAAATCAAACCTTGAACTCAGCACAGCTCTTGCAAAATAACAACAATGGCTTGTTAATAATAAAATTTGTCTGTCATTCTTTGGCACTGTTTTCTTCTTACACTTGTCTGAAACTTCCAACATCGGTAGAAACTTTGCAAAGAAGGTGCAATCAATTTGATAATATTTTAAGTCTATTAGAAATAAAACCAAAATAATTCTTGCAAAAAAAACCGACTTCAAAACAGATAGAAGGGCATCAATTCTAAACTAAAAATGTAAGAAATAATCTGTAAGAATTAGATTTAAACCAAATAAAAGATGCGCCAAAATTAGAGGGAAAAAACTAAAGACTATGAGAATGTCAAGCCTCTCCCTATTACTGTTCAAAAGTTAAGCTATTTTCACCAGCATCCGTATTTTATGGGCACACTATTCAAGCCTCCCTCAAAGATAGGGTCACATAGATAAATAACATCACCTATTCGGACACCCTTTAATTTACAATTTTAAATTAAAGACCTGCTGTTATAGAGAACTTGGCCACAAAGATTCTTTGTAAATTTCAATTATCAGTTTATAATGGTTCAAAAGTTTGGCGATATATATCAAATTACATGAACTATTGGGACACCCTTTACATTATAATTCCAAATATTTATACTTTTTATTATACCAGAGAAAAAAGTGGACGTTCTGGCTAATTTTCAAGTGTTTGTGTTTAACGGTTCAAAAGATATATATCAAATTACATAATTTATGGGAACACCCTTTAATTTCTAAATTCAAATTGAATACTTGCTATAGTGGACTTTTCAATAAAGGATCCTTGTAAATTTCAGCTGTATGTCTATAACAGTTCAAAAGTTTGGCCACATACATAGAATTACATTAACTATTGGGACACCCTTTTATTTTCAAATTCAAATTTTACACCTTTTGTTATAGCTGACTTAGCAATACAGGTTCTTTGTAAATTTCAGCGGTCTGTGTACAACTGTTCAAAAGTATGGCTATATACATCAAATTAATTGAACTATTGGAGCACCCTTTCATTTAAAATTTTGAATATTTATACCTTTTATTACAACGGTGATAGAAGTCGACATTCTGTAAAATTTTCAAGGTTTTGTCTATAACGGTTTAAAAGATAGGCCCAAATAGGTCAAATTACGTCACCTATGGGGACTCCCTTTAAATTTTAAATTTATTTTTTTTTAACTTTCTGCTGTTGGGAACTATAGCGATACGCAATTTTTTCAAATTTTAATTTGGTGCCCTTTACGGTTCTTAATACACGTAAAAAATATGTATGTTGTATGGGGACACCCTTTAATTTTTAATATAATGAACTGTTTTTAAAACGGGACCAACTTGAATGCATAACCTTTCAAATAAAGAAAAAAATCGGTTCAGAAATGGCTGAGGTTTGCGGTTACATACATAAAAAAAGCAACATTCAGACGAATAGATAACCTCCTTCTTTTTTGAAGTCGGTTAAAAAGGTTGTCAGACGCGTTGGTAATTTCTAGAAGCTGTTGATGTAAGAATTTAAGAGATGTACGAACATTTAAAGACCGTAAATATTTTTTTTTTTTTTGATTTGCATGAAATATTGATAATATTGACACACCTAAGTTCATTTTGTTTTACCTTAGTTTTCCAAAATATATTTTAAGAATTAATAACAACGTACATAAATAAAATGTTTCAAAGCGGGAGTACATACATAGATTAAAAATTTATATAATGAAATGCAAAATTGTTGAAAATTGTAATGACCAACTTTTAACTTTTAAAAAAACTAATTTGCTTAAAACTGAAAACTTTTATTTAATGGATTATCAGGCCTGTTCTGAAAATCACTTTTTATCAAAGTGATTTGAAATCACGTAAAAGGTGTTCTACATACAAAAAATTTTTAAATCACGTGATTTTAAATCGGTTAGGAAAGTGTCTGTGATTTCAAATCACTTACTTATTTTTGCGAGTTCTTTGTTGTTAATTTTATAACAAACTGCTGTAAGAAATAGTATGAAGTGTTCTTTTATGATTTTTGTAGTTAAATTACGTAATATTATAAGAAAAATATGAAAAAATTGTGCATTTTTGAAGACTCTTCTTTTGCAGTAACATTTTATAAAAAAAAAATTGTGTTTTTCCGCTTCTTTTTAACTGTCAGCAGATTAAGTGTTTAGAAAGTACATCTAATCTTGCCAAACTTAAAAATTGCAATAGTTCCGTAAGTAAAGCCTTAAAACGCCCATTTTTTATACTGCTTTCATTTTAAACCTTTTGGGGTCCACAATGTTACCCTAGACCCTTCAGATTACTTTTATTTTGCGTATTACGTAATTTTTAATCAAAAAAATAATAAAAATCAGCAATTTTCTTGTGGTTTTACAATTTAAAATCACTTAAAAAAATAAAAAATTATGTGATTTACAGAACAGGGTAAAATAAAACACGTGATTTTAAAACGGTTCGTGATTTAAAATCACGTGATTTTCAGAACAGGCCTGTATAAAAAAAAACAGAGACATTTCTCTACATAAAATATTTTTTGAAAATTTTGTTGCTGGTACAGTTAGTAATCAAAATGGAATACAAAACAAAAAAACTTTAGAATGTTTGTCTGTCCATATGTCTGTTTGAGTCTATTTGAGTTCGCATCACGTAAAAACTACTGGATGAAAATTTTGTGAGGTACCTGTGTATATCGGTTCAAATATAGAGAAAAAGTAGTGGAAATACGCAAATTTAACGATGTAAAGGTAATGCAAACTTAATAGTACCTTTTATTTTTGAAATTTTAGAATTATTTATAAAGCCTTAGTTCCCGATTACCTCACAGCTAGTTTTATATAATTGTGTTACTTTTTATATAGAGCTATGTGATCAGATATTATCAAGACTTGATATTGAAAATAAACTAAAAGTATTAGGCCAAATTAATCTATTTAATATAATTAATGAAGAAAAAACTTGGTTTTCTAAAAATTAGAAACTGAATCCAGGCAATTAAAATTATTAGACCTAAAAAATGTGTTCTGATGAAAACACAAACTTATCAAAAAATATGAGAGTTTCAAATGAGGGTTTCTAGTTTTTAGTTTGCAATTTTGATGTGTGGAAAGAGTATTTAGGTAAATAAAAATAAGACTAAAGTAAGAAAAATCTCTGTATTCATAAGAATTCCGTTTTATTACTAAGATTTGTTTATTTAAGAGATTTATGATATGTTTTGCCTTTAATAAAAAATGTTTTATTTGTAAAAAAGGCCTTTGACATTTTTATGATGATTTCAATAAGCTATTTTGACGACAATGACGATTTTTACACAAAAATATGACGATATTACCTATAAAAAATCTGGCAGCTATGTATGAGTGATGGTATTTCTGCAAATGAACGCCTTTCGGCAACATTGTATTTCCTAGCAACTGGTCAGAATTATACCTCATTAAAATATCCAACTTATATGAAAAATACCAATTAAATAATATTTTTGCTTATTCGCCTACCTGCCATTATTTGATTTGAATTTTGGCAACAAATTTTTCCATATACATACATACATGTGCATGTACATAAATAAAATATTTCATAAATAAACTCTAATAAAACCCTTTACATTTATTATCATCCATAAAAACCAATTACATGTAATACTATACATAATAATTCTTGCAAAAAAAAAACCGACTTCAAAACAGACAAACTTAAAATCATGTTTCTTTAAGACGGTAACTATTGCGACACCCTGTAATTTCCGGATTCAAATTTTATACTAGTTATAGCGTTCGTAGCAATACAGGTTAATTGTAAATTTCACCCGTCTTTGTAACGGTTTAAAAGTTTGGTCATATACATCAAATTACATAAACTATTGCGACACCCTGTAATTTATAATTTTAAATATTTATACTTATTTTAACACACATAGTAATGGACATTCTGTCTAATTGTTAAGTGTTTGTCAATAACTATTTAAAAGATAGGGTCATATATATCAAATGACGTCACCTATTGGGACACCCTTTAAATTCAAATTTTAATATAAATACTTGTTAAAGAGAACTTTGTCATACAGATTCTTTGTAAAATTTAACTTTGTGTCCATATACATCAAATTACATCAACAATAGGGACACCCTTTAGTTTCCAATTTTAAATATTTATACTTGTTATACCAGATATAGTAGTGAACATTCTGTCTATTTTTCAAGTGTTTGTCTATAACGGTTCCACAGATGAGGACATAATGGTCAAATTACATCAATAATAGGGACACCCTTTAATTTATCCAAATTTTATACTTGTTGTAATAGCGGACTAAGCAATATAGGTTCTTTGTACATTTCAACTGTCTATCTATAACAGTTGAAAAGTTTGGCCATATATATCACTTTTACATTAACTATTGGGACACCCTTTAATTTCCAAATTCATATTTTACACTTGTTATTTTAGCGGACTTAGCAATACAAGTTCTTTGTAAATTTCAACTGTCTGTCTATAACGGTTCAAAAGTTTTGCCATATATATATCAAAATAAACCAACTAATGGGACACCCTTTAATTTCTAATTTTAAATATTTATACTTATTATAACAGACATAGTAACTAACATTATGTGCAACTTTCAAGTGTTTGTCTATAACGGTTCAGAAGATAGGACCATAATGGTGAAATTACGTCACCTATGGGGTCACCCTTTAATTTTTAATTTTATTTTTTAATTACATTTTGTTATTGGGAGCTATAGTGATACGCACTTTTTTCTAATTTTAAATGGGTGACCTATAAAGTTCATAATACACGTAAAAAACATGTATGTTGTATGGGGACACCCTTTAATTTTTAAACTTTTAAACTGTTTTTAAAATGGGACCAATCTGTAGCCATAACCTTTCTAATGGCGCAAAAATTTTTAAAATCGGTTCAGAAATGACCGAGTTATGAAGGCACAAACATACAAAAAAAAAAAAAAAAAAGCAACACACAGACGAATTGATAACCTCCTTCTTTTTTGAAGTCGGTTAAAAACCAACGCACATGCAAAAAAATTCTCCTAAAAACGTGTGCTCTAGCCAAGACATCTTTACTGCTCGCTTACAAAATAACAAATGAAATTTACACTGTGTTTGACAAACACGCGTTTAGACTAGTTTGATGGCCTGTTGGCAAACAATATCAAAAATTTTTGATATTCATCCAGCGCGGCTGTTAAACACGAATTTTGGTCGTTTACACAAGTTTGATGGCATGCCATCCAACGGTGCTCACAGTCCGCGTATGACCGTCTAAATGCCGCTTAAACAAAAGGCCATACATATTCTACAGGGAAAGATTTCTTGCGTTAGCTTGAATTTTTGTGGGAGAGAGAAGAGAAGCAAAATTAGTCTGAGGACCTCTCTCTTCCACAAAAAATAAGGCTTGCGCAAGAAAGCTTGCGTTATGGAAATATGGTCTAATCTAATGAAATCTTCTTTTTGAAATCACGCTAATGTCAAACAATACCGTGTAAACGATTTAGATTTTGAGAAAGACTTCAAAAGAAATCTAATAGATTTCGCTGTAATATAAATGCGCTATTAGCAAAAATAATTTTAATATTTCAAATATTTCTTTTAGACGCTACTGAACACCTTAATATTTTCCACTTTAACAAACAAATTACACAAATACGTTTTCGCTTAAAATAATGTGAAGTTTTATATGTAGCTCCTTGTTTTCGATTTAATTATGAGTATATTATGAATTGTTTAATTTAATTTGTAAATAAATTTATTATTATTTTCTGTATCAGTCTGTAAGGATTTTAAATTAAATAAATAAATTAAAAAAACATATTTTTAGGACTGGTTTTTGAAGGTAATACTTTTATATAAAAATTATTAATTAAAGCGCTTATTTTAAATTTGTCTTAAGTTAGCTTTCGAAGTACGTTTTTCGATTTTGAAAATTAAACTTAAAAACTTTTTTGTAAAAGTTTAAAAATTGTTTTGAAAATAATGAAAATTATTTTGACCTTTTTAATATAATTCATAAAGTATAAGATTTAAAATAAGATTGTCTTAATATACAAAAATCCGATTTAAAGTAATAATAAAGCAAAAGCTTTTCTGCGATTCTGTAAAATAAAAAAAATGTAGGCAGGCTATATATGCATGTATAATACGACTACTTTCCTAAGAAAATAAATTATTTATATGTATTTTTGAACTTGAGGTCAAACTTTAGAGCGGTCCGTACATAAAACACTTATTTTTCATCTTAAAAAATATATTTGTGTAACAAAGCTAAATTCATTAATATTTGTCATGTTTCTAAATGTATAATAATATTTTTGCACATTCATACAACTGGTTGCATGTAATATATGTACATATATACATATTTACATCCATACATATGTATATACGTATGTATGTATGTATGTATGTATGTATGTATGTATGTATGTATGTATGTATGTATGTATGTATGTATGTATGTATGTATGTATGTATGTATGTATGTATGGATGTATGTATGTATGTATGTATGTATGTATGTATGTATGTATGTATGTATGTATGGATGTATGTATGTATGTATGTATGTATGTATGTATGTATGTATGTATGTATGTATGTATGTATGTATGTATGTATGTATGTATGTATGTATGTATGTATGTATGTATGTATGTATGTACCCATATGTCAGGTAAAATCTTTAAAGGGGATAAAAATTAAAAGCACAGGACAAGATAACGACGTTTGCAGATATTAAGAACGTAAGTTAAGAAATGTCACTCATGTCAACATAAGGGTTACTATTCGGTTTTCTTAGTTTGGCTGTCTTCAATTTCCTGCTTTGCCTCACATGTCATATAAACTGACTACAAACGGTGATCCCATGATCCTTTGTTTCAATACCTCTTTTAATTTTCAAAACTGAAAACTAAAAGCTGAAGTAAGTAAAAAAAGAACTGAATAAGAAAAATGATCTTTCATCTTTTGTTCGGATATGTATAATCGAAGCTTGTAACCATACCTGAGAAAAAATAATCCGTTGCTTTAAAAAATGCCAGTTGTGCAAACAGTGGCGAAAAGGTTAAATCACAATGCATACGAGTATAAGGGTTATATTCCAATTTAAAAATTTTGTTGTGTCATGAAAAGAATGTATGATTGCATGTTCATATTGAATTTTTAAATTCAATTAAAAATTTATGATGATCACGTAGAGCGCTAATGACACGTATTTCCCTAAAACTTATACTCGTACATACATTCATATGCACATGAACATGCATATATAAATTTATACTCGATATTTTTAATATTGTATTTATAGGTAGGTACATGTCAAATGTTTATACAATCTAACGTATGTTAAATAAGTATCTTTTTTTATAGGTACAAGGCAGGGCAGATACATGTGTGTTCGTTTATAAAAGGGACTGTACTGCCAAACAGAAAGGGATTAAATTTGCTAAATATTTTAACCCCTTTCTTTGGGTTGATTAGGCAAATGTGAAAATTTTGTAAAATAAATTTTAAAGATCATAAATCTGTTTTAATGCATTCCTATTTATCCATACAATTCTAATGCATATGCATAAATTGCTTACCGAAAATAAATGCGAACGCACATGCCCAGCAGTTCTAGATACATATGTATTGTATATGTAGCAAAAACATGCTTAAGTACATAACGACTTAATTCATATTTTATTCCAAGTAATCATACAAGTAGTGTTTAAAACTAACGCCATTCGAAAAAAGAAACAGACTAGAAATAAAGTATCGTTAGCAGGGTATCTTTCAAATTCACGAAAGCTTAACTTCTTTCTACGACTGCTGGATAAGTATTAATACACAACCACACATACTTAATTGAATCGCATTCAATTACTTACAGACAACTAGTTTTTAAGGGTTTATTTTTACCAATGCACATTTGATAAATTAATATCGGTATTTGCGATCATACAAGCAAATGTAGTAGTTTGTCCTTTTTCCTGTAAATCATTGTTGAGGTGAATCTTCGTGCCACATTTTAAGATAATCAAAGTTATTTAAATAAGACAAAAACATAATATAAATATAAAGCACTTTTAGATTGATGATAATTGTACATTTTCAGCATTTTCAAGTGTCACGAGATCTAAGATATGAACAGCAATTGAGTTTAAGCAACTGTACGGGACACCCAATTCCTGGGCTTTAAATCCTGACAAATTCTTTCATAAACAACCCTTTTTATCCTAAAAAAGAATTGAAGTTGGCATGTAAATTACATCTTGAATTAATTAACATTAGTTAACATAAATTAACATTTAGCTTTCCATCGCAAGAATATACTAAGTTTCTCAATAAACGGGCATATGTAGTTTCGTACTACGTAACTAATCTCAGTACATAATTTAAACAAAGGATTGAACATGAACTTTTCTGAGAGAATTAGTGGCATTAATGTATATATGTATGTAAGTAGTTCCATTCATTTTTAAAAGAACATCAATGAGATGGTCCGCAAATTTTTGCTTAGCATTAGTGGACTTAATTAAGAATATTTTTTTACATTTAACATATTACATGATATTGGGGTCGGTTGAGGAAAGTTGAAGATAATATTGTTATATATTAAAAATTAAATATTTATCATATAGTTGACCTGTTTTTAGTTAGCAAATATAGTTTTATCTTATTTTGGCTCAAGGTCTAAATTAATAAAGAACTTCCTTCCTTTTGTTTAATGAAACTCAGTTATTATTAATTTAAGTTTATTATTAATTGAAATATTTATTTTCAAAAAGGTTCCAATATTTCGACTAATATCGTTAGTCATCATCAAGGATCAGAATAAATAAAATGAAAAAATACTGAGTACCCAAATCTAATTAGACGTTATTAGACAATATTACTTGAAAAATATTCAACAATTATCACAAAACTAAATTATCACAGCATCCAAGTTTTTGTAATCAAACATTTAAACTGAAAATTATTTCGATTTCTTATATTTATTTATTATTCGTCTGTATATGTGAGCATATTTCTCCGTATCTTGTTTGTAGTTTAATCTCTTCTCATTTGGGACATTTATTATATGTAGCATCTCCAACGTGAATCTCTTCATATTATTATTATCTTCTTGTAGAATTCTCACATTTTTAAAATTCGGCTTATGATTTGTCGTGGTACAGTGGGCAGCAAGTGCTGTTTTATGTTCTATTGGTTTGTCAAGTATTTTTAGGTCCGATCTGTGGGATGTAATTCTTGTCTTAAGTTTAGTCTGAAAATTATTTTGATTTCTTATATTTATTATTCCTCATTATATATTATCGTTATATATTTTATACAGGAAGCTTGAAAAGAGAAATTTGACAGAGTATGCGAAGGCAAAATAACAGGAACTGTTTTGGCACCGATGCTAATAGAAATTCTAAAATTAGTCGTACAAGAATAAAGTTATCGCAATACTAGTTGTTCAAGCGACGTCGTAGATGACCTGACAATATTTTGTACGATTCTGTTTTTAAAATAAGTATTGGATTACTTACTAAATGTATATAAAAATCTAAAATGTATTAAAAATCTAGATGTTTTAGAGTTCTCTAAATAATGTTTAAGATTTTCCGCTGTCAAAAAAATGTGCTGCCAAGTTTGCAGTACCATTGAATCGGTAAAATTGCGTACTTTCGTACCCAGCAAAAAATACTGCTTGCCTGGAAGCAACTTTGTAAGGGAGACAATATTTTAGAAGCATTAAATATACATAATTTTTTGTAAAAATCTTTGCTAATAAAAATCTTTGCCTTACATTTTCGGAATCTTTACTACTTAAATAATAGGGTGTTCCCATATTACTATTACTACGACAACAATAACAAGTACAAAAAAACTACTTAAATGCCCTATTTGAAAATTACGTAGTATGTGTGTTGCTATATAAAATACATATTTTGGTGAATATAGCTAATGCTTTAAACCGTAATAGGCAGACCCTTGAAATTTACACAGTGTCTGTACTTCTATGCCTGCTACAATAGAAATATGAAATAAACAAATAAAAGGTGCGACTAAAGGGTATAATGTTTGTTTTTTATTTCTTTGAATATTGCTACTTTGGCATACATATGTACATTTGTTTTGAGCAGGGTTCAGAATTTTTCATTTATGAGCATTAAAATTTCAACATGTATGATATTTCTCATATTTACTTTGGAATAGAAAGGAAAAAAAAAATTAATCACCACACTCATAAACGAACGCAGTGAATGAGCATTTCGTTACTCTGTTTTTAAAGTAGATTTTTTCAAAAATTATTAAAATGCATGTTTAATACGTGATATCTTAAATATTCTGTAATACATACATTTTTCAAATAATTTCGGAATAAAACTCATTTATGCAATACCCCTGCATTTTTTAATAATAATTTTGTTTTCCGATTTGAACATGAACAATGTATGACTCTATCCAAAAGTTTTAGAAAAAGTAAAATCTATACTTTTAATAAAACTGTAACAGGACCATTTCTGCACATTTGAAAATTTTATTGCTAGTGCAGTTAGTAATCGTAATAGAGTACAAAACATAAATTTTATATATTTTGTCTGTCTGTCTGTCTGTCTGTCCGTATGGCTGTCTGTGTTCGCATCACGTTAAAACTACTGAATGAATTTTAATAAAATTTTGTGAGGAGGTACCTTAGTATCTTGATTCAAATGTAGGGTACTTTTTAGCCATTTAAATGTACTGTCCATATAAATGTACTGCAAAATTGACAGCAACTTTTATCTTTGAATGCGGAATATTTTAAACACTATTTGCAGGGATGGCTACCTCCATATAAAGAAAATATATAAACGATAAATCAAGTATTATAAAATAAGAGTCTTGAAATTTGGTGCGGACTATTTTCAAAGCAAAATCGAACAAAATATTTTCAATTTTATTGATAAAATAAACATTAGAGGTAAAGGCAATACTAAGACGTCAGCACAGTTGATCAAAATACTGCTTGGAACCTTATCAGGACCAAAACTGTAGAATAATTTGAGATTTTTCTTAGAAATAACGATTACTTTAGGTTACGTTTCAAATTATTTTACATTTTTTTAAATGAACTCTGTTACAAGCTTTATTTATCGTAGTATATTCTTCACCACTAACAAAATATCTCAAATGGCCAAAATAATTTGTTGTTATATTTAAGCTTTATAATTTTCGCTCGAAATAGTTGTTGTTTGCTCCAAAAAGGCTACTTAAATTAAAAGAGGTCCACATATATTGAATATTCATTGAAGAAAATATCGAAAATATTACAGTAACTGTTAAACTTAAAGATAGCGTATGATAACAGAAAGAAGTTCGTTGAACATATAGTAAGTAGTTGGTCTGTTTGAAAGAAGATAATTTTTTACTAACGAAATGATATGAGATAACTGAGCGCGGCTTTGCTAATGGACTTTGTTAACTCTTCAAAGTTACTTAAATTTTCACGACATCTATCATTATTCCCTCTTCAGTTGTAGTTTTAATACGCATCTTAAACTAGGCAGACAAACTTGTAGTCTAAGTCGTTTTTGTAGCACCGAAACCAAAAAAGGGGTTGATAAATACAATATTTGGAGGAAATAAAATATAAAATACTTATTTGAAGATATAATTTTTATCCAAAATTTCACGGAATTATCAAATTGCCCTCGTATGTATGTTAATGTTTCCACATTTCGTTAAGGATCGTTGTATTAAAAATAAAAATATTTAAAATCTGAAGTTTACTTTTTGGTGTTTTCCATTAATTTAGTATGTGTTTACCAACTTGAATAACAAAAGGATCATGCCGAATGGCAGATATTAAAATGTACTTAGGATAAATTGGAGTTTGGTGACGATGCTGAATGTGATATGCTGAATGTATATAAAATATACATATTTACTTTCAAATAAGCATAAATGTAAATACACGTGAAACCTGTGCAAATAAAATTCCGTTGTAAGTAAAATATTACAAACAAAAAAAAAAAAAAAAAAAAAAACAAATATGTACGTAACATTTGTGTTTCTTAGAAGATAAAGAGCGATGAAATTATCATGTTTTTATATTGTTAAGAGGATCTTTCCTATTTATTTGAAAAATATCGCGTGGTAACAGACCAAGCAAAACGTAAGCGCATATTGACGGAATGAATGAAATGGAAATCTGTGGATTATCCAAAGCGCACACAAAAGAGTTTTCAATGGATAAGCAGCGAGATATGAAAAAAATTAATGTCACAATATCGAAGCATGTACTACCAATGTAGGTGGTGTGCGGACACAATTAGGTGACATTATTACACATAAATTTAAGTACATTTACATAAATCAAGATTCTATTTTGTAGTTATGAATAAAAGAGGGAAGTAGTAAAAGTGCTTTCAATCAACAATCTCCATTGTGAATAATTCATGATTACATGAAAACTCCTCTACAAAGGCTATGACATATCTGAAGCCATAAATTGATTAGATTGAAATTCATTTGTGATGTTGTACAATTAGTCAAATGTCCATTAAAAATGCAAAACAGTGATAAATGGCATCAAAAACTTACCTTGCCTTCCTTCATCATTATCGAAGTTACATACATACATATATTCAAAATGGCGCAGTGTTTAATATTTCGAGTATGTGGGGTTGGTAGGTGGTCGTACAAATATGTTTTGCTTTTAAATCTTTAGGGTTGTATACTGACATTTTACTCATTCTCTTATATGTATTAATGTTTGTTATACGGGGTAACAAACAACTTGCTGTCCAGTACTACATAACAAGGGTCATTATATGCTTGTGTAAATATGTTTGTTCGTTTTGCTTAAATGGACGTTTTCCACCCTCCACAACAGTATGGCGTTTTAAATTTATTGATTTATAAAAAATTTTTATTTTTGTATTTTTATTTAGTTATTTAAAAAATACAATCAGACTGTAAAAGCATATTTTGGACTAAAACATTTTTTTGGCATTTTTATTTGTTAATGACAGCCCGTTCAGGCTGCCACGAAATTAAGTAATTTTGTGATTTCGGCCGAAATCAAGTTGAAATTACGTAATTTCGCATATATTTTACCATTGCCCAAATTAACAAATTCTACTTAATTTCGTCGAAATTAACTTGAAATTACGATAGACAACGCTGGTTTTGTAGAAAATGCTACTTTTTTTGTAACCATGACCATATATATTTACAACCTAGAAAGTTTGAGGGTGCTGTAGCTTAAGTGGTTAGCTACTACTAAGCAATGGTCACGAGTTCAAATCTCAGCCGTAGCAACATGAATTTTTCTAATATTTATTAATTTTTCTTTATAATAATGCATATCACAGCACCCTCCTTAGCCGGTATTACCACATAGCACTAAATCGCCGGCGAAGTAAAATAATTATAAATTGGCTATGCTAGCTTCGAAATAATTCGCCTAAATAACACCAGAGGCGCTGCATAATCATAACGTGCAATTGCAGTTTTGCCAGAATCGAAGCTTTACTATCACTAACCATCTGTCTTATCTACTACTATCCCTTTCCAAAGGAAGTACCACAGTTAATGTAGGCATTTCTGCCTGAGTGGTACTTCTCTTTTTAGAGAAAAAAAAAAAAGTCCGTGTTGTTTGAAAAAAATTTAAAAGCCAAATGAAATAATGGAAATGTACATAATTCTACATTAATTTTGTTGTAGTGTTGTTTTTAATATTCGTGTATATTTTAAATCAATGCTAAAGTTTTGTGCGAAAGCTTTTAGCAAAAGAATTAAATTATACAAATGCAACTAAGCGTGATCAGCTGTTTGCGAAATTAACTCAAATGTCACAAAGCCCAGTATGAACACTTTAGATTTCGTTCGTAGTTTCAGCTGGAAATTACTTAATTTCGTGGCAGCCTGAATGGGCTATGAGAAAAGTATTGAAACCGAAAAAGAAAATTATATTAAATGTAACTTTCGCCTAGTCACCATTTGTTATCTTCAAAGTTCTGATTTCTATGCAAATTCATTTTTTTTTGGGAAAAGGAACAACTCTATGAATTATAAAATAAAAAGCAATTTAGCATAGATTTGTTGTTGCATATTTTGAACGTTTTGGTAATAAATGCATATTTACAATGAGGATCTATTTATGCTCTATTTATCCCCTTTTCTCTCTTATGTGTCTTAGTTTCAAAAACAGACAGATAGTTTTAAATACAGACAGTCATTTTCAAAAACAGACCTTTTATAACCGGTTCTTCAATTATTAGCGCACAAAATTACAAATAGATTTATAACATATTAGCGGTATTTAGTGTACTTCGCTACCCCCATTGCCAATAAATAAACATTCGTAAGTAAAAGCATAGCCAAAAACGTCGTTATTTCCAGACTAAACTATGTCAAGTTTTGCAGCTCTATAAATAGAGGATAAATACATTATATGGGAAAATCAGGTCCCCGTCCGTCACGCCCACTTTTACAGTCGAGAAAACTTGACTATGAACATTAATAAGAGATTTACCGATAGTCCCGCTGGATTCCCGCCAACGACTCTGGGTGCTTTCTGCAGACAAGCAAAATGCTTCCCAGAGGTAGTGTTGTCCTAAAAAAATACTGTACCTATTATAGTTCTCTTGGTACTCCATTAAAATGTATAATTCTATAAAAGGGACAGTAGGACCTCTGTTTCAATTATTTTATTCATCATTTTTGCTAGTCTATGTATAATAATAACTTGTATTAAAGTTTCCAAGTTAGTTCCCAAATAACATGATAATAAATATTGTTTTATATAGTCAAAACAATATTAAATAGGCAAACAACTGGTGTAGGCAAACAACTTGAGAGACATATGTATTTCTTCTTAATTCTCTGGTGTCCTATATGTCTAAATGAACCGTTATCGATGTGAACGCTTGATTAAGTGGCTAGTATTTGCCTCGCCCCTTTTTCTTTAAAATGAATCATCTAATTTGTAGTTAAAATCAAATTTATATGTATATATACTTTATATAAAGGTACCCATCCCTCGGTAATTACTCAGGAACAACGCTTTTATATATAATTTTAAAATTTATATGAAATTTTACAATTATTTTAGAGTTCTGTAAATATTATTTTTTATTTTTTACTGTCTTTCTGTGTTCGCATCACGTAAAAATAACTGGATGAATTTTAATAAAATTTTCTGAGGAGGTACCTTAGTATCTCGGTTATCTCAATTTCAAGAGAACAAGTAGTGAATTGTTATCTTGAAATTGAGATAATCGATAACGTGATGCGAATGCAGAAAGACAGACAAAAATTCCCAATATTGTAAGTAATAAAACTTTGCTATATCTCACCTTTGACCTCAATTATGTGAACGTTATATAAGTACATTAATCTTTATTTTCCATTCTTTCAACACTTTTCCTAGTGAAATGTGTGGCCCTGTAAATACTGCTGCTTGGAGCTTTCCTGAGTACTTAAAAAATCAGTGTATGCCCAAGTGCGGACTCGGCTGCTAGTTGGCATATCCGAAGTACACAACTAGTTCGAGGCAATATTAAATAACTTTATAACAGCTTATAGAAATGTTTGGGTATGTTTGTAAATTATTTATGCATATGCGATACATTGTCGAAATTGCAAAGAAAAAACATGGGTAAGGTAACCATAATCTAAAAGAAACATATTATAATTGAATTATGTACATATACATATGTATGTTTTTTAACTCACTTTATTTATTGTTTTTTTTCCTAATCGTAATAATAATCAAGAATTGTTTAGCGCGACCATATATTGTCACAAATAGTATAATATGGTTCTTTTGACCATATCACCCTAATGTTTTTCTTCGCGTGATCTCTTAGACACACCTATGAAAAGCGGAGAACAATAGCTTTTTCCTTAACGACCAAATCCATATGTTTGTTTAATATTTTGTAATTTAATTATTTTTAATTTCAAGCTTTAGGTCGTTAATTATTTTTATTTTCGATATTTCGCTACACCATTGTGTAGCATCGTCAGGAAAAATTTAAAAATTAACATTATCAAAATTACAATTAGTTTGGAGTCTGACAATGCTTTTTCGACAATATTGCCAGACGACAATTGTAAGTTCACACGATTCTTAGACGTTTTCTGTATATTTTTCTGACAACATTTCAAGATCTGACAATCGTCTGTACAGAGCTTAACATATTTAAAAAACTATTTTTGTCATAAACTTATAGAAAAAAATTTTAAATAACTACAAACAATTATTAAATTATTTCTTATTTACTAAATATCTGTAAATATGAGTTACATTATCTGTGTCTGCCTTAAAATTAATTCTCTGTGTGTATTAATAATTTGTAACATTTCTAATATGTAACGACGTTTACAATTGTTTTCTGAATTTAGTATTAATATTAATATTATTGTTTAAAACTGAGTCCAGCTGGCTAAATAAAGATCAAAAATAATTTACTGAGGCTTCTCTTCAAAATGGAAATAGGCAAAAATAGTATCTAGTCTGAAAACTAACAAGTAATATCGGTCAATTGTTACATCGTCTTACTTTTACAAATACTGCAGACAGGTGCAGTATTTGTAAAAGTAAAACATCCAAATATTAAATTTTTTCCACGTACCGTAAATAACAGTTATAAAAAAATTAAACTCAATAACTCTTTATGTTAGAGTCAACGGAGATATATACTGTCACATATTAATAGATTTGTATTGACAAGATCTTTCAAAATTTATGGTGATCTTAAAAAATCGATCTCAACTCCATAGCTAAGAGTTATTTTTCAGCGGAAAAATAAAAGCTCAAATGAAAATCTTAAAAAGATTGTTTATTTACATTTTTTGTGGGCAGATTTGAACGGATGCCACTCCATACTAGTTTAAGAGCATATAATTCTCTTTCACGCTTTCCTTAGTTGCAGGAACAAACTGTTGACTTTTTTTTTTGCCAATTTATGGATAATGTATTTTTTCCTCCCAGAGAAAAAATCATCAATTTCCAAAAAAACTTTTTTTCAACCCCAATTATTTTCTTCGTTTTCTTGTTCTGCTCTAAAATCGATGGAAATGGAAAACATCCGGTGAAGATCGTTAATCAAGCAATAACAAATTTAAAACCTACTTTTTTTTAGTGACGATTTATTCAATTGAAATTCAAAATTTTTGTCTTGTTTATCAATTTAAATAAAATTAGTTTTATTTTCTGACGAAAAAAATAAAACTCCTAAAAATGTTTTATTTTTACGATAAAGTAAAATTCTTTTTTAAAACTTTTATTTGAGTTTTTATTTTTGCTTTGAAATAATAATTGTTTTAGATGGATTTTTTTTACTTAATAATAAAAATAACTGTTATAAAATAATTTTTTTTAAACGATAACTGACTGTTATTTACGGTCCCTGATTTTTACTAATTTTCAACTCTCGTGATTAAAAAATGTGCCCCAAATGTATGCAAACGATTCAAATTTTTGATAACGACCACATATTCAATGAAAAATTTTAGAACGACTTGGAGAAATATTGAAATAATTAACACGATTCCATGGTCTTATAACACTGCTACTACGTTTATACGCAGGACTTATGTGCTGTTTATGTAACCCAATTGAACAATTCGGCTAGGAAATTTGTATGAAAAGCACTCAATTTTTTGAGTTATTCCTATACAAATTTTATAAACGTTTTGTTCAATTGGGTTACATAAACAGCACATTATTCACAAATAAAAATATTGCAAATAGAAAAATTTGCTGTATAAACAGTGAAGTAGTTTTTTTATTAGCAAATAGTTAACTCTCGAAAGCAATTCGTAATTAAGGACACTATTTGTGAATAACCCGTATGACGTTGCCATTTCTTTTAAATATAAAATGTATTGTGTGAATTAATTTAATAATGGAAAATTTGCTCCCACATTCAACATTAAAACAATTATTTAACAGTTAAGGAAACAGCACTAAGTAACACAAATATTAAACAAATAAAACTATTATTAAGTGCAGTGAGTTAATTATCTGCGAATAGGCTACGTATAAAGTGGTATGTGGGACATTAAAAGGCACCTGGGAAGTGGTAATTTTTTTCTTGTAGGTGTTGTTGAGTACAACAAGAATCTGTTTTTGAGAGTAACCGGTTTTCGTACCTTTATGCACATACATATGAAAGCCAGTAATTTAGTTTTTTAATGCCCTATCCTGCTTATAGGAACATAGGGCCGTAAAAAACATATACACCTTCTAATGGCGTATATGTTTTTTTAATACTTAACCTTGAGAAGTATGTACGAGTATGTGTGTATTTCTTCAGCACACAATTTGTGTTAAATTTTGTTCGGTATATTTAAAATTTGGCGATGTTTTTAAACAATATTTTGTAAAGGAACCGTTCTATTTATAAATTAATTTAAAAAATTTGTTTATTTATGAGTAAAATACAGTCCATTATAAATAGTTAGCTTTTGAGTCCCCTGGGGCTCTTCAGAAGTTAGTTATGTGATAACTCTGCCTGACAGGGTTAATAATTCTCTTATAACGGTCACCTGAATGGAAAAAAATTAAATACTTTTAAAATTATTGTGAGTGTCATAATTGTTTTGTAAAACACCTCAGTTTGCCAATATTATTGAGTTTAGTACGAAAAAATAAATCATAAATACATTTTTTTAGATTGAAGTTGATTGTTGATCAACTGGGATTGTAAGCAAGAAAACAGCCGGTTTATATTCATACATATATTCATCTTTGCTACACTGTTAACAAAACTATTGATATATTGTGGAATTATTACAGAACTTAAAAATTAATACATAAAACATTAATGATTACTGCATTAAATATTAACAAATAATTTCTCCTTTATTATTTTAATTTACAACATTAAAATTTAGTTGACTTGCTTTTTAAGATTTACCAGTTGGCGGCACTGACATAAAACAAGAACAGTTGGATCATTTTTATAAAGCAAAATTTCGACGATCGATAAAAAAAACACTGCCCTAGTCAGAATCGTTCTGGCTGTATTATATATATCTATACATATAATAAAGTAGTAACTCATTTCCTGTCTGTCTGTCTTTCTCACGTACTCGATGGATTTTCACCAAATTTTGTGAGTTAGTAGTTAGTATCCTGATTCCAATATAGGAAATATCTTATTTCCAAGAGAAAATGGAGAAAAAGTACGCCGATTTTTTTTTATCGATTTAAAGGGTCTTCATACTTTTAGGCATATTTTATTCTTTTTTTATAAGCACGGTTGCGAAACAAATTGCGCAGTTTTAAAATAATCACAAAATTAATTGAAAGCGGGATATTATAAACACAGTTGCGCTACAGATGGCTCTGTTTTAAAATAATGACAAAATATGAATTACTTACTTCCAAAAAGCCAATTGAATAAAATTTGTATTTTATTTGTATTTTTACTTTGTGGATTATTAAAATTTTTTAAACACATTTTACTGAGCTTTACAATAATTTTTAGAATTTTATATTAATTTTAGAACTTTATCTAGGGATAAATACGTAGAATTCTGAAAATTTGGTGTAGATTACTTCAAAGCAAAATCGAACAAAATATTGGCAGGACGCACACAACGTGTATGGGCGCAGCTAGTACATATATAATATTATACATATGTATATGGTGTAGCTTAGGTAGTTAGCACGTCTTCGACCAAGCACCTAATTTGGATTGAGTTGTCGGGTTCGTATTCCAGCCGCGACAAAATATTAACATTCATTTTTTCTGATATTTATTAGTTTTTTTTTAATTTAATTTAATTTAATTAAGTCTATGAATTTACAATTCTTACAGACTATTTAACACTTAAAATATGAATTAATGACAAAATTTATTATATTTTTATATTATTTAGATACAATAAAATACGTTTTATAACATTACAATTAACACAAAAGTCAACATGACAATAAAGTTTATTAAAATCCCTACAACATCTTATAAAGGGATCAAAATTAGCAAGATTAGTTCTATAAACTTTAACAGAAAGAGGATAGTAGTAGCGTGTGGGACGATTTGGAACGTTAAATGTTACCAATTAGAAAATCAGAGCAAATATTACCTTTTATTTATAAGTTTTTTATATTCTTACTTATACTTATTACAGCCCTCTCCTTCGCCGGTATTATTTTATAGCACTAAATCGACGGCGATGTAAAATATTAATAAAATGGCTATACAGATTCAAAACTAAAGCACCTCCTTGATACCAGAAGCTCTGACACACTATTTTAACAATTGCATTGTTGCAAAAAGTGAAGCTTTTCTCTATTTGTTTAGTTTAACACCTGTCTTAACTCTCTTTCTTAAAGAAGGTAACACAATTAATTGGTACGCATAATAGCCTGAGAGTTACCTCTCTTTTTGAAAAAAAGAAAAACGATATTTATATTAATTTTTGAAATTTTTTTTCTGGACTAAGAAACTGATTATTAACTCTGTATGTGACGCCAATTGTGCTAAGACTATAGTTCCGATCTCATCATTTTTGGTTTTGGATATTCATAATAAAGATTTTCAACTGAAATTCGAAGATCCTGGCTGTTACAGTTCTCTAAATAAATGATGATTATTAATTACTTTGTATGTTTTTTTTAGCATAAAGTTATCTGCAAAAATTTAAAAGAACCCCTCTATTGTAGTTTTATTTATTTAACTCAAACACAACTTTGGTTTTAAGTAAGTTTCTCTACAATTAAATCATATGGTTGCTGAAGATCTATGTAATGGAGTGTATGTAAAAAAACACTTATTAAAAAAATCACTACTAATAAAAAAGAGGTCAACTAGGAGGTATCAGGCAGCAATACCAATATCCCGTAAGATCATCATTTGCTACGACAGTCTATAAGTTCTAATTCTATTGAAGTGGACTTTAATTACTCATGACAAATTGTGTGCAGCATTTTCTCAAGTTCACTTAAAATTCTAGTGCCAAATCAAAACTATCTACATACCCGTAATATAGGTTTTAAATAACGTTGTAATAAGTAAGTTTTCAGGAACTTTTCTTTGATAAAATAATGCATATTATGCATCTAACATCCAGCAGACTAGTTGATGCTAGTAACTACGAGTATGCTAATCTATTACCCTACGGGTTGTGAGTTCATTTCTCACCAAAGACTATGGTTGTTTCATTGCAACGTGTGAAGGTCTCCTTTACTGTGCTCATTAAGTTTGAATATAATTTGCAGTTGTATTGTAAGATTGATTAAATTATTGCTTTATTAAAACCCGAAAACACAGGACTGTTGCGGATTTTGGTAATTTTCAAATTGTATTCTTTCGTTATTTCTGGTAATAATAAAATATTTACTAAAACTCAATAAAGTTGTCCTTCAAATAAGTTCTATTTTCGTTTGGTGGTTTAGCGGTCCATCGTTGTGTATATTCCAGGCAATAATAGTAGCATTGCACAAAAACGAAGTATTATTTATTATTAGTGTGAAGGGGTAGAAACCAAAATTTAAGGATAAGCTAGGATAATCTAATGTGACAAAAGTGTTTGCTGGACAGATTGTTAAGTAAATTTGATTCTTTACTTTTTATTTTAAAATTCGTTTGGGTGCACATAGATTCTCATACCGGCATACGCAAATTGCTTAATAAATGAGACAAATATGTATGTGTGCTTATTCCATGAATATACACACATACATACGTAAGTTACAAACTACCAGATATCAAAAATTGTGAACGGGTTGTTTGAAAACCTATAAATAATTGCAAATAAATCAAATCTCTCAATGTGCAAAAAAAATTCGATATGTTACAATTGACTTCACCGATGATCCTGCCATAAATACATCGTATGTACACAAACCTACTCATTCAGGACACGATAATATCCATAAGTAAATTCATACACATTTGCAGTGACAACATACAGGGATATTCATATTTATTGAAGTTCGAGCTTGATGTTTACCTCGGTTTTGTTCTTGCTGTTGAAGTTTGGCCGCCTTTATTTTTTATCCCTTTGTGCTGAGTATCCTTATGTGTAAATATAGTTGCCAAAGAAAAGAACCAAAGGAACCAAAGAAAAGGGTGGTGCATTGACAAACATTTGCACACACTCTCACATAAACAAAACCAAAAAACCCTTTTGCCAATTGCGTATGTATCTATTTGTGTGTGCGCATCTATGTGTGTAATAAGTATCTTTAGGTATACGCGTACCTATCTACATAAATAAATACAATGCGTATGTCTGTGAGTGTGAAATTTTAAAATAATTTAAAAAATGGGATTCAATTTAATCAATATTTTTGAAATGTTTGTACGTTTATCCCTTTTGTAGGATATTGTGTTTAGATTACGGTACTCTCTAATTCAGTTTTATACGTCCAATTCTAATGGACATTAGTTGCATTACACAATTGTTTTAATTTTATTTATGATTTGATTTAAAAGCGATGTGATAAGCCTGGGAAAAAATGAGCGCCCGAGTATGTTACAGAATGTGGTGTGAAAGGGCATGTATTGCGGATAGATTTCCTGCTGTTTTAATAGATCACAAAGTTTGCCTTTTATTTTTATTTGTTCTTTAAAATCTCTACCTGATGCGCTCTAATTGTCTGATTTAAAAAATTGCAAAGAAAAGATTTTTCTCGATTGATTAATGTTCATAAAAATGAAGTGTAAAATAATGTTTTTATTTATTTATTTTTTAATTTTTACAGTTTTAAAATAAAAAGTACGAAAGTACGTGTTGGTCCCTTTTTTATTCGTAAATTTCGCAAAAATCTTGGTTTTTAAGTTTGTGATGCTTTTGTATATTTTTGCTTTTCCTGTTTAGTTGTTACGGGCTTTGTATCTTTAGTTTTAAAATTTTTAAAGGAAAATAGTTTTTATTGTAGCAATTACATAGAAAGAATTATGCACATAAATATTATGAATTGACTTTATAACTTGTTGGTAATACAAAATATGAATTATTTCATAATATGGAGTCTACACCTGATGAATTTATAGCGTGATGAATGTCAAATCTATATCATGATGAAAATTCATCTCGCGTAGACTTCATTTATTACCATTATATCAGCGTTATGATATAATCATCAGAGCTCATGTACAAATAATTAAGGCCGGCACACATAGAATCCGTCATACGTTATACGTCGTCTTTTTCAACATACAAAAAAGCTGAAATACAACGTCAACGCAAAATACGAAAGTTGGGCAATTTTTAACTTTCGACGTACGTTGAGAGCAGTTTAAAGCTATAAATTGGTTGTTTTATAAATTTAAATTTTTGTCTGAGTGGCACACAAAATAAATAATAAAAGGGTGAAAAAAGCTTTTCAAATGTTTTCTTTTCTGATTTAATATCCGTCAACAAAGTACTCATTGTGTCAACCTCTTACATTGTTACTTTAATTTAAGTTGAGTACGTCAAAGTATAACGTATGACGGATTCTATGTGCCCCGGCCTTTATTTTTCTTAATTTATTTTGAAAAAGTTTTGACGTTAAAAATAACACGAATCTTCTTCACTATTTTATCATATTTAGCTTTCAATGACTCTTTTCTTTCACGGTGAACAGTTTTACATGTCGAATGAGAATGTCGAACCTGCTACAAAAGCCTATTTAGAAGGCGTTATATGCGTAGGGCTTAATAGAGGTGGATAATCGCTTTATTAAGTATTAAGAGCTAAAAAATAGACTTTTTGAAAATTTTAAATTTTAAAGAAGTAATGTAAAAAATTAAAGACGTTTTTTTTAAATATAAACATTTAAAAGGAAGGGAATCAAAGTCATGAGTAATGAGATATTTTCTCTATTTCAACCAATTTATGCTTGTGCTGGTAGTTGGTTCCATATATGTATAGACAAAAGTGGGTGAATGAACTGAGGATAATTGAAGTGACGCTTCAACTTTAATCATTTCTCTCGGAATACCCTTAGTCACGCCAAAATCAATAATATCAGGTAGTTTTTGTCGATCAGTAGGCCAATAGGTGGGATGTGCACTTGATATCACATTCAGACGCATTTTTGAAATAGTGTCAAATAAAACACGACCTTTTGTTGTAATTAGTCTACATCCCCAAAACGTATGTTTAGCGTTGTAGTCGCCTGATGCTATGAAACAGGGACCTAGGGATTTGTAGAAGTCTCTATATTGACTCTCTGAAATTTTAAATCTACGAGGTGAATAAATTGAAGAAATAACAAAGTTTTGATGAAATTCTTCAATGTAGATATTTGTTGCTTGAAAATAGTTATCACAAAAATCATATAATAAATAGCCATTGATTTTAAGAAACCTATTTGTTGTTAAGTGAGTTTTTGAAATCAGCATGACATTTGTTGTTTATTAAAAAAGTACTCGAGTTAATTTTTATGTTGGCGTATACCGTTTGCGTTCCAGAAACATATTTTTAATCAGTACATGGTTTGTTTTGTACCGCCTGTAACATCATAGATTGCATGCGTACCATTTCTTGCATCATGCTGCTCATAGAGCTCGTCAAATTGTTCAACGAGTGCACTAATGTCTCGATGCTTGCTTCGAGGCGATTGTAATTACCAGATGGTGTTTGTTCTTTGGCTTCTGGCTGCAAATTTAGAGTAGAATTAGTTGTCGGTGTTGCTTTGTCTATATGATTAGTTTTTACCATATCCGCGTATGAACCATATAGGTTGGGCTAACTGTGGATAATGAGCAATTACTCGATATTGCGGGTGCTTAGCAGGAGTATTTAATTTTTGAGTGGTTTTACTTACCATGGAAAAAATTGGACAGCCTCCGTAGTTAGAAGTGTGATTTCCACCGCATTTGATACATTTTTTTCGAGTCATCCCTTGCTTTGGTGCATTGGGCGGAACAATGAGCTCGCCACAAACAAGGCAAACCGGAGGCAACTTACAATAGGCGCTAGTATGACCATATATTCTTCAATTTAGACACTGGACGCTTATGCGGTTCCTCTACGCTTATTATGCGGTGTAACAAATATTTCAATTTATAAATAGAGTGCATTGCGTTCTTTTTCAATCTGATATCTCCAGGTTCCAGTTCAACGCGAAATAGATGGACACGATTTCGATTTCTGAGATTATCTACACTTTTTACCTTAAATCCCGCTTTTTGGAGGCCAGCTGTTCACTTCATGTGAGTCTACACCTTTAATAACTACCTGTAGACCTTTGCTACTCTTCAGCTGATATGTATAGAAGTTCTTTTTGCAGCTTTCAAATTCGATTACTGCTTTACGATAACTGCTTTCATTAATAAATTGTATTTTTGTCTCAACAATGTTAATACGCTTGATGGGAATTACATAAAATGAGTTCTCGCCACTAACTGAAATTAACTTTCTTATTAACTCGTTCGAATTTTTCTCCCTTAAGTAAATTAGAGGTGGTTTGAACGACTTATGTAAGTGCCGTTTTAGGTTCACTTGTTTCGCTACCTAAGATAGCAAAACTATGGGAATTTATTCCGTTAGAGTCCTTGGGTTTATGTACTTTAGACATTGGTGCAAGCTGCGAAGATTTAGGGCTTCAACCTCTTTTTAATACAGTTATGTATCTGTCCATTCCCACTTGCGTCTTGGGATTTTCTACACTATCCATATACGTTTTGATAATACCGTTTTCAGAAGGTGAACAGTTATTTTATTGACATCATTTAACAAAAGCGATGAGCAAGATTGGACACGTAAAAGTGGCGTAGCATTTGTACATTTTTTTGTTTTTATTTATTTCAATATTGTCTACATTTTTTGGATTAAATTATTGTTTTTGTTTTATTTTCAAAGTATAAAAGCAATATTGTAGTTGTAAAAAAGGAAAGAGAAAAGAAACAAAAATTTATAGACAACTTTGTTGTTGCATTAAAACTAGTTTGTTTTTTGATTTTCTTTGAATTTTTTCACAGTATTTGTTTTTGTTTTTGTTAATTGCGAGCTTAAAAATATCGCGTCCGCACTTATCAACGCACAAACTAAATATTAAGGTGGACATTTTTAATTTTTTGGAGTTTGACGGTAAAGATTCCATTTAAGGGGGATAATCCAAATAAATTTTCTTTGTTATTAAAAATAAATTCAAAAAATACCTAACCGTTTTAGAGAAAATTTGTTTTTATGCATTACACCATTGTAATGCATAAAAACAAATTTTTACGTTAACCACCACAATGCTTGATATGGATTTTGACCGTGTATTCTGGAAGAAAAATCTAACTCACTAGCTACACCAGATTATATGCACACACAAATGAAATCCTACTCGTATTTAATAATCAAAAAATAGAGACTATTGATTAAAATACCAATTTTCGTGTTCGCTAACCGATAGTTGAATCTAATATTAAATTATTTGCTTAAAAAACTCTTTCCGCTGCATCTACCACGAACAGAATGTTTTCCAGTCAAGTTAAAATTGTCTTTTATACAAAATTTTAATACAACCCCTTGCCAATCAGTTAATATTCAAATCCTTTTACCGTTTTTTTATATTTTTCTTTTCTGGCGATAGAAATCATGGTAGCTGGCAAACTATCGATAGTTTTGTTTTCATTAGACTATCGATGGTTTTTTCTCGATAGCGATACTATCGTTGAAAAAATAATTTAATAAATTGGCAATTAGTTAGTTGAAAATGAAAATTCACCATTACAAATAGTCGCATTGCAGTACTGGAAGGTAGTTAATTAAGCAATTTATACAATGTTATATCTATTCACAGAAAAATTCTGATAAGATGTCACTCACAAAGTCATGTGCTTTACGTTACTTATGCATACCAGCAACTTCGACAAAATCTGAAAGAATGTTTAGCAAGGCCGGAGCCATTATTTCAGATAGAAGATCTAGTTTAAAGCCAAAAAATGTTGATATGCTGCTCTTTTTAAACAAAAATTTTTGGATACTCAAGAATTATAAAAATTTACGATTATAAAATAATTCCTTGCGTAGCCTACATATGCACAACATATGTGATATACGAGTACATAGTTTTTATAGTGTATGTACAAATTTTTTTAGAAAATTGATCTCAAAATGCGTTGTAAAAAATGAATTATAAATGGGTTTTTATTTTTATGCTAAGTTTTATATGCTTCATATTTTTGTTGTTTTTTGTATTATCTTTTTTTTAATAAAACAACTCTGAACTTTACTTAAGATCGTTTAATATATTAGTTTTCTTTTATTAAACTAACTCAAATAATTTCAAAACTTGATCAATTAAGTAGATGGAGTTAATAATACAGAATACGTTGTCATATAAAATATGGAACCTAACATTCCCAAAAAATTCGATACTATCGATAGTATCGATAGTTTTCTATCAAACTATCGAAAATATCGAATGGCGAGGCTATCGATAGCTTGCCAGCTCTACATCATGGTTACCATGTATGCATTTTCCGTTGAGCTATAAAAAATTTCATAATTATATCAAAACGGAAAATAAGCAAATTTATTTTCAAATTTGATATTTTGATTTGTATGCAAATAAGGCGAATCTATTTATAAGGTGGAAGTAACACGACAACGAACACAGCAATAAAAAACATGGTATTGTCAAAATAAATAAATTCGCCTTAATTGATATCAAAGCAACATGTAAAAAATAGCTGTGTTCGCTTATTCTTCCAGCAGAAACTTCTAACATTTATGAATAATACTAAATGGATTTTTTTTGTTTTTTTATTATTTTTTTTTTATTTTTTATTCATTTAAAAAAAATAGTTAAAAATTTTTCATATATTTACAAAGTTTGAGATTTAACTTAAAAATAAAGTTGCAGAAGAAATTAGTTATACAAATTTCTAAGTATATAGTAACTTAAAGCTCTGTTTCAATCTAAGTAAGTATGTAAGTTTACATTCTATAGCATTAAACATATTTTCTTTGTATTGTCTGTGTAGATTCATAGCAGAATAGAGTCTACTTAAATTATGAATAATTATAAGGTTTTTATTCTGAATGATTTGCAACTTTTTTAAATATGTTTTTGCACATCTAGTTGACCAAACTTGAGACCGTCATTGTGGATCGAATGCAAGTTTTATAAAGTAGGAGCTAATTTTTTGTGTTAAGTGTAGATTTTCGATGAAGCAGATATTGTCATTGGAACCGCTGGTACTCTTTTTGGTGATTTATTGTAAGGAAATATTATGGCATGAGTTTTTTCTTCATTTAGTTTAATTTTCCATTTGGCATAGTACTTCTGAACATGTACAAGAGATGCTTTCATATTTTTTATAATTGCGGTAGACACTTTTCCGGTTAATATGAGAGCAGTATCATCAGCGTAAAGCGCTATTGTATTTTTAACAACTTAAAATCGGACGTGTATATTGAGTATAATAGTGGTGACAGTACCGAGCCTTGAGGTACTCCTGCTAAAATATTTTTTTTATGGGTAATTTAATTTAAATTTCTACAACAAATGTTCTATCAGTGAGAAAACTGTGGATAATCTTTTGAAGATAAATTGGATAACCAAATTTGCTAAGCTTGTAAACAAGGCCTTCGTGCCATAAAGTCGAAAGCTTTTTCTATATCTAGTAAAACAATTCCAGTGCTTTTACGCTGATGTTTATTATTACTGACAATATTTACTGTTCTTTTGATTTGGTATAGTGGAATGTTTTCTACGGAATCCAAATTGTTCATCTCTTAAGATAGAGTTATTTTCTGTGAACTCGAGTAGTCTACTTAATATTATTCTTTCAAACACCTTATCAATACAGTTTAGCATGGATCTTTACCATGTTTCAGAATGGGTATCACTTTAGTATGTTTAAATTGTTTAAATTTTTGTAACTAGTCTAATCAATCAATTCCTGCGGCCTTATATTAAATGGAATTATTTTTTTCCACGTCTAATAATTTAAGGGCTTTATAATCTTATGTGTGAGCATCCTTAAAAAACGTCAAAAAACAAAAAAAAAAAAAAAAATAAATTAACTATTTTTATACACGCAAAGAAAAACCATGGTTATGGTATGGTCACAGGAACCACATTATGTTCTCTGTAACAATATATGGTTGCGATAAACACATTTTAGGTGTTTGTAACATTACGTTGGTCCCAGTAAAAAAGTTTTGTTTAAAATTTTATAATTAAATGGTTACTACGTACAAAAAATTCAACATGGTTGGTTTTACCTATTTAATGTTTAATCCACAACCAAAGTTTTTTCGTAGGTAACCAAAAGATTTTTAAAAATACAAATTATTTGTTTGTTTATGTCATCGGAGTTTATTGTTTTGTGCTTTAGAAAAATAATAAAAAATTTATAATGAATTGTTTCGGGAATTCAATTTAAAATTAAATATTTAATTATTTCTTTTTCGCTGTTGAATTGAGCGCGTGACCATCTTCTCTGAATACCCACAATTCGAGTCCTCTCGGTGTGAGACTGTAATTTATTTTAAATTTTTACACAAGAAAAATTAATAAAACCTAGAAATCATGAAAATCAACAGGGATAATATTACTGATGATGAAATGTTCGCAGATACAAAACGAATTTGGTCGCTGATGTAATTTACCAGGTGACATTAAAAGTGAAGATTTCTATACCTGAGCTGAGGATACAAACTCAACCGTTAAGACAAGCGTTGAAGTTGTTCTCAATCACAGTTTACAAGAATGCTTTCGGAGACAAGAAAGACTTTAGTTTGTGCTTGAAAGACTACATTGAAAACGTGTTGGCTGAATTGGAAAATAAACCCCCCGAAACTGATGTTTTCAAGAACAATTCTTTACTGGTAAATCCGTGAACTGCGATGGTATGGCCTTTAAATGGATGGCCAAAGTCTTCCCTCCCTTATATCCTTGAAATACGGTTTG
This sequence comes from Phasia obesa, assembly GCA_949628195.1. NCBI lineage: Eukaryota > Metazoa > Arthropoda > Insecta > Diptera > Tachinidae > Phasia > Phasia obesa. The sequence goes on from OX451218.1 coordinate 43,372,857, forward strand.
GAAGAAGAAAAATGCTAATTAAATTTTTGTATCTATGTATTAATAAAATCATATGTTTTTTATATAAAACCATTAATAAAAAATAATAAATAATTTTGTATTTTAAAATGTAAAAAAAACTGGCATATCCATTTCATAAGACATTTCATAAGTCAGACTTAAGTGCGTTTAATTCTTTCTAAGTAGAAAAGGAAATATTAATGAAATTTTTGGGAATTTAAATATTAAATATTTAATATTATGCTAATTACCCATAACGTTTTATAATAAAAATGCAATTTATTTGTTGGGGGAAAAAGGAAATAGTTAGACTAATAATTTAAATATTCTTAATAATAACTACTTTTAAGTTTGTTAATTTTAAATTGTACACAACAAACATGTTTTTTATATGAATGATTTAGAAATATAGTTTACTAGCTATCCCCGGTGCGCTTCGCTACACCCATTCACAAAAATTACAATAAACACTTGGGAGAATAGTATGGCCAACCTCTAACTCGAACACGCACGCTATTCTCACATCAAAAATGTTTTAGTTTATATGCAAGGTACGACGTCTACTGTTCGCAACAAGTCTGTTTTTTGCTTGACTATAGATATTAACACGATAATAATTTTTAATTTTTATGGGAGGTATCACTATCCCAATCCAGTCAGTATTTTGCTACACTATGCTCTTAGGGTTACTTGTGCGAAGTTTCAAGGAACCCATCTATTGTAGTTCTCCAGGTACACGATAATAATTTTTCACTTTGTATAGGAGGTACCACGCCGACTGCCCCAATCCAGTTTATATTGGTAGACTATGTGCATTAGCATAGGGGCTAATCGTGCAGTGCCTCAAGGCTCTATCTATTGCAGTTTTCTAGTATAGGTACTTAATTTAAAATTAAAACAATAAGTAACTATATTTATTATAAAAAATATTTATTGCATAACAGTAAAATTAGACTGATTCTTTTAAAAGCGAAAACAATAATAATAATTGAAAGGAAAAAACAATTTGACAAGACAAAGTTAATGAGTAATAAAAAATGTAAAGTTGATGATTTTAAATTTAGCAAGTAAAAAAGTTGCAGGTATGTAGATATCACTACATTACCCCCTTACAGGGGATGGTAAATCACATACTATGAATCATGGCTTCTTTAAGAGAGAAGAAGTATTTAAAACTTCACCAGAACAAAATTTCTGTACACTTGGTGTGTATGCTGCCATGCAACCGGATTTAGGAGTATTATGTTTAGACACAGAGGGTTTACTCTCCACGTCCTCGCAAAGCAATAGACGTATGCGTATGTTACTTAAGGTTTTAGCCATATCAGATATTGTTATATATCGAACAAGATCGGAACGTTTGCATAGCGATATGTATGATTTTTTGGGTACCGCTTCTAAAGCATTTTGTTTGCATTTCTCTCAAGCATTGCAGTCACTGTCGATGCAGGGTTCAGCTAATTTAGGGCCAGCAGTAATAGTATTTCATGAAACTAGACACACAAAACCTTTGCAAAATTCCGTCGAAGAAAGTGCCGAGGAGAAAATGCGCAAAAGTTTTGCCCGTTTAAATTACGATATTAAAGCTTTTAGTTCCTTGCGTTATGTGGGCATACGAACATCGTCATCAGGCACTACCGACTATAGCAAGTTAATGTTTGCTCTACGTTGTGAGCTGGAAAATACCACAGTTAGATCTCCTAGACCGCCTAATGTTATATTTAAGGCGATGCATGCTTTAAATAAAAAGTTGCAGGTATGTATGTAGATATCACTACATTACCCCCTTTCTAGCGAAAGCGATACTTTTCGAACGGGTTTGTTTATCAGAAGGTTGCGTGTTCATTTCACATCGGGGTCACCAATTTATAGGTACTTAATTTAAAATTAAAACAATAAGTAACTATATTTATTATAAAAAATATTTATTGCAGAACAGTAAAATTAGACTAATTCTTTTGAAAGCGAAAACAATAATAATAATTGAAAGGAAAAAACAATTTGACAAGAAAAAATTAATGAGTAATAAAAAATGTAGAGTATATACATAGGTATAAGGGTATGCGGATTACTTGTAATTTAGAAGATTATACGGGGCTACTCATGCAAAGTTTCAAGGCGCTATCTATTGTAGTTCGCCAGGAACACGATAATAATTTTTCACTTTGTATGGGAGGTACCACGCCTACTATTCCAATTCAGTTAATACATAGGTTACGGGTGCAAAATTTCAAGACGCTGCCTATTACTGTTACCAAGATATACCATCCGTATATCCAATAATAAACTGTGAAAATTTCAGAAAGATCGGTTCACTGGTGTAGGCAGCTATAGCTTTCCGACATACAAACAAACACATTTTGTGCTTTATATATATAAATAGATAACCAGGAAAAACAAAAATTGGTAAAATATTCAGTCTATCTAAAATTTCGTTATCATAAATAAAATATTTATTACTATCCTCAATAAAATGAACTTACAATATAAACTGAAATCGTACTGCAACATTTAATAAATCAAAATTAAGATAAAGCTTAATTATTGTTTTCACAAAAATTATTAAAATTCAGAAAGTTTCTTTCACTTAAAATCTTCTAAGAAATATGTAGGTATAACCTAATAAGCGATTGCAATAGAAATTAGTTTTTGCTAAAGAAACTTTGTGAAATTTTTTTTTAATTCGAATAAAATTTATGAATTGGTAGAAAAAATTTCATAACCAGCCTTCAGTAATGCGGAGAGGGTCTTAACTCTGCTGTTTTTAAATGCTGCAGTGCAAATCACTAACCTGTTTTAACGAATATCGAATCGTTAAAAAAATTCAGCTGCTATTGTTGACAAGTCTATTGTCTTTAAATAAACGGCCATCATTTTTGAGTTGTATATTTTGTCGACAAGTACGTTTTCACTTTGAATATTTAGAAAATGAGTCTACTTTTCATACTCTAATAGTTAAAATAATAAAATTATATAAACACATATAATATGTATGTATGTATGTATGTATGTATGTATGTATGTATGTATGTATGTATGTATGTATGTATGTATGTATGTATGTATGTATGTATGTATGTATGTATGTATGTATGTATGTATGTATGTATGTATGTATGTATGTATGTATGTATGTATGTATGTATGTATGAATGTATGTATGTATGTATGTATGTATGTATGTATGTATGTATGTATGTATGTATGTATGTATGTATGTATGTATGTATGTATGTATGTATGTATGTATGTATGTATGTATGTATGTATGTATGTATGTATGTATGTATGTATGTATGTATGTATGTATGTATGTATGTATGTATGTATGTATGTATGTATGTATGTATGTATGTATGTATGTATGTATGTATGTATGTATGTATGTATGTATGTATGTATGTATGTATGTATGTATGTATGAATGTATGTATGTATGTATGTATGTATGTATGTATGTATGTATGTATGTATGTATGTATGTATGTGTGTTGGTTACTATCGCTAAAAAGTAGTTAGTAAATCCTGCAGTCGTTACTGCAAACAACAAAAGCTGTTGACTATTACAGCGAATGTCGTATTGTTATGAATTGCTATTCTAGTTATTTTATTCTTTGGGTGGTGAAACACCCAAGGTGAAACATAACATTATTAGTGGTGAAATATAACATTTCTGCAAGATCAAATATAAAAGACTGTAGTAAACTCAAAAAATCTCTTAATTGAATGAAACATTTCGTTAATTTACTTTTAGTTTGCATGTTCATGGTTTTAATTAAAATATTAATTATCTTTTATGAAAGTACTTGCTGTGCCCGTCACTTCGTGGGCATCCTTACAATATTTTGTTCGATTTGGCTTTGAAAGTAATCCACACCAAATTTTAAGACTCTTACTTTTATAGTGCTTAAGTTATAGTTAATGTACTTTCTATATATAAAGGTATCATCCCTGGATAAAACTCTGAAATTCATATAAAATTCTAAAATTTTGCAAATAGTGTTTAAAAAAAATATTCTAAATTTAATCAAGAGACTAAGGTAACTGCTTAAAAAATTAAATTAAAATTCATCTAATAGCTTTTACGTGATGCGAACACAGACAGACAGGGAAAAAGTTACTGTTTTATTATACGTATAGATGAGAAAATGGGGATGTAATAAAAATGAGTACATAAGAAAAAACGCTTTCAAAATAAAATAAATTCTATCACACGACCACTTTCTAAGACGATTTTAATAAAAAATTCATAAGACCCTGTTATGTTTCATCCCTTTGTCTAAAAGTGAAAATTCAACTTTTTTTAAAAAGTTTTGTGTCTGTAATTTCGGTGAATTGGAGAAATTTTGAAAAAATTTCCGTGAATTATAAACTGAAATGGTACCAGCAATTACACATCATGTGAACACAGCTTTAGTAGTAAAATTCACTTTTTACTTTTTCTTTATCTAGAGCATAAATATTTCCACAAATTATAATGTTCACAACATTATTTTTTTTTAAATATAATTCTGTTAGATTTCATTTTATAAAAATTAAGTGACTTTCGTTTTTTAATTTGGCCCTTATAAATTTTATATGTGCACAAAAGTTTTGCAATTTAAACACCACGTACTCGTATATACTTATCATTCGAAAAAAAAAAAAGATTTAAACAAATAAAAAAGTTCTTCAAATATTTAGAATTTTGAGAACTTTAAATTAAAACGTTCAACTAATACTAGTATAAAACATATTTATTATGTTCATATTAGTATAAGAATTTGTAAATTTATCATACCAAAATTTGATCACACGTATTGTAAGTTTGTGTAGATTATGAATCTTTTCAAATGTTACAGACTCTTAGTTCCAGTTCCAAGGAATGTGCAGAAAAATGAAGATGAGGTAAAAAATGCATTTTACAACTAAGTATAACGTGACATAACAATTTCATTTAACACCTTTTAGAGTCTCTTCGTTAGCGAGTCTTATCAAAATACCCCACAGTGCACAGTAAGGGGTTTTAAAAAACAATAAGCGAAAATAAATTAGAAATTGTTAAACGGTTATTTGGTATTTTTAACTTCACCTTGGAACAGATTGTTATAGAAGAGGTGAAGTCGTGCTTATGTCTGAAAATAAACTTTGTAAAAAATTTAAAACCTAAGATGCTACATTTTTGTCTTAAAGTTGCAATTTTTCTTTGTAACTGTATTGTTACCAAAACATAAATTCCTTAAAAATGAAAATGTTCCCTTCAGTTAATCCAAATTGCCGACAAATATTAAAAAAAATCAAAACCATACTTACAAAGTTACGTGTTTAATAAAATAATGGTTTCGTTTAAAGGTAATGTAAATCTAAAACATACATTTTTAATTTGTTAAAACACTTTCATTGCCTACTGTACTGAATCATAGAATAATGGTCGTCTAACAATGCAAAAAGGATAGATAATATATTACCATTTCTTAAAAATATCAAAAGGACGAAAGCTAACCGCTGGTTATAACGTACGTATGTACATACATACATACGTGTATGTATGTGTGTTTGGAATGTTGATGTTGTATTTGCAAAAGTTGCTATAGTTCCTTTTTCAATGCGAATAGAATCGTAACTGTGGTTGTTGTTTTTTATTCAAATATTTTTTTCTTTCTTTACTATTATTTGGGGTTAGATTTGAAGTTCTGCTTTCTTGTGCCTTAAGGGTTGTGTTTAGTATTGGTTTTGGATGTGAAGAAATGAAATGAACATGACACAAGGACAAACTAAACGACTATAAAAAGGTCTTTGAAGAGGGTCAAATGGATATAAATTTGTATATTTTGGGGCAGTAATAAGAATAGCATTCACATAAATACAAAAATATTTACATCTACTCTCAAACTTATCTCTTTTCACATACCTATGGGCAGAGTTTGTATGTACACATGTGTCCATGCAATAATACCACCCACTTAACATTTTGCAACTCGTTTCAGATTTTTCACCACTTTTTATTAATTTTCATTATAATAGTTTTATTTTAGGTTTGTAATAGGAATATTTGCGCCAAATTACATTATTCCTAATTTGGTTCAAACATATTTTAATTATTGATGTTTATATACTTTTAGCACTTTTGAAATATACAGATCTTCATTTGACGAAATAAATATACAACATTTTTTAAAACCACAAAAACTTGTTAAATCATAAAAAAGGTTAATAAAATAAAAAACCTATATAAAATTGTAAAATAATAGGAAGAAATGAGTTGCTTATCATTTGAATCAACAGTTTCAGAGGAGAAGTTCAAACAATATTTTAGGAAACTGCCTAGCATAAAGAAGGAAGGTAATCGAGTTTGGAATTAAGAATTTTTATTGGAATGATTCCCCAATTGGATTGCCGATTAAATGATTTTAATAAAGCGTTAGATAAAATAATCATTTATTGAAAATAACCTTCGTAATGTAATGTAAAGCAAAAAAAAAAATATATATATAATAATTTGGATCAATATGCTGAAAGAAAAATAAAAAATTATATGTATGTGGACATGATATAGAGAAAAGTAAAAATAATAAAGCACCTGAACAATTTGGTTTCTAATTTGAATTCATACAAAACTCCGCTGGTGATTTCGTGAAACATTGTTTTTAAAAAAGCAATATGTAGTACTTTCTATAATTTAAAAGTCGATTCAAACATTCCTAACATTAGATGCATTTCGTTTGAAATTTGCATATCGAAAATCAATATTTTAAACGGATAGCAATCAAGCCAGAGTCGGAAGAAATTCCTTCGCTAATATTAAAACAAACAAATTGGCAAAAATGCACATCTAAAATTTTGTAAATGGCATGAAATCTTTTAATATATAAATTTAGTTGTGTCAGCGACTAGACTTTCCAAAATTTTGGGGAATTTATGTAGTAAAACGAATTCGGGAGTTTAGACAGGTAATACTCTTGACTATTATCACTGTGTGATTCTACACCATACTTATACTAACTATATGATTTTTTCCAAAAGCAGGATTGATAATTGAGGTATTCAATATTCACTTCCAATATAGTCATTTCAGAATTTCTTCAAAAAGTTAAGTCTGAAATGGACATAGATCGGCAAATTATAATAAATGGTTCCCCCAATAAGAATTAGTAACAATACTGCACCCAACAATAGTATAAATGCAGCTTGGCTTAACTGCCTCAACGAACCTCGATTCATTTAAAGAGAAATAACCTTATAGACAGCTTGTAGAGCTATCTAATTTATTCATCCAAAAAAAAAAAAACAATCTACTTCTTTATATATTATATTGAAAACATGTATATGTTTGAAAATATAATGTTATATTTTCAAACATATACAAATCACTTTAGTTTAGTTTAGAATTAGCGAAAGCCAACATCTCTATTAGAAATATACTTTTTACTATAAAAATAATGTAGTTCTAACTTCTTTATTTCACTTTCCATTAGAAAAAACGAAACGACATTAAATTAACTACAGTTTCTCAAAGGTTTGGAGAAGGTGTTTAAAACACCTTTTCTTTTTGGATAAATTTTCAAAGAATTTTTACAAACTCTATTCTTTCATTCTTTCTTTTGGGCACATTGCACTACATTAGCATCTGTGAGTAGTGTGAGCAATGAATGTCGATATGAAATGTTCACTGGGTACCAAAACACATATTTATTTGAATGTGGGGGTTTGAGCAGATGTATGTAAGCATTTTGGAACAAAAACAGTTTTTTAGCATATTCTTCAACTCAAACAACTTGGTATGAAAATGATGTGTAAATTTAAATGTGTATTTGTTACGTGCTTTCGAATATATTGAAGCATACGAACAAAGATAAAAATGTAACAGGTTTGTGAATTGATGGCAATGTTTTTAGAAGACAGACAGACTGACTGTCTTGTGTTTGTACGTCCATACATATGTAAATGGTTTATTTACCCTGCCCAATGCTGTGGTGTATCCTTGGTTTTACTATTTTTCTCTTACGGTCACTTCGATGGACGGATATAAAGTCGCATGGGATTGTGTCCTTTTTTATTTTGTGTATCCTTGTTTAAAAATGGAATATAAAAGTGGTGGGTGGATGGTTGTTACGTCTGACTTGCTTTTAAACTTAAAATTTAAATTGCGTCTTTGCGTTCGGTTTTGCTAGTTATTTATGTTAATTTGAATAAGGGCCTGAGTTTTTTTCCTCTGTTAAAAAGGAGTATAAATAAGTAAACAATCATTTTATTGTACCACAATGTTCGCAAATGGACGGATGATATATATTTATAAATTGGCATTACTAAGGAATGTTTTTTCTTTTAAGGCACGATGGCTATTTGACCAAACGTTGTAATGGTGATATATGAAATGGGTTGAATTTAAGAACTTACATACACACTTTATTTCCTTACTGTATGTTGTTATACATACATGTATGCTTATTTTTTATCTACGGTTAACGACAAACAATTCGACGCAAACTTTATGTTTAGTGATATGTGATATGATACGTTTGAATTGACTAAGCCAACCTGCAGTATAGATTTTCGGTATTTGATTTAGTATTACGAAATTAAAAAAGGATCATCAAATCATTCAAATATTACAAAATATTTTTGTATATTGTCCTGTGGAAAGTTGATACGTGTACTTTTATTAAATTAACTTAAAAATATCAGATTGAATATGAACCCCTTATACCACAAGCTAAAAATATTCATCAATCACAAACTACGAACGTGAATAAGTTACTTGACCGACAAATTAAAGAATTTGTCCGAATCTGACATTTACACCTCTTGACCATTTGACAAAAGCTGAACTTGACGAATGACAAAATGTCCTGGCCTCTGCCACTGGATTGTTAAAGAAATTCGAATTAATTCTCATTCTCTAAGGTACATTTATATTTTTGTGTGTAATTATAAGAATATAATGAATTAGATTTCATATGAATATTACTCAAAGATGATAAAAATAAGTGAAAATTTGGGGTTGTTAGTCTTAACTTGAACACATGACTTCATCAGTAATATGACGACAGACTTAACTTCAAATGTGTCTTAAATAGAAAAAAAAAATATATTAAACAAAAAGAAACCACATCACAAATGTTATCTTATGTATGTAGTTAATTTAGGTATTTAAAGTTTTCATTTATTATTCTTTTTATTGCGCACTTGGAGAAGTTTTTTATATAGATAATACAATTTAAATACATACAATGAAATTTATAATCAAGCTTAAGTTCGTTTTTATTCTCTCTAAGAAAGAATTAATTAAATTACAAATTAGGTGATAATATTAAAGAATATTGCTCCCTGAACATAAATATGTGGAATATAGTGATCTCAACTCCTTAAATTCTAATCCGATTTCAGTTTTCTCGTATGACGTAAATAACTCTTTAACGGATTGTTCGATTTTAATAATTGAAACACCGAAAGATGCGGTATAGAATTACCTTTACGTATTTTTAATGAAAATTTTTTGTCTTCAAAAATTCGTCAAAAACTTAAATCGGCAAATCGGCCTTATTCGTAATGCTAGGTATACTAGGAATAAAATAAGCCATAAATTATGAAAATCGATACAAAAAAGTTGATTTTATTCACAATTAAGTGCAGGTACCTACTTTGACAAACAATATGTAACACATTAAGGTTATTTACTTTTGTTATAATAAAACCTATTAAATTTTTTTTGTTTCATATTTTATTATATCGTCAATATATGTGAACAAACAATAATTACTCATATCTTAAATCTAAAATAAAAATAAATATACTTGTTACGTCCAGTCAGTGCTAGACAAAAAAAATGTATGTCTCACGGTTGCCTATTAAATATTTCAATATAAGTATTTTATTTAAATCAGAATATCTCAAAAACTAGACGTGATAGAAAAAATCTGTGGACAGATTTGGATCAGCACATAAAAGTCCTTTAAAATTACATGACAAGGTTCAAGCTCCCGACTTTTTTTTACGACTAGTGTTATTTATTATTCTGTATTGAAAATTTTCATCCACCAAAAAACAAAAAAATACAATACTGGGAAGAGATAAATTTCACCTAGCAAATGTTACCGAAATAAATTTATTTTAGTGTTTAAAAATTTAAAGTACATAAAATTGTAAATAAATTGTTAGTGGAAAAATTCAAAATTACTTATATCCTTGGAAGTGCAACACTATATCGCGTTAAAGTGTCTTAATGTAAGTACAACTTTTATTCCCCTATGTGTGTTGAATTTACATTTATAGCCACTTTTTGGCATTGGGAGAGTTGGCCATTTACTACTACTATTGTTTAACAGTGGTTTGAAAACGTTATATTTTAGAAATAATTTGGTAGCTCATGAAACACTAAAAATTTCTTAAATTGAAATTTCACACATACAAAACAAAGGTGTTTTTGAGTAAAATTGTGGACGGTCTTCCCACTAGGGTGAAGGGTGGCTTGTAGGTAAGTCCCCAAAGTTATATTTTTTATATTATATAAATTAAACTTACTTCGGAAAATTTTTTGAAATTTTTAAAGACAACCTTTAGCAAATGCGAAGAAAAGAAAAATTGGGTAAAAAATCGTAACGGTTTTTCTTCCAGCCCTATCCAAACATAGCCATTTTTGAAACAAAATTTATGATTTATTGTAAAATTCCTCGGAGTGCAAAGCACTAATTAATAGAAAGTAAACAGATACTCCAAAAAGGATTTGACAGCCCAGTGGTTAATAAAAAAACCCAATTTTTGGGAACTTATTTTTCAAAAAATTTATTTATCGTAAAATTTCCAGTTTTAATGGTAAATTATTTTTATAAAATTTATATATATGGCAGAGAATAAATGTTTCTATTACCCTAATCCTAAAATAATTCAAAACATAAAAATTTGCTATCCATCGTCATTTTATAAATTTTTTTTCACGTTTTAATACCTAAATGGTGTATAAAAACATTAAAAATATTTTTTTAATTTACTTTTTTTTCTTTGGTGTAGTAAGATAGGGGTAGATATGATATTTTAATGATTTTTCTTTGACTAAAACTTAGCATGGTCATTTTATTTATATAGCACAGTTTTTGCAGATCCAAAAAAATTTAAATTTGCTAAATTTCAATAAATTTAAATTTGCGGTAACTCTTACCCTACTCCAATCGTCTTTAAACTTTACAATTGACTTAAAAATAGCAAATGGCAACTTTTTATCACTATTTAATATTGAAATTGAAAGAAATATTATTTCGTTCTACCCTAATGTACATACATACATATATACTATATAAAATTTGACAAAAATTTGTTTTGATAAAAGTTAAACTTCATATAAAAAACACAACGTTTTTGTGAGGTATAGACACCAGGTTAAGTATTTAATGAAATAAATAAAATTTTATTGAGACATTGGTAAAAAATAACACGAAAAATAAGTATGTATGTATTTATATTAATTTTTTTAAATTATTTTTTACTTTACTTTTTATGTGCCAAGTTATGTGGTTTCAACAAAATGAGTCATCTGATGATACAATTATATGTAACATAGTTCCTTTGTTTAAATCAGGCAACAAAGCTCAAATTGAAAATTACCGTGGCATTGCAAAACTTAGTGTTATTCTCAAGTTTTTCGAAAAATTGATAACAGAGCAGTTACGTTTTCATATGTCGAGTATAATATCTCCACAGCAACATGGCTTCCAAAAAGTATGTTCAACCACCACGAATTTGCTTCAATTCACTATCGCTGTAAATCTTGGACTCTTTCAAAAGAAGCAGGCTGATGTAATTTATACTGATTTCAGCAAAACGTTTGATAAAGTAAAAATAAAGTAAATTCACTACTTGTAAAGAAGCTGCAAACTGTGGGTTTACAATTCCAGTTTAAAATGGTTATTTTCATACTTGTCAGGTAGGACGCAGTATGTAAATTGCCGGAATGTAGTGTCAAATATTATACACGTACCTTCCGGTGTACCACAGGGGAGCCACCTTGGACCACTGCTATTTTCGCAGTATATTAATGACTTGCCGGACGTTATAAAGTTTTCAAATGTTTTAATGTACGCAGACGACGTAAAACTCTTCCTAAGCTATAATAACTTTTTGGATCACAAATTTCTTCAAATGGATTTAGATTCGTTTTATAATTGGTGCAAAATCAACCTGATAGAGTAACTTAAAAAAGTGCAAGCAAATGCGCTTTTTTAGAAATAATCCAAATACCGTTAATTATTATCTTAATGGTTTTAAAATTGATACCGTGGACAGCATAATGGACTTAGGTATTTTATTTGACCCAAAAATGTGTTTTATTCCGCATATCACAGCTATAATAAATAAAGCCAGAGGTTCACTTGGTTTTATAAAACGTTGGTCAAAAGAGTTGATGATCCGTTTTTTGCGAAAACGTTATATACTGCACTTGTACGTCCTATAATAGAATATGGATGGATAATATTGGACCCTATCTATCAGACTCATTAAAATGCAATTTAGTCAGTGCAAAAACAATAACTGTTATTTTGTCTTCGGGGGTTACGCTTCAACCCTCTAAATATGCCGTCGTATTATGCCCGACTGGCTCTCATCAAGCTGCCTACACTGAAAAGCCGTAGAACTATGCTTAACGTCTCTTTTACTTTGAAACTTTTTAATGGTGATATTTGCTCTGAATTTTTGGTCAATGAAATTTCTTTCAACATTCCTCAACGCTCATCCCGGTATTTCTTTCCGTTATTTGTAGAATTTTCCAGAGCTAATTACGTTAATGCTGACCCTCTTAGGAGATTGTGTAAGCAATTCAACCAACTGTTTGGACTTATCCATTTTTCTTTAAATATTAATGTTGTAAAAAATTCTATCATTGGCTATTTAAATGCATAATTGGTGTTCTTCGTTATTTATACCTGTTAATTATTTTGTTTTATTCATACATTTTAATATTAACATACGCATGTACATATATACATACTTTAAGTGTCTGTAAGGAATATTTCCATAGACAAACAAATAAATAAATAAAAAAAAATTATTGCAATTACCAGCACAACATGTACAAACCTAATTTGGCTGTACATATATAATTATATAGAATAGAATATATTTTGTATAATCTTTCTAAAATAAAACTTAATATTTTCTATTACTCCATGTAGACACGTGATGAATTTTTATCATAACTTGCAGACATGGGGGATTCAATTACATTTCAACTACAATTACAGGTAATGTGTAATTGAAAATTTCCAATTACTAATTACAGGTAATTGTAATTGAAATCAGGGACAAAATCAATTACAATTACTTGTAATTTGTAATTGAAAAATTTCAATTACAATTACTTGTAATTATATAATTGGGAATTTTCAATTACTAATTACATGTAATTGTAATTGAAAAAGTTCAATTAGAAGTAATTGTAATTAGGCAGCAATCATTACTTTCAATTGAACGAAATTCAATTATATTCCTAAAAATTTCAAGCTTATCTTGCGTTGCATGATCAAACGAGCAATACGAAAACTGCATCCATGTTCGATTAAGGGGAACACCTTCATGAGGGTAATTATCGCTTACAAAATTTTGAAAACTTTGCGGTCAAATATACATTTTTTTCATTGTTTCTTTATAAGCTAGTCCAACCTAACTTCTTTAATGTAAATCAAACAATAGTTTAATTACATTTTTCCCGACGTTTCGTCAATTTCTTGTTGACTTTATCAAGGGGAATCTATTTAATTAAAAAAAAAACAAAACAATACAATCAAACCACTCTTACATTAGATATAATAAACTTACTTACAGTAAAAACAATATTATTAATCACATTAAAACATAATCTAACATATTACATTTAACAAAAAAACATTTAACATTAAATTAAATTTGAACATATAAAAACACAACTTAAATTTATATCACAGTTTATTTAATGGCGACTATGTAACAAGTGTTTATGTTGTCCGTATCTTCCTTCAAGTTCATTGTATACTCTTTCTTTTGTTGTATTCTTAGGCTCTTAATAGTGTACCTTTTCTTTTCCACATTTTCTCTATCTAAAATTGTTACTGTTTTATAATCAGCTGAATGACCTGTCTCTAGTATGTGTTGCGCCAACGCAGTTGATTGTTTATGTTTTTCTTTATCATTCTTATGTTCTTTCATCCTTGTTTCTAAAGTTCGTTTTGTTGTGCCAATTTAAATTAAATTGGAGTTGTTGTTAGATTTTATTTCATAAACAATATTGTTTTGTTGACATTTTGGCGTAAAAAAAATTTTTACGCCAAAATAAAAATATAATTATTTTACAAGCAGATAAAGGCAATAAAACTGTAGCTTTGTATGAAAATGCATACAGAAGCAAAATGGAAGCATTGTTGGAAGATAAAAATACTTACCGTAATCTAAGGACAGACCCAACAACAAACCTTCAAAAAGAAAACAAGATTATCCTGGACCTACACAAAAATCAATATATAGACGGATGGCTCAAAAAACAATTACTTTGCTCAGCTGGCTCCATTAATATATGGGTTGCCTAAAATACATAAACCTGAAACTCCACTTAGACCTATAATTTCTTCAGTACAAGTTCCGTGCTATCACTTATAAAAGCATGTAGGAAAAATTTTAAAAAATATTATCTCTGACGACTACAATATAAAAAATTCAAATAGGCTTAAGGAACAACTTACCAACATAAGATTAGATGAAAGAGAAATACTGATATCACTAGACGTAATATCTCTATTTACAAATATTCCTACCAACAAAGCTATAAATATTATAATGGAAAAATGGAACGCCATTAAAAATCACACAAAAATTCCCAAATCTACATATATTCCTGAAAATTCTTTGTTTTTGTATATGTGACAATAATTATTTTATGTATAGCAACAAAATCTACAAACAAATCTTTGGTATGCCAATGGGCACCCCGCTTTCCCCAACCATCGCGGACATTATACTGGACAATCTTATGGACGAAATTCTTATTGAATTAAAATCTAAGAATATACACGTAAAATACATAACTAAATATGTAGACGACATATTAGCAATAGTAAACGGTGATGAAAAAGATATAATACTGGAAACTTTTAATAAATATCACCCAAAAATACAATTTACCATGGAAATTGAAAGCAACAACTCAATTGCATATTTGGACACAAAAATATACAAGAAAAATAATAAAATAATATTTGACTGGTATACAAAAAGCACAGCATCAGGCAGAATTATTAATTTTAATTCAACACAACAAAAAAGCCAAATACTAAATACAGCGAAGAATTATATATATAGAATACTAAATATTAACGATGAACAATTTAAAGAACACAATATCCAACTTATTAAAAAAACACTTAAAGAAAACAGCTTCCCAATTAAACTGATTAATGCATTAATAGATGAAATTTCCAAAATCACCACGTAAATACCAACCCTGACATCACGAATGATAAACGTTACTACAGTGAACGTTACATCCCTGGCTTAACGGACAACAAAAACATCAGAAACACTATAATAAACAAGAATATAAACTTTGCATACAAACCGAACACAACACTAAACACAATATTTTCAAAAATAAAAACTCCTATTGACAAACAATATTGTTTAAAATGTAATTAAACTATTGTTTTATTTACATTAAAGAAGTTAGGCTGGACTAGCTTATAAGGAAACAACGAGATAAATGAACACTAGCCAATAAACAAACAAGAAAAAATACATTTTTTTATTTAATATTCCGTAGACATTGACATTGTGAAAAAGAAAATAGTTTGAAATTTGGTCTAAATTTGTTTCTAAATTACCTCAAAAACTATCCTACAATAATAAAGACTTTTTTACGGTCGAATACTCCCTTAACATCTTCAGCACCAGTTGTTTTGTTCGCTAGTATTATTTTAACAGTAAGGCGACAGAGATTAACGGAGGAAAATTTTGAAAAAATGGTTTTGTTAAAAACAGATAAAAATATTTTATTAATAAATAATACTATTGCTATAACTTTGCAAATAATACATGGAAATGTTTAATATTTAATTGCACGTTATTTAAAGTTATGTGATTTATAGGGTTCCGTACACAAAGTGTAAAAAAGTTACCCTATTGTTTTCGCTACAATGTCTGTCCGTCTGTCAGCGCCTTTTATCTCTGGAACCGTAATAGGTAGACTCTTGAAATTTTCACAGATGATATATAGCTGTTGCCGCTATAGCAACAAATACTAAAACTTATAGGGTGTTCCAATAGAGAGGTGTTATTCACGAATATGTGCATATTTCGTGAACTGTAGGGGGGATACACTTGAAATTTACAAACAGTAATTAAAACTTAGTTCACTATATAAACAACTATAAAAAAATAAAACTAAAAATTAAAGGGTGTTCCGATAGTAGTGTGATTTGCATGTATAAGGCCTAAGTTTTGAACCATAATAGGTAGATGCTGAAATTTTCACAGAAGGTGTATAGCTGTGGCCGCTATAGTAGCAAATACTAAATTTTATAGGCTGTTCCGATAGAGAGGTGTTATTCACGAATATGTGCTTATTTCGTGAACTGTAGGTGGGATACACTTGAAATTTATAAACAGTAATTAACACTTAGTTCACTTCATAAACAACTATAAAAAAATAAAAATTAAAAGGTGTTCCGATAGTGGTGTGATTTGCATGTATAAGGCCTAAGTTTTGATCTATAATAGACTCTTGAAATTTACACAGAAGGTGTATAGCTGTGGTCGCTATAGCAACAAAAATTAAGACTTATAGGGTGTTCCGATATAGAGGTGTTATTCACGAATATGTGTTTATATCTTGAACTGTAGGAGGCATACACTAAAAATTTACAAACAGTAATTAAAACCTAGTTCGCTTTATAAACAAGTCTAAAAAAATAAACCTAAAAATAAAAGGGTGTTCCGATAGCAGTGTGATTTGCATGTATAAAGCCTAATTTTTGAACCATAATAGGTAGACTCTTGAAATTTTCACAGACGGCGTATAACTGTGGCCACTATAGCAACAAATACTAAAACTTATAGGGTGTTCCGAAAGTGACGTGTTATTTGCCTGTATATCTCTATTTCTTGAGCTATAGGAAGCAACCACTTAAAATTTGCAGTGATTTAAACTATGCGTTATAAGCAAGTATACATATTAAACCTAAAAATTAACGGGTGTTCCGTTAGTGACGTGATTTGTATGTGTATATGGCATAGGTTTTGAACGATAATAGGTAGACTCTTGAAGTTTTTACAGGATGAGTATTACTATGACCACTATAAAAATAGTAAAAATTAAAGGGTGTGCCGACAGTGACGTAATTTACATGCACATTGACTTATTTTTTAACCATAATAGACAGACTCTTGAAATTTTCACAAAGGTGTATTACTATGACCCCTATTTAAACAATAAAAATTTAAAGGGTTTTGTCGACAGTGACGTGTTTTGCATGTATAACGACATATTTTCTGAACCGTGATAAGTAGACTCTTCCAGTTTGTATAGAAGATGTGATGCTATGGCCGTTATGACAATTACTAAAAATTAAAGGGTGTTCTAACAGTGACATGTTTTTCACGTATAGTAACTTATTTTTTTAATAGTAATAGGTAGACTCTTGATATATTCATAGAAAGAAAATTGCCATGGCCGCCATAGCAAATAACAAAATTAAAGGGTGTTCAGACAGAGACATGATTTGTACGTAAATAGCCTCTTTAAATGTTTACAGTAGATGTTGTACTTCGGCCGCTATAACAATTACTAATATCTAAGGGTGTTCCATCAGTGACATGTTTTTCACGTATATTACCTAATTTTTTGAACCGCAATAGGTAGGCTCATGTATATTTCTATAGATAGTGTATTACCACGGCCGCTATAACAAAAATTGTTAAAATTTAAAAGGTGTTCCAACAGTGATGCAATTATGACCTTAATTTTAAAATTAAAGGGTGACTCATAAGACATTAAAAAATTAACAACTTGAATTTTTAAAGTTGTACTAAACATAGTACGGAACCCTAAGTGTGTGTCTAACTCGCACTTGACTAATTTATTTATTTAAGTTTTTCCTTACTTTCGTGATATTATTAGTTTTACTGTGTTTTTGTTTTTATATATAACTCTATTTTTTATAATTTGTATGTAATTATACATTTTTATAATTAAATATTTTTTGACAATAATTTCAAAAAAAAGTATTCATTACTTAAAATTTTCAATTACAATTGCATGTAATTAGTAATTTAAAATTTCCAATTACTAATTACATGTAATTGCAATTGAAAATTTTCAATTACAAATTACAAGTATTTGATTTTAGTCCCTGATTTCAATTTCAATTACAATTACTTGTAATTAGTAATTGAAAATTTTCAATTACAATTACATGTAATTAGTAATTGCATGTGTAATTAATTACAAAATGTAATTGATATCCCCCAAGTCTGATAACTTGTAATATAACATCGGTAGAGCAACTGTTAATTTTTTATCAATCTCAATACATGATGATTCATTTTTAATTTTTCACCGCGAGGTTAAGTTATGAAATTAACTTTAAATATACATGTGTTTAAATTTAGAAAAAGGAACCAAAAATGTACTTTTTTATGCTTGCCACACAATATTAATTCTTTTCTATTTAAAAAATTAGTGAAAGAAATTAAAAATGTTTTTTCTTGTCTCATTTTTTGTCAATAAAAATAATAAACTTAAATTTCTTTCTTATCCATTTTGATATGCCTTAATTGTGTTTCTAATGTTGGCCAAAAGTCAATGAAACATCGCCAAATTTTTTAAAAATCGCCATATCTGACAACCCTCATCTCCAATTACCTGCCCATTTAAAAAAAGTGAAATGGTTTTTGAAAGTGAGGGCAATCGCGATCCTAAAAATTGTATACATCACTATACAATTTGTGTTCTCTTCTTTTAAACTGTAGAAAAACGTTGCTCTTTTTTGCGACATTTTTTCCGAGTTTTTATATGTAATATAAAACGAGTAAGAAAACTTTTTGTCGGTCATAAAATGTTCTTATTTTTGAGCTGCTTTAAATAAATTAATTGTTATTATTTTAAATAAAATTTATTGATACAATTATAAATAAATTTTTATCTATACGTATATTAAAACTGTAACTTATTACTTTGCTCTCTGTCTGTTTGTGATCGCATCACGTCGAACCTACTAAATAAATTTAAATAAAATTTTATGGAGAGGTACCTTAGTATTTTGTTTAATATATGGGATACTTTTTTCCCGTAAATATATATAAATCCTAAAAGGAAGTATTGAAAGTAACAAATTTTACCGATTCAATGTTACAATAATTTTTGAATTTTAAATAAAGTTTCAAATTTTATATAAAGCTTATGTTTCTGAGTAATTTTTATTTACCTTTATATAAAGAAAATATATAAACCATATTTGAAGCACTACAAAAGTAGGAGAAATTTGGGGTGTATTAACTTGTCGCTTTTTACATTGTGCAAGTTTTATCACTACAAATCTTACGCTGATGGAGAGAGGTAAGAGAGGAAATAAAAGGGCCCGCCCATATATGTACATGTGCTCTTGAAATTCCTTTTGTTTCCACATTCGTAGGTATAATTATGAAGTTTAAAATGTAAACAAATGCTTACATCCACGCAAATTGCTGCAATAAAAATTACTCGATATAAATACAAATGCAATTTTAAAGAAGAAAATAGATAAATTTCAGCGACATAAGTTGCACGATGTCATTGCGAATCTTCGAATTGGAGGGATACCTCCCCATAAAAATATAAAAATAAAATACTAAGGTTATGGAATTAATTTTTGTTGATAATTACATTATTTTTTAAAAAAATATTTTTGTCACCGCACACAAAGGGGCCGAGGCGAAAATGTCATTTTAAAATCTTCTGGGTCCAAGTTTAGGTTTTGAACATTCGCTGACCCTAAAAGTTGCATGTGATAAATAAAAGTTTGAGAAAACTTAAAAAAAGTTTTTTAGATATTAGTTCTTTTATTTTTATTTATTAGTTCTTCTCATGGGAACATTTTTTCCTTAATTATAATATAATATTTTCAAGCCTTAATATCCTATTATTAGTTCTTCTCATGGGAACATTTTTCTCCTTAATTATAATATAATATTTTCAAGCCTTATACAATGTATCAACCAAGTTGATACATTGTACGGTTACCTTTTTAATACGTTCAGATAATACAACGCGCTTCTTTTTATCACGAAATTTATTTTCCATTTCAGGTCTTGCATTTAATAGGTTTTTATAATTATGTATGTATATACATAAGTAAACATAAAAACATAGTAAATTACAAGAGAAACCACTTACTTATCCTCATGCAAAAACTGAAACGCTAAAATGGAGCTAATAGACTCTACGTTAACGTACAAGTGGTCCCGTCCAGGAAGAACCCCAGACCCCAGAAGGTAAACTGTTTATTTACAGAGTCCCTTAATGGAACGTACTCAGTAGTCGTGTATTGAAACCCACAATGTAAGGGCTCTTTAGAATAATGACGTGTGCCTTGGATATCTTTATATTATATATAAATTTATATAAATTTTAACTTTTAAATTAAACATCATTACGTATGTATATTAGACAAATATCTAAAATCTTTTTATACTCCTATGTACGGAGTATTAAGTATTTAAAAGCTTTTCTTAAAAACGCTTCCTTTTACATATAATTTATTTTAATTATTAAAGCAAATCAGTTTTATTTTTATAGAAGTGTTTGCGAACAAAATTACAAGAGAAACCACTTACTTATCCTCATGCGCCGCCATTGTTCTGCGATTTGTATATACTTTGCATCTAAATTTTTTTGTATACCTTTCTTGCTTTTTCTTGCATATTAACTACAACAATGTTTCAGTTGGGAACAAAATACATTAGCCCAATTCACAATCTTGTGCATTTAAGATTGCAAATTTATGTAATTGTAAAAATTCCCCATGAATTGTGAACGGTTTTTTTTAGTTTGCAACACTTCTTTCAAAACAATTCTAATTATGCCCAAAATTTCACAGTCGTCTAGTATTAAGTAACAATTAACAGGAGCAGTCTTACATCGAAATCTAATGTACTAGAGATACAACAAATCTCGGAATTATCAAACGGCCCAGATAATAGATGCAACTTGCCCAAAATTTGACTGTATTCTAGTACAAGATTACAGTTAACGGCAACAGCATTTCTTTGGAATTTTTAGTGCAAGAAATACTTAAGATCACGGAATTATTAAAAATAAAAATCCAGTAAGAGATATTGTGTCCATCTGGATCCATTTTTAATTCTTATCTTCATTTTTACGTTTTTGTTGATTTAAATTTTCATATTTCTTATTTTATTTATGTTAGTATATTGTCAGATGTCAGTTTGCAAATGCCAAGCAAATAAAAACTATGCTTTTAGGTGTTGCTTATTTTCCAATGTTTAGCATATGCATTTCTATATACATACATACATATTTCGTTAGTATGTTGTAAAATTATCCAATACAATTTTGCAAATGCTACGATGCAAGACCATTTGTAGAAGATTGAGAATTGGCTTTTGTTTCTTCTTCTTTCTTTGCCTATTCACTTTTCAAATGTTGGCGACCAAATTGCATTTATAAATCAAAGATTTTATACTATAATGATTCCAGGCTTAGAAGTTTTATAACTTCCCAAATACCGGTCCATTCCTAGATATTGTTGATCCATATAATTTCCAATCTGGCTCTAGTAGGTCTTCCATCAACATTAGCACGAATAATAATTTGCAAGAGCTTGAAAATATTTTCTTCGCAGTACTTCATTATGTGATTTCTACAGATTTTAAGTTCCATGTTCCTATAGCATACAGTAGAACAGACCATACATAGGTTTTAAATATCGGATTTTTGTTTTTAAATTGACATTATGGCTAGTAAAAACCTTTTTGCCATTTCATTTCTGCATGTTATTTCTTTTGAAATGTCCCATTTGTCATTTTATAATTCCTAGATATTTAAATCTTTGCACTTTACCACGTAGCATTCTCTTATTTTCATTGCCGATGTGTTATCATATGTTGGTTTTTTGTTGATTACCATGTATTTCGTTTTTTTAATATTTAGTTTTAGTCCATAATTTTCGCTGCATGTCGTTAGTCTGTTTAAAAGTTCTTGAATTCCCGACATGTTATCATTCAAAACAGTTGTATAGTCAGCATATCTAATGTTATTAAGGAAAGTTGCATTTATGTACATATGAATATTGCTTTTTGAGCACCATTGATTGACTCCTAAAATATCCTCTCGTTGTATACATTAAATAATAGAGGAGACAGCAAGGAAGGTTGCTAACATCCCTTTATTTTTTATTCTTAATATTTTCGTCAGTTCACCGTTGACTTTAACCCGCGCTTTTGATGCCAATACAAACTCTTTATGCATCGAACGTTTTTATCTTCTGTACCAATAGATATAACAATTTCAACCAGTTTATCGTGTCGAACGCTTTTTCATAATCAATGAAGCATAGAAAAACATATTTTTGCACATTCCTACATTTATGAACTAAGACTTTCTTTAAAGCCAAACTGGGAACCACCCATTTCTTTTTCACATGTGTCGAAAATTCTTGAATGAATAACACTGTGAGACAAATGGTAGGGGTCAGTTATCGGGATGGGATGAAACCAACGGGAAAGTCATATCGGTAAAAAAGAAGTTATACGTGTCCCAGCATTTCGCTGGGAAGTTTTGAAGTTTTGTGTTATTCGTCTAATAGAACGGACGTGTTTTTTTAAGCTCGCAAAAAACGTATAATACAAACAAAATTTAGTGAGTGAATTTTAAATAAACAAACAAAACAATAAAAACTGTTTTGATACAGAACAACAAAGTTGTTGTATTTTTTTCTCTTGTTTACAACGGCATTACTAGTTGAATAATAAGACAAGCCAAAAGTACAGTGCGAGGGCTCAATTATGAGTCACTCAAATTTAAACATTCTTAATAAAAGTGCGAACATAAGCAGTAGAAATGCTTACGTTACGATAAATGCTGATGAAAACAGCGAAATAAACAAAAACAAAAAAACTGATTTGTTTTTAAATGCCGCTCCAATTCACTGCACACGTTCTTGCACACCGTTTTTGCTAAGTAGTGACAATAAATAAATATAAAAAAAAATAAAAGTAAATAAACCATCGTTTTGAATACAGTATGACAAAAACAATAACGGACAGTGCCCAAAAATCCAAGACTCAAGTGGGAATGGATATATACGTGACTATAATGAAAAAAGGTCGAAGCCCTAAATCTTCGCAGTTAGCACCAATGTCGAAAGTACATAAAGAAAAGGACGGAATAAGTTCCCAAAATCGTTTTGCTATCCTAGATAGTGAATCAAGTGAACCTAAAACGGCACCCAAGTCGTTCAAACCACCACCAATATATATAAGGGAGAAAAATTCAAATGAGTTAATAAATAAACTGATTTCACTGATTGGAGAGAATTTTTTTATGTAATTCCCATTAAGCGTGGTAACATTGATGAGACAAAAATACAATTCATTGATGAAAGCAGTTTCCGTAAAACTGTAAACGAGTTTGAAAGCTGCAAAAAAAAATTTTATACCTATCAGCTGAAGAGTAGCAAAGGTCTACAGGACGTCATTAAAGGCGTAGATGCATACGTTGATCCAGCTGATATAAGAGCTGGACTTCAAAAAGAGGGTTTTAAAATAAAAAGTGTAGATAATCTCCGAAATCGAGAACGTGTCCCCCAACCGCTATTTCGAGTTGAACTGGAATCTGGCGATTTAAGATTAAAAAAAAACGAAACGCACCCTATATACAATCTGATGTATCTATTGCACCGAAAAATCACAGTAGAGGAACCACATAAACGATCAGGACCCGTCCAGTGCCTAAGGTGTCAAGAATATGGTCATACTAGGGCTTACTGTAAGCTGGCTTCTGTTTGCGTTGTGTGTGGTGAGCTGCATTGTTCCGCTCAATGCGATAAGTCAAGGGATGACACGAAGATTAAAAAATGTAGCAATTACGGTGGAAACCATACTGCCAACTACAGAGAATGTCCTGTTTATTCTGTTGTAAGGAAGACGTCTCAAAAACCAAATACTCCCCCTAAGCAAAAACAATATCGACCAAATGACCATTACCCTCAGCTAGCCTAACCAACCACCCAACATATTTCATACGCTGACATGCTAAAAAACAACCAAGTTTATAAAGCGCCATCGTCAGTTAACCCGAACCAACTTTTGCACCCGGAACCTAAAGACCAAACTCCTTCGGTTAACTATAGTCGTCTGGAAGGAACCATTGAGATATTAGTACAGTCGCTATACACTTTTATGAGCTCTATGGGTAAATGATGAAAA
This sequence comes from Phasia obesa, assembly GCA_949628195.1. NCBI lineage: Eukaryota > Metazoa > Arthropoda > Insecta > Diptera > Tachinidae > Phasia > Phasia obesa. Next base: position 43,397,271 of record OX451218.1, read on the forward strand.
TAATGTTAAAAATGCAATCTATGATATTTCAGGCAGTTCTTAGCAAACCATGAACTGTTTAAAAATATGTTTCTGGGACGCAAACGGCTTACGCCAACATAAAAATGAATTTGAATACTTCCTTAAGAACCAACAAATTGATGTCATGCTGATTGCAGAAACACATTTAACAAGAAATAGCTTTTTTAAAATCAATGGCTATATATTATATGACACCAAAGACTCCCGTGGCAGATCATGTGGTGGTTCAGCAATACTTATAAAGGCCCGCATCAAACATTATTTACTGTGTGATTTTTGTGAGGATTACCTTCAATATCTGCCTTGAAAACTTAGTTATTTCTTCAATTTATTCACCTCCTAGATTTTAAGTATCAGAGAGTCAGTATAGCGACTTCTTCAAATCACTGGGTCCCTGTTTCATAGCATCAGGCGACTACAACGCTAAACATACATTTTGGGGATCACGAATAATAACACCAAAAGGTCGTGTTTTGTTTTTTACACAATTTCAAAAATGCGTCTCAATGTCATCTCGAGTGGCCAACCCACCTATTGGCCTACTGATCGATATAAAATACCGGATGTTATTGATTTTGGCGTGTTTAAGGGTATTTCAAGAGAAATTATTAAATCTGAAACATAACTAGAATTATCCTCAGATCATTCACCCACTATTGTCTATATATGGAATCAACAAAATATCGTATCACCAACAACTAGGACAAGCATAAATTGGCTTAAATATAGAAAATATCTCAGTACGCATTGCTCGGAAAACATCCCGCTAAGAACACCAGAGCACGTAGAGCAGTGTATAATTGATTTTGATCGAAACATCAAATTAGCTGCCCAACATGCAACTGTAAACCGGAAAATAGACAGATGCAATCACATTTATTCTGCAGATATCGAGCGCCTCTTGACTGAAAAAAGAAAAATTCGTAGAGAGTGGCAAACATAAAACTAGACTTAAAGATTGCACGAAGCGGCTAAGAGACCTACTAGAATCTCAAAGGGTAGCATCTCTGAAAAATTACCTGGAAGATCTGGACCCAACTCCACAATCATATTATTCATTATGGCGTGCATGTCGAAACCTCAAAAGACCAGTCGTACGTAAGCCTCCATTGCGAACTTCTTGTGGAGGCTGGGCAAGAAATGATACCGAAAAAGGTAATGTGTTTGTTGATCATTTAAAAAAACGTGTTTACTCCAATTGTCTCGACTGATATAGCTGTCCTCCCACCTATAGATGTTAGTCCGGCAGTTACCCCAAGGTTCGAGCTTCGAGATATTGAAAAGGCAATAACTGATTTAAACTGTAAGAAAGCACCTGGCATTGATAAAATCAGTAACAAGATGTTATTTGAATTGCCTCAAAAAATCATTCTTTTTGTTTTTAATGCCATTTAACGTCTTGAGTTCTTTCCTACAAAGTGAAAAATTTCTTTGATTACTATGATACCTAAGCCTGGAAAAGATAACACCAAGGTTGAATCATACAGACCTATAAGCCTATTATCAAATATATCAAAGCTGTTTGAAAAAATATTAATAACACTGTACGACAAAATCAAATTTTTTCCAAAATTACAAGGTCCGGCCTATAAATTTTGATAGAGGAGACAAAATAAAAAGACACGTGTATCGGCGTTTTGAAAGTTTACATCTGAATTTCATTTGAGGGAGTGTTAAAGTTTCCCAGCTCTGCCATATTCTTATTGTTAATCGGCATAAGAAACCATGTGACCCTTACATTTTAGGTATAAAATGTGTTCAGCAAATTTATGTAAAATGTTACGCAAAACATTTTTGTAGAATGGAGTTAACCTTCTAACTCCTCAAGGTATGGGTCTTTTTTGTCCTTCTTTCAAAAAAGAGCATAAAACACCATTAAAACGGGGATTTAATGGGTTAAAATGTACCGCAAAAATATTATCCGTTACATGACAACAAAAACAATGAAAAGCAAAATCAAAATAATAATAATAATAATAAAAAAAATTTAAGTAAACAATTAATTTTTACGTGGACTAGACAGAAGGATAACTGCCCATATGACAGCGCTTACTCGTATGCTAAAGGGCTTGGACTCAATAGAAGAGAATCTGCCAAAACATTTTTTCCAACTGAAATATGATACTGTAAAAAAATCTATGGACTCAAATTCAAGAGTTATGTGATAACATATGGCAACAAACTAAAGATCCGTCAAGGAGCGATCTACATCAAGATTAATACGATGACCTGAAAGACTTAGTTCAAAAGCATGTGGTTAAACTTGCAGTACTAACAGATAAATGCTATGCGCCACAAGTGGGAAGTGACATGAGAATACTCAGTGTGCTTCCACTACCAAGGGTAACAATCCCTCAATTTATTGGCGACTGTTTAAAGTGGCGTCAGTTCTATGAACTTTTCTTAGAGATGGTAGATAAGCAGTCTCTCCTGAATGTTCAAAGGATGTGGTACCTCAAAACAAATATTTCGGGGGAGGCTGGCAAACTTATAAGCCATCTAACTCTAACAAAAGAAAATTACAAGATAGCATGGAAGCTTCTTCAGGGGCGTTACAACAATAAACGAGCACTTGTTGCCACGCTAGTAGAAAGGATTCTGAGTCAACCAAAAGGAACATCATCTACTGCATCAATCAAGTCTCTTCATGATACAATAAAAAAAATTTATGTTAGCAATTAATAACTTGGATATCGACACATCCTCTTGGGATGCCTTATTAATTCAAACTAGTTATCATTGTGCGCTTCGCTGCCCCTTTTTAATAAAATAAATACATGGAAGAAAAAGTATGGCAATGCTTAAACACTTGTGTTTTCGACTTGCAGCTAAGAGAATAACATGTACATACAACAACATGTACATATATATTTGTTTATTGGTGTTAGTAAGAACTTTATAGACGTAATACTCCTAAAGTACTGTACCGATTTAAATAATATTAAGATTGTGCACATCTGCGAAGAAAAAGCTTCAAAACCATAAGTCTTTCCAAAATTGGTGCAGTATTATGGACGTAAAAGGGATTACAAAAAACGTGTTTGCCTATTAATTATATAGATAATGATGAAAAAATTGGATAACACTCTTTACATTCGGTTTATGCAATCTTTATCCAAACGGAAGGAGGTTCCTACTATCAAAGAGTTATTTTCATTTTTGGAGATACAATTTGAGTCCATGGAGTCGTTTAAGAAAACAATAACTCCCCAGCAAGGTTCAAGCAATATGGTTTCCTCCATTGCATCAGTGGAGGATAACAGCATTTGCAAATTATGCAACAAAGGTATTTATCATTGTAAACAATTTGTGGCAATGACAGAATATAAAAGACTCAAATGAGTACAACAACAGAAACTATGTGTAAACTGTTTTATGACTAATCATTTAGCCAAGAATTGTACTTATAACAATTGTAAAAAATGTAATAATAAGCACAATACCCTACTACATTTAACAAAACAAATCTCAAGGCACATCAATAGCCTCAAAGCAAACGCCACCCACAAGGAGCGATCCACACCAGCCAATACAGCCGCAGTCTCCTCAGCAGAAGACCAGAAAAACGTAATTCTGGCCACTGCAAGTGTTATTATAAAAGCGGCAAATGATATCTCAGGCTAAATTAGGGCTGTAAGGTTCACAACTGAATATTGTAACTGAGAGGCTTATAAACAATTTATCACTTAAAACAACGGAGACCTCTTTGTCCATTGACGGTGTTGAAAGAATTCAAAAAATACATAAAATCGCGTAAATATGAAAATATGATGTCTCGTAATTATGAATTGAACTGAACTGATTTGGAAGCTTTTGTTTTACCAACAATTATACCAGCACAGCCAAATCGTAATTTAGATATTTCTGATTGGAAAATTCCAAAGGACATTCACTTAGCAGATCCCAATTTTAGCACACAAGGAAAAATTGATATTCTCCTGGATGCAGAGTTTTACTTTAGTCTAATACAACCTGGTACAATAAAACTAGCAAACGACCATCCTATACTGCAAAATACTTCGCTTGGCTGGATTGTAGGTGGTTTACTCAAACAACCCACAATTGACTTCTCATCGGCAACTTTAACATGTGCAGTGGAACTTCATTAGACCAAACAATCGAACGACTATGGAAACTTGCATGTTCACACAGATTCGAATGGTCGTTTTATTGTCAGCCTTCCTTTTACCGAAAATCCAACAGCGTTGGGCCATTCTCATCGAAAAATACCAATCTTCAAAGTCAGTACATTCAATTCATGAGAGAATATGAGAATTTTGGACACATGCAAAAAGGTCAACTTGGATAACGTACAGAATCCAAAATACTTCATTTCACACCATTGTGTTCTAAAATTTGACAGCTTATCAACAAAACTCAGAGTTGTTTTCCTCGCATCCACAAAAACATCTACAGGCTATTCTCTAAACTGATCTGTTTTCTATTAGTAAAGACAACCATCAATATCAACTTATCATATGGAGAGAAAAGCCTTCATTACCAATTTATTATTATAGGCTTAATACAGTGATATACGGTACCCGATCTGCTCCTTATTTGGCTACAAAATGTTTATAGAGAATTACAGAGGAAAACATGGATCATTATCCACTTGGATCACGAGCTCGCAAAACTTTTCGATCCCCTTGGCCTCCTGCGCCCATTGTTGTGAAAGCAAAGATATTTATTCAGCGGCTGTGGATTGGAATGAACCGTTGCCCCAAAAGCTTTGTGCTACTTGGAATACATTTCGAAGTGAATTGGAAGGTCTCAATAATTTCAAAATACTTGGACAAGTATTCTGTGACGAGATTCTAACAAAAATACAAATACATGTGTTCGCCGATGCATCGAAAAGAGCATTTGTGCCAATACTTTGTGCAAAATCAAGAGTAGCTCCTTTGAAACAACAAACACTACGTCGACTAGAACTATGTGGGGCAGTAGTAGCAGCTCAACTTGCTAACACAATAAAATTCGACTTAAGGCTTGAAAATCAGCCTATGTCTCTATGGACTGATTCTGAAATTATGCTTGCCTATATAAACTCACAGTCAAATTTATAAAAAAATTTTAGGGTATCAACTATCCAAACATTAACATTGCCAGAGCATCGAAAGATAATCCTGCCGACATTCTATCCTGAGGTCTTCAACCAGCAGATCTGTCTAGATGTGGATTATGGTTTCTTGGACCAGTGTTTCTTAATGGAAAAGAAGAGCTGTGGTCGACTAAATTCTCTCGCCAAAGATCTATTGCAAATAACATGGAGTTAAATGGTGTAGTTACGACAGCAATAGTAACGGCTGACACCTATTTCATATATGGAGTTCAACACAAAAATTCGTTTAAAAGATTGCAAGGAATTTTGGCATATGTGCTTAAATTCACAATGAATTCAAGGTTGCCAAAGACGCATTGACCTAAAAATATATTACTTAATCCCAAAGAGCTAGACGACTCCCTTCGTCTAATTACTCATGCCATACAAGTTTCGGATTTTGCAGCTGAAATAAAACAATTGAAAGCCGACAAGCAAGTTAACAAACATAGCTCTATATGCAGTCTACCACCATTTTGGATGACGAATGTGCTCTTCGCGTAGGACCCAATAATATTGCCATATAACGATAGTTTGGCTCATGAAGAGTGTAAACACTGTGGACTTCAAGCACTTCTATACACAATAAGACAACGATTTTGGCCAATCAAAGGAAAAGTAACAGCAAGATCAGTTATTCAAAAATGCAATCTGCTGGAAATAAGGGTAGTTCCTGCTCGACCATTTAGTATACATCTACTCTCGAGTAGACTGTTGTGGTTAATTTTGGGTACATTACAAGAATATATATTGTGATATTTGTCGGAGCAAAAAATAGTTGAGCGGAATTATCTGAAAACATATATTCAGACAAGGCATAGAGGTAATCATCTCAGCTTCCAGCATAAAATTTCATTTTATCCCACTAAGAGCACCGCATTTCGGAGGTTTATGGGAAGCTGCAGTGAAGTCCGCAAAGTATCTCTTGGTACGTAGCACTAACTCATGAAGAATTAGAGACAGTTATAATAAAAATCTAAGTTATTTTAAATTCTCGGCCTCTCACACCGCTATCAAACGATCCAGATAGTCTTGAAGCATTAACACCGGGTCATTTTCTAATCGGTGAAGCTCTAACGTCACAAGTAGACAGCAGAGCCGATACTTTGAAGCCATTCAGCACATTCCACTGGAAGTTAATTTCACACATAGAACACCAATTCTATAAAAGATAGTCAGCAGAATACTTACATGAACTCCAACAACGTCACAAATGGAGACAAAAGATAAGCAATGTTAAAAAAGGAGATAAGGTTATCATCAAAGAAGACAACCTATCCACGATAAAGTGGCCACTAGGGAGAATTGTAAATCTCTTCACTGGTGATGACGGTGCTGTAAGAGTGTAAAAGCATCAAAAGGAATATTTAAGCAACCCATTCACAGACTGGCTCCATTATTTCCAGAAAAAGAAGTCCCAACAGAAATAAAGTCAACATTAGACCGATCGTTTTTCAGTACAGATGAAAAGGGTACTATCCCAACAAAAAGATTCAAAGCCGCAAATAACCCGATAACAATATCTGTATTATTAAGACTTTTTCTTGCTAGCTATACAATTTCAGACTGACCCAGGGTTGTATTTTGAAGGAATCGGAACAGTAAAACTGAATACGGCGGAATTGAAAATGTTAGCGTATTACGATTTATCGCCTTTTATGTCAGAAATAAAATACTTTCCATCAAGCTTACAAACCTTGGAGCAAATGTGCCCTGTAATGCAACAACACGCGATGTGCAATATTTTCGTAAACAACATTAAGCAAATCTAAAAGGAATTACTTCAGGACAAGGAATTATTTACTAATAGACGCTTTAAAAGATCTCCATTCAACATGGTTGGCACTATTAAACGTTCACTTTTTGGTGTTCTTGATGCGGACTACAGAGAAGAAATGTCAAGGACAATTAATAAAGCAAAAATCGAACACGATCACATAACCAGTCTCTTAAAAATTCAAACTTCAATAATTGATTCCACCATCAACGTCATCAAACAGGATGAGATTAAACTCTACAAAAAATACAGGCCGAAATGATTAATATACGGATACAAATAATGGAAAAATAAGCCCTCTTTTACTGTCTCCCCATCAATTAAAAGAAGAGATTACTATCATCAAGGCTAATCTTCCTGCTTCATGTGCTCTACCAACAGTAGGTGATAACCTCGTCGAACTTTATAAACTTATGAGTATCAAGGAAGCTGTAACAAAATATAAAGTAATGTTCGAAGTTAAGATACCTCTAGTTCAACAGTTTTTTGAGCTGTTCAAAATAGTATCAGTTCCTGCAATAAAAAATAATACTTTAATCGCTATTCAACCAGATACATCATACCTAGGTACCGAAGCACACAGAGATGAATACATACTTTTTAAATCAGGGGACATAACAAGTTGCATTAAACCGAAGGATGATGAATACATTTGCAAAAATTAGCAGTCGAAACTCAGAAGAAATACAATTGCCAATTGCAATCTCAATAGGATTCTAGGAATGACAGTTTGGAGTCAATTGAATCACCAAAATAAATGGATCTTTGCTACTAGTACCGACAGGTGCCTTGGACAAAATCTCTTTCTCTAAATTGAGGAATGCAAAAAAGACCTCGGGTTATTATGTAATTCGAATCGAAAAAATAGGAGTTCGTAAAAGTGCCTTTAATAGTTCGAGTTTCGAAAATTTATTTTCAAACATTTGTAAAAAATATTATTTACAGGATTGTTTTACCCCCTTTCGAAAAACAAAAAAATCCCGACGGAAGTGCAACTAAGTAATTCGAAAACAAGTGTCAAAACTGTTATTAACGTATTTATTTTATTCGAATGCCATTTAATTAATTTCATATATAATATATTAAATATACTAGTACAATCCATATGTGTATACTTACATTTAATTTAGTAATAACAAGTTTAATTAACTCATTTTTCGCCGCACATAGTTCCTATTGACCAATTTTTATAAAATTTTATTTTTTACCTAATATGATGCTTATTAATTCTCTTTTTAAACATAATTATTTTTAAACGATCATATTTCCTTTAAAATTTATTAAATAAATATTTTATGAAAGAATCACAAAATATTTATTTTATATTTTATGAAAGATTCAAAAAATATTTATGGGGAAAGAATATCCATATAGCTATTTCACTGGTGCTTAACCAGATCGTCAGTGGATTTTTCAAACTTTATGAATAAAAACGCAGATTCTTATGCCCAAAACTTAACAAACCAAATGATAAGTTTATTAAAAAAATCAAAATTTGTAAAGAAAAACCCATAGTAACCATTTCAAATTAAAAAATTTTTACAATTACGAATATAATTTTTTAAAAATTCTTTTTTTTAGTTTTCCGGAAAATAAGTGGCAATTATAATCACCACCGGCGTAATATGTAAACACATGAAATTTTTTAGGAACAATGAAAAATATTTTTTTATTTAATAAAATAAAACTACTTATTATGGAAAATTTCAAAACATTTCGTATGTAAGTGAACCTCGCACATATAGCACATAAATGGTGTATGAATGTGGCGTTGCTTACACCGAAGTGTTTTGCCTTCCTTCTGTTTTACAATAAAGTGTTGCGACACTTTGGTATGTCTTGATGTTGGTTCCTTTGATTTTGTTTGCGGATGGTCTTTATCCTCAGAAACAAGTAGAGCTACAGCGATTTCAGACCGGAAGTCTAGTCCTGGTTTTGATCGGTTTTTTGCAATATCACACAAACAGGCGTTTACAATAGCGAAATCTACAGCGTTTGAAAAGAAAGGCCACCACCACTTCTTGCCTCTTATATTTATACAGTAGTTCGATATGACATTGTCTGCCATATCAACTCCTCCCATGTGCAAGTTATAATTTTTTATCAATTTGTATCTGCAACATTTACATACATATGATATTTTCGGTTATAAGGTCGGGCAGTTGTAAGAGGATCGATGTAATTAAAATTAGTTGCATCATAAAATCGTATTCACCTTTTTAAAAGTTTCGTTATTTTTAATGCCCATATTGCTTGGTAATCGATTTTTGCGCACTGTACCAGAGGATCGAAATTTTTTGTGCGTCAAAAGACACATTAGATGAAACGTAGTAAAAAAATTATTAAAATATAATTAATATCGTTCTGGATGCTTCACATATTCCAGTAAACTCAAGACCACATGAGGTCCAAGGCCGATTTATTTACTATAGGGCTGCTGGGAACCAGCGTAGGGCATACAATAATACATATATCCATCAGATGAAGCAACTTGAAACGAAAACGAATGGCTTATTCCTTATGTACATTTTGCTTGAATGCCTCCCATGGCATCAGTTGCTCATCGATTGATAAATGCTCACTGAAGACTCCAAATTGCAAAAACTTTTTGTTTCGTCAATCGCAAAATGATCGTTTTTAGCTAAAACGTTGTTATTACAGACATTAGTATATTTCTTCATCCAACGAAATTCGGAACGTGGCATAGACTGCTTTACAATTGAGACTCATAGATCTGGGCGCTGACTCCACTAATTTTCATATTGTGGAACGGTGTGGTATCCAGTTAAAAATCCGAAAAAACGCTGCAAGAATTGTTCCGTGCACATGTTGTCTAGAACATTCTTTTGCCTCACATACTCATTAGTGTTCGATGACGAGATAATAGATCTAATATCTATAATCTCGTCATCAAAAAACAACTTGAATAGGTCCAAAGGAAATCTTTCTCCTAAATTAATTCATAGAAAATAAAATAAAACAACTAATCTATTCATTACGTACTCAATAAATGATAAAGCTTTCAAAGGCACTGTTGCAGTAACGTGGTCGTTTCACTGAACCAAATTTCGTAGGTAATATTAACGAAAAAAGTTAGTTAATCCTTAACGATAAATATATTTAAAACAATTTAATTTTTATTTAAAACAACCCATAAAATTAGTTAAATATACGTCCCTAAAAGAAGTTAATGTGACTAACTTATCTGTTGATTTGAAAAAATTTTCGTTTATTCTACTAAGTTTTTTATTTAATTTTTGAAGAAAATTCAATACATAAAAATGAAAAAAGAGCTATAAAATAGACGAAATTTCGTTAAATTACACTATGGAAGATTTTTGGGATTATTGTCTGGGGGGTGAGAAATTCCAGGTCAGGGTGATGGTACTAGGTCAGTATAGTAAAACCCTCAAAGTGTTTGGCGTTCGTATGCGTCAGTTTTTTTTTATGACCTTTTAAATTTTTCTTTATCTTGATGTTTTTTCGCTTAGTTGTAACATTTTGGCAAAAACGTAGTTCAACATAACTCTTCACTTGTCCGATTTTGATGAAACAAATTTTGAAAAATTAAGAATTACAATTTCTTTAAACCGTTCATATAACGTTTTTCTTTATAATCAACAGTTTTGCCGGTAAAAATAAATTTGTGGAGAAAAAAAAAATATTTTTTTGCCTAAAAATTAAAAATTTTTTTTTTTAAATTCATAAAAAATCCAAAACGGAAAAAAGGATCAGGTGTTTTAATTTCATGTAAAGTCACATAACATATAAACAAAATGCGACATAGATCATAGAAATTGATTCACGCGTTCTGCTTTTATTTACAATTAAGTGAAGGTATCCCATTTTGACAAGAATATTGATATTTGTTTTTATTCAAAAAAGTGTCATTTATCGCCTTTTTTATAAATTTTCCCCAATAACTCCAGACTTCTGGCCATGAACTACTAAAAAAAATTAAGTAAACATTTTTATAATTTTTTATTTTTATTTTATTTATTTATTTTTATTTATTTTAATAAATATTGCCTGGACTTTTTCGATGGTGGTTGTTCGGGACTAGTGGCATCGCATTCATCGCTATCATCAGTTTCTGAACCACACATAATGTCAATGTGTGACTCCACTGTTGGCCCTTCTGCATCTCCTGAAAATTCTTTATCATCAAGATCATCCTTGTCTTGCCACACAAGCTTACTCCACCAGCAAATTTCCGCAATTATTGCACTCGGCGACTTTTTGCCTCTATATCTGTAATTTTTTGTTTTAATAAAATGAGTTTGAAAAAATAAAAAATCAGCATTACCTCATTTCAAATGGCATAACAACTTGATGATAGCGTACACCTTGTTCAGCAGATTCGGTAACCAATTGCTTGCTGAAGTAGTCCAGATGATGATGTAAATAATGGATTTTCAAGGACATGTGGACACCGATTTCCGAGAATGCTCTTAACATCCTTGCGACAGAAACATCGTAGTTGTTAGAACAATGCTTTCCCAACAAGCCTTCTATTACTTCTTTGATTGCCTGCCATGCATTCAATTCAGCGTCAATCAAAATATTGTTGAATGCGTCACTTTTAATCAGCTTTCGTATATCTGGACCATTTAGACCGCCTGATTGGAAAAAAATAATTTGTTAAGATGGAAAATCATGGGAAATGAATATGATATTATAACTTACCTTCTTTAGTTTTACTTTCGCTGAGTCTCGGGTAAATTAGTTTCAAACACTAGAAAACTTCATCTCTTTTGGCGACAGTTTTGATAAAATTCTTAACAATTCCAAGTTTAATATGCAGTGGAGGCAGCAATAGCTTTTGACACAGGAATGTGGTCCGAATGAGGCAATGTTGTTGCGGCACTTGCAACACCAACGTAATTATACGATTTTCTTATCCTTTTTGCGGCTCCTTTATTCGCACATGCATAGCAATTCAATGGATTGTGACCTTCGCCAGGATTAGTCCAGGTTATTGGGATACCGAATGGCATACTTTCACGTCTTTTATTTTTCCAATCCATTAGACGGTTGTAGCAGCTTTTACACACTATATTTGGTACCCAATTTTCGTTCACTATAACATTTTGGTTGAAGTACATCTCGTATGTTTGAACAAAATCAGTACTGAAATTTCCCCTTTTTTTATGTGTTGAGACATATTGACCACAGCAGTAGGAAAAGCTATTTATATCTGGCTTGCACAGTTCCATATTCTGTTCTCTTTTGTTCACTTTTAAAAAACTGGAGAAAAATTACTTTTACTGTTCGCGTTCGTCGGCACTTGTTGAATGACAAAAATCACAGAACCAGTGTGAGAAAGAGAAAAAGTATAATGACAATGCATGTTTTATGTGAACATTACAGAACCAGTGTTGCCACATCAATATTTCTCTTTTAGTACAGTAGAAAAATATGAGAGAGTTCGGCTTGTGAGTGTCAATGTTTTCTCCAAATAATGTTGTGCATATCTGGAGAAAATATTTGAAATTCATACATTTACCTAATTGTGAATAAATGAGAAACGCGTGCATCGATTTTCATGATCTATGCCTTTTTTTCTCATGAGTTATGTGACTTTACGCGAAAGTAATTAGTTTTGGCACTTTTTTCCATTTTTGATTTTTTATGAATTAAAAAAAAATATTTTAATTTTTAGGCAAAAAATACTTTTTTCCCTTCATACATTCATTTTTAACTTCGAAAGTGTTGCACATATAGGAAAACGGTATAGAAACAGATTAGAGAAATTGTAATTCTTAATTTTTCAAAATTTGTTTCATCAAAATCGGACAAGTGGTTCTCGAGTTATGTTAAACTACGTTTTTGCCAAAATGTTACAACTAAGCAAAAAAACATCAAGAAAACATCAAGGAAAAAATTTAAAAGGTCATAAAAAAACTGACACATACGAACGCCAAACCCTTTGTGGGTTTTACTATACTGACCTAGTACCATCAGCCTGACTTGGAATTTCTCACCCCCCAGATTGGCTGTTGTACTGTGTTATCTTTAGAAAAATTATTTGGGTTGACATATAAAATAGAACATCTTTTTCAATTTATATATATTTTTTTTTTAAATATTTGTGGCAATAAATAAATCATGTTTGCAGTCAATTTCGGTGTTTTGTTTAAATTAAAATTAATTGATTAAATTTTTCTAATAGGTTTTTCCACTATTAGCGATTATGAAGAGATATAGTTTCGAGGAGAAAATAAAAAAAACATTAAAATAATATCAACTGTCCGCAACAGGAACTGAAAGCCTTATTCGTTTATGCCTCTTAAAACAGGAATAAAGTTAACGAGGCATTAATGTTATGCAGTTTTATTTTCAGATTATATTGCAGATTTTTATCTGTTAAAGATAAAAATTTAATAAAAAAAATAACTAATAAGTTTAGTTAATTATACTTAGTTTTTTTTATCAAATCTATACCCTATGAAATAACGAAAAATGTATGTAGTCATATTGAAGAAATTTAAAAAAATATTTTTTTTTACTAAAATCGACTGTAGATTTAACTAAAAAGTTGGTTAGTTGTATAATAACCTACTTTTCTTCAATTCTACACCCCATTTTACAGTATTTAGGTAAATTTTTGGTGTTTGTGTGCACCCATTTTGAGGAAGGAAATTAGGATTTAAACCTAAATTTAGTTGGTATTTCGTGTACGTTTGGCGCACTAATATCTTCATTTCCTCCTAAAAATTCAAGTTCTAATTCGCCAGCAACTCCACCCATCGCACTATTTTCTTGCCCACCAATGATCGTTTCGTTTCTTCATCACTTAGAATGTCAACTCAAGGCGGAATATATAAAACATTGCGAGCATTATCGCGAATCTGTGCATAAGCCGATTCATCATCCGAGTCCAACAATCAAGTATTTCCCTCATTGTTAAAGCACGCTTGGCCCCAAACCCAAAGCTATATAAAGTTATTGTTTAATATAACAATTTGCTATAACACTCTTTCTTTTCATATACATAAAAAATACGATCCTGACATTATTTCTGTAATATTACTTCACTTCCAAAAAAAAATAACTTGTAATTATACCGTCTGCTTTGAAACACATTCAACACTAAACTGGTGTAATATTATTTACAAATATTTTGCAATATCTCTAAAAACTAATATGATCCGTTTTCGAATACCGTTAAAACATCAACATATTGGCTTTTGTTTTTAATAGTATACATCAAATCCTTGTATATAATTACATACATATGTTTATAAAGCTCACATTTAGGTAGACGTTATTCGCCAATGGCAATTATACAATATTGAATACTCAATTACTCATTATAAATTAATATTTTTTGTAAAAAAGTCGATGAAATAAGAAAACTAAATAACAAATTTAATGGTACATAGGAAATTGTTAGAAATCGTATTACCATAGCAATTAAATCTTCACATTTTTAAATGACCTTTTGATCTCTTTAAAATTTGAAAAAAAAAATATTATGCATTCAAGAAAACTCAACGTAGTTAAATATATATTTATAAAGACCTATGTATATAAGTAATTACAAAAATCGTATGAAATAAACAGTTTTTTCTTAAGCAGTAAAGACGTCTGGAAGTGCTGGTAATTATAATCACCGGGCGCCGAAAAATGGGTAAATTGATTTGGGAAACGCCAAAAAATGTATACACAAAACCAAGGAACAAGGAACATAACATTGCATCCGGATTTGGCAAAAGGACACTTAAATGTTGCAAATGCTAAAAGTAAATAAAGCGAATTGTGGCAAAGCTATCTCAAGATTGAAATACTGCTGACATTGAAAAAAGTATATACATATATGCATGTGTGGTTCAATTTTTTTTCTCGAAAGAGCGGTTGTAAAGTACGTAATATGCAAGAATGCCTAACAACAATGGGTCTAAAATCAAAATCGAGCTTCCCCTTTTTAACGAGAACCTTTTCTTTTCATGTCTTTGCATATCGTTTGAAATTTCGAAAACTAATTCGGACACTGGCGTTCACTCAAAACATAATTTTTTTCTCGCTTGTACTGCATTTTTACCCTTGCGGTAATAAAAAAGGAAAATATGACGAAAACGCTCACTTGAATTTTTCATATCTGATACGATGCCCAAGTGCAAGGTAAGATATCGGGAAATGCAACTAACGACATCTTTCTGATAAAAACGAAATAACTTTCCGAACGACCTAATATTTGTACCCTTTAATGAATACAAAAAATAAAAGGAAATTTCGACAGTTACACCTTACATTTGAACAGTAGACACTTAAAAATTTACCCAGATTATATTTTGCAATATCTACGGCAAGGTTACGAAAATTTAGCCATATACATCAACTATTGCCACACTCTTTAGTTTCCAAATTCAAATTTACTTATATACTTGTTATAGCGGACTTATTAATACACATTTTTTTTAAATTTTAACCGTCTGTCTACAACAGCTCATAAATATGGCCATATATGTATACATCAAATTAAATGAACTATTGGGGTACCATTTAATTTATAATTTTGAATATTTATACTTGTTATTTTAAGGGTCGTAATCGTAATCGTATCATGTTGTCCCCATACAACATGATATTTGTAAAATTAAGAAATTTTCTTAAAGACAAATTTAGAATCGGTTTGGGAATAACTGAGATATAAGGGCACAAATATGCAAACAAAACACAAAACAAAACAAAGTGTATTAACAATAAAGTTTTTGTTTTGCACTTAGATATAAAATAATATTGTTTACTGAAAATACGAAAAGAAAAGTTTCTCGTTAAAAACGGGAAACTCGATTTTGATTTTAGACCCATGCTTTCTTTGGCAAACCTTTTTAGAATTCGTCGTAGATTACGATTTTGAGAACCGCTTGGTGGTTTTTTTTAATACATACGAATTGACACACTTTAATGAGCAGATTATAAGCATGACATTAAGGTAAAGTTCAGCCGCAACAGAAATTGCCTCTCCAGAACAGGGAGAGGTGCAAGTAATTACAGCCTTTTGACTCCGCTAGAGCAAAGGCTGGTTAAAATTAAATTGCATTGGTTTGCTAAATATTTAGCAAAGTGACACAAGCCTACCTTGTTGAAAGCTGGTTAACTGGAAAGCTGCTACTGATTTAAAATTTTTACATGTTTTTTTCTGTTTGCGAGATTCTGGTTGGGATTGTGTATTGTGTGTATTGTACTCACAGACCTTTAGGGGTTTGCGTGTGGGCTCTTGCGCTAGAGTAACAAATTGCAGAATCACTTTGTATTAATGATCCTATAGAAAAGTGGTACGTCTAGATTTGATAATTTTTCCAATAAGCAAGAATTGTTACAAAAACAAGTGGAAAATGAAATACAGTTCCATACAAATCTGAAATAGATGTGATGGAAACTAGAAAAATGTTTTAAAGAAATATGAACTTTACAACCGTTAATGAATACTTAAAACGTAACAGTGATGTAAAGGAACGTATATACATAAATATGTATGTATAAGCCTAAAATAGAAAAGTTTGTATATTTGAGGAAAAATGAATCAGAAAGAACAAAAAATATTAAATTAGAAAGCTAGAACTGAAGAGAGATAGAACAAAAAAGTACCCAGCGCGAAAATGTAATTAATTAGAATGTATAATATTCTGCTTCCAATATCCATTGCTCATAACAAGGAGCATGTCCTAGGAAATTAATGCATTATTTCATGTTTCATATGCTGACATGCTCAAACACAAGCATAATCCAGAACATAATGCACCACTAATAAATAACCCGAACCAAATTTTGCACCCAGAACCTAAAGAACAAACACCGTCTGGAAGGAACTAATGAGACTCTAGTAAAGTCGCTAAATGACTTTATAAGTTCTATGGGTAACATGATGCAAGAAATGCTAAAAATGCAATCTATGATATTGCATACAGTACTTAGCAAACCATGAACTGTTTAAAAATATGTTTCTGGAATGCAAACGGCATACGCCAATACAAAAATGAACTCGAGTACTTTCTTAATAATCAACAAATTGATATCACGCTGATTCCAGAGACCCACTTAACAACAAATAGCTTTTTTAACATCAATGGCTATATATTATATACTAAGGACACTCGCAGACGAGCATGTGGTGGATCAGCAATACTTATAAAGGCCCGAATCAAACATTATCTACTGTGTGATTTTTGTGAGGATTACCTTCAAGCAACAAATATCTGCCTTGAAGAATTTCATCAAAACTTAGTTATTTCTTCAATTTATTCACCTCCTAGATTTCAAGTATCAGAGAGTCAGTATAGCGACTTCTTCAAATCACTAGGTCCCTGTTTCATAGCATCAGGCGACTACAACGCTAAACATAAAGTTTGGGGTTCACGATTAATAACTCCAAAAGATCGTGCTTTGTTTGACACAATTTCGAAAATGCTGTCTCAATGTGATATCGAGTGGCCAACCCACCTATTCTACTGATCGACAAAAAATATCGGATATTATTGATTTTGACGTGTTTAAGGGTATTTCATGAGAAATTATTAAAGCTGAAGCATCACTAGAATTATCCTCAGATCATTCACCCACTATTGTCTATATATGGAATCAACAAAATATCGTATCACCAACAACTAGGACAAGCATAAATTGGCTGAAATATTGAAAATATCTCAGTACGCATTGCTCGGAAAACATATCTTAGTACGCATTGCTCGGAAAACATCCCGCTAAGAACACCAGAAGACGTAGAGCAGTGTATAATTGATTTTGATCGAAACATCAAATTAGCTGCCCAACATGCAACTGTAACCACTGTTTAATTTCTAATTAAAATATTTATACTTACGGTCATAGCGGACATAGTAACATACATTCTATCTAATTTCCAAGTTATAGGGTTATATTAGTCAACCTTCATCAACTATAAGGACGCTCTTTATTTTGTAAGTTTGTTTAATTTTAGTTTTTATTAGTTTGTTAAAATATGAAATTGTTGTCCTTTAGGATGCGAAAGATACGTAAAAATCATGTATGTTGTCCACACAGCATACATAATTTTCCCGATGCAAAACCTTTAATTTTTTTAAATTATGAACTTTTTTGAATGGAACTAATCTATAAGCATTACCTTTCAAATAAAAATAAATAAAAATCGGTTCCGAATTAAATGATTTCTAGGAGTTAACTCAGACGATTTGATAAACTTCACCTTATATGAAATCAGTTAATTACACAACAATTTTGCAGATATTATCCATTATTATTTTGGCCCATTTATTAATTTACTCATTCGCAAAAAACTGCGGCACTTTAATGTCATGCGATGAAAAAATAACAAAAAATTTTATATTGATTTTTTCAAGACTTCAAAAAGGAAATTTATTTTAATAAAAAATATTTAAAGCGCAAATATTGAAACCTTTAAAAGCCATTAGCTGCAGAGAAAAAGGTAAAAATGTAAAAATTTACTGCAGATATTGCTACATATTCATGTACATATCTATATTTTAATTTTTGATTTTTATTCACAGTTTTTCAGGTGGCGGCAATGACCAACTTTATGTAAATATGTATGACATATGCTTTTGACCAGCAAACAATTCCCATACCAATAAGTTAGATAAGTCAAATACAAGGTTTTGCCCCAATTGTGCTCAAGAGGGAACGCTTTGTGCCTAAAATATATACATATGTACATATGTAAGTAACTAGTCGCTAAAATTTGACCAAAGTAAAAAGAAAAAGGGCGATACATTATTTTCACTGTTGCTCAAGATGTCAAATTACATATATAGATAACATTTTTTAATATATAGGATTTGATATTTTAAGAAACATCGAAATTGAATGAATTTACCATTGCCATCCTGTGAAGTGATTCGTCTTGGCCTTTTTTTAATATGGTCAATTTTTACCTAGTAGTTATTTAAATTAGTCACAAAACTATTACTATTAAACACAATTAGCGAAAATTGTTTTTGATCTAGCTAAATTATTTGTTTCAAAATTGTTTGTTATACAGTAAAGTTTTTCATTAATTTCAGATAAATTATTTGTTTAAATTTCTTTTAAATTTCAGTAAACTTTTTGTCTGATTCAGACAATTTTTTTGTAAATTTTTTTATAATTTTCAGTAAACTTTTTTGAATTTTTTGTTTGCACATTTTTTCTAAAGTCAATAATTTTTTTTTACCAAATATCATAATTAATTGTTTAAAAAATCGTGGAATATTTTCAATAAACTAATTTTAAATTTAATTGTTTGAATTAACAAATTTGTTTATAGGACCATATTCAAACAAAAAATTGTCTAATTATGCAAATTAATTGTTTGAATATGAAAAATTATTTTTTCTGTGTATATTTAGTTTTTGTTTTAGAATTAAGATATGATTATTGTTAGTTCAAACATATTGAAGATACAATAAATAAATATGAAATAAAAAAAAATTGCAATGTATCCGGCGAACGAATTTTAGAATTCATTAATTCTAAAGCATAAAATATGCATTTATGTTATTTACATTTATGTATATGCATTTATGTATATGCATTTATGTTATTTACATATACATATACACATTTCTGTTAAAACTAATAGAACAAATATTTTAAATTATTAAAAACCTAAAAATTAAGAAAAATATTCCTATTTGCAAATAGTAAATCAATTTATATTTACATATATAATTTTACTTGCTGCATTTTTTATCTTTATTAGTACGCTTTCAAACATAAACTGCGTTTTAAAGAAAACAGTGCAAATAAAGAGGCCACATGAAGACGATGTGAAACAACCAAGGCGTATTCATACCAGGTGGAGGCGTTAGCACAGCTGACTGATTTTGCTCTCCTTTTTTGTTTATGTCTTGTCAAAAATACATTGTTTTATATCTGCTAATAGAATGTCAAAATTGTTGTTTTGTTGTAGTTGTTGCCGTACTGCTCACACCTGGTATGCATTTGCCTTGGAAACAACGAATCCTTTTTAACAGAATATAGCGGGAAAACACGAACAATTGTCGCTCGAAGAAATATTACATTCCTCCTTCTGAGTTCCTTTCTTTCTAATGTAATACATATATCATATATGTAATAAAAGAATTTTTTCCCGCTGGGTATGACATGAACATTGACTACTAACGCTTACATACATTTAATCCATTATATTAGTTTGTGTTATGTACCTTTTAAATAAATCCTTTTCTAGTTTCTAATAATATTATTCTTAGTTTCATTTCAAATATGTTTTGCTATATTAAGAAGATTTATTTCTAAATTACTTCCGGCGTTGCTGCTAAAGGAAGATGTGATAGTTGTATCGTACCCAGTTTGTAAATTGTCCCTCGTTACGTTATACAGGGATCTTATCTTGCCAGGTCTAAAACTCATTTTCGACCCAACCCCTGTGAAATTGAAGAAGTTATGGTGTTTTGAAGTTTTTAGTTCAAAAGTATACTTTTGAGATATGCGAGGTTAAAGTTGGGCTAATTTGTGCAAGTTTTCAGTTGTTAAGACTGCCTAATTAAATATGTTAAATATGAATCTATTTATTTAAATATGAAATGTATTTTATAGTTGATCGCAAGATATCGTTAGGTGCAACAGAAAAAATGAAATTTAGTTCTGTCTCGTACTGAAAATTTTACCCTGGTCCCTTTCGTTAGCTTGCGTCACACATAATGTAATGAACAGCAAACATTAGGGATTTAAACAACCTTTTCTGAATAGTAGTGCAGTTCTCTCGCTGCTAAAAGGCAAACAAATCTTGATTTAAGTAGACCACACGTTCTTTCTATGATCGACCTTCCTTTGGGATGTTGATCGTTAAAAAATGATTTGGGGGAATTCGCAGTAGTATTTTTGTATGGCGTCAAAATCCATGGACCCAAAGGATAACCAGAATCACCTGTAAAATTATAAATTATTTTTTTAGTCTAAAAGAGATAGTGTAGATATTACCAAGAATTCTAGTTCCTATAACCACAATTTCATTTTGGATATAGCTTTTTGAGCCTTGAAAGCAATTTCACAATACACGTTGCAATAGTTTTAGGGGTGGTTCATAGGCTTACTGGTGATTTTGAAAGGTAAACTACTTCACAACGGTTACAATATAATAAGCCATATTTAGAGCAAAAACAAAGCTTTTCACACGGCGACAGTTATTCACATACATACATGTTATGACAGGATAGAGAGGCATGATATATTTCGACAGGAAAGTTTTATTTTCATCTGCTCATACTATCACGATATATAAATAAAATAAATTACTTCTTTCCTTAGCGCAAAAACATACATTCAGCTATCACAAGGAAACTAGTCGTAATAGAAGGAATTTAAGCACAGCTTCGGAATCAGCACGAATATGACTCAACGGTTAATAAATAAAAATTATATATTGAGTTTTCGTGATCATTATTTTTTTAAACCCACGAGAGCGTGCATGGACGTGAATTAAAACATGAGGTCGCGCATCAGCATGGATGAGTCGTGAGAGACTTTTCACCTACATACAGTCTGTCAAGGAAATGTCTTCACATAGTTTTGGTTTTGACTTTTATAACAGAAAATGTTGTTTACTTTTTTATTTTTATTAATTTTTGTTTACTAAATTAATTTTATCTACATATATGTTAACTTACAAATAACATCAAAAAAGAAAACCTACAAAAAATAAGGATAAAAAGCAAGATAAAAACGGAAAAACTTCCGGAATTTTGTTGTAATAAGATAATATGAAAAAATTCGATGGATATGGAATTGTAAGACAATCAGTAATTTGTATGGCAACCATTGGTATCAATCACGTCTTGCAGACTCCCTTTGATGGAATAAACTAAGTTTTTCCATTTTGAAGGAATGGAATTTTATTCCATTCCTTCAAAATTACAGCTTTTGGAACGCCTTCTAAGAACGTTTTCTTTTTCAGATAAGCTGACAAATTTTCAACTGGATAAATAAGTCAGGACTCTGAGCAGGAGTATACAGTACTTTGCCACAGATTTAAAAATCAAGTCCTTACCAGAAAAGCCTAATGTCATTATCCTGCTAAAACATGAAATTCGGCTTTCTATATATATAAATCCTATATTTATTGATCATGGAAATTAGATGACCATTTAGTATATTCAGGTACTGATTCGCAACCACTGTGTTCACAATAAAACCAATTAATCTGAATTCCTTACTAGATATGGACCTACAAACCATTACAGAAAGTTTTCCAAAATTTACTACTGGAATTATGTTAACGCAACATAAAGTAAAATAGAAGGACATCCCAGTAGTCGACGGGTTTGGAAAGATGCCTTACATCAAGGAACAATCGCCTTTCTTTGTGTTGCATTGTAAGCAATGGCTTCTTTCAAGCTACTTTAGATAAATATGCGTTATAATTAAAGTATTGCCTTTTTATTTCGTGAGAGACTTCAGGCTACAATTTTCTCAAAGTTCTCTTGAAAGTGTTCTTGTGGATTCCAAAGGGTTTTCGTCTACCTCCTTCCTTAAAATACGTTCTGTTCTCTCCAAAATCATACGAGGGTGGCTCAGTTCCAATGTGAGCCTATTTTGATTTTTATTACGACTTAAAATATTGTAATGATATTGTATAGCTAGTCTTGTTATTGAACACATTTTAGACAATTCTTACACAGTTTTTACAATCGTGAGATTATAATAAACCAATTGAATCAGATCACTTTTTAACGCGTTTTTAGGAAATCTAAACAAAAATTTCAATAAAACATATAATTGGTCGCTCGACTTTCGAAAATAATTATGGTTAACCAATAAAAATTAACAGTAATATAAAAATAACAACAAAAGCAAAAGTTGTTTTTTTTTTGTTTTTCTTTTTTTTTATTTGTAATTTTGGGGGGTTTTTTCTATTTCTTCTTGTTGTTGTTTGGTAGTTAATATATAGATAAATTGGAATTAATAAAAAAAAATTAATGTAAATATTAAAAAGTCTCTATTCTTTTATGACAAAAGTTAAAAACAGATCATTTTTCATTATGTCGAAACATTTTCTTGACAGACTGTATGTATATTTAGTTCGAAACCATATAGTACCAATTGGTAATTGTATCAGTAAAGCATTAAAAGATTATTATTTTTAATGCCTCATAAGGTTATAAATTACCAAAAAATGTTGCAAAGTATTCAAAACAAGATGAAACACTCGCTATGCGATTTTACTACTCATCAGAGTCACATCAGAGTTTTTTTAAACTCTGTTGTGACAAACTGCAAAACTATTTACAGTGTGTCACTCTGTTTGTATTGAACACGCTTAAATGATGTTCACATCTCATTCCATTCATCTGACCCCATTAGTGTGACAATTGATTTTCTGAGGAATATACATGTAACTTGTGATATTTTTATTTTATCGTGAGCACGATTTATTCACGTTTCTCCAATACAGTTGTTGGCTTATGTTATACTAACATGTTATACAATCTTTTATGTTATACAATCTTTTGATATATTTTACAAAAGTACATATCCATGTTTTCAACTTTTTTCAAATAAACAAAAGTTAATAGCAATTCAAGAAATTCATATATTTTTTTAATTTAACAGAATGGGAAACAATATTGTAAAAAATCTTATACATACTTGTATTATTTAAATTTAGTTATTAAGACATATTTTATTTCGATTTTTGTTTTCGTTTAGAAAATTTATCTAAGTTCTTCTTCGAATCAATATTAAGCCATTAAATGAAGGGACTCTACTTTAAGCAACATATACATAATTGTTCATGTGAAATTACAGGACGCAATAATAAAACAATTTTTTCAAAAGTTTGTCCTTGCGATTATAGCAATTGCACGAATATTTTCGAAGATGTTTTTTATTTCAAAAAGCTATTTTGAGACAATAGCATCAAAAAAACTTTTCCCTTGTGGCAACATTATGTAAAAGAAGTTAAATCGATTTGAGTTACTTTAGACTGAAAATGGTTAGCACTACAAAAACGGAAAATTAAGTGCATGGGAGCACAGTTATGATTTACTTGGAACAATATTCAAAGCTCATTTAAAATTTTTAAAAAAGTAATTGTAATTAAGCAGATTATCGGTGTTAATATTTCCAGATCTGTTCTAGGAACAATTATTGATCGTTGTTGTGGCATCTCAAGAAATATAAAAATTATTATTTATTTTTTTTGTGAATATTTCACGAGTATACTTTTAATGGTTGAAAATAACGGCATATACATACATATATAAAAAAAACGTCACAATCAAAACACCCTTTGAAATTTAGTAATTGTTCTTATAGCGGCCATGGTAACACACTTTCTATGAAAATACCTATTGTGGTTTAAAAAATAAGGCCATATACGTAAGAAACATGTCACTGTCGGAACACCCTTTAACTCTCAGTAATTGTTATAGTGGCCATAGAAGTACACCTTCTGCAAAAATTTCAAGAATCTAACCATTATGGTTCCAAAAATAGGCCATGCAAATTTTATTTTTAGTTTTTATTAATACGAAAATAGCATACGCAAGTAACACGACGCTTTCGGAACACCCGAAAAAACGATTAAATATAGACATATTTAATCATGTTTATTCTCACCTCTTGTATTTTCAACTTCACTCATTTAAATAGAAAAGAACTGTATACTTACTCCTTCTCTTTTTCATATTTGGTTTTACTTGAAGCTAGCACACATTTAGTATATTTGTGTTTATAGCATGTGTAGTGGTAGTAATTTAAAGAGCCATATCGTCGCGTTTATTCTTAAACCACGTAAGCGCCAAAAAGTCGTTTTTCAGAAAACGAAAAAAACTTAATAACTTCTTTAATATGGGTTTCAAAACAATTTTGAAGGGTATAGAAACTTTTTTTAATTTGTTACTTACAACTAATTGTAGCCAAATCTGTCGCTTACGTGGTTTTAGCACAACCAGCAAATCGCAAATTTCTGTGTGTAAATTAACATTTATTTTTGTAATTATCAAAAAAAAAAAAAAAACTTTTAACTTTACAAAAAATTCTCCAATTGGCCTGAAACTTTCCTGATTTTTTTATTCTTAAATACAAAAAACTTAGTGGTTGAGTCTTTAACATTTCCAACTTGAAATGTAAAAACTATTATATTTTGCATGCAAATGTCATTTGTATGGCGCTTACGAGGTTTTGAAAATGGATTTTTTTATTTTGCATACAAACTTGTTAAGATGAGAATGTAGTCTGGTGGCAAATGTTATTTTCTACCATAAAAATCAAAAAGTCAATTTCGAAAAAATGACGCTTACGTGGTTTAAAAAGAAACGTGACGATATGTTCCTTAAATACTGAACCGATTTCAATAAAATATAGACGATGCACGAAATTATATGGTTGTATGAAACCATATTATTGTTGAACATCATAATATTATAATTAAATTAAAGATTATAGTATGGTTAAAAAAAATATGAAATGTAATATGAGATAGATATGACAGTTTTTTTACATTTTAAAATACAAAATTATCTATACATATAATAAAATAGTAACTCATATCCGTCTGTCTGTCTGCTTTTCGTTTGTGTCCGCATCACGTAAAAACTACTGGATGGATTTTAAGAAAATTGTGTGACGAGGTACCTTAGTGTTCCGATCCCAATGTAGAATACTTTTTTCCGCAAAAAGATCTTATTTACGAGAGAAAAAGGAGAAAAAACGCAATGTCCGGTTTAAAGGTACTGAAAATTTTGGTTCAAAACTGGTATATTTTCAACACGTAGTTTTCAACATGGTTACATTTTCAATACTCTTTTATATTTATTTTTATTTTACTATTACGCAAAATTGTATTTTTACTTTGTGGAATTACATTGTTATTAAAATATTTTAAACACCTCTTACAGAACATTAATTTTAAGAATTTTAGAATTTTTTATAAATTTTAAAATTTTGTCCAAGGATGGGTACTTTTATATAAAGAAATACATAAACCATAACTGAAGCACTATAAAAGTAAGATTTTTACAATTGGTGTGGAATACTTTCAAAGCAACATCGAGTAAAATATTGTCAGGACGCCACGACGTGGCGGGCACAGCTAGTTTATTTTATTTTTCTTAATGATTTTATATAAAATACAGATGATTTTTATTAATACATACATAAATAAATTTAATAATTAATCTTCCAAATCGTGTTTTAAGAACATAAGGGCGGGAACACTTTGGCCATCGATTTCACGGCTTTTCCTTACTTTGTTCATGTTGTTCTTGAAGACATCAATTTGGCGATCTCTTTTCCAATTCAGTCAACACCTTTTTCATGTAGTCTTTCAAGTAAAAAGTGAAGTAAATTACATCATCGACATTTCGTCACCAGTAATGATATCCATGTCGATTTGATGACATCGAGGTTTTATTACTTTTTGTGGTATACAAATTAAAAATAAATTACAGTCTCCCACCGAGAGAACACGAATTGCGGGAATCCAGAGAAGATGGTTGCCACGCGCTCAATTCAACAGCGAAAAAGAAATAATTAAATATTTAATTTTAAATTAAATTCCCGAAACAATTGTTTATACATTTTTTATTATTTTTTTAAGCACAAACTAATAAACTCCGATGACATAAACAAACAAATAATATTTATTTTTAAACATTTTTTGGTTACCTACGAAAAAACTGGTTGTGGAGTAAAAATTAAATAGTTAAAACCAACCATGTTTAATGTTTTGTGCATGATGATGATGTTCCGCTATTCTCCATCTGGGGAGCAAACGGACTCAATTAAAATTTTCCAACGAACTCTATTTTGGGCAGTTCATGTTGCCTCGTTCCAACTAAAACCGGCAACTTCTAGTTCTTTCACTACTGTGGAACGCCATGTATTCTTTGGCCGACCTCTGCGACGGTTGCCTTGAGGGTTGAATGTCATTGCTGCCTTAGTTATTGTATTTGTCGATCTTAATGTGTGGTCTATCCAACTATATTTTCTTCTTTTGATGTCTATATGCACTGGGATTTAATTTGTTGTAAGGTGAAGATTTGTGTTTGAGATTGTGTTGGGCCATCGTACGATTCGTCTTAGGCACCTATTCGTGAAGGTTTGCAGTTTGTGGATAGATGATTATTTTAGACCCCACGTCCCACATCTGTAAAGCTGACAGGTTTAACGCGGGTATTAAATACATTAATGGTCATATTCTGCGAGAGATCATTTGATCTCCATAAGTGAGTACATTGCATTTCTGGTTCGATTGATTCTATTTTGTATGTCCTCATCTGATCCGTTTGCATTGGATATAGTATATCCCAGGTAACAAAAACTGTCATCATCTTCGATTATGGTGTTGACCAGAGCTAGATTGCAATTATTATTGCTGTTAATTCTTATTAGTTTCGTCTTTGTTACGTTTATCTTTGAGCCAACTTTGAGAGAGTTTTTTGTAAAGCTTTAAGCTCTTGCTCTATGTGCTCGAATTTGTGGGCAATGAGGCATATATCATCGGCATATTCCAGATCATTAAGTTTGGTAAATGGGGTCCATGGTGTGCCATTCGGTGCATCGTTGTTGGTGGCGGTCATAACTTCGTAAAGGACAAGAAGAAATAGTAACACAGCCTTGTCTTACGCCGACGTTAATGCGGAATGGTTCTGATACACAACCCCTTAGCAAAACCCGGTTTTCCGCATTCCCATAAGGTTTATAATTCTGGAGGGGACTCCTTTATCGTCAAGTGCGCTCCAGATGCTACTCCAGTGGATATTGTCGAATTGTATATAGTAACCATTTAATGATAAAATTTTAACCAAAACTTTTTTATCGGGAGCAAAGTAATGTTACAAACAACTAAAATTTGTTTTTACAGAGAACGTAATGTTGTTCCTGTGACCTTACCATAACCATGATTTTTCGTTGCGTGTAGAATTGCTTCGTTGCATTTAAAACCAATAATGCAATAGATCTTAGTGTTTATATACATATGTACTTAGAATAAATACTAAGAACAATTTTAAAGTTTTATAAGAAATCACAATTTCACGAATATTACCAAATATTAAAGAAAAATCGCTACTAAAATAAAAAAGTTATTTAGGCTCGAATTTGATAGATATTCTTAATTAAGTGATTAATGTAACTACCCAGCGGGAAAAGGTAATCGATAAGAAATTAGTAGGTAATACAAGGAATGTAATATTATGCTTCCAGTATCCATTACTGTTAACACGGAGAATGTCATAGGAAAGTAATGCATTATATCAGTGTATCCTAAGAACGAATTTTAGAATTCATATTTTCTCTAGCATAAAATAAAGTATACATTGATGTTATTTATATACACATTTTTATTATTATTAAAACTAATAGAAAAAATAATTTAAATTATTAAAAACCTATGTAAGTAATTTTAATATTAAAATTAGGAAAAAATATTTATATTTCCAAGTAATAAAATAAATTTTTATTTATTTAAATTTACTTGCTGTATTTTCGATTTTTATTAGAACGCGTTCAAACATAAACTACGTTTTAAAGAAAAAAGTGACAATGTGAAACAACGAATCTTTTTTAACAAAATATAGGGGAAAAACACGAATAATTGTCGCACCAAGAAACGTACATGTATGTACGTGGTAATCGATGTGTAGTTTTTGTGTCCTATTAAATTACCTTCGCTATTCCAAGGGAATTAATTATTTTTCTTTCTATGTAATATATTACATATTTAGTTATATTTAGTTATACAATAAATGCTTTTGAAAATCGACTAAAACCATAATGTTAATAATGTTAAATTTTATTAGTCTATTTTCTACATTATTATTGTTGTCTTCCATACTTAGCCTTCTGATGCTTTGCTAGTCGTCGGCTCTGCAGAAGGATTCCGATATCCTAAAACAAGCAGTAATTTTTCACAACCGTGGTGTGAGAGATGTGTTTAATACGTTTTGAAATGGGGTGACCATATATTATTTCTTGAATAGATACGATCCTCCCAATTCTAATTGGAATTATGTAAGCCAATCATGTTTAACTAGTGTAGGTTGTTGTTAAAAAAAAGTATTGATCAAATACAAATGAAATGTTAGTTTCTTTTCATCCCTTTTGTGGCAATATTGTTCAAAATGGGGATGGATGTATCTAGCGAGGAAAATATTTGCTTGTATACGATGTGTATACGATTTGTGTATGTTTGTATGTGTTCATTGTCTGATGAGGATTTACAAAGCCGTACGTACGAGTTAGAATCAAAGTGTGTAAATTATATTGCAAAATTAATGTACTTGCATGTATATTTTTATCGTATGTTTTAAAATATTTTAATTATTTCTTGGCATTAAAAAGTAAATTAAAAACAAGAAAAAATGATTTTATTTTTAACATTTAGAAGTTCGCGAATAATAGTCTTTTATTGTTTGCTTTCTATCCTGAAAATTAGTTCAAAGTAGAGATAAATATGAAGTCATGTCAAGATAAGATAAAACAATAATAATATTGTAAATAAATCGTACAGTTAAACGATTTAAATAAAATAGAAAAGAATTATAGAATAAATTTTCGATCCACATGTCGATGAAACACGTTTGATTTAACTGTAGTATTTTAAATATGCACCATGTTGCTATGATAATGTACAAATATGCTTGTAAAAGCGTTATTTTTACACAATTTCAATAAATTTGTATGAGGAGGTGTATTTGTGTGATATGAATTAGAATCACTGAAAAACTCAGACGGTTCAGGTTCTTTGATTTTTTTTTTTTTGTATTTTTTTTAAATTTTTCCTCGTATAGGCAAATTTATTTACATTTGTTTTTTGAGCTACTTAGCGAATTATATTTGTTTGTAATTTGCTTTGTTATAATTTTTTTCTTAAAAAAATTTGGGGTGGATCGATCGGTAGAAAACAATAAAATTCACTGAAGAATCCTGCAAAATTTTCTTTTTTCAGTGAATCTCTAAGTGTATATATATATATATATATATATATATATATATATACATATATATAATTTTAGAAATTCATATCCGAAAAAAAGGTGTACAAAAACTGAACACTAAATATGACATTCGCTCCAGGCAACTCATGGTCTAATCTGAGTTATTAGCAAGGTCTCTCATTTAAAGGAGTCGAAAGGTATAACAAAAAAATATTCAAAATAGAAGTAGAAACGTTTAAAATATGTAAAAATGAAGATAAGATGAAGGAATACTATTGAAATTCTTTATCAGTTTAGAAAAGAGGAAATAAAAGAATAAACTTGAATTAAAAAAATTATAAAATTAAATATAATAATTATTAACTTTTAATCACTCTGCAATATTTGTTCTATTACAAAAAATGTCGTAGGCGTTTTTTAACTCGGTACAGAAAAAATTAAAAAACGCCACCGACTATGCTAGCTGAATTAATACGACAACGCCTTACACAATAAGGCTGAAAATTTTCTAATATGGTTGGTTGATAAGTATCCAAAAGTATGTTAGAATTTATAAACTTTTTTTGAAAACAAGAAATTATGTTTGTGATAAGAAATTACAACATTTTAAAATTGAAAGATAAAGTTTCCAGTTTCCAGAATAAAATCATCCTTAATTCAGTTTTTAATGTTGGCCAAAAATCACTAACAATATCGCAAACTTTTTTAAAAATCGCCAAAAAAAATCGTAATTTCGCCAAATCCAAAATTTGATCGCCAAATAATATTGAAAATCGCCACGTTTGACGAGAAATCGTCATATCTGACAACACTGAAAGAAACGTCAAACACGCATCACATAAATTGCTGATTCAATGGATGAGTGAGTTTTTTATTTGTTCTTTATTAATTTTATTTTGTTAAATTACATTTGTTTATACATTTATAAGAGTTCGATTAGATATGAAAAAATTTCATTTAATTTTTGCTTTCATCTTAATCAAGAAATAAAATTATTATTAACTTCCCAATTTGTATTGTTTAAGCATTCGAAAATTTAAACAAATGTTAATTAATTTTATTTGCGCATCAACTATCAGCATCAGCTCTTTTTCATCGGCATCGCAAACTAATCACACATGCGCACCAGATGCACTTCCGAACAAGCCTTAAATTGTATACGAAATTGTACCAAAAAACCATAAAGTATACCACTGATGAGTCGATTGTACCAAATTTGGTACAATTGTACCACAAATCCCAACACTGTTAGGTAGTAGCTTTAATACAACGACATAAAGCACATGTATTTTGGATTGAAATTTAATTTTCAAATGACAAAAAGATCTGACTAAAAAATTACAGCACATTGTGGGTTTTACTTTTTAATTCTTTTAATTGTATCAAATAAACTCGCAAAATTTTTTTAAAGCCCAATTTTTATCATTTTTTTTTTTTCAAACAAAAATAAAACTAAAAATTGTATACGATTATAATAAAAACAATGTGCTTTCAGCTGTCAAATACTAATTGAGTGAGCTTAATTGAATATGTGTGAACACTAAATTAAATTGCTCAATTAAGATTAAATTGTCTCAATAAAGAAAAGATGTCTGAACAGGGTATAAAGTTGAAAATACGAGTCAATAGTCATACATACACATGGCAACACATACCAGTGTTACCAGGGCAAGACTTAAAAAAGTTACCCTTTTCTTTCCAAAAAGTAAACTTTTTTTTATAAAAAGTTACATTTTTAAATTTTATCGTTGAAATTGTTGGTCGTCTTTTGTCGATAGACCTGTAAAATACAAGTAACTGAATATAAATTTATACACCTCAAACAGTGGTATAAACCGCACTTACTAATTTTAAGTTTTTTATTTTTTTTGTTTTTAATTTCATTTCATACACTTTGTGATAAATTTGAAATGTATTAACAAACTTTAACGATAAAAACGATTTTGATCTTCTAATTTTTTAGTTCTTTATTTTAAAACTAACTGGTCGCATTAATACAGTAAACTATGGTTTATTCCTGTTAAAGGTGACAATAAAATACATTTAATAACGAATGCAAGTATGCAATTGCTATGTTATCCGAATTAAAATGATATGTTAATCTAAGAAAACACGGCTGTCAGTGCTAGAACTTTAAATGTGATGTCAGTCAATATATTTTCTGTAATTTTATCATTTTTTTAGAAAAGCAAAGACTTATTTAGTTTTAGTTATTTAGTTATTAATAAAATTTTTGGGAATTTAAATATTAATTATTTAATATTATGCTAATTACCCATAACGTTTTATAATAAAATGCAATTTATTTGTTGGGGGAAAAGAGCTAGTCCCTATACGTATTTCACTGGTTGCTCAAGCCAGATCATCAGGAAACCTAAATATGCAACTGCTTGTGCAAACCTTGGCAACACTTGTTTTTTTCGATTCTCTTGCGAGAACAAAATTAACTTGTGTATGCTTTTCATCACACCTTACGTCTGCATTCAGTGATGGCAAAAAACCATCCAATTGTATAAGGACAGTAAGGAAAAATAAAAACGTGGTTTGTTTGTTGGTGTTTTGTTGAAGTTTTAATATTCTGTAATATTATTCTATTAACATGCATAATTATCATTGTGTTTTGTAGAATTTTATTACTTATAGAGTATTTTTGGCTTTTCTAAAATTAGGAAAAAGGCCTGAGCAACCAGTGAAATACGTATAGGGACTAGCTCTTTTCCCCCCAACAAATAAATTGCATTTTTATTATAAAACGTTATGGGTAATCAGCATAATATTAACTAAATAAATTGCGTATTTTCCCAGTTTCTATAGTGATAAATTTTTAATGTTAACACTTCTGCGGTTTAAGGTAAACTTTATAACTACTTATTATTAGTGATCATTTTTTATTAAAAATATCTCGTTTTTAAGTCAAAACATTATTTTTTCACTCTTATTATCAAAAATGGGTGATCTTTCATTAAAACATTAAAAAATATAAAAATTATGATTTTGGGATAACTTCACAGAGCCAAAAATGCCTAATAGAATCAAAAAGATTTTCTGTATGAAATATTTTTAGGCTAAGGGATATTCAATCAGAAAGAATGGAAGTTTTTTTTCAAGTAGATTTCTTATTATTTTCATGTGGTAAATCTTTTTAATTTTATCAAGAAGTGAATCCCATTTAATCAATAAGAAAACTTGTTATTCACAATTTTTACTCATTTTTGACAACAAAACAAAGCAATCCCTAGAGAAAAACTTTTTGATTCTATTAGGATTTCTTCTGAATTGTATAAAAAAGGGATTTCTTATTAATTTTATTAGGTTTTCCTGATTGATTTTATTAGGTTCCATGTGTAAATCATATTTTTAATCTTCTTAATTATATTAGCTTTCTTCCACCCCTTGGAAAAATAGAGGATAATATTAGGGCAAAATGTCAGGCAGCCGCCACCACAAAAAAGAAAAGGTAAAAATAATCGAGATAGATAATCAAAAAAATTTTAAAGGAGATGCCAAAAAAGCTTGATTTGATAATACATATATACATATCGCACTTTATCAACAAGAGGGTAGTAACTCAAAATTTTACAATTTTCAGTAGAGGTAAAAAACTGTTTGTGATTACATTTTAAGATAATTTTAAAATCCGAACATATTATAGTAAGCAAATTCCATTTAATAATATTTACACTGATTTTCTTTTAAATTTTTGCAATTATTGCCAAATCAAAAATTTTTTTAAAAAGCAGAAGTTTTCAAACTGTTTTCAGTTTTTTATTTTGAAAATTTTTTGTTTTTATAAAAAAACAAGATAGACTTATAAAACCAAGAAGAAAACCTTTTTGAAAAAAAAACAAAAAGAATACCTAATAAAAAACCTAAGTTTTCTTCTTGATTTTTTCAAAAAGGTTTTCCTTAAAATAATAATTCCTCCTTCTTTAAAAAACCACAGAAATATCTTATAAATTTTGTTCTATTTTATTAGGTATTTAGACCTAAACCAAAACCAATTTTATTGGAAAATAGTATTATGAAAATAAAAGAATAGTACAATTTTTTTAAATTCTGGTGGGGGGCAACAGGCAGAATGGTCTTTCTACGCCAATGTACCTATACCCAGATAAAATTCTAAAATTTATATAAAATTCTAACACCTATACTAAAGTACCACCTCACAAATTTTTGTTTAAATCCATCTAGTCCTTATAATTTAAAAAAAAAAAAATGGAATATAAGAAAAATATATTATTTAAACATTTCTATTGCGTATCCAATTCTTAACAATTATCATCATCTGTATAATCCTTAGTATCATCACTGTCATGTCGTGAATAATTCTTACAAATATTTTTCACGTCAGGAAAAAATTCCCCTTATGGTAAATAGTTTTTTCCCCCGAACATTTTCCACTTTTCACTTTGTTTTAATACCTTCGCCACAGGTGGAAATCGTATATATCGGGTGGTTAAATTTTAAGGGCCGATGTAATGTGAACCACACGTAAATGTCAGGTTTTTTTCCGCATTTTATTTGACATTTCTCAATTTCAGATGTAGCAAGCGTTTAAGAATTTAAGTACCTTGACTCAATTTTCTTTTAGGGTCAGAATGTTCAGTGCTTGGAGATTCAAAAGAATGAGCTCGCCTCGGTTTGGGGCTACACAAATAAAAAAAGAAAACTGTCTTTCCAAGTCGGCACAATTAAAGGTTATACAAAAATCAAAATCAAATGAACTGGGCTATAGATAATTATACTGGATATCTCAGTAGAATACTGCAAAATGAATGAATGATATTATTTTCACCTTGAAAACTTTAAATGTAATTACCCGTTCCACCTACCATGAAGACATACCCGTGTTCGTAATATTTTATTGGAATCTTCCCTTTTAGTTAATAAAAAAAAACTACCTGATCATTCGCATTTTCCGCCTACCAGCATTTCCAAATAAAATATAATTTATCACATGAACTGCAACTTAAAAAAAATAACATTATTAAAGGTTTCCTTTTTCAAGTTTGGAGATATAATATGCAACATCTATTATCCAACATGCCACAATAATAACATTTATAAATCAAAACATTATGAGTAATAACTAAATAACTAAATTATATAAAAAAATTCCTGTTCACATGAAAGTTTGATCTTTTAACAGCATATGTTTACATACATATAATCAATTCTCTGACATTGAATATACAATTTTAACTCTACTCTTTATATTTAAAATTTTAATGCATAACTAGTAAAGAGAGAAATTGTTAAAATATTAGTGTTATACTTAGCTTGCACTTATATGTACATATTTATGTAACATGTACATTAATTATTACTTCTTCTAAAACAATTTTTTTGTTTTGTAAATACTTCATTTGGTATAATCTCAGCGTAATCGATGACGTCACATCTGCTACAACTTCTCTATCAATTCAATTTGGACATAAAGGTGTGGCCACTAATAAGCCTACTTTTATGGAATTGACTTCTTATGGAATTAAAACACAGTCTCAGAGCCCATTGGCAAATTTGTCTTGCCTCTATTATGTGTTTCTTATTTTTGTAGGTTAATTTGTCATATTAATTACTAATTTAAAATTTCATAACGCACATCTTACCAATTGTATTGGGTTTATTTACTTGTTTAATATTTAAACAAATTTTTGTAAAAGGAACTCTCTTAATAACTTCCACGAGTTTTAGTTATTAAGTATTGACTTATCGTATTTTTACACTATTATTAATTAATGCTGTTTATTTAATTAAATGTTTATGTACAATTTCGTTTCATAAACCTTATCTTGGATATAAATTATTACTAGACACTTTGAAATTTCAATTGTGAAAGGGAAGATCGGAAGAAGATTAAAACTAATATAAAGTCCATGTGACCATGCGATTATTAATATTGTACCTAATATTTCTGATTAATATTGTTTCGCTGTTATAATTGAAACTATTCTTGTAACTTTCTGTTTCTGTAAAACTGCTGTATCAAAACTGCTAATATCCAAATCTCAAGTGAAATTTATTAATTTTATTATATTTTTATTTATTTATTTTTTTAATTTGTTACACAGACTAACTCAATTTAAACCATGGAAAGATACACAATGGAGCAACGCGTTAAAGTTATTCAGGCTAATTATGAAAATGGGCCTTCAAAACAAAATGCATGTCGTGCACTTCGTGATTTTTTCGGTCAATTTGATATGGTACATTTTCACCTCAGTGGATCCGTCAATAAGCAGAATTGCCGCAATTGGGCAAATTTTTTTTTTTTATATTATTTATTTATTTATTGTATCTTCAAAAAATTTTATGAACTAACAATAAGTGCTCAAATCTTAAAAGTTAAAGTAAAAAGTTAAAGCAAAAAAATAACAAAAAAATAAAATTAAACTAAAATACATACATACATATATGTACATATATACTGAAGTCCAGCTAATGCTAGACAAAAAACTGTATGATGACACGGTTGTTGCTATAATAAATTAGTCACATCTGTGATGTTCGGCCAAGAGAAGCAATATTCCTCCTTCTTAGTCGAACGTAACCACGATCATTTAGGATGTTGCGGGCCAGCGGGTTTGTATGCGTTTCAAGCTTCTTCAGATACGTTGTTACATGTTTCGCTATTACTGCCTTAACTAGTGGCACGTTTAGATCTTTGTGGATGTTCGAGTTTTAATATACCAGGGTGCGCCTGTAATTATTCGTAAAATCTTATTTTGGCGCCTTTGAATTTTTGAATTGGGCGAATGATAATCCAAGAGTGATTGTCGAAAAACCAATGCACCCACAAAGAGTGACTGTTTGGTGCGGTTTATGGGCTGCGGGCATCATTCCAAAATAAGGCCGGTTAGGCAGTTACTGTGAATGGCTTTGGCTATCGTGAGATGATAACGAAGTTTTTATGGCCCAAATTGGAAGATATGGATGTGGACGATATGTGGTTCCGAGAGGACGGTGCCACTTGCCACACAGCTAACTCAACAATGGCTCTTTTGCGCGACAAATTCAATGGCCGTGTTAAATCACGAGATGGTGATGTCAATTGGCCGCCAAGATCATGTAATTTGACATCTTTGGACTCCTTTCTTTGGTGTTATTTGAAAGAACAGGTATACGTCGATAAGGCAGCAACAATTCAAGAGCTAAAGGATGAGATAATTCGGCATATTAACGGCTTAGAACCTCAATTATCTCCAGCGTCATTGAAAATTTGGAGCATCGGATGGAGGTGTGTCGCCGAGGTTGCGGCGCACAGTGGGCAATTTCGCGAGATAGCGGTCAAAACTCTATAACTTTTGACCGGATTGGTATTTTTTTACGCAATTTGTTTTGTTCAATAGGAGGGACTTTAAGCTTCAATTTGCGTGTTCAAATCGACTGATAGGAACGTAAGTAATGTGGAGTTAAAAATGCATTTTAATTTTTTGTTGAGTTTCCATGTAAAAGTTGAATATTTTGACTTTTTAAATAGTTATTTTTTTATAATTTCTTATTTTCTTTCAATCGTATTTTACAACCAATACTTATTTATTATTCCTAAACTTAATCAAAAATCAAAAATTTAGCAATATTAAAGGTATTTTTAAAAAATTAACCGATGGAAAATAATTTGTACTTAATAATATTAAAAAATTGATTAGTTTTACTTCTTAAGGTGAATTTCACTGAAAAAATACAAAATTAGAAACGGGGGAAGTGGCCTCGAATTAATTTTCACTTCTCGCATATAATTATTATTTACCTTGTATGGGGAGTAGCCCTTCCGCCGGACCTACCTCGTCAGTTTTTCACCTAACTTAGTATACCATCTTCAAATTAACTCATACTAAATCTGAAGCCTCTTAATATTATTGTTATCTAGATAGCAGATTTTTTAAATTATTTTGTATGGGGAGTATCCCTTTGGTCGGAACTATCCCGCCAGTTTTTCGCTGAATTTTTTATCCTGTCTCAAAATTTACTAATACCAAGTTTAAAGCCTTTAACTATTATGGCTTTCTAGATATTAGATTATTATTAATTAGTTTGTACGGGGAGTACCGCTTCCCCCAGTCCTATCCCGCCAATTTTTTTCATAACTTCGAAAATAGGTTTCTTTAAGTGATATCGATCACATAAATCTAAAATTATAAACAGGGAAAGTCACCACGAATTAATTCCCACTTTTGCCATAGAAAACCCCACTGTGCTGCGTAGGGACTCATGCCCCACTATTCGCATAAGTAATCAAATGATACCTCAGCCTTTTGACGTAAAATACCTCGGTACACATCTTGACCGGCGCACAGTGGGATTTGTTCATACAATGTTTGGCGAAAAATATAAGGAGTGCCCGTAGAATGTTGAAATCGTTCCTATCAGCTCTGAGCCTTTGGTTAGCTCAATTAAGAAAAACATAAAGTTTAATCAAAATTGGCCACGCCTACTACCCACCGCCCGTAGAACCCAAAATGTTTGGCCCAAAGTTTTTGAAATTTGGCACGGAGCCTTTTATTACCTCAATTAAGAATAAAATAAAGTTTCATCAAAATATACCACGCCCACTACCCACCGCTCATAGAACTCAAAATTTATTTCTGGCCCAAAGTTTTTGAAATTTGGCATGGAGCCTTTTATTACCTCAATTAAGAATAAAATAAAGTTTCATGAAAATTGGCTACGCCCACTACCCACCGCCTATAGAACCCAAAATTTATTTTTGGTCCAAAGTTTTTGAAATTTAGCACAGAGCCTTTTATTATCTCAATTAAGAATAAAATATTATCAAAATTGGCTACATCCACTACCCATTACCCACCGCCCATATAACCCATATTATATTTTTTCCCACAACTTTTTGTTTCTTTACCAAAACTAATTATTTTATAAATAAATTTCAATACTTGCATTTAAATATAGACTTTTATTCATCATCTATCATTTCATCAAGTTCCAGAACCTGTTAACGGGGTTGACATCTAATGCTACTTATAAAAAGATATGAGGATACTAGAAGTCGATGAAAAAAATCTGTATTTCTTGCAACTCTATCACACTTTCTGGAGAACCTTAATATATAATAATCTTTATTTCTGGCTTCTTCAGAAAGCATTCCAAAGCATTCCGTGTATCAGTATTTTGTGTACTGTTACTGGGATATAATACCAACTATATTTTTCAACAAAAAGTTTTGCTGTATCTAGAGCAAAATTCTTGAACTTCAAGGAATTAACTTTTTTGCCACAAGTCATTATTTGTAGTGTAATGCGAAATCGATTAATAAGTTGCTCCACTACACCAGTCACATCGGCAACAAGTGCGGGGTTAGAAAAGAAACGCCTGTTTCTTTCGTCGTTGTTGAACTGCATCCACTCGTATACCCAACTTTTCCTTTAAGGCCTTCTGAATTCGAAGTTTATTTTTCAGTTTTAGACTTTTGTGTTCGTCCTTGAGCGCTGGCCATCTTTCAAATGGTTTGTTGTAGGCAATATGAAGTATGAACTCCATAAATTTTATGCGAGCATGTAAGGAGGAAACGCCCATTTTGGTGCTTCATCACTAGCTTTCAAGCTTTGCTTGAAACTAATTTAAGATTATTCATTGCAATTAGTGAGTTCGTAACTCAGTTCACTATATAACACAGAAAATAAACTCATTTTAATAATACCTTTTTCACTTCTCTATTTGTTATTTTCACCGAGCACCGAGCACGACCGAGCAACCTTTTTTTTCTTCCAAGGCACGTTATAGAACAAATTTTATTCTATCATATCTTTTATAATTTTTTTTCTTATCTTTATAATTTTTTTTTTAAATACGCAGAAAAGCATATATTTGAAAAAAAATCACTATTTGAATCAGAGCAATAAAAATGTCTTACGTACAAACACTATAGAAGTGCGTTAACAGTTTTCAATATTTTGGACCAAAATATACATGTGACTTTACTTCGTTATTTCAAAGACAAATGAACGATTTTTTGGCATACAATTTATGGATTCATCATACTGAATCAATTTCCTACAAAACTGCATCATTACATTTTTGAATTTTATGTGTCTAAAAAATTACTTATTGCACAAAAAATCCCTCTGTGCGGCGCGCAGTGGTCAATTTCGCGAGATAGCGGTCAAAACTCTATAACTTTTGACCGGATTGGTATTTTTTTACGCAATTTGTTTTGTTCAGTAGGAGGGACTTTAAGCTTCAAACGTAAAAATCGACTGATAGGAACGTAAGTAATGTGGAGTTAAAAATGCATTTTAATTTTTTGTTGACTTTCCATGTAAAAGTTGAATATTTTGACGTTTTAAATAGGTATTTTTTTATAATTTCTTATTTTCTTCAATCGTATTTTACAACCAATACTTATTTATTATTCCTAAACTTAATTTTGGTCAGAAAATGCCAACATTTGGCCCCTGACATTTATTTAGTCTCAATATTCACAGGGGCCAAAGGTTGGTTTTTTTGGAAGAAAGCTAATTCTTGTGACGATTAAACTGAAAAATAACACTGAAATTCCCAACAATATCAATACCATTTGGATATATTGTATATAGAACACAACATCGATAAAATTTTAAGTAAACTTTTACTATCGATTTAAAGTGCACATATATTTTATTTAAATGTATTAATAAAAATATATACTAAAATTAGAAACAAATTATAATCTTTAAACTAGTATTAATTAAACAATATTAGTAAAAATTTCTTCCTAATAGCTTTGATTTTCAGTTTGCAGTAGTTGTTTAGCTTCTTCATCTAACTCTAATGAAGTTGATTTCCATTTTTGTCGAATACTGGACATACATATATGGGTCTGATGTGCACAACAAAATATTAATAAGATCTTCATTAGTACAATATCTGGAAATTTTTCTTGTATTGTGCTCGCGAAAGAATCTGTAGTCTTTGTTCCTTTTTTCTTGCGCTTCTTCTGAGAGATCTCCAATTGGAAGCATATTGTGCTGAATTATTTGTTCCCCATGGAACAAAATTTTGTGAACTGTGGTTGGCATATGTCTCCAAGAATATTTTTGGTTATAAAGGGTTGCTGTCTCATTAGCATACTGACCAAATTTTTTTCCATCTACATGCTATAACTTCTAATATGATTTGGAATCGTCGTATTAAATCATAATCTACTCTAGTTATAGAAGCTGCAGTTTCTGGATCGGAAAAAAATCTCCTTACTGTGTTTCCATCATTAGAATTTCCTTATCCTTGCTTTGGCTGGTCAATTATAAGGCCTATCTTACGGTATTTTTCTTGAATATCTTTTTTTTGCTTTCTTTTTTCCAAATTTTCTTTGTTGTTTCTCACTGTTTCGCCTAACGGGCCAAACTCCAAATCGTATCCCAATTTAAGAATATGCTCCGTAAAACGAATTCTAGCATGAAGAGGTGACATTCCAAATTCATATGCTTCATTAAAACTATCGTCTTGTGTTGGTGGTTGGCTCAATTGACTTGATGTTTTTTGGCATATGGTGCAGCTTGACGAAGACTTTGTTTCGGTTAAAGCTTGTGCAACTTTTCCATCGATCATTGTAAGTGACATTTTAAAGTTAACTTCGATGCATTGGTCATTAAATTTTAATATCACTGGTTGAAGTTCTTTAATTTCATCTGTTATTTTGCCAACTTCTTCAGTTATGACATCTTTAGTTTCTTTTTTGTAAGCAAACTTTATTGGTCTACAAAATTTTGTTGACGAGGGAATTTCATTCTTCCATACATCTATCTCTGCAGCTCTACTAGTTGACGGCTCTGAACCAATATAAGTCTTTGTTAAACGTAATGGAACGAAAGAAATCATGAATAAATTGGCATCTGATAAATTTTCCGCATTACATTGTTTGTATTGTTGCTGGCCAGAGGACCCATCACATCCCCATTTAGAAATTAAAGTCATGCTGCAATTTTTAAACTTCTTTAAATAGTCAGCATCAAATGTCTTTAAAAATCGTTCTGCAGTGTGTTCAAGAAGATCCTGCAATTTTATTTCTGCTGAACTTGAAGTTACACTAATAGCAGTTGGTGAAGGTAAGCAATCTTTTTTGGCAGAAACTATATCTCGATATGATGGAAAAATTCCACAATTTTTTTCATTGGTTCGCTTCCGCAATTCTGTATATTGGTTTTTAGTCATTTTCAAATCCAAAAATAGTGCAAATGCTTCTTCTGGAGTAAATTTATTTTCTTCAGTTGGTGTCGGCATACTTTCTTAAATCCTTTTTGTGCGTCTGGGGCTTGCTTTCACTATTTTTTTAATGATAGCAATTTTACTCTTTTTAGTTTTCGATGGTTGAATTTGATGCGGAAATGAATCCTTCATGATGCTACAAGAAACTTCTTCATTGATATGTTTAAGGTTGCGTCTTCGAGATCTTTCACTACCATTATCAATTGGCTTTGCTGGTCGACCACCTTTTCCAGTTTCCGTGGTAGTTACTGATGGCTTTTTAAAAATAAGTTTATTTCTTAGCC
Source organism: Phasia obesa (assembly GCA_949628195.1). Taxonomy (NCBI): domain Eukaryota; kingdom Metazoa; phylum Arthropoda; class Insecta; order Diptera; family Tachinidae; genus Phasia; species Phasia obesa. The sequence continues at coordinate 43,439,550 of OX451218.1, forward strand.
ATTCTTGGTTGCGTGAGTAAAACAATTTCTTGTTTCTGGAACATTGATTGTACCGTTTTCTTAAAGTATTTAAAAAGTTTTTTATTTTTAAGTTATGAATTTTAATTTCTTGTTTGTCGCATATTTTGAAGAATGGATTATTCATTATACGTAAAATAATGTCGTTTTCATCTTTCCGTTCAAAATATATATCAGATAGAACACTATAACTGAATTTAGCCATTGTTTAAACAATAATGAAGAAAAAAAATGAATGCATGGATTAATATACTATTGCTCGAAGTTTCAACATGATATTTTTACCTCTTTGAAACATAATATAACAGGTACTTGGTTTTACCAGTTATTTCCATTAGATTTAAATTTATTTACAATTTTCAGGTATTTAAGTTGTGTAATATTAGATGACAATAAAATCATTTTTTACCTTTTCCAAATGAATTGCCAGATACCACATAATTTGAGAGTTCTATTGTCATTTTTGTCAAAATTTTGATACACCCTTCTATGTGGACTAGGTCCAAATATGGGCCAACTTCTCCTAATTTCAACAGAATTATTTTTTGGGTCAATAAGAACTCTTGTACAAAATTTCATCAAAATATATGCATAATAGCCACTTTCACATACAAATAACTTCTCAAAAAATATGACGTGCATTTGTACCGAATATCTTACCTTGGGTCAGAAAAATTGCTGTAGCTCAAAAAGTGCAGTCCCGATGCATGGACATGTATATATAGGAATGTAGGAAAGAGTTAGGACTACAAAATAGTGTTTTGACTCAGCTAGACTCACAGGAGTTGTGCTCTATGAAGTAGGAAATTTCCGAGAAATTTGACCTTTTTTAAAAAAAATATTTAAATTATTCTGAAAACAGTAGAGCTGTAATTTTTTTACCAGTAATAGGAAATAAGTTAAGTTAGAACACAAATTTTATTTCGTCCAAAAATCTTGAAAAACAAAAAAGTTATGATCATTTAAACTTTAAAAATTAACTAAAAATATCATAAATTTACTAAATTCTGAAAAAGCCCATTTTGGACCACCCTCAGTGAAATAGTTGAAATAGAGTTCTAATTTTTGGCTCCCGAGGTTTACTACTGCCTACTTTCATATGAGTCTAATAACTGTAAAATCGGAGAACAAAAAGCAAAAGGAGTTTTGGCCGCTATCTCAAAATATTGACCACAGTGCGGCCCTTACTTGGAAACGCCACTTAGAATCAAAATTAACACAAATGAAGTTAAAAGCAGTCCAACAAAACTGGCTTATTGGCAAAAATTCTACCCTCAGCTTAGATTGCAAACTTTTATTGTGCAAGTCAATTCTAAGACCAATGGCATTCTGCTCCTTGGGCTCCAAAATAAGATTCTACGTATGATAGCATCTGCTCCTTGGTATATAAAAAAACTTGAACATCCACAAAGATCTAAACGTGCCATCAGTTATCCAAACCCAAATCCGTTGGCCCGCAACATACTAAATGAACGTGGGTACATTCGTCTAAGAAGGAGGGAAATTGCTTCTCTCGCCCGAACGTCATAGGTATGACCGCAAATGATAGCAGCAACCGTGAAACATACAATTTTTTTTGTCTAGCAATGGCTGGACTTAACAAGTATATTTATTTTTAACCGACTTGAAAAAAGAAGGAGGTTATAAATTCGTCTGAATGTTGCTTTTTTATGTTTGTGCCCGCAGAACTCAGCCATTTCTTAACCGATTTTAAAATTTTTCTTTATTTGAAAGGTTATGCTTTCAGATTGGTCCCGTTTAAAAACAGTTCATTACTGTAAAAATTAAAGGGTGTCCCCATACAACATACATGTTTTTTCGTGTTTAAGAACCGTAAATGGCACCAATTTAAAATTAAAAAGTAATAAAAAAATAAACTTAAAATTTAAGTGGTGTCCCCAAAGGTGACGTAATTTGACCTTTAAGGACGTATCTTTTAAACCGTTAAAGACAAAACCTTGAAAGTTTGACAGAATATCGATTGGTATGGCTGTTCTATTAAAAAGTATAGATATTCAAAATTATAAATTAAAGGGTGCTCCAATAGTTCATTTAATTTGATGTATATCGCCATACTTTTTAACAGTTGTACACCGACCGTTGAAATTTATAACGCTTATAGATAAATATTTGAAATTTTAGCAAAGCGAATATTACTATGTCCACAATAAAAAGTACACAAAACTTAAAGGGTGTCCTCATAGTTGACGGAATTTGACTTATATGGCCTTTTGAACCTTTATAGATAGAGACTTGATATTTACACAGCGCGTGTATTATTATGTCCGCTATAAGAATTATGCAATTGGAAATGCAAGGGTGTCCCTATAGTTAATGAAATTTGATATATGCCTTATATTTTGAGCCGTTTTAGATAGACAACTGAAATTTACACATAATGTGTATTACTATGGTCGCTATTACAGCTATAAAAATTTAAAATTGAATGGTGTCCCCATAAAAGATGGATATTGGTGAAAATAGCTTAACTTTTGAAGAGTAATAGGGAGATGCATGAATTTCACATATTCTTTTCTTCTTTTCCTAGTAATTTTCGTGCATTTTGTTTATCTTTTATTTGGTTTATATATAGTTCTTGCAGTTTACTTCTTACATTTTTAGTTTAGAAGTCGGTTTTGAAGTCGGTTTTTTTGCAAGAATTATTATTTTATATTTATAATATGAGTTATTATTGTTTGTTCAAATATGTACATTGTAGATACGATAAATAAAATATGAAAAAAACTATCATGTAATGCATTGAAAAAATAACAAAATATTTTGATTTCTTCAAAACAAGGTATATTTATCTTATAAGGTAGTGTCGTCCGCGCAGCTGAATTAGTAGTTCGACATGTCAAAAGTTGTATGTGTTTAGAAATTTTATAATGCAGAAGTCAGAAAGCAATAAAACACATACACGCCTTCTCAATTTTCTCCTATGTTTTTTGACATTTCGAACTACAAAGCAACAACAAAATGCCATGTTGTTCTTGTATTGTTGCATTTGTTGTAGGGACGCCACTACCTAGTGAGATAAATATACCTTGCTTCAAAACTTAAAAAAAAATATTTTAATGAAAAGAAAATTATGTATAATTATGTATATTATTTTCAAATATTGAAATATTTAAATACCATTGGCTACAGAGAAAAAGGTAAAAATTGTCCATGGAAAATATTGCTACATATGTACCTATTCATATTTATTTAAATTTTTAAATTTTATTCGCAATTTTTCAGATGGCGCAATGGCCAACTTCATTTAAATATCTGCTTATGCTTTTGACCGGCAAAGATTTTTCTAGAAAATAATTAAGAAAAATACAACGTTTTGCCCCAATTGCGAGAAAAAGTTTTGTGACAAAAATACATGTAAGTAACTAGTTGCTAAAATTTGACCAAAGTTAAAGGCAAAAGGGGAATCAATTAACCAGTTGGTTGCAATAGCGCATTCATTATTTTCACTGTTATAAATAACATTTTTTAATATGTACATATAGAGAATTTGATATTTGAAAAATCGGCAGAATTGAATGAATTGCCATTTCCACCATTTTGTAAATTGATTTGTCTTGGCCATATCTTTTTTATTTAATATAATCAAGTTTTAAGTATTAGTTATTTAAATTAACCACAAAACTCGTACTAATAAACGAGATTAGCGAAAGGTTGTTTTTTTGCAGAATTATTTGTATGAAAATTGCTTGGTTATTCAATAATTTTTTTATTTGTCTCAAATACATTTTTTGTTTGATATTTTATATAGTTTTAGTAAACTTTTTTATTGATTCAGACAGATATTTTGTTTGATTTTTTTTTTAATTTTCAGTAATCTTTATTGTCTGATTCAGACAAATTTTTGTTTAAAATTTATTTTTCATGTCAATATCGTGGATTATTTTCAATAATCTAATTTTAATTTTAAATGTTTGAATTTACATATTTGTTTATAGGACCATATTTACACAAGAAAGTGTCTGATTAAGCAAATTAATTGTTTGAATCTAAAAAAAAAAATTCTGTGAATCCCCAAAAGTATATATTAATAATTTAGTTATTATAACCCAATCTTCACAAAGCTGCAATTAAAACTCAAGTGAGTCGACGTCTGTGCAATCTTATAACCAAGAGCCCCCACGCAAACCCTTAAGGGTCTGTGAGCACATACACAATCTCAACCAGAATCTCACAAAGAGAACAAAACATGTAAAAATTTTAAATCAGTATTCCATACCAGCTTTCAA
>OX451218.1:43444014-43777025 GCA_949628195.1 Phasia obesa
TTTCATTTCATTTCTTTTCCTTTTGGTAAACAGCAGCTGCTACATATAGTAACTTATTTTTTTAATAGTAATAGGTAGATTCTTGATATTTTCATAGAAAGAGAATTGCCATGGCCGCTATACCAAATAACAAAATTAAAGGGTGTTCCGACAGAGACATGTATCTACGTAAATAGCCTTTTTTTTGAACCATAATAGGTAGACTCTTTAAATGTTTACAGTAGATGTTGTACTTCTAACGCTGAAACAATTACTAATATCTAAAGGGTGTTCCATCAGTGACATGTTTTTCACGTATATTACCTTATTTTTTGAACCGCAATAGGTAGGCACATGTATATTTTTATAGATAGTGTATTACCATGGCCGTTATAACAAAAATTGCTAAAATTTAAAGGGTGTTCCAACAGTGATGCAATTATGACTTTAATTTTACAATTTTCGAAATATTTTTACAAACAATTTTCGAAAAATTTTGGATAAAATTTTTACAAAACATTTTCGGTATAAATCAAACAAAAAGTTTTCAATTAAATTTTTACAAAAGAAATCGATAAATTTTTAAAATAAAATTTCGATAACACTTTTGCAGAAAGTTTTCGATATAATTTTTACAACAAATTTCGATAAAGTTTTTAAACAAAATTTTGATAAAATGATCACAAAAAATTTCGATAAAATATTCACAGAAAAATTCGATAAAATTTTCACAAAAAAAAAATTTCATAGTTTTTACAAAAAATTTTTAGAAAATTTTTCGATAAAAGTTTTACATAAAGTTTTCGATAGAATTTTTACAAAAAAAATTCAATAAAATTTTTACAAAACATTTTCGATAAAATTTTTACAAAAAAAGTTTCTATATTTTTATATTATATTTGTAATAATGAAGTTGAAAATCATAAACGTGAAAAACGAATTTATTTTATTGGGAAATATGGAAACATAACAGAGTAACGGAATATTTAACATTACTATGGTGAAAGGTATATAAGATTCGGCATGGCAGAATATAGCATACTTGTTTTTCTTTCTATTGCAAAGTAAATAAATCATCAGGGCTATCACAGAATTCAATGTTGTCGGAATTGAATTTTAACCCGAAAAAAAAAATACTTTGCTATCATGAAATCCAATATTATCGGTTTTAAGTTCGAACTTGAATTATAATCGGTTTTAGGTGTCATAGAAACCAATATTATCGTTTTTTTTTTATTGTAAATAAACCAATCAGAAAACAGCTGTCGGTTTTAATTTACTTGCTTTTGTTTTTATAACTTAATAACGAAGTTATTTTGTACAGCCAATAGTGCTGGCAATTTCTGCTACTTTTAATTTCGCACACTACTCAATACTTATAAATTAGGTACTCAATACTACTCAATACTTTCGTTTACATAGTAGAAACTAACTTTTAATCAGTTTTAATGAAGTCGTTAAATTTTTTATTTAATTTCTTTCTAAAACTATAACGTTAAAAGTATCGAGTAGCTACTTTTGAGTATTGAGTACTCAAAAAAAAAAAATTAAATACTCGTTACTTGATACCTTATTAAGATTTAAGCAAAAAATCATTTTGATGTTTTCGAATAAGTGTTTTTGTTAATCTTTTATTTTTTGTGTTGGACTTCTTATAAAGATATCATAATTTTTATAAATAATTTTCTCTATTCTTAAAATGCGGTTAAAACTTTCCTGATGAGGAACCAGTGAAATATGTTTTATTAGTTTATTAGTATAGGTTATTAGCATTATATGTATTATTAAAATAAAAGCTGAATTCCCAAAATTGTTTTATGTATGTACACCTAGAATATTTTTACAGTAACTTTGTAGTTTATTTAAAAAGTATTCCGTACAGTTATTTTTAACTGAATAAACATTTAAAATTCAAAGCATTTTATTTTGCTACTGGTTCCAACATTCATTTCTAAAAGAACTGAATATAAATACTGATTTTCCGTTACAGTTAATATTTTCATTTATTTTAAGTTGAAAATTCGGTTATATCGAAAATAAGAAAACTAAGTATGTTTGTTAAAACTATTTGACAGTTTTAGAAAAAAAAAATATTCAAATTAACAATTTGAAAAAATCATATATATATATATATATAAGACATACATACATACATATATAAATTAGATAAAAATGTGTAAATAATTATTTAGTGCACCCGACCGCTATACCATATTATCTGGTAAGTAATTGAAGTATCATAGCAATGTCAAAAATAATAGAAACAAAATTAGGCCAATCTTCCAGTCCAATTGTGATTTTAAGTGTAGGGCTGCCATTTTTATTGAGGCTTTTTGTTTTTATCATTCTTGACAACTGTTTGAACTCTTATTTTTGCATCATTACTTGGGAACATATGTATGTATACTTAAAGACAAAAAAATAGTAACATATACACATTTAGGTAGAAAGGGTATACATATATAAGTTTGTCATCCCGTGTGTAATTTCTACAATATTCATTTCCAACCTCATAAAGTATATATATTCTGGATCCTTATACATACATAGAAAAGTTGATTAAGCGATGTCCGTCTGTCCGCGTTCGGGGAGTAATGTCATTTTCCAAGGCACCAGAAGAGATACAAAAAATTTAAGTATACCAATCTGTCAGGCATAGTTTCGAAAATTTTCGGATTGCAATTCAGCAACATCGGATCATCCCATTGGAGGATACGGGCTAAAAACCACGCACATCTATATTTTTTCACGTTTTTTTTTTAATTTTGTTCGGCTCTAATGATTCTCTTTTGCTTGTTTTGTCAAATAGATCACAAGGGGTGCATACAGATCTGGGGGGTCAATAACACCCTACGAGGGACGACTTTTGTTTGTTTTTCGGTTGTTAGGATTTTTCTGCCTTTATTTGTATTAAAGACCTTTGTAGAAAGCAATACACACAGAGGTAGCCAATTGACGCACAGGGTACCCACTGGTAAATAGGAGCAGTTAAAGGGCACATTTTTTGCTCGTGTGGAGTTGTTAATTCTTCCATCGAGCGCGTCGCCAGGTGGCGGATAGGGGGGGTCGTGTCAAAGGTTTGCGACTGTCAACTGGATCATAGTCTTTTCCGGTCGGCAATCGCATAACAGTTGTCACGACCTTGGCGCATGCCCGCGGACCATAATTGACACCACTTGTAAGGTTAAGGTTGTGCTAGCAGTGCCGAGAATCTGAATGGCTGGTTAGTGGTTAAAGAAGACTAGTCGTGAACAGCTCCCCTCCGGCGCCAGGGCACGGGCCGGTTGTAACTCCTTGCCTAGTCCATGTACGCCGTCACTGCATGAATGGTCCTTCTCTTTACGTGCCTACTCGTGGGACCAAAATTGACAATTTAAATTAAAAAAAAAAACTAAAACAAACAAACTTATTGAGACGGACGCTGACTCTGTGGACAAACTGTCAGGGTGCGAATTTTCGCTCACGGACATACACAGGGTCATCGAAAGATAGGAGGGACAGCTTCGGACGCAACTCGAGGGAGTGGACGATCTGATGGAACTGTCAAGAGATTCCTCTGTAGGGGGCGAGGCTGCCCGGAGGTTGGGGGTTTTGTCTCTGAGCTCCGACGAGGAGCTGACTACCGATAAGGTGTCAACTCAGGGTCGGAGTTTGGAGGCTGAGCCTCCTGCCTCTGTGGTGTTTAGTGCACAGGGGGTCTCTTGGGGGCTCATGCAGATCGGCCTTCTTGCTCGAGAAGCGTCATACGGCAGGACGCTGTGGTGGGAGTCGGTATTCCATCGCAGCCAGGTAAAGTCCGTACTAAAGAAGAAAAGGCGATGAGCGGCACGAGAGCCTCTTTGAACTATCTAACTAAGATGGCTAAAAGGGACTCTACGTCGTTCACTGCCAGGGAGAGGCATCTGCTCAGGAAGCAGGAAGAGTGTCGCAAAATTCGAGAGAATTTACGGACCAGCCCGTACTCTCCTGGGCATATCCTATCCCAATGAACAGGAGACGAATGTCGGTGAAGCCCCGGTTTTGCCTAGTATAGGTGATGGGGTGAAACAGGCAGGCGCCTCCTGTCCCAAGGAAAGGGTGCTGCATGTGGATGATGCCCCTAGTGTTTCCCGTAAGGGTACAGGGTCGTCATCGGCATGCACCTCTCTTTCAGGTAGTAGTAGGGTGGGCAAAGGATCGCTTACCAAAGGGCTCAAGTCTTCGGAACATACTCCTGAAGCTAAGAATCCAGCGCCTTTTAAAAAATTCGAGGGGAGGGGTGATAAGACCCAGCCGAGCCCGCCTAGGGCTCCCCATAAGGGGATAGCTAAGCGGATTAGGTCTGGTGACGATCAAGCCTCCACTTCGAAAAAAGCCAAGAAATCGACGAGCCAGGAAGGTAGTCTTCAGGCAGCTGTCATCGATTGGTCCACCCCTGATGGTAGGATAGGAACGGATCTATGGCGGCGGATCGAAGATAGGCTCCTCGATGATATATCGAAAGCTAGTGGTTGGTCGGAGGACATGGACTTTCAGGGCGCGGACTGGTCAAAGGGTGTCAAAGTTGTCAATTGCGGAAACAGGAAGACTTTTGAATTCCTAAGTTCTGCAGTTGGCAGATGCGGCGATCTTTGCCCGGAGGCGAAGCTGGAAGTTATATGTACCTCTGAACTACCACTAAGGCCGATAGTGACGGTATGGATTCCACCCCCTGTGAAGCCGGTGGAGTCCATGCTGTCAATATTGGCCAACCAAAACAAAGGTCTCAACACGAGCCAGTGGAAGCTGATAGCCTCGCTGGCTTGTAAGGAGAACATGGGTAGGGACTTCCGGTTTGCTGTGGACCAGGAGTCTCTAAATATTCTAAAGACGAAGGAGGGTGTCGTCACTTTCGGTTTAGGGCGAGTCAGATTTAGGATACCGAGATCTGATGAACCCAAGGAGTCTGCTAGTGGTGCAACTAAACCTGCACCACAGTGAAGCAGCCTCAGCCAAAATGATGTTACACCTCACGAAGTCGCAAGCAGACGTTGCTCTCATCCAGGAGCCCTGGATTAATAAAAACAGGGTCTGCGGACTGAGGGCGGCAGGCTACACCCTGTATGTCCCAATTACAGAGGACAAGGTAAGAACCTGTATAATCGCCAAAAATGTGCTTAAATTAAAACTTCTTAATTCCTTCAGTTGCGGCGATGTGACGGCAGTCTGTGGAGAGGCTAAAGGTGGACATAGTCTCATTCTAGCCTCGGTCTACATGTCCTATGAGGCCGATGACCCACCGGGCATGTGTGTAAAGGAGCTAACCAGGTACGTCATTAGACGGAAAGCTAACCTAGTACTTGGCTGTGATGCCAATGCTCACCACAGTCAATGGGGAAGCAGCAACATCAACACCAGGGGTGAGTTTTTGATTTTATTATTACTAATAACCTTATTATAACTAACAAGGGTAATATTCCGACGTTTAGTAATAGGGTTAGGGAGGAAGTTATATATATCACTTTGACTAACAACAGGGATCTAGTAGTAGATTGCAGGGTTTCTACGGACTGTTCCTTCTCGGACCATAGTAGAATTTCCTTCAAATTGAACTTTAGTAAACCAAAGTGTAACCCTTATTTAAATCCCAGGAAAACAAATAGGGATCTATTCAGGGTTAATGTGGAGTCTAAGCTGGTTGATATTTCCTTATGTGGACAGTCGCAAAGTGAAGTGGATTCAGTGGTGAATAAGGTGACACAAGTCTTTAGGGAGAGTTTTGAGCTGACATGCTCAAGAACCTTCCCGGGCAAAAGGGAACAGCCCTCCTGGTGGAACAAGGATCTAAAGGATCATAGGTCGACGTTTAGAAGGCAAAACAGGGCAAAACTCACGCGTAAGATTGAGGACTGGGACAGCCATAGAATAGCTTTCAATAAGTACAAGGGATCTCTTAAGAGAGCGAAAAGGGACTCGTGGACTAAGTACTGCGAATCCATTGATTCGGTCAGCGAGTTATCAAGGTGTAGACGTATACTATCCAAGGACCCTAGGGAAATCGGATATATACAAAAACTTGATGGCTCATGGACCGAATCTAGCTCTGAGACCCTGGAGTCTCCACTTCGAAAAAAGCCAAGAAATCGACGAGCCAGGAAGGTAGTCTTCAGGCAGCTGTCATCGATTGGTCCACCCCTGATGGTAGGATAGGAACGGATCTATGGCGGCGGATCGAAGATAGGCTCCTCGATGATATATCGAAAGCTAGTGGTTGGTCGGAGGACATGGACTTTCAGGGCGCGGACTGGTCAAAGGGTGTCAAAGTTGTCAATTGCGGAAACAGGAAGACTTTTGAATTCCTAAGTTCTGCAGTTGGCAGATGCGGCGATCTTTGCCCGGAGGCGAAGCTGGAAGTTATATGTACCTCTGAACTACCACTAAGGCCGATAGTGACGGTATGGATTCCACCCCCTGTGAAGCCGGTGGAGTCCATGCTGTCAATATTGGCCAACCAAAACAAAGGTCTCAACACGAGCCAGTGGAAGCTGATAGCCTCGCTGGCTTGTAAGGAGAACATGGGTAGGGACTTCCGGTTTGCTGTGGACCAGGAGTCTCTAAATATTCTAAAGACGAAGGAGGGTGTCGTCACTTTCGGTTTAGGGCGAGTCAGATTTAGGATACCGAGATCTGATGAACCCAAGGAGTCTGCTAGTGGTGCAACTAAACCTGCACCACAGTGAAGCAGCCTCAGCCAAAATGATGTTACACCTCACGAAGTCGCAAGCAGACGTTGCTCTCATCCAGGAGCCCTGGATTAATAAAAACAGGGTCTGCGGACTGAGGGCGGCAGGCTACACCCTGTATGTCCCAATTACAGAGGACAAGGTAAGAACCTGTATAATCGCCAAAAATGTGCTTAAATTAAAACTTCTTAATTCCTTCAGTTGCGGCGATGTGACGGCAGTCTGTGGAGAGGCTAAAGGTGGACATAGTCTCATTCTAGCCTCGGTCTACATGTCCTATGAGGCCGATGACCCACCGGGCATGTGTGTAAAGGAGCTAACCAGGTACGTCATTAGACGGAAAGCTAACCTAGTACTTGGCTGTGATGCCAATGCTCACCACAGTCAATGGGGAAGCAGCAACATCAACACCAGGGGTGAGTTTTTGATTTTATTATTACTAATAACCTTATTATAACTAACAAGGGTAATATTCCGACGTTTAGTAATAGGGTTAGGGAGGAAGTTATATATATCACTTTGACTAACAACAGGGATCTAGTAGTAGATTGCAGGGTTTCTACGGACTGTTCCTTCTCGGACCATAGTAGAATTTCCTTCAAATTGAACTTTAGTAAACCAAAGTGTAACCCTTATTTAAATCCCAGGAAAACAAATAGGGATCTATTCAGGGTTAATGTGGAGTCTAAGCTGGTTGATATTTCCTTATGTGGACAGTCGCAAAGTGAAGTGGATTCAGTGGTGAATAAGGTGACACAAGTCTTTAGGGAGAGTTTTGAGCTGACATGCTCAAGAACCTTCCCGGGCAAAAGGGAACAGCCCTCCTGGTGGAACAAGGATCTAAAGGATCATAGGTCGACGTTTAGAAGGCAAAACAGGGCAAAACTCACGCGTAAGATTGAGGACTGGGACAGCCATAGAATAGCTTTCAATAAGTACAAGGGATCTCTTAAGAGAGCGAAAAGGGACTCGTGGACTAAGTACTGCGAATCCATTGATTCGGTCAGCGAGTTATCAAGGTGTAGACGTATACTATCCAAGGACCCTAGGGAAATCGGATATATACAAAAACTTGATGGCTCATGGACCGAATCTAGCTCTGAGACCCTGGAGTTACTTATGAACACGCACTTCCCGGGCTGCAGCGGGTTACGAGTAGATTATTCGGTTAGGGATTTGTACCCTAGTTTGGTAGGGAGATCAGAGGAGGCGATCAAGGATTTAGTAACTGTGGACAAGGTTGCATGGCCGATTAATACCTTCGAGCCATATAAATCTGCTGGCCCGGATGGTATTTTTCCGGCCATGGTGCAAAACGTCCCGACACATATCTTGAGGCTGTTTAGGGACATCTTTAGGACGTGTTTAGCAAGAGGTGTTATACCCAATTGGTGGAGAGAAGTTCGGGTAATATTTATACCCAAGGCTGGTAAGGCAAGCCACTCGAAGCCAAAGGACTTCAGACCGATTAGCATGCTTACCTTAAGGGTAAATCTGTTGAGAGTGCGCTTCATAATGTGGTTGGGTATATTGAGCGCGGTTTGCAGGATAAGAAATATACGTTAGCGGCGTTCTTAGTTATTGAAGGCGCCTTAAACAATGTTACTTTGGAGGCTATTAGGGAATCCCTAGTAGATCTCAATATCCAGGACTTCATAGTGGAGTGGATTATTCGTATGCTTAGCAGTAGGATTATCAACTCGGAGCTAGGAGGCGGCTGTTTGAGAAAACTAGTCACTAGGGGAACGCCTCAGGGTGGGGTTCTATCCCCACTACTATGGCTGTTGGTGGTGAATGTCATTTTGCGACACAGGGAAGGAAAATAGTGGCTTACGCAGATGACGTGGTGATATTGGTAAAAGGGAAATATCTCTCCACTATCACAGAAGTCATGCAGGCTGCACTTGGGGAGCTCTCATCCTGGGCCTCGCGCAAAGGTTTGTTTGTCAACGGGAATAAAACTGAACTAGTTCTCTTCACCAGGAGATACAAAGCCACTCCTATAGGCCAATAAGTATGTTGTCAAATATATCAAAACTATTTGAGAAAATACTAATTACTAAGCTAAACCCAATTCTGAGCGAAAAAGGATGTATTCCGAACCACCAATTCGGTTTTAGAAGACAGCACAGCACTATTGAACAAACGCACAGATTAGTAAATGTAGTAAAAAGGGCTTTCGAGGAAACAAAATATTGTTCTTGGCTTTTCATAGACGTTTCTCAAGCGTTCGATAAAGTATGGCATGAAGGCCTAGCTTGCAACTTAAAGCCGACTAATTTTCATAAATTGTTAAAAAGTTATTTAACTGATCGTAAGTTTATACTTAAAGAACGATTTTTTTTAAGCTCACCTCAACCAATTAAAGCTGGAGTTCCCCAAGGAAGTATTTTAGGACCCGTTTTATAATTGCTGTATTTTTTAAGCATTCATGAAAGCATCGAAATACTTACAAGACCACATTTCTTATTTGGAATTATGGTTAAAAAAATGGAAAATAAAAATTAACGAACAAAAATGCACTCACGTAACTTTCACACTGCGTAGAGACTTATGCCCTCCAATAGAAATTAATAACCAGACCATACCCCAAAACTCAGAGGTGAAATACCTCGGCATACATCTCGATAGACGCTTAACCTGGAAAAGTCACATAGAAGCAAAATTGACCCAAATGAAGCTAAAAGTAGTGCAAATACATTGGCTCATTGGCAGAAACTCAACCCTAAGTTTAGATTGCAAACTTCTACTTTATAATTCAATCCCTAAACCAATATGGTGGGTGCTATGGCTCTCAGTTATGGGGTACTGCCTCAGCTTTAAATTTAGAAAAAATTCAAAAACGGCAAAATAAGATTTTACGAATAATTACAGCCGCACCCTGGTATATTAAAAACTCGAACATCCACAAAGATCTAAACGTGCCACTAGTTAAGGCAGTAATAGCGAAACATGTAACAACGTATCTGAAGAAGCTTGAAACGCATACAAACCCGCTGGCCCGCAACATCCTAAATGATCGTGGTTACGTTCGACTAAGAAGCAGGAATATTGTTTCTCTTGGCCGAACATCACAGATGTGACTAATTTATTATAGCAACAACCGTGTCATCATACAGTTTTTTGTCTAGCATTGGCTGGACTTCAGTATATATGTACATATATGTATTTTAGTTTAGTTTAATTTATTTTTTTTTTGTTATTTTTTTGCTTTAATTTTTTACTTTAACAGAAACCAAATCTCGATAGTCTGGAAAAATCCCACAAACCTTTTCACTCGTTCGCTTAAATTTAAATCGAAAAATAGCGCGAACGTTTTGAGTAAATTTCTTATCTTGAATTTTATCTGAACTTATACTCCTCTGTTATGCTCATGTCAAATTTTGGATCGTTTATAATTGACTAGGTTATTTCCAAAATATTTTGATTCCAGTGGTAACATCAACAACAATGCTATTAATTTTCTTATAAAAAATCGAACTAAAAAAATAAAAAGAATTTACATATGTAACAATTAATCGCATTATGTCCCAATCCTTTCTCACATATAACAACTTGCATTAATTCTACCGTTTTAGGGTTCCGTACCCAAAGGGTAAAAAAGTTTCCCCCATTATTTTCGCTACAATGTCTGTCCGTCCGTCTGTCGGCGACTTTTATCTCTGGAACCATAATAGTTACTTTTTAAATTTTTACAGAAGATGTATAATTATTGCCGCTATAGCAACAAATACTAAAACTTATAGGATGTTCCAATAGAGACGTGTTGTTCAAATATATGTGTTTATTTCTTGAACTGTAGGAGGCATACACCTAAAATTTACAAATGATAATCTAAACTTAGTTCGCTATATAAACAAGTATAAAATATAAATAAAAAAATTAAAGGGTGGTCCTATAGTCACTTGCATGTATATGACCTAAGTTTTGAACCATAATAGGTAGACACCTGAAATTTTCACAGAAGGTGTATAACCGTGGCCGCTATAGCAACAACCACTAAAACTTATAGGGTGTTCCGAAACTAACGTGTTATTTGCGTTTATGTCTTTATTTCTTGAGTTGTAGGAGGTAACCACTTAAAATTTTCAGACAGTAATTTAAACTGTTCGCTTTAAAAACAAGTATATACATAATTTTGTATAGTATATAAGTATTGAAAATTAAAACTAAAAATTAAAGGGTGTTCCGATAGGGACGTGATTTGCATGAACCATAATTGATAGACTCTTGAAATTTTTACAGAAGGTGTATTAATATGGCCTTTATAACAAATAGTTAAATAATTAAATGGTATTCCGACAGTGCCGTGATTGGCACGTATATAGCCTTATTTTTTGAGACGTAATTGGTAGACTTGAAAATTTTAGAATAGATGTATTGCCATCGCCGTTATAAATAATGCTATTCCGAAATAGCATGTTTTTAATATGTCGACTTATTTTATGAACCGCAATAGGTAAGCTCCTGATATTTTCATAGAAAGTCCTTATATTTGAATAGTAATAGGCTGACACAAAATTTACACTGATTATATTTTACAATATCTACTGTAACAACAAGAAACGAAAATAAATTTAATAAAAATAAAAGGGAGTTCCCTAGATGTCGCAAATTTGAGAACTTTAACCTTCTCTTCTAACAACTTGTATTTTTACAGCTGTACTGAACAGAGTACGGAACCCCCGCAGTTGAATGATTTATTTTTTTCTGCCTCTATAAAAAAACCGGCCGCAACCCAGCACATATAACTATAATGGGGTATAGAAGTGTAGTTTGACCTCAAGGAATTATGCTCTATCTCTCTAGTTCGGAGATTTAAATTTTTTTTTTTTAAGTTTAAACATTTCTGAAAGACGCAAAGACTTAATTTTTTGGGATCTCATAGCATAAAAAACTTTCGTCGTAAAACTAGCGAACTGCAATAGTGCACCACTCTAAATTCGAAATAAGGTGCGCTTAAGGATTTGCGAGTTAAGGATTTGGCAAGTGCTTACTTCCAAGAGCTTATTGTATTTTTTGTGGACGGTGTAGCAAAGCGCACCGGGAATAGCTAGAATTTTCTAAAATACTCTTCTTAATGTGTGTATATACATATCTGTTTGTTTACTTTTTTTCCTACCTATGGGTAAGTGTAAGTGTTTTATCAGTCATTTTATTCCAGAGATCGCAAATAGTTATTTTTTATAACCAAAAAAATGATAATTTAGGAGAAATGCTACACAATGAAGAAGTGCACAAATATAATCGTTATTACCAGGACCACCTTTGTCTGCATTTTATTGCGTTTTATTATAAAAATGTAATTTAAAAATTATTTATTAAGTTTTATTTTTTCCTTAAGTTATTTTTAAGTTTAAAAGTTATTTTTCGAGTTCTTTTCCCAGGTGTATTTACGTTACGCGGTGGCATCGATAGAGCTACAAATACAACAATACAACAGGCAGTTTTGTTTGTGTAATGAGTTAGAGAATACCATAAAACTTATAATATAAAATAAACAAAACAAAAATACCAAATAAATATGTAGTTTTGAAATTTTAACACAATTAAAATTATACCTTTAATTTTAAATAAAAATCACAATATGTATCAAAAAACAGTTGTTGCAGCGGACACAGCTAAAATCTCACTTTTAAACTATTATTTAAACATAAAAAAAACAATAATTTTTTACAAGCTTCCAAATAAAAAAATATTTTATTCAAAACAAAGAAAAAAAGGAAAACAAAAAATTGTAAATACAGTCGAACTTCCCTATAATGAATCGTGGGGAGAGAAAAATAGAAAATTGAAATTTTAACCTCCAAAGTTGTTTCTTTGCTAAAGAAAATCACTGTATGTGAAGTTCACTATAAAGAAATGAAAATACACTTATATTGAAACCAAAAAGCTCTATTTTTTAATGGAATTCATTATAGCCGCTTAATTTTATAGAAGTTCACTGTAGAAATAAGTTTTTGACATTCTCTGGTGCAAATATAGTTGGGCCTTGTTTTTTCCTTGGAAGGTAATAATTATTTCTCAAATTTAATTTTTTGATTGAAAATTAACAGTTATTTTTTAAGTTTAATTTTTTGCTTAGAAAATAATATACATACTTATGTATGTAGATTTACGCAAGTTTTGCATAACGTTCATGCCACACGAGTTACTGTAAAAAGAGAATTTCATAACCCATATTAACAGATTTATTTTCAATGGAAAAAATCTAATAAATAATTACTAATTTCTAAGCGAAAAATAAAACTTGGAAAATAACTATTATTTTCAAAAAAAGTTAAAAATAATCATTTAAAGGTAATTTTTTAATAAAACTTATAACCTTTACGATCCCTGGTTTATTCAATTTATTTCAGTATGAAATTTTTTAATATTTTTACAATGAATAAGTGTCCTACTACTTTCATGCAAACTTGGTATTTAATGGACGAAAACTGACTAAAAGAATAAGATGCGGCAAAAAGGTTCTAGAAAGATTATTGAAGGTAAGTGCAAATAATATGAAGGAAAAGGATGGTAATAAAGCGCAAAGTAATTTAGTTTTAATAATTAGTTTTTTTCACGATTTAGACATATGTGAGGATGTATAAATCGTGCTAGGGGATAAGAAGTATCGAGAATTGAGAACTGAATTCAGCAACATAAAATGAAGTGAAGAAGACTTATAAAAGGCCATGCGTGAGAAGAAATAGAGAACAGTTTGGTAATAGTTCGTGACGGAAAAGCAGAAAAAATATAAAACAAGTTTGAATATGGAGTGCCTCGATAGACCGATTGGTAGCGCACTAGTCTATCAGTCTAGAGGTTGCGGGTTCGATTCCCGCCGTTTTCTGGGTGTTTTCTGCAGACAAGCAAAAAAGGCTTCGCTGATTTACAGTTTTAGTGTTTTTAGTGTCTTTTCAAAAAAAGACGAAACGACTAAAATTTATAAATATCATAAAAAGCATTAAAAACTAAGATTTTAAAAACTTGTAACAGAATTATATAAAATATTTTGTGAAAGTTTTAACGATAATACCAACTATCTGAAAGGCCTGTTTTTTTGTGCAAATTCATTATAAGTGCGTGAGACATTATTGCAAGTATTAATGCATATCAAGCTGAAATAAAACCATGAAGTAAAGAAATTTGCTTTAATATTTAAGTCATTTCTAATTAAAACTTAATAGACAAATAAATTTTAATGTGGGAACAATTGTATAAACTATTTTATAAAGTATAACAATATAAATCATAAATAAATTGTGTATAAGAATTAAAATCTGGAGGCGTCCGAATTCCTGAAGTCACTATTTGCAGGAGAAAACTCAAAGCCCAGCAGAAGAGCTGTTGTATAGATATGAATATAAAAGTTAGCTTTAAGTTTTTTTTAATTTTCGTTTAGTGTTCTAATTTTCATTTTGTTTAATATTATTAATTTGTAATTTTTAGAAAAAAGTAAGTTATTAAAAAAGTATGCTTATTGGTGTTTTGAGTCCTGCGATAAAGCAAAGTTTTAAAGAAATAAAAAAATTTTGAAAATTTTAATTATTACACAGTACGACAAAATCAAATTTTTTTGAGTACACATGAGTAATGTTAACAGAATATGAAAATAGGCTTAAAATAAAGAAATACTTGTCTCGGCGTTTTGCTGTAGCACGTTAGAATTTTAATAAAATCGATTTTAAAGATTCGAAGGACCGTGGAGGTTCACTTGTAACGTAATACTATTATAAAAAGTTCTATAAAAATAGAATGGGTAAACCGATTTAAATGCTTGAGCCAAAAATATCCAAAAAATGTACGAAATTCATTAAAAATACAATTCTGCAATTAGAAAAAATTAAAACAAGTCGTCTGGGATTTGAACCATATGGCGGTCGATCATTTCTAAGTTTGTCATTACTTCTTATATATTTTTTAATTTTACATGAAAATTAAAGCGCCATCTAGCGAAAAAAAATTGTTTTTTTTTTTAATAAAAACAAATCCAAATTTAATTCCCTTTGCAATAAAACCGTTTTTTAATAAAAACAAATCCAAATTTTCAAAACTGGCTCAAGCATTTAAATCTGTTCACCCATTCTATTTTTATAGAACTTTTTATAATAGTATTACGTTACAAGTGAACCTACACGGTCCTTCGAATCTTTAAATCGATTTTCTTAAAATTCTGACGTGCTACAGCAAAACGCCGAGATACGTATTTCTTTATTTTAAGCCTATTTTCATATTCTGTTAACATTTCTAATGTGTACCAACCACTGTCGTACTGTGTTATTAGTCGAACTATTATGGATTACATACAATGAAATTTATAATATTTATATATGAATATTTTTACTTTTAATATTTACCACCTTATATTTTGTTGTTCCTTCAGCCAACCTTCGGTTAGCAATGAAAGTTACTTTTTGTTTATTTGTTTTACTTCGTTTTTAGTTAACACTAATCTAGTATCAAACCAAACTTTGTTGAGTAAACAAGAATGCGCGGTGCTTTGCGATTTTTAATTTTGAAAATTTTAATTATTATTAGTCGAACTATTTATGTATTACATACAATGAAATTTATAGTCAAGCATAAGTTCGCTTTTATTCTCTCTAAGAAAGAATTAATTAAATTATATAAGGTGGTAAATATTAAAAGTAAAAATATTCAACAAGAGGGAAATTTAAGGTAGTGGTAGACTTCGTTCTCACCAACTGACGATTGATAATTGAATACAAGTTTTCTCGTATTCCTTTATCTGGGTTTGTTTGGTTAAATAGATGATGCTTACAACTAAACACTACCCTAAGTAGATTACATACAAGAGTGCTGATGATGGATGTGGCTGTCTAGAAAATGTGCATTTGTTCGTTTTGGTAACTGCAGAATTAGCAGGTAAATTCCATCTTAGAGAGAGAGCTCCTTCAGATAGGATAAAATTGATAAAACCTAGTGTTGAATATGTTTGTTTTTCGTGATAAAAGAAATAATTATTACTGGTTCTTTGGGCTTAAGTGAGGGTTGAGATCACACCTCCCGTATAGTCTCTAGTTAAGCTACTTTAAGAGAATCACTTAAGCGCCACCAGGCCACGTAACTAACTACGATTATTTTAAAACTATTGAAATAGTAAATCCTATCAATCTTACACTAAAATTTAATCTTTTAATTAATTTTATTGATGACCGACTTATGAACAAGAACCCCCACGCAAACCCCTAAGGGTCTGTGAGCACATACACAATCTCAACCAGAATCTCACAAAGAGAACAAATAATGTAAAAATTTTTAATTAAGGGCATACAAGCTTTCAACAATGTAGGTTTGTGTCACTTTGCTAAATATTTAGCAAACCAATGCATTTTCATTTTAACCACTTATTTTTTGTTTATGAAGAATGGCACTTTTCAACTACGAAAAATTGGGGTTAAGTCCTAATTTAAATGCTCATGAGAATTTGGAAGAAGTGTGCTGGCAATGAATCATTGTTTATACTGATACAACATTAATGATGAATTAAAGCTTTTCCAAAATATGAGCCTTTAACAAATTCAACGTTTCCAGCATATTTTAAATTTAAGTTTTTACAAGTTTCTCTAAATTTTCCCTTTATCTCGAAAACGAACGCTATTCTCACGACAAAACTGTTTCAGTTTATTTGCAAGGTACGACGCCCACTGTTCTCATCCAGTCTATATTTTGCTAGACTATGCACATTAGTCTGAGAGTTACTTGTGCACAGATTCACCTCTCTACCTATTGTAGTTCTCTTGGTGCACGACAATATTTTTTTTACTTTGTATGGGATGTACCACGGTCACCAACCCAGCCCAGTCGGTATTTTCTTATACTATGCATATTAGTATGAGGGTTACTTGTGCAAAGTTTCAAGACACTACCCATTGCAGATTACCAGGAAAGCGATAATAATTGTTGACTTTATTTGGTAGGTACCGCGCTCACTATTCCAATCCAGCCTCTGTTTCGCTAAACTATGTATATTAATAAGGGCATTACTAGTAAACAATTTCAAGATCTACCTATTATAGTACTCTAGCTACTTATAAAATGGGCATGGTCAATTTTTCTTTCGTAAAACCCTGAATTGGGTTATGATAAAGATTTAAAAAAACTGGCGAAATCGATTAAGCCGTTCTTAAGTGATGCGATTACCAACGAACGACATTTCTGCTGGCAACACTGCACCTAATATTTGTGTTCCTGTTAGACGGCGCAGTTCAGCCAATGTAAGGTTGCCAAGTTACTAAGCAACAAACTGCGTAAAATTAGTACGTACAAATAAATGTAAGTAATAGACAAAAATGGGCAAATCTCTGATAATTTATAATATTTATTTATATATAAAAACTCTCATAATTTACATTAATACTCACAATCAAGAATGATACAAGACAGGATTACGCCATCCCGATAATAAAATTGAAATCTGCGAACGAACTAATGATGGCACGAAACTGTCTTTCTTAAGCCTGACTTTAAAATTTGATATGCATCTTAAATAAATAGTTCGACTATTAACATTTAATTTAATTTTAACTTAACATTAATTGAAAAACTACTGAGTAAAATTTGATCATATTTAAAAAAAAAAAAAAAGATAGGCCAAGACGAATCACTTTACTAGATGGCAATGGTAAATTCATTCAATATCGCTGTTTCTTAAAATATCAAATTCTATATATGCATTAAAAAATGATATCTATATATGGAATTTGACATCTTGAGCAACAGTGATACTTTTAATTTAGTCAAATTTTAGCGACTAGTTACGTACATATATATGTACATTAATTTAAACGTTTAAAAGACACTATGTCTTTATGAACAGATCCACAGAGGAAAAGTGGCAGATGCACTGCTGCCACAGATATGCACGAACAGGAAACAGATGTTTCTATTATCAGTGAGCAATATACTAGTAGAAATAATGGATTTTGGCTCGAGGACGAAACCGCTACTGAAGCAATATGGATTCCGGACACAAGCAAACTATTCCCAAGGACAAGTGGGAAAGGAAACGGTTTCGCATGGATGCAGCTCAACAACGTTACTCCCGTTTGCTGCTACCTAACACCCAGTGACTGGAATGGATGAAATTGAGGATAATATAAGATCACCCAAATGGCAGCTAGAGCAGGACTTACCGTAGCGAATGTGGGAAATTTACCTACTTTTAGACGACCGGGCTGTGAGGGCACAATACCAGACATAACTTTAGTGTCTGATAATTTTGCGAACAGAGTCAAAGATTGGAGAGTGCTTGAGATATATACAGCAAGCGATCACCAGTATATTTCGTACTCATACGAAGAGGACAGAATAATAAAATGAGCTACTGGAACTCTCAAGAAGCATAAATAATATAGAGAGAGTTATGCGAATAATCGAGTGAGCGCGTGACAAATCCATGCCTAGGATATGCGGAAACAGACACCGGAAGAAACCAGTATGCTGGTGGAATGAAGCTATCGCAGAAGTAAGGCAAGACTGCTTAAGCCGAAGGAGGAAATATACAAGAGAAAGGCGCCGCACAGTGGAATTTTTTGTGCAATAAGTAGTTTTTTTGACGCATACAATTTAAAAATGTAATGATACAGTTTTGTAGAAAATTTATTCAGTATGAAGAATCCATAAATTGTATGCCAAAAAAAATTCATTTGTCTTTGAAATAACGAACTAAAGTCACATGTATATTTTGGTCCAAAATATTGAAAACTGTTTACGCACTTCTATAGTGTTTGTACATAAGACATTTTTATTGCTCTGATTCAAATAGTGATTTTTTTCAAATATATCCTTTTCTGCGTATTTAAAAAAAATTATAAAGTTCGCTCATAAAATTTGTTCCTTAACGTGCCGTGATTACAAACTTCCTTGGAAGAAAAAAAAGGATGCTCGGTCGTGCTCGGTGCTCCCGCTATAACAAAATATAATAAATGAAAGGTAAGACTCGATACTATCAATTAAAAAAAAAGGTTTAAATAATTAATAATCTTTTATAAAATCATAAAATTTGTCTCCAAATACATGAAATTTTTAATTTTAAAAAATTACAAAATTAAATTACAATTTGTGAAAATAGCAAATAGAGAAGTGAAAAAGGTATTATTAAAATGAGTTTATTTTCTGTGTTATATAGTGAACTGAGTTACGAACTCACTAATTGCAATGAATAATCTTAAAATAGTTTAAAGCAAAGCTATTGATGGTGAAGCACCAAAATGGGCGTTTCCTCCTTACATGCTCGCATAAAATTTATGGAGTGCATACTTCATATTGCCTACAACAAACCATTTGAAATATGGCCAGCTCTCACGGACGAACACAAAAGTCCAGAACTGGCAAATAAACTTCGAATTCAGAAGGCCTTAAAAGAACAGATGGGTATACGAGTGGATGCAGTTCAACAAGGAACTGGGTATGCTAACGATGAAAATACGAATAATAACTTGTGGTAAAAAAGTTAATTTCTTGAAGTTCAAGAATTTCGCTCAAGATACAGCAAAACTTTCTGTTGAAAAATATAGTTGGTATTATATCCCAGTAACTGTACACAAAATACTGATACACGGAAAGGATATCATGGATGCGGCAATACTTCCTATTGGAATGCTTTCTGAAGAAGCCAGAAATAAAGATTATTATAGATTAAGGTTCTCCAGAAAGTGTGATAGAGTTGCAACAAATACAGATATTTTCATCGATTTCTAGTATCCTCATATCCTTTTATAAGTAGCATTAGATGTCAACCCCGTTAACAAGTTCTGGAACTTGATGAAATGATAGATGATGAATAAAAGTCTATATTTAAATGCATGTATTGAAATTTATTTATAAAATAATTAGTTTTGGTAAAGAAACAAAAAGTTGTGGAAAAAATAAAATATGGGTTCTATGGGCGATGGGTAGAGGGCGTGGCAAATTTTTATGAAACTTTATTTTATTCTTAATTGAGGTAATGAAAGGCTTCATGCCAAATTTCAAAAACTTTGAGCGAAAAATAAATTTTGGGTTCTATGAGCGGTGGGTAGTGGGCGTGGCAAATTTTATTGAAACTTTATATTTTTCTTAATTGAGCTAACCAAAGGCTCAGAGCAAAATTTCAACGGGCACTCCTTATATTTTTTGCCAAACATTGTATGAAAAAATCCCACTGTGCGCCGGGGCGAAGCAGCGGCCGAACGAGAAGAGTATAAAGAGGCAAAGAGACGACTTCAACAAGCAATTTTTAATAACAAAAACGAATTTGGGAAGAACTACGTGACGACATAAACAATAACTCCTCGGGAATGGGCTACAAACTAGTCATGGGTAAACTAGCGGCAAAACACCCTACAACAAAACATTGTAAATACACTCTTTCCACTACGTGATAAACCTAAGGAAATATCAAGCCCAGAAGAAATGCCAGACATCACTCAGACTAAAAGCTGGTAAGGCCCTCTCCTGGAATCCCAGGAGAGGTAGTAAAAGAAATAGCGCTAAAGCGCCCAGGAGTTCTGCTGAATATGTACAACACCTGTCTTAAGAAATAGGTGTTTCCAAAGATCTAGAAGAGGCAACATCTTGTGCTCATAAGCAAAGGAAAAGGAGATCCAAACTCGCCATCACCGTATAGACCACTTTGCATGCTGGACACAGCGGGAAAACTTTACGAAAGCTTAATAAAACCTCGACTAAATGAAGCCATAACAGGTAGTGGAGGGCTTTCAGACAGGCAACATGGCTTTAGACCAAAGAGCTTCACCATGGGAGCCGTGAACGACGTGATCTGCGCGTATGAGGAAACACAGACCGGGCCCCACTTCACCAGACCGTTGGTTCTCCTGGCTATACTGGACGTTAAGAACGCTTTTAACAGCCTTAGATGGCCTGATTTACTAAAAGCCTTAGAAGAACGCTTTCACATTCCGGCTTACTTGGCGAGGGTTATAAGAGACTATCTTAAGGACAGAGAACTTATTTACAACACAACAGAAGGTCAGAAGAAGATGCAAGAACGTCAGGCGCTGCACAAGGGTCTATTCTAGGACCGGACCTGTGGAACATTAGTTACGATGGAATATTTAATATTGAAATACCGGCGGACACCTTCCTAGTGGGATACGCGGACGATGTAGCAGCGGTAATTCGAGCCCTAAATATCGAAGAGGCCAAAAGGAAACTAAGGCAAGTGATGATAAGACCCAAAACGTGGATAAATGAACACGGCTTACAACTAGCTACACATAAAACAGAAATACTCATTCTCACCAGACGTCATATACCCGTGGAGATAGATATACATATGGAAGGCTTCACAATGAGAACAAAGAAATTCCTCAACTAACGTACTCAGACCAGATCCACTATGCCATAAACAAAGCCTCGAAGATTACAGGACAGCTGAGCCAATCAAGCGTAAGCTCATGATGGAGGCAAGCAACAGTGTTCTCCTTTATGCAAGAGAGATATGTTGAGAAAAAATGAAGGTGAAGAAAAGAGCGAAGACACTGCTGGCCGTGCAAAGAACAGCCGCACTACGGGTAACATTTGCGTACCGTTCGAATGACCCCAATAGACCTTCGTCCTATTGGACGAAGAAGGATATGGTTAGCAAAACAAACCAACGACACAGTACCCAGGAGAGAACAGCTAATCAGACAGGAGATTCTAGAGAGTTGTGTTATTAGGTGGAACATCGATACAATAGGCAGGTGGACTTCAAGGCTCATCTCAGATATAAAAAAGTGGCTAAATAGACGACACGGAAATGTTAATTAATATGTGACCCAAATGTTGTTAGGTCATGGATACTTTCGGAAATATCTTCACAGAATTAATAAAAGCGACACTCCCTATTGCCTTTACGAAAATGAAGACATAACAGATGAAGCAGAGCATACCTTCTTCAAGTGTTCCGCAAAAGCATATGTCATACATATTTACATAAAGTTGGCCATTGCCGCCACCTGAAAAACTGTGAATAAAAATCACAAATTAAAATATGTATGTATGTATATGTATTATACATACATATATTTTAATTTTTGATTATGTAGCAATATCTTTAATAAAAAATTTGTACATTTTTACCTTTTCCTCTGCAGCTAATGGCTTTTAAAAGTTTTAATATTTGTGCATTAAATATATTTTTATTAAAATAAATTTCCTTTTTTAAGTCTTGAAAAAATCAATATAAAATTTTTTATTATTTTTTCAATGCATGACATGAAAGTGTTGCCGTTTTTGCGAATGAGTACTTATTAATAAATGGACCAAAATAAAATTTCTTCATAAAAGTTGAAGGTTATTAAATCGTCTGAGTTAATTCGTAGAAATCAGTTAATTCAGAATCGATTTTTATTTGGAAGGTAATGCTTATAGATTAGTTCCATTAAAAAAAGTTCATAATAATAAAAACTAAAGGTTGTACATCGGTAAAATCATGTATGATTTTTACGTGTCTTTTGAACCCTGAAGGGCACCAATATCATATTTAAAAAAACCAATAAGAAATTTACCTTACAGATTACAGAGTGCCCTTATAGTTGATTTAATTTGACTTATATATCCCTCTAAATTGGAAATTATGTAAAATGTATATTACTATGTCCGTTATGGCCGTAAGTATAAATATTTCAAATTAGAAATGAAACAGTGTCCCGATAGGTGATGTTATTTTATTATATGGCCTTATCTTTTGAACCGTTATAGTCAGACACTTGATATTTACACAGCCTTCATATTATTATAACCGCAATAATGAATAAAACTTAAAATTCTTATCTTTTAATCCTTATTTTTTGATATACCGATATGTGCCTAAAAATTACATAGTATTGGTATTGCTGTGTATAGGGTATATTGCTTATCTTTTATATCTATATATATAAAGCACAAAATATGTTTGTTTGTTTGTCGGAAAGCTATAGCTGCCTACACCAATGATCCGATTTTTGTGAAATTTTCACAGTTTGTTATTATACAAAGTGAAAAATTATTATCCTCTGTCTAGAGAACTGCAATAGTTAGCGCCTTGGAATTTTGCATCAGTAACCCCCATATTAAGATATATTGTGTAGAGAAACACAGACTGAATTTGAATGGAGGGCGTGGTACCTCCTATACAAAGTGAAAAATTATTATCGCGTTCCTAGAGAACTATATTAGTTATAGTCTTGAAACTTTACACAAGTAACCCTCATACTAATGTGCATAGTCTAGCAAAACACAGACTGGATAACAATATTGGGAGTGGCACATCATTAAAAGTAAAAAATTGTTATCGTGTTAATACATATAGTCTAGCAAAAAACAGGTTGGATGGGAACATTTTTGACTTGAGAATAGCGTGCGTTTTCGTGTTAAAGGTTGTTCATACTTTTCTTCCAAGTGTTTATTGTATTTTTTGTGGATGGGTGTAGCGAAGCGCACCGGGAATAGCTAGTATGTATATAAAATTTTAAGTTTAGATTTGATAACCTTCTGTCTGTTTTGAATTCGGGTTATTTTACCTTCCTTCGAACTCTCTTTTACCTCCTAATCATTCAATAGATTCCTTGTCACTCAGTTGCGGTAAATAGTTTATAACTTTGACAAACATAAAATTGTGTTTATTGATATTATATTAATATATTTATTTATTTTAAATTATAAAACTATGTAAGTATGTACATATGTACATACATATGTAGTTATAAAACAATTTTGGGTATTTAGCTATTATTTGAATAATATAATGCTAATAACTTATACTATTTTATAATAAACCAATTTATTATTTAAACATATTTCACTGGTTCCTCAAGCAAGGAAAATTTTAACATTTTGAGAATAGAGAAAATTATTTATAAGAATAACAAGAATAACAACAAGTCCAACACAAAAAATAAAAGCTTTAGGCCCATTATACTATATACATACATAGCTAAAGTTAGGATTTTGTTTGATCGATAAACAGTTTTTCATTATTTTAAGTAAGCTAAAAACAACTATTAACTATCACGTACTTTAAGGACAAGTTATAGTAATGAGCTTTATGCTTGTTAAGTTAAATATTATATATTAAGTTAAATATTATTTATGTATGTATGTACTTACTTCTGGTAAACATTTGTTTACAATTGTGAAGTGTTGCCAGAATGAAGTGAAATGTTTGATAAGAATTACGTTGAGTTGCTGTTTAAAATAAAGAACGATGACCGTAAGGAACGAGCTAGTTCATTAATTCTGGCTGTATGATCTGAACGATTCAGCGAAATGAACTATTATGCACAACTCTAATACTCAGTCGTAAAATCTGTCAAAAATTGCATGTGTGCTAAAAAAAATACGATAGTGTGGTTTTGAAATGTATGTGTGTGACAGACTTTTTGACAGGTATGTACGATTTGATAATCCTTTGAAAAAAATCATAAAATATTATTTTTCCGTACGATCAGAGTTGCAAATTTTTTTTATTATAGTGTGGCGTCTATAACGCCATTTTGAAACGATTTTTTGAGTAGGACAGAATTCTGACAGTTTTTTTTTTATGATAGAATCGTACGATTGTGTAGGAGGCCTTAAGTACTTTGCTGTAATCTTTGTGTACAATTTACGTTGACAGGAAAGTATTGCTAACCAGGACAATAACAAAGCATTAAGTGATTTTTTATTATTTAAAAAGTTTTAAATTTTATTTGATTTTGTTGATTGTTAAGTTCTTTTCCTTATTTTTTTCTATTTTATTGTATTAGCTGTTTAAACTCTAGCCTATTTATAAATTTAATAAAATTAATTACTCAAACTTATAAATATTTCAAACAGAAAAAATAATTTTTCAGATTCAAACAATTAATTTACATAAATAGACAATTTTTTGTTAGAATATGGCCCTATAAACAAATTTGTAAATTCAGACAATTAAATTTAAAATTAGTTTATTGAAAATATTCCACGATTTTTTCAAACAAATAATTATGATATTTGGTAAAAAAAAATTTCATAAAAAAAAAGTCTGTAACAGACAAAAAAGTTTACTGAAAATTAAAAAAAATTTCTGAATCAGACAAAAAGTTTACTGAAATTTAAAAGAGATTCAAACAAATAATTTATCTGAAACTAATGAAAAACTTTACTGAAATAACAAACAATTTTCAAACAAATTATTTAGCTAAATCAAAAACAATTTTCGCTAATTGTGTTTAATAGTAGATAACAGTTTTGTGACTAATTTAAATAACTACGAATAACTAAAATTTGACCATATTAAAAAAAGGCCAAGACGAATCACTTCACAGGATGGCAATGGCTAATTCATTCAATTTCGCTATTTCCTAAAATATCATATTCTATATATTAAAAAATGTTGTCTATACATGGGATTTGACATCTTGAGCAACAGTGAAAATAATTTATCTCCTTTTTTCTTTTGACTTTGGTCAAATTTTAGCGGCTAGTTACTTATATATTTTTGGCACAAAGGAGCGCATGTATTCATTTTACATTTTACAACTTTATGATTCCTCTCAATTCTACTTAAAGTTTCATGGTGATATGCAGTCGAAGTTATGTGTTTAATTTTCATGAATCTACATATTCATTTAAATAATTCGTTTATAAATTCAGTTCCCCTATCTGTTTTAACCTTATCAAAACATCCATTTTTTAATATAAACTTTTCTACTAATATTCTTCCTATATCAGATGCTTCTTTAGTTTCTATTGGGTATGCGTCAATGTATTTAGTTAACTCACATTGTGCTGTCAATATATATCTGTATCCATTTGATACTCTTATTGGACCTACCGTGTCTAGTTGTATTACTTGAAATGGTTTTGTAGGTGTATTAGTAATCTGAAATGGTGCCTTTGTATGTTTAATAATTTTATTTATTTTGCAAGATTCGCAATGACTGATAAAATCTTTAATCATTTTGTACATATTTTTCCATGTGTATTTCTGTTTTATTCTAATGACTGTTCTACGCACTCCCGCATGTCCGACATGTGGAGTTTCATGATATTCCTTAATAATTTCTTCTTGTCTTTCTTTTTCCAATATCTTTTCTGGTTGTCTAAACAATATAATTTCTATAGGTCTCTGCCTATGTTTACATTTATTTTGCATGCTATTATACATTTCTATAAATCTCCTTTCGTGCACATATTTAAATATTTCATCCACTTTCGCTAGCGTTACTGTGAATATTTGGTTATCCCCTAAAATCTTCGTCCACTTCTGCAAGACTGAACCTAAATTCAAGTATGCATTTTCATTACCAGATATTATTACGCGATTTCTAAAATTTCGATTTTCGGCATGCTTCTATTTATTTTATCTACAACAAAACTTAATCTTGGGTACCCTTTTATCTGTGAAAACGAAATGAAATTCCACTTATAGAGGTGATCAGTCCCTGTGTCATAACTATTTCCTTCTTTCTCATTCTCACCTTCTATCGTTTTATTACTTTTCCTATTTAATTTCCCAGTCATGTTTCTAGTTATTATATTTATCGATTTTGGCATCATATCCTTTGGAGTCCATTTTAATTCTTGACAATGCATCAGCATTAGTATTTATTTTTCCTTGTTTATCTAGTCTAATTCTAGTTAATCTTGATGAAGGATTTTTGTGGGTGAACAATGATACTAGTGGTCTGTGGTCAGTCACCAATTTAAATTTTCTTCAGTATAAATATGGTCGGAAATGAGTGATTCTCCAATGAATAGCTAAAAGTTCTTTTTCTATCACAGGTTTATTAATTTCATGTTTATTCAAAGAACGCTCGCATACGAGATTGGTAAATCGTTATTTATTTCACCTTGTGAAAGTATTGCAGAAAGCTACGAATCTTCTTGTATCGTCTGCATTTTTTGGGATTGGGTAAGTTTCAAGTGCCTTACTCTTGTTTGGGTCTGTCATTATTCCTTTGTCTGTGATAAGGTGTCCTAAGTAAACTACTTCTGGCATCAAGAAATTACATTTATTTGGATTTTGTTTGAGGTTGTGGCTTCTTAACCTTTGAAATACTTTTGTTAGGTTATTATTATGATCTAGGCCGGTTAATGCTATTGTTAACATTCTTTGAAAACTATTGGAAGATATTTTGAGACCAAAAGGCAGTCTTTTAAATTGATAATGTCCGTTATTTGTGGAAAATGCTGTAAGTGGTCTAAATGTGGGTTCTAGTTCTATTTGGTGGAAAGAACTTTTCATATCTAGCGTTGAAAAGTATTTCGCTCTTCCTATCCTATCCAACACATCGTCTAACTGTGTTATTGGAAATTTGTCGTTAACTAATTTCTTATTCAATTGACGATAGTCGACAACTAGTCTCCATTTC
Source organism: Phasia obesa (assembly GCA_949628195.1). Lineage (NCBI taxonomy): Eukaryota > Metazoa > Arthropoda > Insecta > Diptera > Tachinidae > Phasia > Phasia obesa. The sequence goes on from OX451218.1 coordinate 43,471,004, forward strand.
TTCTCATCACAGTCACTTTTCTTTGGTGCTAAAAGTAATGCAGAATTATAAGGACTAACAGATGGTTCAATTAAATCTTCTTTTATTAATTTACGAACTTGCGTCTTGATTTCTTATCGCTGTGACTGTGCAGTCTATAATTTCGAGTGTAAACTGGGGTATCGTCTACAGTTTGTAGTCTTTGTTGGTAAAAATTATTCGCTGTTAGGTGATCTCCTTCCAAATAAAAAATATCTTGGAATTCTCTGCATATCTCTTCTATGGGTTTTCTAGCTGTTAAGTCGACTGTATCTATACTCAGTAATTTCCTTAGTTTTTCCCATCTAGCTTTTTGTTTATTATTTGTAAGTTCTTTTCTTCCATATAGAATGTTGTAATTGGCTAAGGGTTTGATTTCTAAATCCAATTGTGATATCGAGACCTCTTCATCTGATGCGTTCAAAATTCTAATGTGTTTTGTTCCTTGTTTTCTAATAAAAGCTTTGTCATCTATTTGTTTTGCGCATACAACGCTGTCCTCTTTTAACTGTACGTTTATTGCCTGTATCATTTCTGTTCTATGTGGTATTGTAAATTTATTAGTGTTTGCTCTTAGTGGTAAAACGTATTCAGTTTCATTTACTACAATAGTTAAAGTGTATGTCTCATAGTCTATCTTTGAAAAATATTTTTTAAAAAATCTCTACCAAGGATACCATCAGTGGCTATTGGAAACTCTGTGTTTGCGATTTGATATTCATGGTGTAATATTTGGTCGGGAAGTAACAGTTTCAATATTGAAGTGCCCTTTGTCTGCATTGATTTATTTTCAATACCCGTAATTCTGCAAGCATTATGTTCTTTTATTTCTTTATTTCCTATACAATTTTCTTTGCATATAGAAATGCACCTGTGTCTATTAAAAATCTTATAAAAATTCCTTCATCCGTTCTAAATGTTACAAAAAGTGGTGCATCTGTGTGCGAATTGTAGGTTTTCAATGTATATTTTTTTAATTGTTTTAACTCCCCTACATCTTCTGTCAAATTTACTCTTGAGGATTGCAGGGGTTCATTTCGTTTCCCTGTCCCTTAGTAACATATACCCTTCTTTGATTTCCATTTCTAATATTTCTGTTTCCCTGTCTGTTGTAGTTACTTCTTGGGAAATTGTTGTTATGAAAATTACTCCTATGCGAACTATTCATATTCCTATAATGGTTATTTTGGTTATAGCTACCATTTCTATTGTAAGTATCAAAGTTAGAGTTATTACGCCATCCGTTCTTATTGTCGCGAGGTTTTCTGTTATTCAAAAATCTTCCATTCCTATTGAAATGCATTATAGAATTTGGGTGTGACACTACTTCAGAAGCTATTTGGATTGCTTCATTTAGGCTTTTGGGTCTATGTAGCTGCCAAAAGAGTGGCTCTGTGAGGTTCATTCAAACCATTTTTAAAAGTACTAAGTGCAACTTGATCGTTATCTTAATGACTGTCTCTCTGCTTTGGGAAGCTAATTCTGTGATCTGCAATTCATTAAGACATGCTATCAGAGTTTCTATCTTGTTGGCGAATTTTGTTACCGAATTATTTCCTTGTGTCTGCTTTGATAACTCATTATGAACTGAAAATAGTGATTTCCTGGGTGAAAATACTTTCCTAAGAATGCGTTTGAAAGTTTCAAGAGAATTTGGTGTTTTCTCTGAAATTAACTTATTCCTTACTTTGTTAATTTGGTAGCTAGAACACATTTGATTAGCTTACTAACCTCTGTATCATCCTTAAGCGTTTCAGCAGAGAATTCTATTATCCCTATGAAGTTATTCATTTGTCCGATGTTACCATTGAACTCTGGTACTATTTTAGATGCGTCAATCATGCTAAACGATGCCATGTTTTCAATTTCTTTCGTTTTTCAATAACTTAAAATTTTTCTTTCAATTTCATTAATGTTTTCTAGGGTATAGCCCTCATTCTTTAACGCAATGAATTTTAATTCCTTTACTGTTTTTAAAACATTTATTATATAATTCTTTGTACAATTTCTATTGGGGCTCGTCTTCAAATTCTTATAAATACTTATTAATCTATCCATATGTTAAACATTTTGTATCGTGTTATTGAAGTTGAGCGCTTTTTTCTTCATATAATCCTTATAATATTAGTTTAGTTTTCCTAACACCAGTAAAATTAGAATGATCAAAGTTATCTGTTGCATATGATCTTGAGTCACCGTCAGAACTCCTCTATTATTTTCATTTATAATGATGGCTCCTATTGAAAACCATCCGCCCATGTTGAAATGTAACTATATTATAACCTTATGTACTATTTATTTAATTTTACTATTATGAATATTTATTATATTAACTATTTGACATAATAAAAAAAAAAAGGAAAATATTATCTATGTCATTTTCCTTATTGACCGGATTTCATATAAGATTTTGGATTTTTCTACCTTGTTGCCGGTTAAGTGGAACCTACGGTAAGCGCAGCGACCAGTTTTCGTCTCTTAACTGCTTTGCCGCCTCTTTTCTTTTGTTGTGTCGCCTGTGTTGCCTCTTTTTTAGGGGTTTCTATGTTAGGTATCTTAGTTTTCTGCAAGCGTTTTAGGTATTCCTTGATCGGACGCTTTTTCTTCTGACTTGCGGCGTATTTTGGGACCTCTACTTCAGCTGGAACAATAGGCTGTAGTATGTACTCTTCTTCTAGCAACCTTTCCCACTTCTTCAAAACTTGGTCAATATCTTGTTTTGTGGTCTTTATTTCATCCATATATTAGTTGAATTTAGAAAAATAGAGGGAGGAGAAAAATATGTGAAAAATATAATTGTGTCCGCAGGATTGCCTCTACAGGTTTGTCCGCAGGATCGCCATGTAAAGAAGTAATGTGATGTGTTTACTATCCCTATAGGATTCTTAGCTTATTTGAGAGCCTTAGAATCTTAGTCGGCTCTATAGTATGGCAAAGTTAATTGCTGAAGTTTTTCTTGAGTACAATTGGGGAAAAACCTTGTATTTGATTCATCTAAATTATTGGTCAAAAGCATATGTCATACATATTTACATAAAGTTGGCCATTGCCACCACCTGAAAAACTTTGAATAAAAATCAAAAATTAAAATATACATACGTATGTATGTATGTATATGAATATGCCACTATCTTCAATAAAAAATTTGTACATTTTTACCTTTTCCTCTGCAGCTTACGGCTTTTAAATATTTGGGCTTTAAATATTTTTTTATTAAAATAAATTTCCTTTTTGAAGTCTTGAAAATATTAATATAAATTTTTTTGTTATTTTTTCAAAGCATGACATAAAAGTGTTGCCGTTTTTAGAGAATGAGTAATTATTAATAAATGGGCCAAAATAAAATCTCTTTAATAATATCTGCAAAATTGTCATGTAAGGTGAAGGTTATCAAATCGTCTGAGTTAACTGCTAGAAATTCTTTAATTCTGAACCGGTTTTTATTTAAAAGGTAATGCTTATAGATTAGTTCCATTAAAAAAAGTTCATAACTTTAAAAATAAAAGGTTGTGCATCGGGAGAATCATATTTTAACAAACCAATAACAAAATTACCTTACAGATTAGTGTCCTTATAGTTGATGTAACTTGGATATTAGGTATAATTTAGGATAGTTCATTATGATCGTAAGTATAAATATTTCAAATTAGAAATTAAACAGTGTCCCGATAGGTGATGCTATTTTTTGTATATGGTCTTATCTTTTGAACCGTTATAGTCAGACACTTGATATTTACACAGCCTTCATATTGCTATATCCGCAATAATAAATAAAACTTAAAATTAAGGTGCCTATTATGAGCAACTTTCGATCTTCGACTGTAGTCGAAAAAGCTGATCGAACGAATTTTTATTTGATATTATGGCGCACATGCGATAAAAACAGCGCTATTGTGAATTTAACTCAATTGGATTATTCACAATAGTACTTATTTATCAGCTGGCATTGTTAATAAATATTGTATTACTAATTTATAAAGGAAAAAATTGAATTAATTATTAATTAATATAACCACTTTGCTGCTGTTCTAACGGGTGGCCCCACACAATTTAGCTCTTTCGTGATTTCTTACCATTTTTTTTTGCCGCTTGAACCTTTAAGTATATTCCATTTGACAACTGTGCGTTTTGTTCCATCAGAAAAACGAGCTTCTTTAACTGTTTTTTTGTACTTAAAACCTTAGACCTTCATGAAATTAAAATTAAGTAATTTACTGCTGGAGTTGGTAAAAAAAATGAAAAAATGACAATGATTTACATTTTCAATAAGCATCGAATGCGACATTGTGTTCGATTGAAAATTCGTTATACAACGAATTCGTTATAAAACGAATTTTTCGGCAGTGCCACCAACTCATAATACGAATTTGACATTCGATATTCGATGTTCGTTAGCCAGCGAAAATCGAATGCTACTCATAATAAGGGACTAAATAGTGTTCTCATGGATGACTTAATTTGACGTATACATCCTTATCTTTTAATATACAGATAGGCAATTAAAAATTATATAGCATTTGTATTGCTGAGTATGCTATAATAGCAATCATTGAAATAAAATGTTTTGGGAATTCAAATATTATTTTGCTATAACCTATAATGCTAATATACTATTTTATAATAAACCAATTTATTATTTAAAAATATTTCACTGGTTCCTCAAGCAAGGAAAGTTTTACCCACATTTTAAATTATTTATTATTATTATTTATTTATTTATTTTGTCAATTCCTATACAACAAGATTTAATCTTATATTTAAAGTATAGGAAAGTGGAGTTTATAAATTATATTTTGGGATTACACATTAATACAAGTACATACACTTAAGCTATATTAACTATAAAAAGTTTATACTATAACAAATACATTACAATTAAAAGAATTACAATTTACTGTTGTGCAAAAAAAAAAACAAACAAAAAATGTTTAAAGCTATTTGCGTTGCTATTGAGTTGTTGAGTTTGGGGAAGAATATTCCAAAGGCGCGCCGCGTGTATAAAGAAGTGCCATTCAGATACATGACGACGGTGTAAAGGAATTATAATCTTTCTTCCTCTGAGTGATCTGGCAAGCCTAATCTTGTCTATAAGATATTGTGGAGCTTCTGAATAAATAATCTTGTGCAAAAATAATAGAACGCGTATGTTAAGAAGATTATCAAACGAAACACCGTAAAGTTGAGCGGAAAAATTAGATACACGGTCATATCTTCTTAAGCCAAACACATATCTAATTATGTTATTATATAAAACGTTTAATTTCCTTTTACTAATTGAGTCACAGTTTGCGAAAAGCTCACAGCCGTAAATTAAACCTGGAAGAAGATAGGATTTTGCAAGAAGTTTCCTTATCCCTAAGGGAGTATAATATTGTGTCGGCCAAAGGCACCTTAGCTTAACATAAATTTGGCCTACGAGGGTATTAACATGGTTTGTCCAAGTAAGTGTATTATTAAACATTAATAACTCTTTTTGCGTTTTAATTTTTACGTTGTATAAAAGGACGTAGTTCCCCTACTAAAATATAATTAGAGGCTATTCAAAATTTTAAAGTTTTTTAAATTTAATTTTGACAGAAGAACAACATTTCCATATTAATAAATCTAATTGGATCAAGTATTTTTATTACGGCAACACCGTTAGAAGCAAATTAAAAATCAAACAAAAGTATTATTAGATTCAAACAAAAAAGTTTTTGAAAATCAATAAATATTAAAAAAAAAACCATTTGTTTGGAAATATTTTGGTAATAATTTTTTCAGTGTAGATTTCAAAATCCATTTTACACTTATGGTTTCTAGGAGAAATTTGCTTAAAATTCATTATGAAATCGTGTCACCCTCAATCGAGGGTCGATGTTTTGATAAAAAATTGACCCCCCAATGTTCATACAAAAACAAAATTCCATAACGCGACACGTAAACAATTTTGTGCAAAAACACCAACAAAAATTAAATTTAAACATCACCATCACCAACAATTGTAGCAGCAAAACACTATGTACATACATACATATGTATGTATGTATATACATATATATATCAGTATACTAAAGTTGTGGACAGCAAAACGCATCATTTTCGAAAACAAAAAAAAAGGATAAAATAGGATGACTCAACAGAGAAAAAAACAATTGAAAAAAGACCCAAGAATAACTCAAAATGTCCAAACTCCTACATACATATGTATATAAATTGAACCGGAAATAAAATAAAAACTACACAAAAAATTTTGCTGCGATCATTACTAGAACGAAAGAATACATAACGTTACCATCTGTTAAAAATTAAACAACGTTACCATCGCTAAAAATATGACGTTACCATCTTTACACAATTTTTCAAATTTTTACTCGCAATTTATATATTTTCGCGCTGTTTTGACTCACAAACAAAATAGTACTCGAAAGATGTGTAAATTATACAAATTATATTTTGGACTTTGATACAGTTATTCAAAAAGCGGGGCTGAAGACAGTATCCATGCGGTAGAAGTTGTTAGTGTTGAACTCAACAATAAATCAATAGCTATTTGGAATCAAGTCAAAGAAGCCTACGAAGAATTTAGTGACAAATCACAAAACTTATCCATAAACACAAATTTCGCAATCAATTTAAAAAGCTTCATCGGCCTACAAAACGTGTACAAGGTCAAAAAATACTGAAACAGAGCTGTAATGTAATGTTCCGTTAATAAGTGATTCCTTATTTTTAATGTAGGCATTTTTTAATACCGAAACATATTTTGGTGATTATAAGATGTGGCTTAGTATTCGTGATTTATTGACATCCATATATATTAGGATTCCTAAAATAACAAACGTTGCTGGCTATTCTATGTGACTAAGAAATTGGCGGTCAAGCCAGAGGTGTAATTTCTTAGGTTCCATTAATGAACGGTGGTTTTATTAGACCTATGCCTTTGATCTGCAATTTAAGTGAGATATTATTCATATAAAATTGTAATTGTCATCTTGTTTTACACAGCGTGGACTAAAGATAATCATTTTTTAAAATAAAGTTATGAAAAAGTTCATGAATGAACTTACCGCATATTGTGTAAAACACGTTGACTATAACAATTTCATGTGAGAAATTGTTCACTTAAGTTACAGAACAGAGGCACCGGAAAAATTATTAGATCAATAAAATGATCCGTATAAAATTATTTCACACTGAAGTGCATCAGTTAATTAATTACAACGTACAGTAAAACCTATCGGCATACTAGGAATTGGTACATCAACATGGGAGCCATTATTAATTTGTATCTGCTTTACTTGCGGCAACACTGGACTTGCACGTATGTTTGTTTTTATAACAGTGATGTTATTTAGGGATATTATTTTGAAGCTAAAATTATTTTAATGCTATTTCTTCTTCGTACTAACTTATTACAAATTTTATCATTGCTTTGTCAAATGCTTTTTTTTTTTTTGAGGAAATAAAAAAATGCTAATGTGTTAAATATGTAGTAAATACACATTTTTTTATGTTTTCATATTTTTCTGCCAGCCGTTTTTTACTTTTAAGTGGTTCGAGTGTTTTTCGTTCAATTACAATCAGATCATGCACAACAAAGCCGTCATGCAAAAAACCAACTGTGAATAAACAAGACTTTTTGTTTTCACACATTGTAGTTCGAATCAAGTGTTGGAAATGATTTACACTTGTTGCTGAGTTTTCTGCTTGTGTATAAAAAGCGAACAAGCATAAAATTGAATAATACTTGTTTAAGTTGTTCTTAAAATTCAACGTTAGTTAATAAGTCGGCTCGATCGTACTTGTTGCAGGTCACTGATGTGTACTATTCTGAATATAATTAATTATATCATAAAAGTCGATGTTGCCATGGCTGACTGTTAAACTCGTGACCATGCTTTAGTAGCAAAGGCCCCCAACCAAAAAAAGTGGTTAATATGAGAATGCATTGGTTTGCTAAATATTTACCAAAGTGACACAAACCTACCTTGTTGAAAGCTGGTATGCTACTGATTTAAAATTTTTACATGTTTTGTTCTATTTGTGAGATTCTGGTTGAGATTGTGTATGTGCTCACAGCCCCTAGGGGTTTGCGTGGGGGCTCTTGTTTAGTAGTCAACGTGCTAACCACTTGAGCTATAGGACCCCTAATTTCAAACAAATATGAGTCAATCAAAAAATGAGCCCCATGGCAGAAAACAAGCAAATAAGATATATAGACAGGACTCTAGTCATAATCAGGGATGACAGAATAATATAGATAAAAATTTTGATATGGCGAATTTTTGGCGATTTATTATGAAGTTGACGATTTTCTTGTCGATATGTATTTACAATTTTTTGATGAACAATGAATATTATATTATTTATTTCACTATAGCCATTTTTATGTTAGTATTGGAATATGCAAACTTTTAACTTCTATTCTATACTGGTAAGACAAACTTCAAATAAAAAAAAAACATTATTTTTAATACTGACTTTTGTTAAGACATGTTAATGACAATTTTCCTTTTTTTGTACAATCTGAACTGAAAAGCAAAATAGTACAATTGCAATGGATGGTGAAAACATTGAACTATGCGAGAAAGTTATTTTTCATACTTAAGAATGCTTTTAATAGAATTATTAAATAGACTTACTTAAATATAGATATATGTATATGAATGTATTTATATAAAGTTAAAGAACGTTTTCATTGCAAAATGTTTGCAATTCATTACCAAAAACAAATTCGTTGTCCATTTTGATGTATCCTATATGTATGTACATATACTGTTGAATATGTATGAAACGCAACGCAGAAAAAATATGTTCACCAATTAAAGGTTTTAATTGGTTTTAGATTTAAATATAATTAAATACATAAGTAATTGATTCAATTAGTTGTTTAATTAGGAATTTTTATTTTATTTTAATCAAATATATATTTGAATCAAGTAAACAATTAATTGAACTTTAATTTAAACCAAAAACCTTTGATTGGTACAACAAATTTTGTCTGTGAATGGAAAAATGTCCTTCTGTTAATTGAACAAATTACTATAATGATGATATTCATGGATGCCAACTTTTCAAAGACCAAACACGTCGGCCCAGCGGTCAGAAGGAGCTAAAAAGCATTATTAAAAAAAACGATTTTTTTCTGTATAGGTATTTGTTTATTGTTTTATTTGTACTTTAAAGGTTCAGTTTTTACATTTACAAAAATGTTCACTTTGGTTTTATAGAAATATACTAATATTTTCATAGGTACATATTTAAATTTTAATCACCCTTACCCCTGTTCTGTAGCGGAATACGAATTTTTTCTATTATGACACGAATTTACTTTTTTTAGTGTTCTGTAAAACGAAATACAATATTACTTCATTTCGAAAGTAAATCATTAACGGTCTAATTCATAAAAATTCCTTATTTCAGCTATAATGTTTACAATAGTTATTAAACACTTTTTGTCATATAAACCTCTAATAAAAATTTGTGTTCATAAATGTTTGATAACGCTGAATTAACAATTAAACGTTTTTATTTATTTTGTCGTTTAATGTTGGCAACTTCGTTCTAATTCAATAGTCATTACATATCTGGTGATGCACAAAATGTACAACCGAATATCTGAGTAGTTTGAAAAATGAAAAATTAAACAAATAATTTCGTTTAGTATAATTTTAAACTAACGTAAATTAGTCTTTAAATTTTTTATTACCAAACAAAAGCAAAAACCAATAAGAACTTTTAAAATATTGTCTTAAAACAAATTTTGTTTATTCGAAATTCAACAAGTAGTTGATTAGTCGCTGTATTGTTTTTGTTTATGCATCACTGTTTTGTTTTCTTCAATTTAAAGTGTAAATAAAAGCAAGTTCGGTGCAATTTTTAATAAAATGGAAAGCATAAAGAGTAAAAGAGCTAGCAATTGGGTAGAAGATGACAAGGTAAGTACATAATGGCTATTAAGTACGAAAAATTAATTGATATTTTTTCCATTTAACATAACATAACTCCCGGGAAATTTTTAATTGCTCTAAAGTCTCTCATAAGTTCCTCTTCCTCTGATAGAGATGATGGCATTTTAATTTTTCTAGTGCTCCAGCGAGCTAAAGCGCGAGCCACTCTGGCAGAAATTCTGTACACTGTTGCTTGCGATAAGCCGTGGAGATCTGCAGCGTCATCTTGAATCTTAAATTTTAATAAAATAATCTTATAGAAAACAAGTTAAAATTGTTGCTAGCACACATACTTCTCACCGGCCCCAGCATCGCAAAGAAACTAGCACCTGCAAATCGACTGAGGTGTCGCACCCTCTTGTATCTAGCTCAATTTCCGGCTGGACCATTTCAATGATTTTTTTTAACAGTGGATTTGTTAAATCGGTATCTAGCTTTAAATTGGTCTTCCGGCATTTCAAACGGATTTTTTTTTCGTCCTAAATGTTTTTGCTCGTCGGGCGCTCGCTACTTCAGCGATAGATTCTAAAAACATCCACTTAATAAAAATAATTTTAGTTACACAAATTTATTATACTCAGGAATTCTGCAAATTAAATTTACTGTATCCATTATTATTAATTTTATTATTAAAACAAGAGCCAAATAATTTGTTATCGGTTTAATTTTTTGTGAAATGTAAAAAAAAAACTTTCAAATGTCACTTTATTGAATCGTTAAAGTAGGGTAAACCCAACAATAAAAATTTCTTATTAAACAAGAGTACATTAACGCTGCAAAAGGCTATTAAACGTTTATGAATACACATTTAGCGATTTTTGCTTATTAAACTGTTAATGCACTGCCAAATATCGTTTATGAATTAGACTGTAAATATTTATTTATGTAATATTTTTCTTATATTTGCAGGTGTTTTTAATTTATTGACTTTTGAATTATATATACTGCTTTACAGTGAAACTTGTTAAACTTTGTATTTTTTCATTTCGTCCATTGACAAGATATTGGTACATTGGTGTTTCTCAATGTAATATGAAAACAAAAAAATAAAAATGGTCGAAAAATAAGAAGAAACTAGCATTTAAATTTACCATCAAATCGATGCTTTAACAAAAAACACAATAAAATATGTATATAAATAAAGGATTTTATATAAAAATATAAATGCTAATATTTTCTTTTATATATATACTAGCAGCGCCCGCCACTTCGTCAGCGTCCTTCAATATTTTGTTCGATTTTGCTATGAAAGCAATCCACACCAAAGACCCTTACAATTTTAGTTTTTTTTTAAGAGAAGTAACACTCAGGCAAATAATACCTACATTAACTGTGTTACTTCCTTTAGAAAGGGATAGTAGTAGGTAAGACAGATGGTTCCGTCTTAAGATATGCCACGTATCAGTTTATGTATTTTTTTACTTTATAAATAGTAAAGTATTCATATCCGGTTAGTTCAACTGCGGACTTTCACTTCTTTTTCTCTACTTTCTAAAAACGTCATTGACGAGGAGTATTTGTGTTCAATGTATTGGAGTCACTGAAAAACTTAATTTCGTAAAAAAATACGAGATATGGCTTTTCTACTTGAGGCCATCGATATATGAGTTCGCATACAATGTATTCCAAAGAAGAGAAGCCTTACGAATCTCTTGAGAATGAATTGTGCAGCTTATTAGATGTGCATATAGAAATTTTGTTTATTTAACATAAAATTTTGTTTATTTAACAAAAAATAAACCAAATACATGCTATGTATGTATACATCTTGGCAACCTTTTTCTATTTTTGGCGATTTTTTTTATTGAATTCATATATGTATTTATATATACATTTATTGAATTCATATATGTATTTATATATAGATATATAAAAAATATGTAAATATTATTAACAAAATCTAAGAAAAATCAATTTGTCGATTTTTTACACTGAAGTTAGCGACTTCGGCTGAAAAAATCTGACAATCCTGGTCCTACCGAGCTACATACATATGTATTTAAAAAATAAATAAATCGAATCCATATAGTAAGAACTAAAGCAGTGGATTACATCGAAAACAGTGGTCAACGAGTCAAAGCAAGAGCTACCATCACGCTAGTTCAAAATCATTATTTATATCGGACAAAAATGAGGAACCGATTAAATCTCTCTGCTAAATTAAATTTAGTGCACTTTATAGGCTTGTGTTAAAAAAAATATTAGAAGCCTCAACAAAGCTTGATTGTTTAACATTTGTTTCCGCGTGGATCCGCGTCGGGCGTCTACTAATTTATCATCGTAAATTTTAGACTCGAGGCAAATCAATCAGGCTACTAATTAGTACATTTTTTTTGCATTTTTTATTTATTGTATCTTCAAAATATTTTGAACCATCAATAATTACTCATATCGTAAGTCTAAAAAAAAATAAATATACTTGTTAAGTCCAACCAGTGCTAGACTAAAAAATGTATTTTTCACGGTTACTTATTTGCGGGTCATCCCTCTGATATACAGATAAGAGAAGCAGTGTCCCTCCTTCTTAGTCAAATGTAACCACGTTCATTTAGTATGTTACAGGCCAGCGGATTCGGATGAGTTTCTAGCTTCTTTAAATACCTTAAGGCAAGTTTCGCAATTTCTGCTTTAACTGATGGCACATTTAGATTTTTATGGATGTTCGAGTTTTTTAAAACTTATGTAACCATACGAAGAACCTTATTTTGGAGCCTATATTTTTTCTACATTGCTAGCTGAGGCAGTGCCCCATAATTGGTTTTAAAATTGACTTGTATAATAAAAGCTTCCAATCTAAAGCAAGAGTAGAATTTATGCCAATAAGCCAGTTAAGTTGGACGGCTTTTAGCTTCATTTGTGTTAACTTTGATTCTATGTAGCGTTTCCAAGTAAGGCGCCGCACAGTGGCTGAAAATCGTTTTTCGTTGGCCAAAATTCTGTAACTTTTGAACCGATGAAATATTGAAATAATTTTTTTTTAATGGATAGATATTTAGCTCAGCTTGATTCAGTTTTAATTACATTAAAATTGATTGAAGACTTTTTAAGGAATTCGAGGTCAAAGTTGAACATTTAAACTTTTTTAACTTTCAGAGTGAAATATGGGTTTATTCTGTGTGTAACATAGTAAAATATCTCTCTAAGATCCAAAAAAGTATATATATTCTTGATCAGTGATGAAATCTAAGACGATATAGCTATGTCCGTCTGTCCATCCGGCCGTCCGTCCATTCGCCTGTCTGTATGAACACGATTCAGTCTAAACGAAAAGAGCTAGACCCTTGAAATTTGGTACATATATATCTTGAAGGATAGGGCAGGCTAAGTTCGTAAATGGGCCAAATCGGACCAGGGGGAAAAAAATTCCCCTAAGAAGAACTACCAACCCCTGAAAAACTACACATTTTTACAAGTTTTTTTGTAAATTTGTTAAGCAAAGGAAACATTTTTATGTCAGAGAAGGTTCAAGGTCTTTACCCTGGAGCCAGAAAATCATAAAAATTTATTTTTGGACCCCGCGTTTATATAGCATATTATATGAAAAATAGTGTCAATAATTAACAAATTGTATTACCTAAGCCTAGATTGCATAAACAATTAATTTTTAAGCTTTCATGACGAATGGAAAATGTACTCGGATCTTCTGCGCTACCTTCACCTCACACCCCCCCCCCCCAAAAAAAAAAATTTTTTTTTTTTTTTGGTTAAGCAACAAGAAAATATAATTTTTATTCATTTGACTTAAATATTAATTGCAAATATTCCATATTTTGTTCTGTGCTATTTCTGTTCTTTAGTAGTTTTTTGGCTTCTTCATCTAAATCCCGATGGTCCACTTTCCATTGATTTCGAATACTGGATATGAACGGATCTGACGTTGCCAATAATATATTAAATAGATCTTCATTTGTTGAATTCCGTGAAATTTTCCTAGTATTGTGCTCTCTATAAAATATGTAATCCTTGTTCCTTTTTTCCTGAGCCTCCTCTGATAGATCTCCAAGTGGCACCAAATGATATTTAATGACATCTTCACCATGATAAAGGATTTTGTGAACTGTTGCAGACATATTTCTCCATGGGTAGTTAGTTGTATATATTTTTGCAGTTTCCTTAGCATAATCTCCAAATTTTCTACAGTCAATTTCTTCATTGCACGCAAGTACTTCTAGTATTATTTTAAATCTGAAAATAAGGTTGAAATCCACTCCTGTTATTTCAGGTGCTGTTTCTGAATCTGAAAAGAATCTTCTTGCGGTATTGCCATCATTTGTATTGCCTGACCCTTGTGTTGGCTGATCTAGAATCAGTCCATGTTTGCGATATTCATCTTGAACATGTTTCTTTTTTGAACTTCTTAACTCTTTGTTGGTCACGTTGTTTCTTATTGATCCTAAAGACCCGAAATCCAAATCATAACTGATTTTTAGTATGTGTTCCATAAGTCGTATTCTTGCGTGTAGTGGTGATAATCCAAATTCATATGCATCGGTATTATCTAATGATTTTGCTGGGACTTGGTTTAATTGGGTTGATGTTGCTTGGCATATAATGCAGCTGGATGCAGCCTTCGTGTTAGTCAAAGCCTGACCCACTTTTCCATCTATCATTGTCGGGACTAACTGGTAGCTTACTTCAATTTGCTGCCCATCTAACTGTAATTGTAATGGCTGTAGTGCTGTAATTTGGGCCTTGATATCACTAATTTCTTTATTAATAACATCATTTGTTTCTTTTTTGAATTAAAATTTGATTGGCCTGCAGTATTTCGTAGAAGATGGTATCTCTTTTCCAAATATCCATTGTTTGCGTTGTACTAGTCGAAGGCTCTGAATCTTCCAAAATCTTTTTCAATCGCAATGGTACAAATGATACCATGAACATATCTGAGTCAGAAATATTTTCACATACAGCTTGTTTATATTGTTTTTGTCCCGAAGAACCATCACATCCCCATTTACAAAAAAGAATTAACTTTGTGTTTCCATATTTCTTCAACTCATTTCCTGTTATTGATTGCAGCAAGCGTGCGGCTGTGTGATCAAGTAGAGATTGTAGTTGTACCTCTGCCGAAATTGGTGTGATTGTAATAATGTCCTTTGATGGCAAACAGTCCATTTTAGCAGCGGTTATGTGATGATATGCTGGATATATATTTGAGCCTTTTTCAATCGCACGCTGTCTGAGCTTAATATATTGCTGTTTTGTTAATTTCAAATCCAGAAATAATGCTAATGCCTCCTCATTTGTGTACAATGATATCCACTTTTGTAAATTGGTTCTGTGATCGTAATTGATGTAGGAAAGATTCTTTTATATTTGTAGAACCAAAGGCATCGTTAATATCTTTAAGCTTCCGCCTCTTAGATCTATCGCTGCAATTGTCCACTAATGATTTGCGTGGTCTTCCAGCCTTATCTTGCTTTGCTGTTTCTGCAGCGACAGTAAGTTGACCTTCTAACCACTTTGCACTTTTTATATAAAATTTTTGTTTACTAAACATAACTTCTTTGTAGCGTTTTTTTAGTGCTTTGACGAAATTATATAATTGCTCTTGCATTTCGGTGCTACACGAATTTAAGTTTAATTTTATTTTAACGTAACTAAGAACATCTTCCTGATTTTTGTTTCTAAAATACACTTCGGCCAGTTCTTTATAACTGAAGCTCTCCATTTTCTTTTGAATATTTTTATTTGCGTTTGTTATGTTTTATCCGTACACTTAAAGGATTAAGTTATTACTGAGTAATCCCTTAACGAATCCGTACTTTTATAAATTTTTAGATACATGTTCTTCACACACTGATCTTTAATTTCATAGCAGGTAGCGCTTAAATTGAACAAAACTGCACTCATGCGTCAATATGGGGTTGTTTTTTAACTTTAGTGGTTTAATGTCGCAATTATTGTTATAAAATTGTTTATGACTTTGGTTGACCCTAACATTTGATAACAGGTAAATTTAGAAAGAGATCATATGCTTCCTGTAGAGCCCATTGTGGTAATTTTATTACTTATTTTTTGCTGATCAAAACAAAGCCATTAAACCCTTTCGAAGGCAAAAAAGTGAAAATTTAATACACCATTGTATATGAATTTTTTTTCGAGTAATTTCATTAAAATGAAAAAAGTGTTCTACAGGCGGCTCGTGGCGGGTGCAAAAGTATATATAGCCTTAAAGAGGACACTTTCACCTTTCTCGTGGTTGTATACGTTTCTTGTTCCCTAGAAGTTCTATTCCACTAAAGTTTAAATTTGAGGAAAATATAGTAGTTTCATAAATATTTCATAACGCCCCTAATATTAAACGCTAGAGCTGTGTCTACTTACAACAACTAAAGACAAAAATCCTACCAACATTATAAAAAAAACCGCAGACCATTATCGATGATAGCTTGCGAGTAGTAACCATTTATTTTTGATAAAAAACCAAAGAAAAACACCTTTTTCTGAAATTAAAAAAAAAGTTGAGTTTGACAGCATGCCACGCCCACAATTATCAATATTTTAACATAATTTTTTGGCTACCTTAATTTGGATATATTAACTACAAAATGACGTAAAAATTTTAAAAATCGGTGACAAAAAAAAAAATTTACTTTTGGCCAACGAAAAACGATTTTCAGCCACTGTGCGCCGGTCAAGATATATGCCGAGATATTTAACGACTGAAAGCTGAGGTATCGTTTGGTTATTTATCCGAATAGGGGGGCAAGATTCTCTACACAGTGTGGAAGTTATGTGAGTACATTTTTGTTCATTAACTTTTATTCTGCATTTCTCAAACCATTTTTCTAAATTGAATATGTGGTCTTGTAAATATTGTGAAGCTACTTCGGGTCTTTCGTGAATGTTTAAAAAAGCTATATAGTCAGCAAATGTCGATGTGTGGACCCAGTTAGGTTAGGTTAAACGGGCCGCCCGCAAAAACGCGAGTTCACTCGGATGCCAATAAGGCCCATTGAGATGCCCCAACGATCGTCAACCCCCACCATTCCCTAAAGAACTCCGATACCGGTGGTTCTTGTAAACCACCCGGAGCTTTTCACAAAGCCTAATAGGCTACTCAGTGTCACATCCCTGAGACAGTCCAGATCCTGGAAGAATCTTTGACCCAGAAATTTGAGCCTACGCTCTTGAAGAGCCGGGCAGTCGCAGAGAAGGTGTTGAACTGATTCCTCCTCTTCCTCATCCATACAGCTTCTGCAGCACCCTCCACGAGAGATTCCCATACGCTCCGACATACGTCCGATCATACATTGTTCCGTTATAACACCAACCAGAATGTGGACTCAGTTACTAATTGGCATGTCTGAAGTATACAATAAGTATGAAAAGGGCCCCAATATACTACCTTGGGGACCTCCGGCTTCGATGGGCTGAGGTGAGCTCAAAAAATCTCTTTCTTTCACAATAAATTTCCGTACGGTTAAATAACTAACTAGCACCTTATATAGGTTTACGGGCAAATTGAGTTTTAGCTTATATTTGAGAAACGTCGATAAAAAGCGCAGAGCAGTATTTTCTCTCTTCAAATGACTTCTTAACAACATTGACTAACCTGTGAGTCTGTTCGATCGTCCTATGTTTTTTCCTAAAGCCGAATTGAAGATTTGGAATACATCCTTTGTCGCTTACAATAGGGTTTAGATTAGTTATTAATATCCTCTCAAACAGCTTTGACATATTAGATAAAAGACTTATAGGTCTGTAAGATTTAAATTTTGTGTGGTAAAACACAAAAATTTGTTTGCACCTAATCAAGAGAAAACTGATTCTGAAGCCTTGAATTTCGTTTCCCTATAAGTGGATGCTGACATTGTATTTATTAAAGCCAGTAACGATGTAGTTTTTAGATAAAAGGGACTATGTTCAAGTTGCCAAAATCCTTTTAATTTGGAAAAGATGTCCACAGCTCAACAAAAGTATTATTGGATAAAATTACCAATTGTAGCCGATACAGGAGAACGCAGAGGAAATTTGAACAGCTAGAACGAGTGAAAAAAATACATGTAACATTTGAACAAGTAAAGCTAATGCAGGAAAGCGAAAATAAATTTTAAGAGCTAGATGAGGGAGAAAAAAAATACATTTATCATTTAAATATTAACAACATTTTATCATTAACATAACGAGAATAACATTTTAATATTAAAACTTCACATAAAACAGTACATGTACCCAGAAATAATGCTAATGCCTCCTCATTTGTGTACAATGATATCCACTTTTGTAAATTGGTTCTGTGATCGTAATTGATGTAGGAAAGATTCTTTTATATTTGTAGAACCAAAGGCATCGTTAATATCTTTAAGCTTCCGCCTCTTAGATCTATCGCTGCAATTGTCCACTAATGATTTGCGTGGTCTTCCAGCCTTATCTTGCTTTGCTGTTTCTGCAGCGACAGTAAGTTGACCTTCTAACCACTTTGCACTTTTTATATAAAATTTTTGTTTACTAAACATAACTTCTTTGTAGCGTTTTTTTAGTGCTTTGACGAAATTATATAATTGCTCTTGCATTTCGGTGCTACACGAATTTAAGTTTAATTTTATTTTAACGTAACTAAGAACATCTTCCTGATTTTTGTTTCTAAAATACACTTCGGCCAGTTCTTTATAACTGAAGCTCTCCATTTTCTTTTGAATATTTTTATTTGCGTTTGTTATGTTTTATCCGTACACTTAAAGGATTAAGTTATTACTGAGTAATCCCTTAACGAATCCGTACTTTTATAAATTTTTAGATACATGTTCTTCACACACTGATCTTTAATTTCATAGCAAGTAGCGCTTAAATTGAACAAAACTGCACTCATGCGTCAATATGGGGTTGTTTTTTAACTTTAGTGGTTTAATGTCGCAATTATTGTTATAAAATTGTTTATGACTTTGGTTGACCCTAACATTTGATAACAGGTAAATTTAGAAAGAGATCATATGCTTCCTGTAGAGCCCATTGTGGTAATTTTATTACTTATTTTTTGCTGATCAAAACAAAGCCATTAAACCCTTTCGAAGGCAAAAAAGTGAAAATTTAATACACCATTGTATATGAATTTTTTTTCGAGTAATTTCATTAAAATGAAAAAAGTGTTCTACAGGCGGCTCGTGGCGGGTGCAAAAGTATATATAGCCTTAAAGAGGACACTTTCACCTTTCTCGTGGTTGTATACGTTTCTTGTTCCCTAGAAGTTCTATTCCACTAAAGTTTAAATTTGAGGAAAATATAGTAGTTTCATAAATATTTCATAACGCCCCTAATATTAAACGCTAGAGCTGTGTCTACTTACAACAACTAAAGACAAAAATCCTACCAACATTATAAAAAAAACCGCAGACCATTATCGATGATAGCTTGCGAGTAGTAACCATTTATTTTTGATAAAAAACCAAAGAAAAACACCTTTTTCTGAAATTAAAAAAAAAGTTGAGTTTGACAGCATGCCACGCCCACAATTATCAATATTTTAACATAATTTTTTGGCTACCTTAATTTGGATATATTAACTACAAAATGACGTAAAAATTTTAAAAATCGGTGACAAAAAAAAAATTTACTTTTGGCCAACGAAAAACGATTTTCAGCCACTGTGCGCCGGTCAAGATATATGCCGAGATATTTAACGACTGAAAGCTGAGGTATCGTTTGGTTATTTATCCGAATAGGGGGGCAAGATTCTCTACACAGTGTGGAAGTTATGTGAGTACATTTTTGTTCATTAACTTTTATTCTGCATTTCTCAAACCATTTTTCTAAATTGAATATGTGGTCTTGTAAATATTGTGAAGCTACTTCGGGTCTTTCGTGAATGTTTAAAAAAGCTATATAGTCAGCAAATGTCGATGTGTGGACTCAGTTAGGTTAGGTTAAACGGGCCGCCCGCAAAAACGCGAGTTCACTCGGATGCCAATAAGGCCCATTGAGATGCCCCAACGATCGTCAACCCCCACCATTCCCTAAAGAACTCCGATACCGGTGGTTCTTGTAAACCACCCGGAGCTTTTCACAAAGCCTAATAGGCTACTCAGTGTCACATCCCTGAGACAGTCCAGATCCTGGAAGAATCTTTGACCCAGAAATTTGAGCCTACGCTCTTGAAGAGCCGGGCAGTCGCAGAGAAGGTGTTGAACTGATTCCTCCTCTTCCTCATCCATACAGCTTCTGCAGCACCCTCCACGAGAGATTCCCATACGCTCCGACATACGTCCGATCATACATTGTTCCGTTATAACACCAACCAGAATGTGGACTCAGTTACTAATTGGCATGTCTGAAGTATACAATAAGTATGAAAAGGGCCCCAATATACTACCTTGGGGACCTCCGGCTTCGATGGGCTGAGGTGAGCTCAAAAAATCTCTTTCTTTCACAATAAATTTCCGTACGGTTAAATAACTAACTAGCACCTTATATAGGTTTACGGGCAAATTGAGTTTTAGCTTATATTTGAGGCCTTCATGCCATACCTTATCGAATGCTTGAGAAACGTCGATAAAAAGCGCAGAGCAGTATTTTCTCTCTTCAAATGACTTCTTAACAACATTGACTAACCTGTGAGTCTGTTCGATCGTACTATGTTTTTTCCTAAAGCCGAATTGAAGATTTGGAATACATCCTTTGTCGCTTACAATAGGGTTTAGCTTAGTTATTAATATCCTCTCAAACAGCTTTGACATATTAGATAAAAGACTTATAGGTCTGTAAGATTTAAATTTTGTGTGGTAAAACACAAAAATTTGTTTGCACCTAATCAAGAGAAAACTGATTCTGAAGCCTTGAATTTCGTTTCCCTATAAGTGGATGCTGACATTGTATTTATTAAAGCCAGTAACGATGTAGTTTTTAGATAAAAGGGACTATGTTCAAGTTGCCAAAATCCTTTTAATTTGGAAAAGATGTCCACAGCTCAACAAAAGTATTATTGGATAAAATTACCAATTGTAGCCGATACAGGAGAACGCAGAGGAAATTTGAACAGCTAGAACGAGTGAAAAAAATACATGTAACATTTGAACAAGTAAAGCTAATGCAGGAAAGCGAAAATAAATTTTAAGAGCTAGATGAGGGAGAAAAAAAATACATTTATCATTTAAATATTAACAACATTTTATCATTAACATAACGAGAATAACATTTTAATATTAAAACTTCACATAAAACAGTACATGTACCCACCAAACCAAATATTCCGATTTTGTAAAGATTTCGTAAAGATTGTTCGACAAAATCTTTCGATTTCGGAACCGAAATATTACCGAATTTTATATGAAAGGGTTGACATGACTTCGCAACGATATGTAGAAACGAAATCGAAACAATATGTAGTTCAAAATCGCAACGATATGTAGGTACGAAATCGCAACGACATGTAGGTACGAAATCGCAATTATTTCTTTTCTGTGAGTACCCCCGTATACGCTAGAACTTCTCTCTCTGAACGTGAATGTAATGATTAGTTAAAGATTTGGTATTCAAGGCAATACTTTACCGTAATCAATTCGATTTCAGTTGTACGTCTTGCATGTATTTATTCAATTTTTCGTATTTAATATTGTTTTTTTATTTAAAACAATTTTGGTTTTTATTTTCTTACATATAAATCAAAATTTTATATTTTTTTTTTATTTGTACAGATAAACTACCGAAATTTGGTTTGGGGGTACATACATAACAAAAATTATAACATAAATCATTTTTAAATACGTGTTTTTTATTTCAATTCCATTATGTTCAAAGACAATAACATACAGAAGACTTGTATAAAGTAAAAAACACAAAAATATTTTTTGGAAATCGATTATTTTGCTTTTGTAAATTTTTATAAGAGAATTTAAAGGAAATAAATTAGTCAAGTGCGAGTTTCACTCACACACTTAGGGTTCCGTACTATGTTTAGTACAACTTTAAAAATTCAAGTTGTTAATTTTTTCATGTCTTATGTGTCACCCTTTAATTTTAAAATTAAAGTCATTATTGAATCACTGTTGGAACACCCTTTAAATTTCAGCAATTTTTGTTATAGCGGCCATGGTAATAAACTATCTATAGAAATATACATGAGCCTACCTATTGCGGTTCAAAAAATAAGGTAATATACGTGAAAGACATGTCACTGATGGAACACCCTTTAGATATTAGTAATTGTTACAGCGGCCGAAGTACAACATCTAATGTAAACATTTAAAGAGTCTACCTATTATGGTTCAAAAAATAATTCTATTTACGTACAAATCATGTCTCTGTCAGAACACCCTTTAATATTGTTATTTGCTATGGCGGCCATGGCAATTCTCTTTCTATGAATATATCAAGAGTCTACCTATTACTATTAAAAAAAATAAATTACTATACGTGAAAAACATGTCACTGTTAGAACACCCTTTACTATATAGTAATTGTCATAACGGCCATGGCATCACATCTTCTATACAAACTGGAAGAGTCTACTTATTACGGTTCAAAAAATATGTCGTTATACATGCAAAACACGCCACTGTCGACAAAACCCTTTAAATTTTTATTGTTTTTATAGGGGTCATAGTAATATAACATTTGTGAAAATTTCAAGAGTCTATCTATTATGGTTAAAAAATTAGTCAATGTGCATGTAAATCACGTCACTGTCGGCACACCCTTTCATTTTTACTGTTTGTTATAGTGGCCATAGTAATACTCATCCTGTAAAAACTTCAAGATTCTACCTATTATCGTTCAAAACCTATGCCATATACACATACAAATCACGTCACTAACGGAACACCCGTTAATTTTTAGGTTTAATATGTATACTTGCTTATAACGCATAGTTTAAATCACTGCAAATTTTAAGTGGTTGCTTCCTATAGCTCAAGAAATAAAGATATACAGGCAAATAACTCGTCACTTTCGGAACACCCTATAAGTTTTGGTATTTGTTGCTATATTGGCCGGAGTTATACGCCTTCTGTGAAAATTTCAAGAGTCTACCTATGACGGTTCCAGAGATAAAAGGCGCTGACAGACGGACAGACATTGTAGCGAAAACAATAGGGTTACGTTTTTACACTTTGTGTACGGAACCCTAAAAAGCACCTCATTGGGAAACCCAAGATCCAGACTTCAGGCCTGTACTCATCGAAGGACTTTTATTTTTCTTCCTCTCATAAAATATGTATGTAAATATATATTAAATAAAAAAAAAAACATATCAACCTAAATATACATACATATATAAACTATAATAAAATTAATTCAGATTTAACATCAAAAGAAAATTGTCTTTAGTACTTCCTATGTATAAATTTAACAAAGTATTAAATATAATTTTTTTATTTGAAATATTGCATTTTTGTTATTTAATACAAAAGATATTCATATATGTTTCTTAAATAATACCCATAACTTCAAATACTCTAAAATTATACTACCATATCTAAAGAATAAATTTTATTTTGTTTTTGTGTGATTTATTATAGAATAACAAAAAAATGAGTAACTATACTTTTGTTAAATAAATTATAAAATTTAGTATAATGGAATTCTAATTTAACTTTATTTATTTCGCGAAACATGTAGTCAATATTATTTAAAATCTGTTAAATGGGTTATTCTTAACATTAAATCAGTATAACATAGGTTCTGGGAGGGTCTAGAAAGAAAACAGGCCAAAATACCATCTAAAATCTATTTCCAAATAAAAAGAAACACACTTTCATCCCTTTTCATTAGTTTATTATTTATTATTATTATTATTATTATTATTATTATTTTTTTAACCGAATATTAAATTAGCTACAAAATTTTTTTTACTGTAATGGACCGTCTTCAACGAAAAAAAAGACTTCCCCCCAATATTCCTGAGCACGGCCGGTGTTAAAGTAGCAAGGTTTCTTGAAGTAAGACTTAATTGGTTTACCGTTCGATACACGCTCCAACTTTAATCGCTTCTCTTAAAATACCCTTAATCACCTCTCAGTAGGCCAATAGGTTGTCTAGCAGGTGAATAAATCGAAGAAATAATTAAGTTTTGATAAAATTCTTTAAAACAGATATTTGTTGCTTGAAGGTGATCCTCACAAAAATCACGCAGTAAATAATGTTTGGGACTCTACGTGCTCATCCACGGGGGTCTTTAGTATCATAAAATATAGCCATTGATTTTTAAAAAGCTTGTTGTTAAGTGTGTCTCAGAAACCATCATGATATCAATTTGTTGGTTCTTGAGGAAGCACTCAAGCCGTTAGCGTTCCAGAAACATATTTTTAAACAGTTCAAGGTTTTCTAAGTACTGCCTGCAATATCATAGATTGCATATTTAGCATTTCTTGCACCATATCACCCATAGAGCTCATAAAAGTGTTTAGCGATTGTACTAATGTTTCGGTCAATTACAGTCATCTGAAAGAAACAAAGGTTCCTAGGTTCCGGGTGCTAAATTTGATTCAGGTTAACTGTTGATGGCGCTTTATGAAATGGGTTGTATCTTAGCATATCAGCGTATGAAACATGTTGGGTGGTTGGATGGGATAGCGGAGGGTAATGATCATTTGGTCGATATTGTGACTGCTTAGGGGAAGTATTTAATCTTTGAGACGATTTCCTTACCACAGAATAAACAGGATATCCTCTTTAGTTAGCAGTGTGGTTTCCACCGCAATTACCACATTTTTAACCTTCGTGCCATCCTTTGACTTATCGCATTGAGCGGAACAATGCAGCTCACCACACACAACGCAAACAGGAGGCAGCTTACAGTAAGCCCTAGCAGGACCATATTCTTGACAGTTTTGGCACTGGACGGGTCCTGATCGTTGATGTGGTTCCTCTACTGTGATTTTGTGGTGCCGTAGATACCTGAGATTGTATATAAATTTAAGCATTTAAAAACACATCAGTTTTTTGTTTTGTTTATTTCGCTGTTTTCATCAGCATTTATCATATGGTAAGTATTTCTACTGCTTATTTTCGCATTTTTTTCAAGTATATTTAAATTTGAGTGACTCATAAATGAGCCCTCGCACTGTACTTTTGGTTTATTTTATTATTCAACTAATAATGCCATTGTAAAAAAGAAAAAGTGCAACAACTTTCTTGTTCTGTATATTTCATTGTTTTTGTTTATTTAAAATTCACTGACTAAATTTTGTTTTTCTTATACGTTTAAATAAAAAATACACGTCCGTTCTATTCGACAAATAACTAGAAACTGAGTACATTTCTGTTCATTAAATTGTTTTCCCCGTTTTTTCAACCACAATCCCACAAAAAAATATGGTATTGTAAAGATTAAGATGCTACTTGGGGGCTTTCATTATTGCTTAGAAAAGTAGTGTTGTCATAGTGTATAATAAATATAAAATTAGTCCCAATTTGCCATCTGGGGAACCCTGGCTAAAATTGGCTGTCGAGCTTAATAAATCTCCCTCATTAAATATACATTTACGACTATTTATATAACTTGAAGAGCTTATAGAAATTTTTGGGCAAGTTTTGCTTTAACTAGTAAACTAGGTGTTCATACCATACTTTGAAACATTTTTATGAAAAGGTGAAAAGGGCATAACAATATTTTCTTTCTTTAAAAGCCTCCTTTACCAAATTAGCATTCTGTTCAATAGTGCTGTGCTGTTTTCTGAATACGATAGGTTTTTTTTTTTTGATTTCATATTTATTTAATGTATCTTCAATATGTTTGAACTAACAATAATTACTCATATCTTAATTATAAAATTTTTTTTTTCGCATTTTTTTATTTATTGTATCTTCAATATAATTGAACTATCAATAATTACTCATATCTTAAGTCTAAAAATATACTTGTTAAGTCCAACCAGTGCTGGACAAAAAAAAATGTATGTTTCACGGTTACTGTAATTTGTGGGTTATCCCTCTGATGTACGGATGAGAGAAGCAGTGTCCCTCCTTCTTAGTCGAATATAACCAGGTTCAGTTAGTATGTTACGGGCCAGTGGATTCGGATGAGTTTCAAGCTTCTTTGAATACCTTATGGCAAGTTTCGCTATTTCTGCTTTAACTGATGGCACGTTTAGATCTTTATGGATGTTCGAATTTTTTATATACCAGGGAGCAGATGTAATAATACGTAGAATCTTATTTTGGCGCCTTTGAATTTTTTCTACATTGGTAGCTGAGGCAGTGCCCCATAGTTGAATGCCATAACACCATATTGGTTTTAGAATTGACTTGTATAATAAAAGTTTGCAGTCTAAAGCTAGAGTAGAATTTCTGCCAATTAGCCAGTTTAGTTGGACTGCTTTCAACTTCATTTGCGTTAACTTTGTTTCTATGTGCCGTTTCCATGTAAGGCGCCGGTCAAGATGTAAGCCGAGATATTTGACATCTGAAAGCTGAGGTATCGTTTGGTTATTTATCCGAATAGGGGGGCAAGATTTTCTGCGTAGTGTGAAAGTTATGTGAGTACATTTTTGTTCATTCATGTGCGATGTGTGAACTCGGTTACTAGTTGGCATGTCGGAAGTATACAATAAGTATAAAAAAAGGGCCCCAATATACTACCTTGGGGAACTCCGGCTTCGATTGGCTGGGGTGAGCTCAAAAAATCTCCTTCTTTCACAATAAATTTTCATTCGGTTAAATAACTATCTAGCAGCTTATATAGGTTTACTGGCAAATTCAGTTTTAGCTTATATATTAGGCCTTCATGCCATACCTTATCGAATGCTTGAGAAACGTCGATAAAAAGCGCAGAGCAGTATTTTCTCTCTTCAAATGTCTTCTTAACAACATTGACTAACCTGTGAGTTTGTTCGATCGTACTATGTTTTTTCCTGAAGCCGAATTGATGGTTTGGAATACATCCTTTGTCACTTAGAATAGGGTTAAGCTTAGTTATTAACATCCTCTTAAACAGCTTTGACATATTTGACAAAAGGCTTATAGGTCTGTATGATTATATTTTTGTGTGGTCTTTTCCTGGTTTAGGAATCATGGTAACCAAGGACACCTTCCAATCTGTGGGAAAGTACTCAAAACGTAAAATGGCGTTAAAAATAAAAAGAACGATTCTGCGAGCTACACGGGGCAACTCAATTAACATCTTGTTACTGGTTTTATCAACGCCAGGGGCTTTTTTGGTGTTCAAATCCGTTATTGCCTTTTCTAGATCACCAAATTCAAATTTTATTGGTACTGCAGCAGTAGCCTCGAGAACTGGCAACTCAACTATATCAGTCGATATATTTGGGGTAAAAACCTTTTTCAAATGTTCAGCAAATAAATTTCCCTTTTCGGTATCACTCCTTGCCCAGCCTCCAGCTGAAGTTCGCAAGGGAGGCTTACGTAAGACTGGCCGTTTAAGGTTTCTACAAGCACGCCATAACGAATAATCTGATTGAGGAGTTGCGTCAAGGTCTCCCAAATAGTTTTTCAGGGATGCTACTCTTCGAGATTCCAGCATGTCTCTTAGCCGGTTCGTGCATTCTTTAAGTCTGCTTTTGAGTTGAGGAGATCTATGTGATTGCCATTCTCTACGAATTTTTCTTTTTTCAGCCAAGAGCCGTTCGATATCTGCAGAATAAATTTGATTGTATCTAGCTAATTGTCGGGTTATTGTTGAATGTTGGGCAGCTGATTTGAGGTTTTGGTCAAAATCAATAAGACTCCGCTCTACGTCTTCAGGTGTTCTTAGCGGGATGTTTTCCGAACAATGAGTACTAAGATACTTTCTATATTTCAACCAATTAATGCTTGTTGTAGTCATTGGTGATATGATGTTTTGTTTGTCCCATATATAGACGATAGTGGGTGAATGATCTGAGGATAATTCAAGTGACGCTTCAGCTTTAATCGTTTCTCTTGGAATACCCTTAATTACGCCAAAATCAATAACATCCGGTATTTTTTGTCGATCAGTAGGCCAATAGGTGGGTTGTCCACTCGATATCACATTCAGACCCATTTTTGAAATTGTGTCAAACAAAACACGACCTTTTGGAGTTATTAGGCGTGATCCCCAAAACGTATGTTTAGCGTTGTAGTCGCCTGATGCTATGAAACAGGGACCTAGTGATTTGAAGAAATCGCTGTATTGACTCTCTGATATTTGAAACCTAGGAGGTGAATAAATCGAAGAAATAACTAAGTTTTGATGAAATTCTTCAATACAGATGTTTGTTTCTTGTAGGTAATCTTCACAAAAATCACACAGTAAATAATGTTTGATTCGAGCCTTTATTATTATTGCTGAACCACCACATGCTCTGCCACGGGGGTCTTTGGTGTCATATAAGATATAGCCATTTATTTTAAAAAAGCTATTTGTTGTTAAGTGAGTCTCTGCAACCAGCATGACATCAATTTGTTCCTTCTTAAGGAAGTACTCGAGTTCATTTTTGTGTTGGCGCAAGCCGTTTGCGTTCCAGAAACATATTTTTAAACAGTTCATGGTTTGTTAAGTAACGCCTGCAACATAGTAGATTGCATGCGTACCATTTCTTGCATCATGCTGCTCATAGAGCTCATAAAACTGTTTATCGAATGCACTAACGTCTCGATGCTTGCTTCGAGACGATTAAAATTACCAGATGGTGTTTGTTCTTTAGGATGCGATTGCAAATTAGGAGTAGAGTTAGTTGTCGTTGTCGCTTTATGTACTGCAGTATGATTGGTTTTTACCATATCAGCGTATGAAACATGTTGTGTTGTTGGTTGGGCTAACTGAGGATAATGAGCATTTGCTCGATATTGTTGGTGCTTAGCAGGAGTATTTAGTTTTTGAGTGGTTTTCCTTACCATGGAAAAAACTGGACAGCCTCTGTAGTTAGCAGTGTGGTTTCCACCGCAATTGCTACATTTTTTTACTTTCGAATCATCTCTTGCTTTGTCGCATTGGGCGGAACAATGTAGGTCGCCACATACAACGCAAACCGGAGGCAATTTGCAGTAAGCCCTAGTATGACCATATTCTTGACAATTTAGACACTGGACAGGTCCTGGACGCTTATGCGGCTCCTCTACAGTTATTTTACGGTGTAACAGGTATTTCAGATTGTAAATGGGGTGCATTTCGTTCTTCTTCAATCTGATATCTCCAGGTTCCAGTTCAGCGCGAAATAGTGGTTGGGGGACACGTTCCCGATTACGGAGATTATCTACACTTTTTATTTTAGAACCCGCTTTTTGGAGTCCGGCTCTTATTTCAGCTGGATCAACGTATGAATCTACACCTTTAATGACTACCTGTAGGCCTTTGCTACTCTTCAGCTGATAGGTATAAAAGTTCTTTTTGCAGTTTTCAAACTCACTTACTGCTTTACGATAACTACTTTCATCAATAAATTGTATTTTTGTCTCATCAATGTTACCGCGCTTTATGGGAATTACATAAAATGAGTTCTCGCCAATAATTGTAATTAAATTTTTTATTAAATCGTTTGAATTTTTCTCCCTTAAATAAACTGGAGGTAGTTTGAACGACTTAATTGCCGTTTTATGTACACTCGTTTCACTATCTAAGATAGCAAAACGATTATGGGAATTTGTCCTTGTCCTTGTCTTTTTGTACTTTAGCCATTGGTGCAATCTGCGAAGATTTAGGGCTTCGACCTCTTTTCAATACAGTTATGTATCTGTCCATTCCCACTTGCGTCTTGGGTTTTTCTATACTATCCATATTATCTTTGGCAACACTGTGTTCAGAAGGCGATTTGTTTGTATTTATTTTATTGTCATCGCTTAGTAAAAGTGAAGAACAAGATTGGGCACGTATAACTTGCGTAGCATTAATACACAAATTATTTTCAGTTTTATTGCTTTTATTTAATTCAGCATTGTCAACATTTTTGTTGCTTAAATTAAACAGGCTCATTAGCCTTTATTGTTTTTATTTTATTTTAAAAGTAGCAATTCAATATGCCGTTGTACAAAATAAAGAAAAGGGGAAAAAAAAAGAAAAAAAAATATTTTACAAACAACTTTGTTGTTGTATTATAACAGGTTTGTTTTTTGTTTTAAATTGTTCACACAATGTATGTTTTGTTTTTTTGTTAATGCGAGCTTAAAAAAAATCGCGTCCGCACTTATCAACGCCAAAAATTATAAAATAAAAAATAAATATACTTAGTAAGTCCAGTCAGTGGTAGACAAAAAATAATGTAAGTATGTTCCACGATTGTTGAAATCATTTACGGGGCATTATTTTATTGTACGGCAAAGAAAAGCAGTATCTCTTCGTTTTGTCCCGGCTACGTAATTTGACATACATATATGACCCTATCTTATGAACCGTTAAAGACAAAGACTTAGCAATACGACAGGGTTTCCATTACTATAAGGAATGTTCTGTTCAGCCTCTTTCTTTGAACTCAACAATAAAATTATCATATACACTTAATATAATTTGTTCTTTATTTGTTTTAGTAATAAAATTAATTTTTTTACACATAAAAAAATTAGAATTAACAAATCTAGGAAGACGCTGTATTTCTTATGGAAACCTTTTTTATTACTCATGATTTACTTTTCATTTTTAGTAGTCAGCTGGTAATGTTTATCAAAAAGAAATCTGCTGTTGCCAGAGTAACCCAGTTCTAAAAAAGTTTAGCATATGACGAAATTATTCATTTAAAATAAAATTTTATAAATTTGTTAAAATAAAATAAAAGTATTAAAGTTTGAATTGTTAAATTTTAACACACAAACGTAAAAAGTAAGTAAAAATGACAATAATAAATACTAAATTAATGTGGCAGCACTGTAAAAGTATTGCTTAAAGTTTTTATAAAAAAAAACTTTTTCGAATTCTTTTTCTTAAGGGTCTACACAAAAATAGTGCTCAAATTGATATTTTTTGAGATTTATGGAGCAGCACACCGATATGGCTAAGGGGTTCGTTAAGGGTGACCGGGTACACTTTGAAAAGTTGTGGCCTCAGCTTGCAAGTGAATTGTATACGTCAGGACCACCAATTAAGGAAGTTCCAGGCTGGAAAAGGTATGTAGGAAAATAATTCACTAACAGCGACCATTAAAGTATTTTTTTAGGTATAGACCTACATGAAGCTTAGCGTCAAACAACGTTTAGCTCACAACAAAATTGAGGTGGGTAAAACTTGCGGTGGATGCTTTAATAGATGTGTTGCATCTCCTACCGATGAAGAGATTGCTGTGATATGTGGGTTGTATGTATCAGTGGATGGTGTTGAAGCTGCCAAAAGTTATGGTATGACGAACAAGCTCTTTGCTACCACATCAACATCTTCGCAGTCTTCTACCCCACCCAAAGTAATCCCAAAACCTGTTAAGGTAACACCAGCCGCTCCACAATGTACTAGTACAGCTAAATCGCAAGACGAAATACCAACGGATTCTCTATTAGAATCCTTTCTAGTTGAAACACCGGCTACTACTTGTATAACGTCAACCCCAGCAAGTATCCGAAAACGGAAGAACCAAGTTCCGGATATTCAGGATGTTTTGGAAATGGAAGACGAACATTTCACTAAAATGTCTAGTAGTTTGGAGAAAATGAGAACGGATATTAAAGAAAGTACCAAATATTAAAAGATTTAAATAGAAACATTACAGAACTTAGGTTATTAAAAGACAAAGAGTTAAAAGAAACAATTATAGCCCGTTCAGGCTGCCACGAAATTAAGTCATTTTGTGATTTCGGCCGAAATCAAGTTGAAATTACGTAATTTCGCATACATTTGACCATTGCCCAAATTAACTCATTCTACTTAATTTCGTCGAAATTAACTTGAAATTACGATAGACAACGCTGGTTTTGTAGAAAAAGCTACTTTTTTTGCAACCATGACCATATTTACAACCTAGAAAGTCCGTTTTGTTTGAAAAAAAATTTAAAAGCCAAATGAAATAATGGAAATGTACATAATTGTAAACTAATTTTGTTGTAGTGCTGTTTTTAATATTCGTGTATATTTTAAATCAATGAGAAAGTGTTGTGCGAAAGCTTTTTGCAAAAGAATTAAATTATAAAAATGCAACTAAGAGTGATCAGCTGTTTGCGAAATTAACTCAAATGTCAAAAAGCCCAGTATGAACACTTTAGATTTCGTTCGTAATTTCAGCTCGAAATTACTTAATTTCGTGGCAGCCTGAATGGGCTATTAGGCACAACTTCGTAGTAGAAAAAAGCATGAAGACAAGAAATGAAATAAGATTAAAATTTTTGGAGCTAACGAGTGATTTTTTAAGAGCTTGAGAACTTTTTTTTTAAAAAAAACGCATAAAATTTGCAAAATCTCATCGGTTCTTTATTTGAAACGTTAGATTGGTCCATGACATTTACTTTTTGAAGATAATTTCATTTAAATGTTGACCGCGGCTGCGTCTTAGGTGGTCCATTCGGAAAGTCCAATTTTGGGCAACTTTTTCGAGCATTTCGGCCGGAATAGCCCGAATTTCTTCGGAAATGTTGTCTTCCAAAGCTGGAATAGTTGCTGGCTTATTTCTGTAGACTTTAGACTTGACGTAGCCCCACAAAAAATAGTCTAAAGGCGTCAAATCGCATGATCTTGGTGGCCAACTTACCGGTCCATTTCTTGAGATGAATTGTTCTCCGAAGTTTTCCCTCAAAATGGCAATAGAATCGCGAGCTGTGTGGCATGTAGCGCCATCTTGTTGAAACCACATGTCAACCAGGTTCAGTTGTTCCATTTTTGGCAACAAAAAGTTTGTTAGCATCGAACGATAGCGATCGCCATTCACCGTAACGTTGCGTCCAACAGCATCTTTGAAAAAATACGGTCCAATGATTCCACCAGCGTACAAACCACACCAAACAGTGCATTTTTCGGGATGCATGGGCAGTTCTTGAACGGCTTCTGGTTGCTCTTCACTCCAAATGCGGCAATTTTGCTTATTTACGTAGCCATTCAACCAGAAATGAGCCTCATCGCTGAACAAAATTTGTCACATTTGAACATTTCGAACCGAACACTGATTTTGGTAATAAAATTCAATGATTTGCAAGCGTTGCTCGTTAGTAAGTCTATTCATGATGAAATGTCAAAGCATACTGAGCATCTTTCTCTTTGGCACCATGTCTGAAATCTCACGTGATCTGTCAAATACTAATGCATGAAAATCCTAACCTCAAAAAAATCACCCATTAGAACAAATGAAGCTGGATATAAAACAACCAGATGGATCACAGTAGTTTGTATAAATATTATTAATATTGTACTTGAATTGTTTATTTTTTGTTTATTTTTATGTTTTAAAATAACAATCAAATTTATGTTGATCTTACTAGTTTATAATTTTTTTTTTTAATATTGTACCTGAATAATCGTTTTTTTTAGTTTTTTTTTACTGTTATGTTATTAAATAAAACGTTTTTGGTTAAAATTTTGCAGTTAATTTATTAGTTAATTTATTTTGTACTTTAATTCAATTAATTGGCAATATTATCCCTAACAGCTGCTACTGTGCTATCATCCTCTTCTTGTTCCGTTTAGAAGTTATCATCGTCCATGGCTACAGTAACTTCTTCATAAAGTGATATATCATAGTGTTTGCATATGTTATGGAGTGCACAACTCACATTTATAATAGTAATAACTTTAGAGGGAACATGAGGTAGAATAGTTTGAAGACATCTGAACCAACTTTTTAAAACTCCTATTGTTCTTTCTACGACATTCCTTGCTGAAGCATGCCTTTGGTTAAATATATGCCGTGTAGTACCATAATCTGGGCTTTTGTAGGGTGTCATAAGATATGGTTTTAAAGGGTACCCGGAATCTCCCAATATGCAAAAGTTGCGAGCGCCTTCATTATACATTTCAGAGTAGTATCGCCTAGCGTCACTCATTTTCCATACAAATGAATCATGGCATGAGGCAGGCCTGCAAGCATCTTGCGCTAAAATGCGCATTTCATAACTACAAATCTAAAGTAATAGATACATATATTAAGCAATTGACAAATATATACATTGGTTTGCAACATACCATCATAGCATTTAAGCTATAATAACCCTTTCTGTTAAAATATGCACAATGATAGGAAGGCGGTTTCGTTAGTCTTATAAGCGTGCCGTCAACACACCCAATTACTCCAGGTATACCATACTTTTCATAAAAATGAGACTTTGACTTCCTCTGTGCCTGTTGATTCAATTCGATTTTAATACAAGCTGGACTCAAGGTTTCCTACAATAACGTCATAATGTTCCATAAGATTTTGCAAAATGTTGACCGTCCCATACTTATGTTCATGTCATTAGCTATAACTTTTTGGTACGATCCAACTGCTAAATATCTTAACACAGCTGATAGTTGTATAGTTTCCGGAATGGAGCATTTTGTAAGCTGTAACTGCTTTCTTTTTAATTGAATTTTTTTTTTTGGTTTCTATCCAAAAAAAAATTGGTAAATGGCAAAGGTACGAGACCAAAGCGCCAGGGTGTGATTCTCTTAGCTTCCTTCAAAATCTGCAGCGCGACCTATACCTTCGTATAGGAAGTGAGACTCCAAATTCAGCTAGGTAAAATTAATAAGATAAAAACTTGAGTTTAATGGTTGAGTTTAGTAGTTCACCTCCTGTGAAACAGTTGAGTTTAATATTTCTCCTCCAGTGAAAAATTGAAATTTTTAAAATGGTACTCCTCCAAAATAATTGAACCATACCAATTGTTTGGGAATTATTGCCCAAACGTGTAATCTTGTACTGAAAACCCTAATTAAACTCTCCACAAAATTAAAGTCACTCAATTATTTTTAAGATTAGCTTAATGCATATTTTGTATTTTTTTTATAATAGACATTTCGGTAAATTGAAAGAATTCTACCTGCTATGAAAAAACAATGCATAAAAGAGAATAAAAAAATGTAACTTTTGTTAACTATTAAGAATATGTAAAAATTCAATTGCAATATAAACAGCATGAAGCAAACAGTGTTTTACATATAAATTAATACATAAGAGAAATAAAGAATTTATCTCTATATTATGTAAAATAACTTTTCATCGAATTAAAATAAAATTAAATGAACTAAAAAGAAACCAAGTTTTGTTATTTAGACAAAATCTGCTACATTAAATTGGTGCCGAAACCCGGGATTGTATTCCCCTGCTACTGCCACGAACACTGTGGTTTAAAAATCGATCTGTTTTTACTACCGTCTAGTCTACGGTGTCATTATACTGACTTTTGCTGTTCCGAAAAACTGTTCGCAAAGCTCTCAAAAACATGGAGACGATTGCTGCTGGAATCGAAGATCAAAAGAAACTTTTCGACCATATTGAACGAATGGTTCAAGCTTTCAACTCTAAGGCTAAAGATACTAAATCTAAAGGATATGTGCAAACAATGCTAGAGGATTTGGAGCTCACTTTTAAAACATTTAAGGATGGCCATAGTCAAATTATGGATATCGTGCATGAATCCTCTTTGAATGAAACTGATGTGCCATATATGTGCCATATATAAGTACTAAAATTTTCACAGGACTGCTTCTTAGTCGAATTAACAGCTGGCTGAATGCAAACAATATTTTAAGTGAATATCAAGCTGGGTTTCGCAAAGAATATTCGTCTATTGACAACTTATTTAATTTAACCAGCATTGTAAATCTAGGTTTTAACCAGAATAAAAAAACTTTTGCATTTTTTGTAGATTTTTCTTCGGCTTTTGATAACATCCCACGTAACTCACTTTTTTACAAACTTAGTCGTTTAGGGCTATCCAGTAAAATTGTGGCTCTATTTCAAAAATTATACGGAAATACGACCAGTAAAGTTTGGGATGGTCGCACAGTTTCTGAAGCATTCACTGTCTCCCAAGGTGTAAGGCAAGGGTGTTTACTTAGTCCAGCTCTGTTCTCGCTGTACCTTAACGACCTCCCTGATTTCTTGCCGGGGGGTGTACCTGTTGCAGGCAGAGTTGTAAAAGTTTTGTTATATGCAGATGACATCGTCTTACTGTCTGACTCTCACGATGGCTTGCAGTACATGATTGATGCCCTACACACTTATTGCATAAATTGGGGTCTAAAAATTAATCTCGCCAAATCTAAAGTTATGGTATTTAGAACAAGTAGTAGATACAGTAGTAAACTTTCATGGAAGTATGGTAACAGTGTGATCGATGTAGTCAACGAATATAAATACCTTGGTATTACGTTAACGTACAACTTATTTTTTAAGAAACATCTTGTAACAAAACTTTCGTCATCCAAAATGGCCATAAATTCCACCTGGTTAAGTTATATTCACCACCC
The DNA here is from genome assembly GCA_949628195.1 of Phasia obesa. Lineage (NCBI taxonomy): Eukaryota > Metazoa > Arthropoda > Insecta > Diptera > Tachinidae > Phasia > Phasia obesa. The sequence continues at coordinate 43,507,166 of OX451218.1, forward strand.
GAAAATTGAATTTTCAAACAAACTCAAAATATTTCACACTGCTGCAAAATCTATAATGTTTTATGGCGCTCAGATATGGGGATTTCATAGATACGATGAAGTAGAGAAATTGCTGAGATATTTCTTAAAGAAAATTTTATTTCTTCCTATGAATACACCCAATTATATGTTACATATTGAAACACGTCTACCTTCTTTATTTTTGGAAACATTAAATTTACATTTTAATTATATTGGAAAAGTTTTGAATCTTTCTTTGAACAGACTACCTCGTGTGTTAGCTGAAGAAACTATTCAGCAAAATATTTCCTGGTTTTCGCAATGGGGTAATTTATGTACTGAAGGTGGTATCAATTTAGACATGGAAATCTGGAGAAATAATTTACGTCATCATCAAGATATTCTACTGAATGTCTTAAATTTGTTAGAAGTTGATAATTTTGTTGCTAGTGCCAGAAATCCGCGTTTTGGTTTCCATGATATGTATCCAACGTTAATATATGATTTTCCTCTCTATTTTCAAGATGGTAATTCGGCTTACATGGTTAGCTTGATAATGAAAGCTAGAGGTGGTTTATTAAATTTGAATGCCTGTTCCTCTTATGGGAGAGCTTCAAATTTATGCTCTCTGTGCAATTTTAATGAACTAGAAGATACTTATCATTTTATTGGTAGATGTCCAATTTTCTCGGGGTTCAGACTCCACTGTTTTGGCAAAAGAATCCTTAAAGCTGATGAAGTTTATGGAATTTTGAATGGCGAGAATTACATGCTCTTATTTAAATTTATATCAAGTTGTTTAAAGTATAGAGAACTAATCTTATCTGAATTCCGTTAACTAGAAAATAATAATTTAAAAATATCAACAATGTTCTAAACATATTATTATGCCAATCAGACACACAACATTTAATGTTATGTCTTTTCATGATTTAATCATTGTTATACCTTTTTGTAATTAATTGTACATACATATATATATTTTGAAATAAATCATTTATTCATTCATTCATATATAAGTACTAATGTTTATTATAATTGTTTTGATATATATATTTCTTTTAAATCCCTACTTCTTGATTTTCTATTTGAGTTTGAAGCTCCACATAACACTTCGCTCCATGCTAGTACTTTCACTGCTACAAATGTTCATCAAGAAACCTTTAGTGCTGGTGCGCGTCTTCCAAAAATCGACCTTCCAACATTTTCAGGTGATTATCTGGATTGGATTGCGTACCGTGATATGTTTCTGTCACTTGTACACAACAACCATTCATTGTCAAATGTTCAAAAGTACTATTTTCTAAGGGGTTCCTGTACAGGTACACCTCTCTGTATTGTAAATGAATATCCCGTTGCTGATTCTAGCTATGAATTAGCTTGGGATGCATTGGAAAAACGTTTTCATAATGAACGAAAATTAATTGAACAAATCCTTAAGCGGTTATTTTCTATACCTTCATCCAGTGAAACTTTTAAGAGCATCAAAGAGTTATTAGATACAACTAGAAAGTGCCTTGCCCAACTTAAGGCTTTGAAGGTAGATACCTCTACATGGGACTCTATCCTTGTTTATATGACAACTGAAAAGTTAGATATTCAAATTCGTAGAGTGGGAGAGATCGCTGAATGCTAGTACAAGTATACCAGCAATGAAAACTATGCTCGCCTTTTTAGAAACTACTTTTAGAACACTAGAATCTGTAGAAGAAGAAAGCGTTTCTAATATTAATTTCATTAAAAACAAAACACCGGCTTTTTTTAAGGAAAATAAAAAACTTCAATACAGATCCGTGCGTGTTCACTCTGCGAGTGTGAAACAAGATGATAACTGTCCATGTTGTAACAAGCGGCATCCGCTTTACAAGTGTTTTCGTTTTTCTTCCTTATCATGCTTTGAAAAGAAAAATCTGATTAATCAAAAACGATTATGTCGAAATTGTCTTAATACTAGACATCTTCAACAATCATGTAAGCTAAACGCCAGATGCCAAATTTGCAACGAACGACACCATACAATTATTCATCAGGAATTTACTTCATCAACTGATAAGAAATCTTTACTCCCAAGTACAACACAAAATCAAAACTTCGCTGCAACAGATACTACTTCAACACCTCAAGCGGCTATTGTAAGTACAAATATATCTAATCACAATTCCACCCACTTAGTTCCAGCCTTACTACCAACTGCAAAAGTAATTGTTAAGACATCAAATCGTACATTTAATTTAAAAGCACTTTTAGATCAGGGGTCTCAAATATCGTTTGTATCAGAAGACCTTGCTCAGTTGCTCCATGCGCCAAAGTATAAAACCCATGTTGATGTTTCCGGCACTGGAGGATCTACTGCGTTTACTGCAAAAAATTACATTCATCTTACAATCTATTCAAACTACGATCCACAATTTAAATTATCTTTATCCGTTCTAGTTGTGCCATATGTAACGTCATACAGTCTATCTAAAGGTATTTCTAAAAATCTGCAGGATATTTTACAATACTCTCTAGCTGATCCAAACTTTTTAAATCCTGATAAGATTGACCTACTACTTGGTAATGATGTTTATGGAGACCTACTACTAGGTGGAATAGTAAAATATGAAGATTGCCTCTTATTACAAGAAACTCACCTAGTTTGGATAGTTTCCGTTCCACCTAGTTCATCTATGACAACCCCTACTGTATCTGTTAATATTTGCTCTTTAGATAATCAGCTCCGTTTGTTCTGGGAACAAGAAGAGTTTTTGATGACAACCAGTTACTTAATGAAAAAGAACTTTGTGAAAAATTATTTGCAGAAACACATTATCGCGATAAAAATGGTCGTTACACAGTAAGTCTGCCTTTCAAAAAATTGTTAATAGTCCAAGAGCTACCAACATTCACACATACAGATTATAATGCCCTAAAGAGACTAAAACAGTTAGAATCTTCTTTTAAAACAAAGCCTATATTCGCACTAGAATACAAAACTTTTATGAATGAGTATGAGTCCTTACAGCATATGAAAAATTTAGGTGAATATCCTCAAGCTATTCCTGAAAACGCATATTTATTTCCACATCATGGGGTATTAAGGGAAAGCAGTACAACGACAAAATTGCGTGTTTATTTGACGGTAGCAGCCGAAGACTGCCTCCATCATCTATTAATGATGAACTGTCAGCTGGACCTGCTCTACAAAATGATCTGGCAACAATTATAACTCGATGGAGGAGATATTATATTAAATTTACAGCCGATATGGAGAAGATGTTCAGACAAATAAATGTTAATAAAGATCATCAGAATTTCCAATGTATTCTCTGGAGAGACGAGCAAACAAAAAAGATTTGTGTTTATATTCTTCGTACGGTTACTTATGGAACCACATCCGCTCCTTATTTAGCTATTCGTGTCCTACAGCAACTTTCTATAGATGAGAAAAAGAATTATCCACAAGCTAGCGATACTCTGTATTCGGACACTTACGTGGATGACGTTATATCCGGTGCTAATTCAATTAGTGAAGCGTTAGACTTACAACAACAACTTAGTTCTTTACTGTCATCTGGCGGATTCCATTTAAGAAAATGGAATTCTAATTCCCCTCAACTCTTAGAAAATGTGCCTGTAGAGGACCGCGAGAAGAATGACTTGTTTCGTATTCAACAACATAATATGTCAAAAGCATTAGGAGTTTCTTGGGATATAAATAGTGACTGCTTTTGTTTCTCTATTAATTTTGTATTTTCAAATCCAGTAACTAAAAGTAGTCTGCTTTTAGATGCCGCCAAGTTATTTGACCCATTAGGCTGGTTGGCACCAACCACAATACTTGCTAAAATCCAGTTCCAAAAACTATGGAAAATAAATCTTAATTGGAATGATGAACTGCCGCAGCAACTACAAGAAGAATGGATACAATTTAGGAATGGCCTTAAGACTCTAGAAGAAATACAGCTGCTCAGATGGATAGGATACAACCCTATTAGATCAATCGAACTGCATGGCTTCTGTGACGCTTCACAAGCTGCTTACGCTGCAGTTGTATACTCGCGCATAGTGGCAGAAACAGGCGATATTATAGTAAACCTTTTGCAATCAAAAACAAAAGTAGCTCGTTTGAAACGGGAAACGATACCCCGATTAGAATTGTGTGGTGCCACATTGCTGGCAAAGTTGGCTTATAAAATCCAAAACAACATACAATTAAAAATTGAATCTACAACATACTGGTCCGATAGCAATATAGTATTAGCATGGCTTAAGAGTAGATCCTCTAAGTTAGAAGTTTTTATTAAAAATCGCGTAGAATTAATTAAAAGTATTACTGATGTCAGTACATGGAATTACGTGCCATCTGAAGAGAACCCTGCGGACTGTGCATCCAGGGGTTTAATACCTAAAAAATTAATACAACATCATCTGTGGTGGCAAGGACCAAAATGGCTAAAATATTCATCACTTACTTGGCCTACGGTTGAGATCGGCAATCAATCACCTGAATGCAAAATAAGCATGACTACACTCACTTCTACAAATAGTACTCTAGATAATTTTAAAGAAACATCGCAACTTATTATCGCTGAAATAATAACAAAGTTTTCTTCTCTCTCAAAAATGATTCGTGTGACGTCATATATTCTTCGATATGTTTACAACTTAAAACAGAAAACATACCACAAAGAAAAAGAACGTGATTTTTTAAAAACCTACGAGTTTAATCGAGCTTTAAATAAGCTAATTAAATTTACTCAATATCAAACGTTTCACGAGGAAATAAATTGTTTAAAATCTGGAAAACCAGTTTCAATAAAAAGCAAAATAAGGCAGTTACATCCATTTTTAGACGAAATTAAAATACTGAGAGTTGGAGGGCGTTTGTTTAACGCTACACTGCCGTACAAAACAAAACATCCAATTTTATTAAAAAAAACAAAGTTCTCTTTCCAGATTATTATTTGTAGATGCTCACGAGAAGACAATACATGGTGGCGTACAGATTATGCAATCATATGTGATGCAACGCTATTGGATTCCATCTGGACGTGACATTGCAAAATCTATTCAAAGAAAATGTGTCGTGTGCTTTAATTACAAAGCAAAATCTTGCAAACAATTGATGGGGAATCTTCCAGCAGTTAGAATAAAGCCAGCTCGAGCATTTAAACATAGTGGCCTAGATTACGCTGGTCCTATAACAATTAAGAATTCAGCGTTGCGCACAGCTTCAACATCAAAAGGATACATTTGTCTGTTTATTTGTATGTGCACAAAGGCTATACATTTGGAGGCAGTAACTAGTCTAAAAGTGGACGCATTTCTTGCCGCATTTCGACGTTTTATTTCACGCAGAGGGCTTTGTACAGATTTATAATCTGATTGCGGCACGAACTTCGTCGGAGCAAATAAGGAAATGCAATTATGTATCAGCGCAACAAAGCCTCACTTCCAGAGTACCTGGCTGAAAACATGCCTAACCAAGGCAAAAAGTGGCACTTTATCCCGCCAGCTTCCCTCCACTTTGGAGGTCTCTGGGAAGCTGGGGTTAAGAGTTTTAGTTTTAATTTTTTTTAAAACTAATTTTATTTTATTTTTATAAAAAACGATTTTATTTAAATAAACGTTCACAAACCAAAACCAATTCAAAAACTAAACTTATTTTCTATTTTTCACAAAATATTTTAAATTAAAAAGCAAAGGTATATTTTATATTACATATTTTAACAAACAAAGTTTCTTATTATAAAGTATAAATAATATTGTTTTAAACTCTTGTGGGAATAAATCTATTTAAATAAATAAGATGCAGGAATATACGTATGTATATATAAATATACATATATATAACTCCCCCATTATTAAATTGACGCTCCGAGGAACTTTATATTCAAAATGTTATTATTTTGTTAAACATAAAACATTATCTTCCAAACTTATTCCACACAAGAAATATATTTCTTTTTTCTTTTTATATGAGATTTATAATATTTGTGCCCTGTTCGACTTATTACATGATCATTATCAAAACGGTCTACAGAAATCTTCCTAAATTTTGCATGATTTTTTCCCCCTCTATCACTCTTTATATAAATTTGACCAGTTTGAATTTCACTTTCTTTACGGAAGCGATTTAGCTTTGAAATCGATTTTTCCTTTAATGCTATAATTTTTTGTTTTATTCTTGGATATTCTTGTGCCCCTATGGAACCGTTTTGAAAATCAATAGGTCTGCAACCTGTGGTTGAATGAATCGTGTTATTGTAAAAGGTAATTACTTTGTAAATTTTTTCTTCAACACTATCACTATCTCTATTCGGGTCATGTCTAAGTAAACGAATGTGTTCATTCATAGTATTATGAAGGCGTTCCACATCTGAATTAGATGTGTGATTATTATTCGAAATAAAATGAATTTCAATATTATTTTCCTTTAAGAATTCATTCAATGGCAACGCTTTGAAACCTAACTCATTGTCAGTTACGATTTTCCCAATGGTGCCTACAATACTCTTATACCGAATTAATGCCCTCTTGAATTCCACCCAAGTCCTATTCTGTATCTTTATTGCTTGAGCGAATTTCGAGAACTTATCAATAACTGTTAGAAATAAAGTTTTATCTAAACAATAAAAAACATCTACGTGAACAACCTGACCAGGCTTGTCAGGAGTTTCAGTAATTTTGAATTTTTGTTTTACTGGATTGCGATCATATTTTTCCAAATTACAGATATGACAACTGTTTATAAATTGTTGTATTCTCACCTTGAGTTTTGGATGATATATTCTTCCTTTAAGTTGTTCAAAATTTTCATTAATGCCACGATGATTATTTCTTTCATGCTCTTGCTTAATAACTTCACTTAGGACATTTTCATCTGAAACATCATTAAGACAAATGCAGCATTTTGCTATTTTTAAAACAGAATTTTGTTTAAAATACTTGCAAACAGTCTCTTTGAAAAGTTCATAGGTTAAACCATCCTCAATAAAAATTGCATTTACTCTTTTAGGATGAAAATGATCTTTAATGAGTTTTATCATTATATTTTCATTGAAATTATTTATACTTATAATTTTCCTATTATTTTTAAAAATTACTTTATTTTCTATTTTAAGCGAAACAGAATTTGATTTTTTAAAAACGAACTGATTTTTGTAAATATTGAGGGGAGAACTGCTAGTAGAAATTAAATTTGATTTTTGTAAAATATTAATCTGTGGTTGTATTCTGGATAATGCATCCGCATTTTTATTATCTGCACCTCGTTTGTACATAATTTCATAATCATATTCCTCTAGTTTTAATCTCCATCTTACCAACTTCGAATTTGGTTCTTTAATAGAGACAAGCCATTGCAATGGCTGGTGATCTGTCTGTATTATAAACTTTCTTCCAAACAGGTATGGACGAAAATATGTTACAGCCCACACTACTGCCAACAGCTCTTTCTCAACTGTACTATAATTAACTTCATGCTGATTCAATGTTCTACTTGCATAACAAATAGGGTGGTTGTCTTGCGAAAGTACCGCCCCTAGAGCAAAATTACTTGCATCAGTGTTTAAAACGAATTTCTTGTTAAAATTAGGATAAGCCAAAACTGGATCATTAGTTAAAAGCAATTTCAACGTTTTAAAACTCTCCAAATATTCAAAGTCACTCGTATCTATCTTAACATTCTTTTTTAAATATTTGGTCATGGGTTTTGCTATTCTTGAATAGTCTTTTATAAATTTACGATAATAGCCACTAAGACCCAAGAATTGCTTTATTTCTTTTTGAGTTTTTGGCAAAGGATAATTTGTTACACACTCCACTTTCTTTGCATTGGGTTTTATACCTTTTTCCGTTACAACATGGCCCAAGAATTCCGTCTCTCTCTTCAAAAATTCGCACTTGTCGACTTGGATCTTCAAATTTGCAGCTTTTAATTTGTTAAATACAAGACGCAGTGAGTTTATATGCTCTTGAAGAGAAGTTGAATAAACAATTATATCATCCATATATACTAAGCAAACTTTATTAACTAAATCTCCAAGAACACTATTCATTAGCCTTTGAAATGTGGCTGGGGCCGTTTTAAGCCCAAAAGGCATTCTAGTAAACTCATAATGGCCTCCTTCGACAGAGAATGCCGTCTTATGAATATCTTTCTCGTCAATTTCCACTTGGTGGAATCCTTTAGCCAAGTCTAATGTAGTAAAATACATACTTCTTCCCAGCTTATCGAGAATCTCATCAATATTTGGTATAGGAAATCGATCATCTATTGTCTTCTCATTAAGTTTCCTATAATCCACAACAAGCCGCCATTTCTTAATTCCACTAGCATCATCTTTCTTTGGAACTATCCATATAGGAGCGGAATAAGGGGAATTCGACGGTCGTATTATCTTACTAGTCAATATTTCCTGGATTTGTTTTTTAACTTCATCCCTATGAACGTAAGGATATCTATAATTTTTTGAAAATACGGGTATTTCATCTCTGGTAATTATTCTATGCTTTATTGCATTTGTAAAACTTAAGTTTGAATTTGTTACGTGAAAAAGTTCTTCATAATCATTTAAAATGGTTTTTAAGTTGAGTTTTTCCTCTGCATTTAAATGATTAATTCTCACTTTTTCCAATAAAGCTGCCTCACAAAAATTTTCCTTTAACAAATTAGTATCAACTAAATGATAATTATCGCGCGTAACTGGCCACGAATTATACTCAGTTAGATAAATAATGTTAGGACATTTAGCTGAAGTTTCTACTTCAACTTTAAAATTTTTTGCATTGTAAATACCTTCTGTAACAATAGACTCGCCAATATCATCTCGCTGTTCCGCTATATGAACAAGTCCACACTCAACATTAGTGATCAACAATATCTTTCGAAACCCTAAAAACAACAACGGTAAAATTTTACCATTTACATTGAGTTCATTTCTTTCATAATCTACAACGGCTTTATATTTTCGCAGTATATCGTTTCCAATGATTCCATCGTAATTGTCATGGAATTTACATTCTATTAAATAAATACTCTCATTTTCATCACCCAATTCAGAAAACATTGGCACTTTATAAACAGTATTTGCCAAAACTTCATTTTGGAGAGTTTTTAACATTAAATTTGTAGAATTAATTCTCCATTTTGGATTGCATAAGCCTGGATTTACTATTGAGTGGGTGGCCCCTGTATCAATTATAAATTTAAGACGTTTTTTTAATACTATATGAGGTAATTGTCGGGAGAGGCTTGAAAACGAAAATTTTGTAATAAATTATTATCAGCCGAAACGTTTAAATGATGTGAATCTTGAAATCGGTTTTGAACGTCACCAATACTTGATTCACACGAACTTTTTCCGACGTTATACAAATTATTTTCGGACTTAACATTTCTCCTAGGCTGTGGTCTTGATAATTTACGAGGAGGATTTTGGTAACACGAATTGAAATTCCTCCCATTTTTTACAACTGAAGTATTTGAAAAATTATTAAAATTATTTTTCCGTATCATATTAATATCCATTGGTTCTGGAATAGATTGATTAGAAAAAGAAGTTTTATTTATATTTGAAGATGCGTGTCTGTAATTCTGATTGTAATTATTATTCGGAACGTAATTACTATTCCGGTAAGTGTTATATTTACCTTTATACCCGTTAAAATTTCCATTATTATTAATATTCCCAAATTTATTCAAATTTCTATCTACTGTAGATCGATTCAAATTTTTATTATAACTATTATTCCTGCCATTATCTCCATAATTTCCATACCCAGATGTAAAAAGAATGTTCATTGCATCCTCTAGGCTTACTGGATTCCTACACGCTAATACCGTTTTCATAGGTTCAGGAATTTTTGCTTTAAAAATATCAAGAGCAGTTTTCATATTGTTTCTACCAATCTGCTCACTATCTGAATTTATTCCTAACTCCAAGACTGTTTTATTACTTAAACTACGAAGTTTATCCTTTATTTCATTGTAAAAGTCAATGACATTTGTTCTAAAACTTACAGAACGAAGATTATCAAAAAGCTTCTCCACGCTCTGATATTCCCCAAAATAATTGCATAAGATATTCTTGATATCATTCCACGTTTGTACATGAAAATTAATTTCAATAGCCTCTTTGGCTTTGCCCTTACATTTATTTTTAATCAAATCTATAAAGAAAAGTTGCGATTGTTCATCATATTGAACGAAAAGTGGGTTTATTCTATCAACTAATGAGATAAAGGTATACAAATCTTTTTTGTCGCCAGAAAATTCAGGTAATTTCCCAATTAATTCAATCGGACTTAAAGATAAAATATTTAATGCAATACCTTCTTGAGCCATTTTTTAAAAGGATGTAATATTCTTCAAACGCAAAAAATAATTCTTTAACGAAGTCAAAAAAGGCACAAATTTGTGTATTTATACAATTATTTGTTTATAAATAAAAATTATTTAATAACATCATATTTTAAGAATTATTTTTTTTAGCACAAATTTAACACAAAATATAAAGTATATAATTATCAAATATTGTAATTTAATAAATTATTAATTATTTTATTTAATTAAATAATTTAATTAAAAGATAATAAAAATTTAATTAATAAGATTAATTGCTAATATTAATTTAATTAAAAGATAATAAAAATAATAATACTTAAAGTAAGTTTGTATTCGTAGCTGCTCCTTTAACTCCTTAAACTCAATAAATTCTCTAGGCAATTCATTCGTTATCCAATCTCCTTTAACTCCTTAAACCCAATAAATTCTCTAGGCAATTCATTCGTTATCCAATTTCTTCTCTTTGGCTACTTGAAGTTGATTTTATTTATTTAAGTTTTTTTGTAAAATTTTCTTTAAACCTTAAAAAAAAATTCTTCTTCTTAATGTCCTTTCCTTTTGTAATGTTTCTCTTTTTCAAATTATATATTTTTATATTATCCTTTAACATTTTTTATTTATATTGTTTTTTTTTTATATTTTTATATTGTTTTTTATATCTTTTTTACATCGTTTTTATATTTTTAAGCCTTTTTTCATTAAAAGTAAAAGGACTCACAAAAATTTTCTTTTTTTAATTAATTTGAGTTTTTTGGATTTTTGTAATTTTTTATAAATGTATCCTGGAGGGTCCCGTAGAAATCGCAGGATTATTTATTCTAATTGCTTTAATTAAATTTAATCCTTTTTAATTTAATTTACTTATTTTTTCGCATACACATGCACATACCAATCTTAATTTTTCTTTTATCGTCTTTAATTTAACCACTTTTATTATTATTACAGTTTTTATTAAAATTTTTTAAGTTAATTTTTCTTAAAATTTTATTTTAACTTGTCTTTTTATTTTTATGTTTATATTTTATTTTCTATCTTGCCAATTTTTAAATTAAATTATTCACTTTCATAAATCCATTGGGTTAGCTTACAATTTGAATGTCAAGATTAAAAGCATCTCACCTCACTTCTTCTGTGTTAAATTTTTTTTCAGCAACGACAATGTTTTAAATTCAGTTTTCAAAATATTTTTCATTCATTGTAAAATAAGTCTTTCCTTTTAAATTTTTTTTCTTTTATTTCAATTTTTTTTGAAAATTTTGTATATTAAAATTTTATTTAATTTTTTCTCACTTCTTCTGTGTTAAATTTTTTTAGCAACCACAATGTTTAAAATTCAGTTTTTAAAATATTTTTCATTCACTGTAAAATAAAAGTTTTTCTTTTTAAATTTTTTTCTTTTATTTCAATTTTTTCAAAAATTTTATATGTCAAAATTTTATTTAATTTTATTTAATTTTTTTTCTTTTTAAATGTTTTGTTTAAATGTCTTGGTTTAATTTATTTTTGAGTTTTGATTTTTGATTGGTCACAGTTCACAAGTTCACTCTTTTATTTAGTTTTTTTTCAGTTATATCCTGGAGGGTCCCGTAGGATTCGCAGGATAAATTATTTGAATTACTATAATGTTTATTTCGTTTTTTTTTTTTACTTTCGAATACCCTTTAAGACATTAAAATGTCTGATATCCTTTTTTTTTAGTATAATTTCCGCTTATACTATTTCAAAAGGATACTCGGGTATCCTACCGACTGCGCCAGTTTTAGTTTTAATTTTTTTTAAAACTAATTTTATTTTATTTTTATAAAAAACGATTTTATTTAAATAAACGTTCACAAACCAAAACCAATTCAAAAACTAAACTTATTTTCTATTTTTCACAAAATATTTTAAATTAAAAAGCAAAGGTATATTTTATATTACATATTTTAACAAACAAAGTTTCTTATTATAAAGTATAAATAATATTGTTTTAAACTCTTGTGGGAATAAATCTATTTAAATAAATAAGATGCAGGAATATACGTATGTATATATAAATATACATATATATAACTGTTAAGTCCACTAAATATCATCTTCGACGAATAATGAAAGATCGTCATCTTACCTATGAGGAGCTAAGCACCCTGTTGACTCAGATAGAAAGTTGTTTAAATTCTCGCCCATTATGCCCCCTATCGCCAAATCCAGATGATAACTACGCACTGACGCCAGCTCATTTTTTGATTGGTGAACCTTCCCCTTGCGTTCCGGATGAGGATCTTCTCGATGACAATATTGACCGTTTAAGTCGTTGGAAACTTGTAGAACGCATGAAACAACATTTCTGGGATCGCTGGAAGAACGAATATTTATGTAGGCTTCAAGCACTACCCAAATGGAATAAAATCGAACGTAACGTTAACAAGGGAGACATAGTTTTGTTACTTCACGAAAAAAGTACTCCAGTTCAATGGCCTCTGGCAACAGTCGAAGAACTTCACCCTGGTATCGATGGCTTGGTAAGAGTCGTAACTTTATATTGCAACGGCAAACGCTTAAAACGGCCTATTTCAATAATTTGTTTTCTACCAATCAATGAGGCTACTCCAGCTCCTAATGAATTTTCAATAGAAAATATAAAGGAATAGATATTCCTTATGGGGGAGAATGTTTGGGAATTATTGCCCAAACGTGTAATCTTGTACTGAAAACCCTAATTAAACTCTCCACAAAATTAAATCACTCAATTATTTTTCAGATTAGCTTAATGCATATTTTGTATTTTTTTTATAATAGACATTTCCGTAAATTGAAAGAATTCTACCTGCTATGAAAAAACAATGCATAAAAGAGAATAAAAAAATGTAACTTTTGTTAACTATTAAGAATATGTAAAAATTCAATTGCAATTTAAACAGCATGAAGCAAACAGTGTTTTACATATAAATTAATACATAAGAGAAATAAAGAATTTATCTCTATATTATGTAAAATAACTTTTCATCGAATTAAAATAAAATTAAATGAACTAAAAAAGAAACCAAGTTTTGTTATTTAGACAAAATCTCCTACACCAATATTATAAAAATAAAAAGAAATGACAATAATTTCCTAAATAATTGAGTGATTATCAAGATCGGCCCTTCCATATATTTGAATTAACAATATATTAATATAATAAATCTAAAAAAAAAAATACACTTTTTAAGTCCAACCAGTGCTAGACAAAAATAATGTTTTTTTCACGGTTGTTGTAATCATTTTCGGGTCATCCCTCTGATGTAGGGCCAAGAAAAGCAGAATATCTTCTTCTTAAGGCAAATGTTTGCCTCAAAATTGTTTGTTGGTGTATGATTTAAATTTTTTTAAAACATTTTAAAATTTGTTTTCTGGACACACTAGGTACATTTATTTGCTCATTTTTGTTTGTTCAAACAAAAGCAAATAGAAATTTGGAAAAACGTGTTTACCGTGTGGTCAGACTAGAGAAAATATTAAACATATAAAATATGAATTTATTTCCCCAAAATATGTACATATATGTACATAAAAAATATACATAAATAAAAATTTATATAGAAGAAAATAAAAAACGGCTTAAAGAAAAGATTGCATGAATATGTTGCATTTGTACAGGCACATACATATCGCACACAATATCACAAACAGTTCAAAACTCAAAATTCACAAATTTTCAGGAGAGTCAAAAACAGTTTTTTAAAACGTGGTTGCAATGGTTTTAAGTATCATAAAAATAGTCATAGAGGTATTCGAAATATAACGAAATTTCCCTGATTTACATCTCAGACTCTTTCAGGCACAGTCTCGATTTTCATCTTGGCTAGATGATACTTAAAGTTTCCTGTCACCAACACAGCTATCTAGCTTAAGGTACTTCTATTGTATCTGAGTACCTTAATGGCCTTCCTATGGGCTCCTTGAGCACCAATCAAGCCTGCTTACACGTAGGCTTAATGAGTTCACCCATTGTAGGACCTTATATCTCATTATCCCATTAACTAGTGCTACTCTGGGTTCTGGTCCACAGAAAATCACAGCAGATTCCCTTATCTAGTTGGTCTGCTGCTTATTCCCAGCTGTGCCTTTGTTTCTCTTAACCCAATTCAATATTACCTCATTAACCGAGGCACATCTGTTAAGTCTTAAAACACATGCCAGCACTAGTTTATAGTACACTTATACCTGCCGCATGCGTTTTATAACCGACTGGTTGTCAAGTGCAATGAGAACCATTCTTCCCTGAACCACACATTCCAGCAGGTGATCTAGTGCATGCAGTAGTCAAAGCAATTCTACCTTGTAAACAAAGACGTACTTACCCAAACGCAGATTACAGAACATATTCAGCTCAGCTGATTATACACTTGCTCCTGCTCTACCGTCCATAAGAGATCCATCAGTAAAACTGATGATATCGCTCGCCATACTTGTAGGAGACCGCCGACGTATTTATTTTAATCTTCCTATAAATAAACATTATTAATTAAACTGAAAAATTGGTTTCATTAAAAACCTACATACATTCATTGTGTATAACGTCTTTCGTAATGAGAGTCGGATGCAGTCTTTCGACTTATCTTCTTCTACTCATGCGTTCCAACGTATTTGAGCTTCTCTAACGTCCTTACTAACTAGGTCCAGGATGCTCTATGTTAGGCCCGGAACACCCTTTAAGCTTTAATTAAAATTTACACACATATTTTTTTTCGCAATTTTTATTTATTGTATCTTCAATATAATTGAACTATCAATAATTACTCATATCTAAAGTCTAAAAATATACTTGTTAAGTCCAACCAGTGCTGGACAAAAAAAATGTATGTTTCACGGTTACTGTAATTTGTGGGTTAACCCTCTGATGTACGGATGAGAGAAGCAGTGTCCCTCCTTCTTAGTCGAATGTAACCAGGTTCAGTTAGTATGTTACGGGCCAGTGGATTCGGATGAGTTTCAAGCTTCTTTAAATACCTTATGGCAAGTTTCGCTATTTCTGCTTTAACTGATGGCACGTTTAGATCTTTATGGATGTTCGAATTTTTTATATACCAGGAAGCAGATGTAATAATACGTAGAATCTTATTTTGGCGCCTTTGAATTTTTTCTACGTTGGTAGCTGAGGCAGTGCCCCATAATTGAATGCCATAACACCATATTGGTTTTAGAATTGACTTGTATAATAAAAGTTTGCAGTCTAAAGCTAGAGTAGAATTTCTGCCAATTAGCCAGTTTAGTTGGACTGCTTTCAACTTCATTTGTGTTAACTTTGTTTCTATGTGCCGTTTCCATGTAAGGCGCCGGTCAAGATGTATGCCGAGATATTTGACGTCTGAAAGCTGAGGTATCGTTTGGTTATTTATCCAAATAGGGGGGCAAGATGCTGTACGCAGTGTGAAGGTTATGTGAGTACATTTTTGTTCATTCACTTTTATTCTCCATTTCTTCAACCATTTTTCTAAATTGGATATGTGGTCTTGTAAATATCGTGATGCTACTTCGGGTCTTTCGTGAATGCTCAAAAAAGCTGTGTCGTCAGCAAATGTCGATGTGTGAACTCGGTTACTAGTTGGCATGTCTGAAGCATACAATAAGTATAAAAAGGGTCCCAATATACTACCTTGGGGAACTCCGGCTTCGATTGGCTGGGGTGAGCTCAAAAAATCTCCTTTCACAATAAATTTTCGTTCGGTTACATAACTATCTAGCAGCTTATATAGGTTTACGGGCAAATTCAGTTTTAGCTTATATATTAGACCTTCATGCCATACCTTATCAAATGCTTGAGAAACGTCGATAAAAAGCGCAGAGCAGTATTTTCTCTCTTCAAATGTCTTCTTAACAACATTGACTAACCTGCGAGTTTGTTCGATCGTACTATGTTTTTTCCTGAAGACGAATTGATGGTTTGGAATACATCCTTTGTCGCTTAGAATAGGGTTAAGCTTAGTTATTAACATCCTCTCAAACAGCTTTGACA
Source organism: Phasia obesa (assembly GCA_949628195.1). Lineage (NCBI taxonomy): Eukaryota > Metazoa > Arthropoda > Insecta > Diptera > Tachinidae > Phasia > Phasia obesa. The sequence goes on from OX451218.1 coordinate 43,523,473, forward strand.
TATTTGACAAAAGGCTTATAGGTCTGTATGATTCAATTTTTGTGTGGTCTTTTCCTGGTTTAGGAATCATGGTAACCAAGGACACCTTCCAATCTGTGGGAAAGTACTCAAAACGTAAAATAGCATTAAAAATAAAAAGAACGATTCTGCGAGCTACACGGGGAAACTCAATTAACATCTTGTTACTGGTTTTATCAACGCCAGGGGCTTTTTTGGTGTTCAAATCCGTTATTGCCTTTTCAAGATCACCAAATTCAAATCTTATCGTTACTGCAGCACTAGCCTCGAGAACTGGCAACTCAACTATATCAGTCGATATATTTGGGGTAAAAACCTTTTTCAAATGTGCAGCAAATAAATTTCCTTTTTCGGTATCACTCCTTGCCCAGCCTCCAGCTGAATTTCGCAAGGGAGGCTTACGTAAGACTGGCCTTTTAAGGTTTCTACAAGCACGCCATAACGAATAATCTGATTGAGGAGTTGCGTCTAGGTCTCCCAAATAGTTTTTCAGGGATGCTACTCTTCGATATTCCAGCATGTCTCTTAGCCGGTTCGTGCATTCTTTAAGTCTGCTTTTGAGTTGAAGAGATCTCTGTGATTGCCATTCTCTACGAATTTTTCTTTTTTCAGCCAAGAGCCGTTCGATATCTGCAGAATAAATTTGATTGTATCTAGCTAATTGTCAGGTTATTTTTGAATGTTGGGCAGCTAATTTGAGGTTTTGGTCAAAATCAATAAGACTCCGCTCTACGTCTTCAGGTGTTCTTAGCGGGATGTTTTCCGAACAATGAGTACTAAGATACTTTCTATATTTCAACCAATTAATGCTTGTGGTAGTCATTGGTTATATGATGTTTTGTTTGTCCCATATATAGGCGATAGTGGGTGAATGATCTGAGGATAATTCAAGTGACGCTTCAGCTTTAATCGTTTCTCTTGGAATACCCTTAATCACGCCAAAATCAATAACATCCGGTATTTTTTGTCGATCAGTAGTCCAATAGGTGGGTTGTCCACTCGATATCACATTCAGACGCATTTTTGAAATTGTGTCAAACAAAACACGACCTTTTGGAGTTATTAGGCGTGATCCCCAAAACGTATGTTTAGCGTTGTAGTCGCCTGATGCTATGAAACAGGGACCTAGTGATTTGAAGAAATCGCTATATTGACTCTCTGATATTTTAAACCTAGGAGGTGAATAAATTGATGAAATAACTAAGTTTTGATGAAATTCTTCAATACAGATGTTTGTTGCTTGTAGGTAATCTTCACAAAAATCACACAGTAAATAATGTTTGATTCGAGCCTTTATTAGTATTGCTGAACCACCACATGCTCTGCCACGGGGGTCTTTGGTGTCATATAAGATATAGCCATTTATTTTAAAAAAGCTATTTGTTGTTAAGTGAGTCTCTGCAACCAGCATGACATCAATTTGTTCCTTCTTAAGGAAGTACTCGAGTTCATTTTTGTGTTGGCACAAGCGGTTTGCGTTCCAGAAACATATTTTTAAACAGTTCATGGTTTGTTAAGTAACGCCTGCAACATAGTAGATTGCATGCGTACCATTTCTTGCATCATGCTGCTCATAGAGCTCATAAAACTGTTTATCGAATGCACTAATGTCTCGATGCTTGCTTCGAGACGATTAAAATTACCAGATGATGTTTGTTCTTTAGGATGCGATTGCAAATTAGGAGTAGAATTAGTTGTCGGTGTCGCTTTATGTACTGCAGTATGATTGGTTTTTACCATATCCGCGTATGAAACATGTTGGGTTGTTGGTTGGGCTAACTGATGGTAATGAGCATTTGCTCGATATTGTGGGTGCTTAGCAGGAGTATTTGATTTTTGAGTGGTTTTCCTTACCATGGAAAAAACTGGACAGCCTCTGTAGTTAGCAGTGTGGTTTCCACCGCAATTGCTACATTTTTTAACTTTCGAGTCATCCTTTGCTTTGTCGCATTGGGCGGAACAATGATGCTCTCCACACACAACGCAAACCGGAGGCAATTTGCAGTAAGCCCTAGTATGACCATATTCTTGGCAATTTAGACACTGTACGGGTCCTGGACGCTTATGCGGTTCCTCTACGCTTATTTTGCGGTGCAACAGATATCTTAAATTATAGATAGGGTGCGTTTCGTTCTTTTTCAATCGCATATTTCCAGGTTCCAGTTCAACGCGAAATAGAGGTTGAGGGACACGTTCTCGATTTCTGAGGTTGTCTACACTTTTTACCCTTAATCCCGCTTTTTGGAGGCCATCTCTAATTTCGACTGGATCAACGTATGAGTCTACACCTTTTATAACTATCTGTAGACCTTTACTACTCTTCAGCTGATATGTATAAAAGTTCTTTTTGCAGCTTTCAAACTCGTTTACTACTTTACGATAACTGTTTTCATCAATAAATTGTATTTTTGTTTCATCAATGTTGCCACGTTTGATTGGAATTACATAAAATGTGTTCTCACCAATAATTGAAATTAACTTCTTTATTAAGTCGCTGGAGTTTTTCTCCCTTAAATAAATTGGAGGTGGTTTGAACGACGTGGGTGGCGTTTTTTTTTCACTTGTTTCGCTATCTAAAATAGCAAAACGATTATGGGAATTTATTCCGTTAGAGTCCTTGTCTTTTTGTACTTTAGCCATTGGTGCAATCTGGGAAGATTTAGGGTTTCGACCTCTTTTCAGTACAGTTATGTATCTGTCCATTCCTACTTGGGTCTTAGGTTTTTCTACACTATCCATATTAGTTTTGGTAACACTGTGTTCAGAAGGCGACTTGTATGTAGTTATTTTATTGACATCGCTTAGCAAAAGCGATGAACAAGATTGGGCACGTATAACTTGCGTAGCATTTATACTCAAATTATTTTCAGTTTTATTGTTTTTATTTACATCAAAATTGTTCACATTTTTGTTACTTAAATTAAAGAGGCTCATCAGCCTTTATTGTTTTTGTTTTATTTTTAAAGTAGCAATTCCATATGCCGTTGTATAAAAAAAAGACGAAAGAAAAAGAAAAAAATATTTTACAAACAACTTTGTTGTTGTATTAAAACAGGTTTGTTTTTTTTTTTGTTTTTGTTTTAAATTATTCACACAATGTATGTTTTGTTTTTTGTTAATACGAGCTTGAAAAAAAATCGCGACCGCACTTATCAACGCACAAACAAAACACACATATATAGTTGTTTTAAAAGTCTGCTATAACAGTTAAGCAATTTAAACCATACATAAGAAAATCACGCCGCTATTGGGACACTATTTAATTTTGTACTTCATTTTATTATTTGTTGTAGCGGCTAAACAATAAACCTTCTGTAAAAACTTCACACGTGAGCACTTTTACTGTTCAAGAAAAAAAAATTAGTCAAGTGCGAGTTAGACTCACACACTTAGGGTTCCGTACTATGTTTAGTACAACTTTAAAAATTCAAGTTGTTAATTTTCTCATGACTTATGAGTCACCCTTTAATTTTAAAATTAAAGACATAATTGCATCACTGTTGGAACACCCTTTAAATTTTCGCAATTTTTGTTATAGCGGCCATGGTAATACATATCTATAGAAATATACATGCGCCTACCTATTGCGGTTCAAAAAAAAGGTAATATACGTGAAAAACGTGTCACTGATGGAACACCCTTTATATATTAATAATTGTTGCAGCGGCCGAAATACAACATCTAATGTAAACATTTAAAGAGTCTACCTATTACGGTTCAAAAAATAAGTCTATTTACGTACAAATCATGTCTCTTTCGGAACACCCTTTAATTTTGTTATTTGCTATGGTCAGGACCCGTTCAGTGTTTAAAATGCCAAGAATACGGCCATACAAGGGCTTACTGCAAGTTGCCTCCGGTTTGCGTTGTGTGTGGAGAGCTTCATTGTTCCGCCCAATGCGACCTACCAAAGCATGACTCGAAGGTTAAAAAATGTAGCAATTGCGGTGGAAATCACACTGCTAACTACAGAGGATGTCCAGTTTTTTCTGTGGTAAGGAAGTCAACTCAGAAATTAAATACTCCTGCTAGGCAGCCACAATACCAAGCAAATGCTCATTACCCTCAGTTAGCTCAACTCACAACCAAACATGTTTCATACGCGGATATGTTAAAATCCAATCATGTTTTAGCACACAAAGCGACACCTACAACCAATTCTACCCCAAATATGCATCTAGAAGCTAAAGAACAAACACCATCTGGTAACTACAATCGTCTCGAAGCAAGTATCGAGACATTAGTGCATTCGTTAAACAGTTTTATGAGCTCTATGAGCAGCATGAATCAAGAAATGGTTCGCATGCAATCTATGATGTTGCAGGCGGTACTTAACAAACCATGAACTGTTTAAAAATATATTTCTGGAACGCAAACGGCTTACGCCAACACAAAAATGAACTCGAGTACTTCTTGAAGAACCAACAACTTGATGTCATGATAGTTTCAGGGACTCATTTAACAACAAATAGCTTTTTTAAAATCAATAGCTATATATTATATGACACTAAAGACCCCCGTGGAAGAGCATGTGGTGGTTCAGCAATACTAATAAGGGCTCGAATTAAACATCATTTACAGTGTGATTTTTGTGAGGACTACCTTCAAGCAACAAACATCTGTATTGAAGAATATCATCAAAACTTTGTTATTTCTTCGATTTATTCACCTCCTAGATTTCAAATATCAGAGAGTCAATATATCGAATTTTACAAATCACTAGGTCCCTGTTTCATAGCATCAGGCGACTACAACGCTAAACATACGTTTTGGGGATCACGCCTAATAACTCCAAAAGGTCGCGTTTTATTTGACACTATTTAAAAAATGCGTCTGAATGTGATATCAAGTGGACAACCCACCTCTTGGCCTACTGATCGACAAAAAATAGGTGATGTTATTGATTTTGGCGTGACTAAAGGTATTTCGAGAGAAATGATTAAGGTTGAAGCGTCACTCGAATTATCCTCAGATCATTCACCCAGTATTGTCTATATATGGAATCAGCAAAATATCGTGTTGCCAACAACTTGCACAAGCATTAATTGGTTGAAATATAGAAAGTATCTCAGTACTCATTGTTCGGAAAACATACCGCTAAGAACACCAGAAGTTGTGGACCAGAGTCTAATTTATTTTGATCAAAACCTTAAATCAGCTGCCCAACATGCGACAGAAACCAGACAACCGGCTAGATACAATCAAATTTATTTTGTAGATGTCGAGCTGCTCTGGGCTGAAAAAAGAAAAATTAGAAGAGAGTGGCAAGCACACAGATCTCCTCAACTCAAATCTAGATTTAAAGATTGCACGAAACGGCTAAGACAGCTGCTAGAATCTCGAAGAGTAGCATCTCTGAAAAATTACTTGGAAGACCTCGATGCAACTGCTCAATCAGATTATTCATTATGGCGTGCATGTAGGAACCTTAAAAGACCGGTCGTACGTAAGCCTCCCTTTCGAACTTCTTGTGGAGACTGGGCGAGGAATGATACCGAAAAAGGCAATTTATTTGTTGGACATTTGAAGAAGGTTTTCACCCCAAATGTATGTACTGATATAGCTGAGTTGTCATCAGTAGAGACTAGTGCCGTAGTACCCCTACGATTTGAATTTGGCGATATTGAAAGGGCAATAGCGGATTTAAACACCAAAAAAGCCCCTGGCGTTGATAAAACAAGTAACAAGATGTTAGTTGAGTTGCCCCGTATAGGTCGCAGAATTATTCTGTTTGTTTTAAATGCCATCTTACGTCTTGAGTACTTTCCCACAGAGTGGAAGGTCTCTTTGATAACTATGATTCCTAAACCAGGAAAAGACCACACAAAAGTAGAACCATACAGACCTATAAGCCTTTTATCAAACGTGTCAAAGTTATTTGAGAGAATATTAATAACTAAGCTGAATCCAATACTTAGTGCGAAAGGATGCATTCCGAACCATCAATTCGGCTTCAAAAAACAACATAGAACGATCCAACAAACACACAGATTAGTAAATGTAATTAAAACGACCTTTGAAGAAAAAAAATACTGTTCTGCGCTCTTTATCGACGTTTCTCAAGCATTCGATAAGGTTTGGCACTAAGGCCTAATATTTAAGCTAAAGCTGAACTTGCCGCAAAACTTGTATAAGCTTTTAAAAGATTATTTAACGAATCGCAAGTTTTTACTAAAAGAAGGTGACTTTTTAAGCTCGCCACAGCTCATTGAAGCCGGAGTTCCCCAAGGTAGTATTTTGGGACCAATATTTACTGTACACATCGGATATGACAATTAGCACCCTAGTCCACACATCAACTTTTGCAGATGACACAGCTTTAAGTATTCATGAAAGTGCCCAAGAAGCATCACAACTTTTACAAGACCACATACTCAATTTGGAAAAATGGCTAGAAAAATGGAGAATAAAAGTGAATGAACAAAAATGCACTCACATAACTTTCACACTGCGTAGGGACTCATGCCCTCCTATTCGCATAAATAACCAAATGATACCACAACTTTCAGACGTTAAATACCTGTGTATACATCTTGACCGTCGCCTTACTTGGAAAAGCCATATTGACTTCAAGTTAACACAAATGAAACTAAAAGCAGTACAACTAAATTGGCTTATTGATAGAAACTCCACCCTGAGCTTAGATTGTAAACTTCTACTGTACAAGTCGATCCTCAAACCAATTTGGTGTTATGGGATTCAGTTATGGGGCACTGCCTCAGCTAGCAATGTAGAAAAAATTCAAAGGCGCCAAAATAAGATTTTACGTATTATTACATCTGCTCCCTGGTATATAAAAAATTCGAACATCCACAAAGACCTAAACATGCCAACAGTTAAAGCAGAAAGAGCGAAACATGCAGTCACATATCTAAAGAGGCTTGAATCTCATCCAAACCCTTTGGCGCGTAACATGCTGAATGAACCTGGTTATATTCGACTAAAAAGAAGAGATACTGCTTTTCTCGGCCGTACATTAGAGGGATGACCCGCAAATGATTGCAAAATCCGTGAAACAAACATTATTTTTGTCTAGCACTGGCTGGACTTAAAAAGAATATTTTTTTTTAGACTTAAGATACGAGTAATTATTGTTAGTTCAAAAATATTGAAGATACAATAAATAAATTATGAAAAAAAAAAAAAATTTGCTATGGCGGCCACGGTAATGCTCTTTGTATGACTACATCAAGAGTCTACCTATTACTATTAAAAAAATAAGTTACTATAAGTGAAAAACATGTCACTGTCAGAACACCCTTTAATTTTTAGTAATTGTCATAATGGCCGTGGCAACACATCTTCTATACAAAGTGGAAGAGACTACTTATTACGGTTCAGAAAATATGTTGTTATACATGCAAAACACGTCACTGTCGAAAAACCCTTTAAATTTTTATTGCTTTTATAGGGGTCATAGTAATATACCATTCGTGAAAATTTCAAGAGTCTATCTATTATGGTTAAAAAATTAGTCAATGTGCATGCATGGTAATACATATCTATAGAAATATACATGCGCCTACCTATTGCGGTTCAAAAAAAAGGTAATATACGTGAAAAACATGTCACTGATGGAACACCCTTTATATATTAATAATTGTTGCAGCGGCCGAAATACAACATCTAATGTAAACATTTAAAGAGTCTACCTATTACGGTTCAAAAAATAAGTCTATTTACGAACAAATCTTGTCTCTTTCGGAACACCCTTTAATTTTGTTATTTGCTATGGTCAGGACCCGTTCAGTGTTTAAATTGCCAAGAATACGGCCATACAAGGGCTTACTGCAAGTTGCCTCCGGTTTGCGTTGTGTGTGGAGAGCTTCATTGTTCCGCCCAATGCGACCAACCAAAGCATGACTCGAAGGTTAAAAAATGTAGCAATTGCGGTGGAAATCACACTGCTAACTACAGAGGATGTCCAGTTTTTTCTGTGGTAAGGAAGTCAACTCAGAAATTAAATACTCCTGCTAGGCAGCCACAATACCAAGCAAATGCTCATTACCCTCAGTTAGCTCAACTCACAACCAAACATGTTTCATACGCGGATATGTTAAAATCCAATCATGTTTTAGCACACAAAGCGACACCTACAACCAATTCTACCCCAAATATGCATCTAGAAGCTAAAGAACAAACACCATCTGGTAACTACAATCGTCTCGAAGCAAGTATCGAGACATTAGTGCATTCGTTAAACAGTTTTATGAGCTCTATGAGCAGCATGAATCAAGAAATGGTTCGCATGCAATCTATGATGTTGCAGGCGGTACTTAACAAACCATGAACTGTTTAAAAATATGTTTCTGGAACGCAAACGGCTTACGCCAACACAAAAATGAACTCGAGTACTTCTTGAAGAACCAACAACTTGATGTCATGATAGTTTCAGGGACTCATTTAACAACAAATAGCTTTTTTAAAATCAATAGCAATATATTATATGACACTAAAGACCCCCGTGGAAGAGCATGTGGTGGTTCAGCAATACTAATAAGGGCTCGAATTAAACATCATTTACTGTGTGATTTTTGTGAGGACTACCTTCAAGCAACAAACATCTGTATTGAAGAATATCATCAAAACTTTGTTATTTCTTCGATTTATTCACCTCCTAGATTTCAAATATCAGAGAGTCAATATATCGAATTTTACAAATCACTAGGTCCCTGTTTCATAGCATCAGGCGACTACAACGCTAAACATACGTTTTGGGGATCACGTCTAATAACTCCAAAAGGTCGCGTTTTATTTGACACTATTTCAAAAATGCGTCTGAATGTGATATCAAGTGGACAACCCACCTATTGGCCTACTGATCGACAAAAAATACGTGATGTTATTGATTTTGGCGTGACTAAAGGTATTTCGAGAGAAATGATTAAGGTTGAAGCGTCACTCGAATTATCCTCAGATCATTCACCCAGTATTGTCTATATATGGAATCAGCAAAATATCGTGTTGCCAACAACTTGCACAAGCATTAATTGGTTGAAATATAGAAAGTATCTCAGTACTCATTGTTCGGAAAACATACCGCTAAGAACACCAGAAGTTGTGGACCAGAGTCTAATTTATTTTGATCAAAACCTTAAATCAGCTGCCCAACATGCGACAGAAACCAGACAACCGGCTAGATACAATCAAATTTATTTTGTAGATGTCGAGCTGCTCTGGGCTGAAAAAAGAAAAATTATATGAGAGTGGCAAGCACACAGATCTCCTCAACTCAAATCTAGATTTAAAGATTGCACGAAACGGCTAAGACAGCTGCTAGAATCTCGAAGAGTAGCATCTCTGAAAAATTACTTGGAAGACCTCGATGCAACTGCTCAATCAGATTATTCATTATGGCGTGCATGTAGGAACCTTAAAAGACCGGTCGTACGTAAGCCTCCCTTTCGAACTTCTTGTGGAGACTGGGCGAGGAATGATACCGAAAAAGGCAATTTATTTGTTGGACATTTGAAGAAGGTTTTCACCCCAAATGTATGTACTGATATAGCTGAGTTGTCATCAGTAGAGACTAGTGCCGTAGTACCCCTACGATTTGAATTTGGCGATATTGAAAGGGCAATAGCGGATTTAAACACGAAAAAAGCCCCTGGCGTTGATAAAACAAGTAACAAGATGTTAGTTGAGTTGCCCCGTATAGGTCGCAGAATTATTCTGTTTGTTTTAAATGCCATCTTACGTCTTGAGTACTTTCCCACAGAGTGGAAGGTCTCTTTGATAACTATGATTCCTAAACCAGGAAAAGACCACACAAAAGTAGAACCATACAGACCTATAAGCCTTTTATCAAACGTGTCAAAGTTATTTGAGAGAATATTAATAACTAAGCTGAATCCAATACTTAGTGCGAAAGGATGCATTCCGAACCATCAATTCGGCTTCAAAAAACAACATAGAACGATCCAACAAACACACAGATTAGTAAATGTAATTAAAACGACCTTTGAAGAAAAAAAATACTGTTCTGCGCTCTTTATCGACGTTTCTCAAGCATTCGATAAGGTTTGGCACTAAGGCCTAATATTTAAGCTAAAGCTGAACTTGCCGGAAAACTTGTATAAGCTTTTAAAAGATTATTTAACGAATCGCAAGTTTTTACTAAAAGAAGGTGACTTTTTAAGCTCGCCACAGCTCATTGAAGCCGGAGTTCCCCAAGGTAGTATTTTGGGACCAATATTTACTGTACACATCGGATATGCCAATTAGCACCCTAGTCCACACATCAACTTTTGCAGATGACACAGCTTTAAGTATTCATGAAAGTGCCCAAGAAGCATCACAACTTTTACAAGACCACATACTCAATTTGGAAAAATGGCTAGAAAAATGGAGAATAAAAGTGAATGAACAAAAATGCACTCACATAACTTTCACACTGCGTAGGGACTCATGCCCTCCTATTCGCATAAATAACCAAATGATACCACAACTTTCAGACGTTAAATACCTGGGTATACATCTTGACCGTCGCCTTACTTGGAAAAGCCATATTGACTTCAAGTTAACACAAATGAAACTAAAAGCAGTACAACTAAATTGGCTTATTGATAGAAACTCCACCCTGAGCTTAGATTGTAAAATTCTACTGTACAAGTCGATCCTCAAACCAATTTGGTGTTATGGGATTCAGTTATGGGGCACTGCCTCAGCTAGCAATGTAGAAAAAATTCAAAGGCGCCAAAATAAGATTTTACGTATTATTACATCTGCTCCCTGGTATATAAAAAATTCGAACATCCACAAAGACCTAAACATGCCAACAGTTAAAGCAGAAAGAGCGAAACATGCAGTCACATATCTAAAGAGGCTTGAATCTCATCCAAACCCTTTGGCGCGTAACATGCTGAATGAACCTGGTTATATTCGACTAAAAAGAAGAGATACTGCTTTTATCGGCCGTACATTAGAGGGATGACCCGCAAATGATTGCAAAATCCGTGAAACAAACATTATTTTTGTCTAGCACTGGCTGGACTTAAAAAGAATATTTTTTTTTTTAGACTTAAGATACGAGTAATTATTGTTAGTTCAAAAATATTGAAGATACAATAAATAAATTATGAAAAAAAAAAAAATTTGCTATGGCGGCCACGGTAATGCTCTTTGTATGACTACATCAAGAGTCTACCTATTACTATTAAAAAAATAAGTTACTATAAGTGAAAAACATGTCACTGTCAGAACACCCTTTAATTTTTAGTAATTGTCATAATGGCCGTGGCAACACATCTTCTATACAAAGTGGAAGAGACTACTTATTACGGTTCAGAAAATATGTTGTTATACATGCAAAACACGTCACTGTCGAAAAACCCTTTAAATTTTTATTGCTTTTATAGGGGTCATAGTAATATACCATTCGTGAAAATTTCAAGAGTCTATCTATTATGGTTAAAAAATTAGTCAATGTGCATGCAAATCACGTCACTGTCAGCACACCCTTTAATTTTTACTATTTGTTATAGTGGCCATAGTAATACTCATCCTGTAAAAACTTCAAGAATATACCTATTATCGTTCAAAACCTATGCCATATACATACAAATCACGTCACTAACGGAACACCCGTTAATTTTTAGGTTTAATATTGTATACTTGCTTATAACGTGAACATAGTTTAAATCACTGCAAATTTTAAGTGGTTGCTTCCTATAGCTCAAGAAATAAAGATATTAAGGGAAATAACACGTCACTTTCGGAACACCCTATAGGTTTTAGTATTTGTTGCTATAGTGGCAACAGTTATACGCCTTCTGTGAAAATTTCAAGAGTCTACCTATTACGGTTCAAAACTTAGGCCTTATACATGCAAATCACACCACTATCGAAACACCCTTTAATATTTAGGTTTATTTTTTTAGACTTGTTTATAAAGCGAACTAAGTTTTAATTACCGTTTGTAAATTTTAAGTGTATGCCTCCTACAGTTCAAGATATAAACACATATTCGTGAATAACACCTCTATATCGGAACACCCTATAAGTTTTAATTTTTGTTGTTATAGCGGCCACAGCTATACACCTTCTGTGAAAATTTCAAGAGTCTACCTAATATGGTTCAAAACTTGGGCCTTATACATGCAAATCACACCACTATGGGAACACCCTTTAATTTTTAAGTTTATTTTTTAGAGTTGTTTATATAGCGTACTAAGTTTTAATTACTGCTTGCATATTTTTAGTGTATTCTTCCTACAATTGAAGAAAAATCACATATTCGTAAATAACACCTCTCTATCGGAAAACCTATAAGATTTAGTATTTGCTACTATAGCGGCCACAGCTATACACCTTCTGTTAAAATTTCAAGCATCTACCTATTATGGTTCAAAACTTAGGCCTTATACATGCAAATCACACCACTATCGGAACACCTTTTAATTTTTAGTTTTATTTTTTTATAGTTGTTTATATAGTAAACTAAGTTTTAATTACTTTTTGTAAATTTCAAGTGTATCCCACCTACAGTTCACGAAATATGCACATATTCCTGAATAACACCTCTCTATGGGAACACCCTATTTTGTATTTGTTGCTATAGCGGCAACAGCTATACATCATCTGTAAAAATTTCAAGAGTCTACCTATTACGGTTCCAGTGATAAAAGGCGCTGACAGACGGACAGACATTGTAGCGAAAACAATAGGGTTACGTTTTTACACTTTGTGCACGGAACCCTAAAAAAAACGTCTGAAACATATGGATAGACAGACATTGTAGCGGTATTAGGGGTAACGTTTTTTGCGTTTAGGTATGGAAACCTAAAAACAGTGTGTTATTATACGTAACTTTATTTTATTTGCTAATAATAAAGTTTTTAAAAAACTCTGCTGGAATCAACTATTGTCTGCTTCTGTTTGTTCTTACTAAAAATTTGTAAGAACAAATAATTATTTGTCCAAAAGAAAAAAATTGCCGATGAGTGGTCACATTGGGAACATTTTGGTTTGCCGGCAAATAATTTTGTTTGCCAAGAATCAGCTGTTTTCTTGTTTGCCCATCAATTTTATTTTGTGGTCAGACTATGGCACGTTCTATGACGTTTTCAGGCAAATATTTGCTTAATGTGACCGTCGAATTCTTTTTTTTTTTTTGCATATTTTTATTTATTGTATCTTTAATATATTTGAACTAGCAATAATTACCCAGATCATAAATCAAGACTAAAAATATATGTTAAGTCCAGCCAGTTCTAGACAAAAAATTGTATGTTTCACTGTTGCTGTATCATTTGCGGCTCATCCCTCTAATGTACTGAGGAAAGAAGCAATATCCCTCCTTCTTAGTCGAATGTAACCAGGTTCATTTAGTATGTTACGGGCCATCGGATTTGGATGAGTTTCAAGCTTTTTTAAATACGTTACTGTATGTTTCGCTATTTCTGATTTAACTGTTGGCACGTTTAGATCTTTGTGAATGTTCGAGTTTTTTATACCAGGGAGCAACAGTGATCGTTCGTAGAATTTTGTTTTGGAGCCTTTGTATTTTTTCTACATTGCTAGCTGAGACTGTGCGCCATAATTGAATGCCATAACACCAAATTGGTGTTAGAATTGACTTGTATAATAAAAGTTTGTAATCCAAGCTGAGAGTAGAGTTTCTGCCAATAAGCCAGTTTAGTTGGACGGTTTTAGCTTCATTTGTGTTAACTTGGATTCTATGTGGCGTTTCCAAGTAAGGTGCCGGTCAAGATGTATGCCGATATATTTCACGTCTGACAGCTGTGGTATCGTTTGTTTATTTATGCGAATTCTCTTTTATTCTCCATTTCTTCAATCATTTTTCTAAATTGAATATGTGGTCTTGTAAATATCGTGATGCTACTTCGGATCTTTCATCAGCAAATGTGGATGTGTGGTCTCCATTGGCATTGTTGAAGTTTACAATAAGTATAAAAAGGGGCCCAATATACTACTTTGGGGAACTCCGGCTTTGATGGGCTGAGGTAAGCTCAAAAAATCACCTTCTTTCACAATAAATTTTCGTTCGGTTAAGTAACTAACTAGCAGCTTATATAGGTTTACGCGAAAATTCAATTTTATCTTATATTAAGCCTTCATGCCATACCGTATCGAATGCTCGATAAACCTCGATAAAAAGCGCAGAGCAGTAGTTTCTCTCTTCAAATAACTTCTTAACAACATTGACTAACCTGTGAGTCTGTTCGATCGTACTATGTTTTTTCCTAAAGCCGAATTGATGGTTTGGAATACATGCTTTGTCGCTTAGAATAGGGTTCAGCTTAGTTATTAATATCCTCTCAAACAGCTTTAACACATTAGATAAAAGGCTTATAGGTCTGTATGATTAAATTTTTGTGTGGTCATGATTCTTGAGTACTTTCCCACTCTGTGGGAAAACTCAAGACGTAAAACGGTATTAAAAATAAAAAGAATGATTTTGCGAGCTATACGGGGCAAGTCAAATAACATTTTATTACTTGTGTTATCAAAGTCAGGGGCTTTTTTTGGTTTTTAAATCCGTTATTGCCCTTTCAATATCACTAAATTCAAATCTTAGCGGTACTACAGCACTAGCCTCGACAATTGGCAACTCAACGATATCAGTCGATATCATATTTGGAGAAAGAACCGTTTTCAAATGTGCACTCTTCGATATTCCATTATTTCTCTTAGCCGTTTCGTGCATTCAGTCTGCTTTTGAGTTGAGGATTTGTGTGATGGCCATTCTCTACGAATTTTCAGCTAAGACCCGTTCGACATTTACAGAATAAATTTGATTGTATCTAGCTAGTTGTCAGGTGACTGTTTGAGGTTTCTGTCAAATTCAATACACATCTTCAGGTGTTCTTAACGGGATGTTTCCCGAACAATGAGTACTAAGATATTTTCTATATTTCAACCAATTTATTCTTGTGGTAGTCCTTGGTGATACGATATTTTGTTGGTTCCATATATAGACAATAGTGGGTGAGTGATCTGAGAATAATTCTAGTGATGCTTCAACTTTAATAATTTCTCAGTAGGCCAAAAGATCACATTTAGATGCAACTTTAAAATTGTGTCAAATAAAACACGACTTTTGGATTTATTGGCGTGATCCCAAAAACGTATTTTTACCGTTGTAGTCGCCTGATGCTACGAAAAAGGAACATGTGATTTAAAGAAGTCACAGCGATTTCTTTAAGTCACATGTTCCTTTTTCATTTTAACTCCCAGATATTTAAAATCTAGGAGGGTAATAAATTGAAGATATAACTAAGTTTTAATGAAATTATCAATGCAGATATTGCTTGAAGGTAGTCCTCACAAAAACCACTCAGTAAATGATGTTTTATTCGAGCCTTTTAGTATTGCTGAATCGTTTAATATATAGCCATTAATGTTAAAAAAGCGATTATTATATCAATTTGCTGGTTCTTTAGGAAGTATTCGATTTAGTTTTGTGTTGGCGCAAGCCATTAGCGTTCCAGAAACATATTTTTAAACAGTTCATTGTTTGTTAAGTACCGCCTGCATAAATTGCACACGTTCCATATCTTGCACCATGGTGCTCATAGAGCTGCTAAACGAATGCACTAATGTCTCGATGCACTAATGTCTCGATGCTTGCTTCAAAACGATTATAGTTACCAGATGGTGTTTGTTGTTTAGGTTCTGGGTGCAAATTTGGAGCAGAATTAGTTGTCGGTGTCGCTTTATGTACTTAAATATGATTGGCTTTAACATATCCGCATGTTGGGTTGCTGGTTAGACTAACTGAGGATAATGAGCATTTGATCGATATTGTGGTGCTTAGCAGGAGTATTTAATTTTTGAGTGGTTTTCCTTATCATAGAAAAAACTGGACAGCCTCTGTAGTTAGCAGTATGATTTTCACCGCAATTGCTACGTTTTTTAGCATCCGGGTCATCCATTGCTTTGTCGCATTGAGCGGAACAATGTAGCTTGCCGCAAACCTGAGTCAACTTTCAACGCTTATTTTGCAGTGCAGCAAATGTTTCAGATTATAAATGGGGTGCGATTCGTTCTTCTTCTATCTGATATCTCTATGTTTTAGTTTAACGCGAAATACAGGTTGAGGGACACGATCTGAATTTCTGAGACTGCGTACAATTTTTAACTTAAAACCCGCTTTTTTGCGGCCATTTGTGATATCAACTTGATCAACATATGAGTCTACACCTTTAATAACTACCTGTAGACCTTTACTACTCAGCTGATAGGTATAAAAGTTCTTTTTGCAGCTTTCAAACTAGTTTACTGCTTAACGATAACTGCTTTCATCAATAAATTTAATTTTTGTCTTATCAATGTTACCACGCCAACAACTAAAACTAACTTTTTTATTAAGTCGTTCGAATTTTTCTCCCTAAAATAAATTGGAGGTGGTTTGAACGAGTTGGGTGCCGTTTTAGGTTCACTTGTTTCGCTATCTAAGATATCAAAACGATTTTGAGAACTTATTCCGTTAGAGTCCTTATCTTTATGTACATTAGGTATTGGTGCAAACTGCGAAGATTTAGAGCTTCGGCTTCTTTTTAATGCAGTTATGTATCTGTCCATTCCCACTTGCGTCTTGGGTTTTTCTACATTATCCATATTAGTTTTGGTTATACTGTGTTCAGAAGGCGACTTGTTTGTAGTTACATTTTATTGTCATCACTTAACAAAAGCGATGAACAAGATTGGGCACGAAAAACTGGCGTAGAAATTATACACAAATTGTTTTCATTGTTTTTGTTTGGATTTACATCAGTGCCCCTATTGTTTTTGTTTTATTTTAAAAGTTTTAAAGCCTTTGTAAAAAAGGAAATATAAACACTTTGTTGTTGCTGTAAAACAGGTTTTTTGTTTGTTTTTTAACTTTATATTTATTGTAAGTTTTTTTTATTGATTGCAAGCTTAAGAAATATGCGACCGCAGAAACTGAAAAAATTGAATGTAACCAGGGTCATTTAGTATGTTACGCGCCAAAGGGTTTGGATGAGATTCAAGCTTCTTTAGAGCCGTTACTGCATAGTACGCTATTTCTGCCTCAACTGATAGCATGTTTAAATCTTTGTGGATATTCGAGCAACTGTAATCATACATTTCATTTTTGTTAACTTGAAATCTATGTGGCTTTTCTAAGTAAGGCGGCGATCAAGATGTATACCGAGGTATCATTTGGTTATTTATGCGGATAGGAGAGTATATATTATGAGTACATTTTTGTTCATTCACCTTTATTCTCCATTTTTCCAATTTTAATATGTGGTCTTGTAAATGGTGTGATGCTACTTAGGTGCTTTCATGAATACTTAAAAAAGCAGTATCATCAGCAAATGTTGATATGTAGACTCGGGTGCAAATTGGTATATCTTTCGATTCGTTAAATAATTTTTAAGAGCTTATAGAAGTTTTCGGGTAAGTTCATCTTTAACTTAGTGCCTAACTTTATCGAATTATTGAGAAACTTCGATAAAAAGCGATAAAACGTTACAATTGACTTAACAATAGCAAATGACTTTTTTTATAACAATTACTTATTACTTATTTAAATTGCAAAAATATTTTTTCGCTCCAAACTAATGTACATAGTTCTTTTTGCTAACAATATAAATTTTAGTCATATCACAATAATCTTATCTGCTATAAGGCGCAGTTCTTTTAATTTGGGTAGCTAAAAATACTCCTACTTGTGCAGGAGACTTACACGCCACAAGATTAGAGAAGGTCAGCACAATATAAGTAATTTTTATTGATTCTTTTAATTTGATTGCATAAAAGTTACTTATTAATGTGAAGCGTCAACTATTATATTGTAGCCTATCTGCGCCCGCCACTTCGCCATCGTCCTTGCAATATTTTGTTCACTTTTGCTTTGAAAGCATTCCACACCAAATACCCTTAATTTTAGAACCGCCTTAAGATATGCTACATATCAGTTTATGTATTTTTTACTTTATAAAAAATAAAGTATGCATATCCGGTTAGTTCAACTGCAAACTTTCACTGCTTTTTCTTCTCTTTCTCTTGGAAATAAGATATTTTTGCGAAAAAAAACGTATCCTATATTGGGACCAGGATACTCAGGCATCTCCTCACCAAATTTTATTAAAATCCATCCAGTAGTTTTTACGTGATGCGAACGCAAAAGAACAGCAGACAGACAGACGGAAATGAGTTACTATTTTATTACATGTGTAGATATAGATTATTTAGATTATCGGCAGTCACAAGGACTGCACTGCATTTAGTGAAATTTGTTTTTTTATGTAGATATCGTGTGCAAAAAGTATTGTTTTACTGTAGAATAAACTCTCAAGCACATTTTAAATCAGCGACTGGTACCAAAAACCAGATATGGAAGATTCAATTACATTTAAAATTACAAGTAATGAGTAATTGCATACCCTTAATTACACATTACAAGTAATTGTAATCAATTACAAGTCATTGAATTTAGGCTATAATCATTACCTGCAATTGAACAAAATTCAGTTATATTCTTAACATTTTTCGTTAAACGTAATTAACTACGTATAATTGCGTAATTGGATGTGTAATTAATTACAAACTGTAATCGACATCCCCGAAGTCTGCCAATTGTCATAAACAAAAAATCTATGTTTCTTACAAGTATGTATAATGACACAAAATAAGCTTATTTTCCACTTCTTAGACCAGTGTTGAAACAAGTTCAAATAGTAAACATATTTTTGGAAAGCTCCAAATTGTTTAGAGATTTCACTTGTTCATTACAATTGTTTTCACTTGTTCATTACAAATATACAACATAACACAAATGCACAGATTTTTTAATTTTTTTGAGAACACATCGATGTCCACCATCTAAAGTAAGTTTTAAATATCGTAAGTCTGGTGAGTGTACACTAGCAAAAACCGGAAGAATACGAGCGGTGGGAGGGGTACCCAAAGTCAAATTTATAATCAAATATCGTATATCTAGATCTTTGTTTTATTTTATGATGCAGCGAAACATCGGTTATAAGTAGTATTTAACTTGCTAGCTTCAAGATCAAAAAAGACTCTTGAAACCCAACCCCCCTAGTGGCTACATTTGACTAAGAATGAGAGATATTGAAATTTTTGACCAAGAGATGAATCAACGACGAATTAATTTTTTCAGTTCTGGCTGGACTCACTTAAGTATAATTTGGTGGATTTGAGATATGACCACTTCTTATTAAATTAATTATTTTGCAAGAACTAAATCCTACAAATTTTTGCATAGTTGGAGACTTAAATGCGAGAATTTCAGATTCAGTAATTTTTTAAAAGATTTGCCTAATATGCGTGAAGTTAGATGTTCTAAAGACAAAGTTCTTAATAGCCATGGAAAAAAACTTTTGGAGCTAATTGATCAATTTGGTGGCATTGTACTTAATGGTAGAACTGGAAAGGATGTTAATGGGGAATACAGCTTTTGTGGTGTTATGGGTAGTTCTGTGATTGATTTTTGTATTTGTTCGCATAGTCTACTACAATATGTTGATGATTTCGCTATAGCCTCCAAACCTTACTCCGACCATATGCCACTGTGCCTAAAAATAAAGAGTCTTTGTTCTAATATCAATCACAACGATAATCTACCTCTTGAAAGATTGCACTGGAACAACAAATTCGTCGATAAATATGTAGAAAAACTTAGTTCTTTAACTGAAACTGTTGATCTCCATACAAATGAGACGGTAGATGAACTGATTTCTACAATTACAAAAAAAGTTAAACTTGCAAATGAGAAAATACCCAATAAAAAATTCTTTGAACCTATGAAAAAGTGGTTTGATTGGAAGTGCGAGAGATTCCGTAAGACTATGTTACGAAAACTAAAAGCTTACAGAAAAAAACACACATATATCAACAAATTACGCTATTTCACAGCTAGAACCAAATACCGAAAATTATGTATTAATAAAAAACTAGAATTTTATAATAAAAATTTAGATCAACTAAACAAAATAAAAAATAGTAGCGAGTGGTGGAAGTTGTCAAACTCTATGAAGTCACGTACGCTTGCGACAAAAGGTAATTTAACAGCAGATGATTTTCTGTCACATTTTTCTACTTTGTTGAGTAACCACGAAAATGCTCCTACAATGAGCTGGTCAATGCCGTATTTCACTGATGCCTTCTTAGACTCACCTATCGAATTTTGTGAAATCTCTGCAGTAGTAAAATCGTTAAAACTTCACAAAGCCCCCGGCCAAGATGGTATTATTTATGAATTTTACAAAAATGCACGTGATTGTTTTATAAATGAAATATTATCTGTTTTCAACAAAATATTTCTACAAGAAAAAATACCTTCGAGTTTTCGCCAATCTATTTTGATACCGCTATTCAAGAAGGGAGATGCAAACCAGCCATCTAATTACCGTGGGCTTTCACTAATCGACACTTTATGCAAAGTTTTTAATACTATTTTATTAAATAGAATAACAGAATGGACCGAAAACAACAATATTCTAAATGAATTCCAAGCCGGGTTTAGAAAGCAGTACTCAACTGTAGACAATATTTTTAATCTTGTTAACATCGTCAATTTAAACAAATTGAATGGCAATAACACGTTTGCATTTTTCGTAGATTTTTCTTGTGCCTTTGACATGATACCTAGAAACTCCTTGTTCTACAAACTTTCCTGTTTGGGACTATCATCTAAAATGATAAGATTAATTCAATACGCATATGAAAACAACAAAAGTCGAATCTGGAATGGAAGTACTTTTTCCGAACCTTTCTCTGTCGAGCTTGGAGTAAAACAAGGTTGTATTTTAAGTCCTTTACTATTCTCGTTGTACGTTAATGACCTAGCTGATGAATTACCACATGGTGTAAATGTTGCAGAAACAAATGTAAAAATACTGCTTTATGCTGACGATATTGTCATACTTTCTGATTCAAAAACTAAATTACAACAAATGATTAATGCTCTGTTTACTTACTGTACGATGTGGTGTTTAAAAGCTAACCTGAATAAATCAAAGATTGTTATATTTCGTACTGGTTCCAGAATATCTTCTAATCTTAGCTGGCAATTTGGAGATGACAACATCGAGATTGTCAATAGCTACAAATATCTTGGCGTTGACATTACTTATAACTTGTCTTTTAACAAACATCTTAATAACAAATTGGCTGCCTCTAAACTTGCTATAAACTCCACTTGGTCTAAATATATTAATAACCCAAAAATTTCTAAAGATAATAAACTAAAAATATTTCATGCCGCATCTAGATCGATAATGTTATACGCTGCTCAAGTATGGGGTTATCAGAGATATGATGCAGTAGAGAAGCTATTTAGATTTTTTATAAAAAAGATGTTGTACCTACCAGCAGCAACACCTAACTACATGTTATACCTTGAAACTGGCTTAGACTCCTTGTACGTTTCCACTCTGAGACTACACCTCTTCTATATAAACAAAGTTTTAAACATGAGTCACAACCGACTACCACGTATACTTGCAGAAGCAATAATCGCCAAAAATGAGTTCTGGGCAAAGGAATGGACAAATCTACAACAAGTACTTCAATTTACTTCCACAAATTTAAACCTCCCGTTTTGCACAAACTGGAAATCCATGATAAACCTACTTATTGCGAAAGAACGTGAATATAATTTACTTAAGGCATCTAACTCACAACACCACGACCTTTATTGCCAACTTAACCACAACGTTACGCCTGTTCTTGCTGGAAGTTACTCATCTCGTATTACTAGCTTAATAGTCAAAGCGAGGGGAGGTTTGCTTGACATCAACGCCAGGTCCTTTAGAAACAACTCTGTATCCGCATGCACAATATGCAACCTGGGAATAGCGGAAAACACTTACCACTTCTTAGGAGTCTGTCCAATATATAATGGAGACTTCAATTTTTTGGAAAATCTCAACTTGAACTAATCGAAGTAATAAATATTTTAAATGGTTCCAACTTTTACAATTTATATAAATACTTAGAAATTTGTTCAAAATATAGAAAATTAATTATTAATGAATTTAATTTGTAATTTCTTCAATTTAACTCACTTAAACTTGTACATATATAATTTATATATATATATATATAAAAATTAGCTAAATGAATTTTATTAAAAATACTAGCAATCTGCCAATCTGGCTCACAACATATATGTTATGCCAAATATAGATATTAACATTGTTATAAACAAAAAATGAATATGTAAATACAATTAAATACATCTATTAATAAATAAATAATAATAAATAATAATAATATTTGAAGATGCAATAAAAAAATCAACTATTAAGATATAACACATAAAACACATCGTTTAAGACATTTTTTTATTTAAAAATGTATTTCTTACTAATGAAACCACTCCAAAATCATCATTGAAGATTTTAGCTTTGAATATTTTTAATTCTAAAAGATTAAATAATAACTTTTTAGAGTGTCATAAATTAAATTAATTGACATTAATATATACAAAATGTTTTTAGAAAGTATCATAAACTCTGACCTTGCGCTTTTAATATTTTTTATTAGATAGTTCAATATGTACGAACTGAAGGGTCACAGCATCCTTCTCTAACAAAATACAAACCACTTATGGTGTGGTTTTATCTCAATTTATCGCATTATTATAAAAAAAGTTAGATTTTTAACACAAAATGTTGAATTTCAGGTTTTTTATACTAAAAAGAGCATCGCAATGTTGCAAACATGACGAGGAAACGAACACACAATGAGTTTACTATACAGATATATGTATGTGTGTGTGTAATTATTTGCATCCGTGTAACACTTAGGTGGTGTCTAGTTGTCGACAACATTACGTCCTGTTAAACAATTTTTTGTTGAATGTGAAATATTTTGTATTTATTTTATTCTTCATAGTTAAAAAAGCAAATGGTTCTAGTTTATCTTAAAAGGAATTGATTAAAGACCTTTCGCTATGTAATTAATTAATTTGGTTTTGAAACTGAAAACTGTCAGAAGGGACAAATTCAATATAGAATTTTATAGTATGTATATGCATACATCCATATGTAAATGTTTATCCAATATACAATAATTGTGTGAAGTAAAAATACAGTCTGGTATAAAAGTAACTGCTCTAAAATTCTAATAAAAAATCGTTATAAGCATACGTGTATACATACGAGTATGTGTCGTTCTTCAATGCTAAGAAGTGATAGGACATAATTTAAGCATATGGTCTATTGGGATGTCTTTTTTAATGCTCCTTGCAGAATTGAATTCAGTAAAAAAAGATTTCAGCTCTCCTGATGTGACGGTCTCATCAGCAGAGCTTAAATCAAAAAATTCATTCGTTCTTCTTCAGCTCATGCATGTTATTAATATAACCTGTTTAAATAATTATTTATTATAATAAAAAATAAAAAATATAAAATAATAAAATATTTATTATATAATAAAAAAAATTGAATGTGATAAACTAATAAAAACAGTTAGAATTCTGGTAAAATACGAGTATATATTTAAACAAAACTTTCAGACATTTTAATTTTAGTTGTAAACAAATATTATTATAAAAACGATTTTTAAAAAAATTTGTTGGGGCGAGGTACCGCCTTTCCTACAAAAAGTATTTCTCTAAAGAAATAAAAACAATCCTCTTAAACTTAGAAGGTTTTTGCTTTATTAACTATCAATCTATAACTAACTTGTACATAAAAATACATAAATACCGAAAGTTATTGATTTGAATATTTCTTAAAAAAGAATGACATATAAAGACTTATTGTATTAATAACAAAAGATATATACAATAAAAGGTACATACAATAAAAAAATATATATTTTAAAGAAATTAGTTTGCGATTTAAAATATTATAGTTACTGTTGAATTTGGTTCAACAAAAATAAATTTGAATTTATTAACTAAATTTCGAAATTACCCTAGAAATCATAAGTTTCGAATCCTGATTTTAGTCCTGACACCCTAGAAAGCGCGCCACTGAATGAACCCTATTTTTGGTGATGATTTCATTGCATGGTTAGGAAATTTCATTTTAACATATACGTAATAGTTTACTTATTGAGCCGGCTTCAAAAAAGCTGTGGACTCTATATTTGTATACAATGCATTTATTCATATACATACCTATTTTTTCACGACATTGAGTAAGTAAATATATTGACATTTAAGTATAGCACCAAGAGTTATGTATTTCCCAAACCAATTATTACACTTTTGGCCAGAAGACGCAGAAGATGCCAATTTCTTTCTTAAATTTACGCACATTTGCAGTAAAAGTATCCTTTAGTAAACACAAATATAACATAAATATTTGTTTAGCTTAAGGCTTAGGTCTGCGGTTATTTTATTTTTTGCTTAGTGTGTGTCTTATGGTTGTTTTAGATACCCATATGTACATATACATTCATACATTCATACATATGTATATTATGTAATATAAATAAACCAGCCAACATACAGAACCAATTTGAAATTACGAATATACTCGTATACCATAATAATTTTTAAGTTTTTTTTTTATTAAAAAAAAATTCCAAAAATATGGTCATGACAAAAAAAAAATAATAGGTATTAAGATGACGGTCTTCGCCGATAGGTGTAGATTATTGATTTTTTATTTGTTATTGTTAGGTTAAACAGGCCGCCCGCAAAAAGGCGAGTTCACTCGGAGGCCAATAAGGCCCATTGTGATGCCCCAACGATCATGTACCCCCACTATTCCCTAGAGAACTCCAATACTGTTGGTTCGTATAAACCAACCGAAGATTTTCACAAAGCCTAATAGGCTGCTCAGTGTCGCATCTCTGAGACAGTATATATATATATATATATATATATATATATATATATATATATATATATATATATATATATATATATATATATATGTATGTATATGATATATATGTATATGTAAATGATATACACCCAATTCTGTTTTTACACGGTTGTGATTTAACACGGTAAAATAATTTTTTTACACGATTTTATTCGATGTAGCACGATTTAAAATTATTTAGGCTTAGATATTATTTGTAATTTAATTTGTATTTAAGTTTTGCGAAATATTTTTATATCAAAAATTTAGAGGAATTCCCTTTTTGTGCAAACAAGCATTTTTACTTGTTAGAGCAATTGAAATGTGTAAGTATTTCGTTAACTATCAATGCAAAAGTCTCCATATTTCTTATCAAAGTGTTCGGTTTAACGAGGCTACAGTAAGAACTATAAAAAAAATACAATTAGGTAATCGTTGATTTCTGAAACGAAACTACCTATTAAGTCTTCATCATACAGTAAAGATGCAAATATATATACATATAATAAAATAGTAACTCACTTCCGTCTGTCTGCTGTAAAAACTACTGGATGGATTTTAACAAAATTTTGTAAGGAGGTACCTAGGATACTTAGGTCCCAATATAGGATACTTTTTTCCAAAAAAATATCTTAGAAAGTTGAGAAAAAGCTAAGTACGTAGTTGAACTTACTGGATATGAATACTTTAATTTTTATAAAGTAAAAAATACATAAACTGATATTTAAGCATAACTTAAGGCAACTTACTTGGCTATGCTATATTCAAACTAAAGCGCTTGCGAAGCTTTACTATCGAACTTACCATCTGTCTTATCTACTACTATCCCTTTCTAAAGGAAATAACACAGTTAATGGGCACGTTCATACGGTTGAGTATATGTCTTAGAAACGGGTCGTTAACTAGTTGCGCTCAACTCAACAGTTGGGTTTTTTTTTGTATCATAAAATATTTTAGCTACCTAAAGTCAACATGTTGTGCTCAGCTTAAATAGCTAATAGAACAGAGTTATACCGTTTCTAATCCATAATTTTTAGCTAAAGTAATTAATTTAGTTAATTTAAATTATTTATTTTGTTACTCTTTTATTTTTTTCAATTTTTTACATTTATCAGCTCTTTATGTTGCAGTATATTTCTCAAGCCGTTTCTAAGACATAACTGTTGAGCTCAACAGCTGGCAACAGTTCCGTAGCAGTTGAGCTCAACAGTTACGTCTTATGAACGTGCCCAATGTAGGCATTAATTGCCTCTTAAAAAAAAACTAAAATCGTAGGGGTCTTTGGTGTGGATTGCTTTCATAGCAAAATCGAACAAAATATTGAAGGACGCTGACGAAGTGGCGGGCACAGCTAGTATATCTATAAAAACCAATCTTAGGTGACGATGATGCGAGTGCAATACTGTCAACTGTAATAATAAAAAGATTATTATCACTATTTGTACCTAAATATTTTTTAAAAATTTAAATGAATTTTTTGCTTTGTATTTCATAAAAAAGTCGTGGGAAAAAGTAATCACAAGTTACTTAGTTTTCACTTCTATTCGCAGTTCCAACGGCTGCCCTGCACTTTTTTTTGTTCATTTTTGTTTCGAAAAAAAGTGAAAAGATTTTTTAGAGTGGATCGCGATAAAAATTTATAAAAATTTTGTGCAATTTTTTTTTTAATTTTCCTTTTTTCTGTTTTTGCTCATCTTACATAGGTACTTATATGCACGAGTAAGAAACTTTTTTGTCGATCATCAAATGGTTTTGTTTTGGTTTTTAAAGTGTTTTAAATATATTAATTGTTGTTATTTTTAATAAAATTTATTATTACTATTATAAATAAATTACTATCTATATATATAATAAAATAGTAACTCATTTGCTGTCTGTCTGTCTTTCTGAATGTGTTCGTATTACGTAAAAACTATTGGTTTTCAACAAAATTTTGTGTGTCTAGTATCCTGATTCCAATATGGGGTTCTTTTTTTTTGGCAAAAATATCTTATTTCCAAGATAAAGTGGAGAAAAGGCAGTGAAAGTACGCAGTTATTTTAGTATTTATGTAGGGAAAATACTTTTAATTAAAACACTTTATGTTTTATGTTTTGTATTTTTAGTTAGATTAGGTTTTTATTAATTTGTTTTAAAAATTTATATTTCAATAATTGTTTAATTAGTTTTGAATTCTATTTTTTAATAAGCACTAGGTCTTTTTATAAAAATGTTTTAATAATTTTTATTTTCTCAATATTTCGCTACACCATTGGGTAGCATCTTCAGGAAATAAAAATAATAATAGTTTTTAAAAAATTTAAATGATTGAATAAAATTCAAATGAATGAAAAAATTTGTTGTCAATCAAATTAAAAAATTCTAACATTTCAATACATTCAAGTAACAACATTTCAAAAACAAATAAAAATTAAAATAGAAAAAATTCTTACATATCCATATACAGAAAATTTTGATATTCAAAAACATATAAACATTATAAGAGAAAACACAATAAATTTTAAATTCATATACATACATAAATTTCACCGGAATTGTTACAAAAAATTAATGTTTCTTTTATAAATATTTGATTCAAATTCATGTTATTTTTTATGCACTAAATGCCTATAATTTTGTGCAACATTTTCTGTATCTGCTTTAAAATTTATTCTTTTTTCAAGTGGAACTTTAATTATTTGTAGCATTTCTAACATATAACGACGTTTATAATTATTTTCCAAATTTAAAATTGATACATTTTCAAAGTTAGGATAATGATTACTTTTCGAACAGTGTGAAGATAAAGCTGTGTTTTGCAAACTGATATTGTCTCTGTATCTCTGGTCTGATTTATGTCCAGCTATTCTGACTTTCAATTTATTCTTTGTAGTACCTACATACATAAACTTTATTACAATTCTCGTCGTCATACCCTTACAAGGTATTTTGTAAACTAAATTAGACATATATAACTTTTTTATTTTATCTTTTGGTTTGCTAAATAATCTATTTAATGTATTATATGTTTTGTATGCCATCCTATAGTTATCTGTATCAAATATTTTTGATTTTTCTAACCGTTCTGATAACATAAGTTCTGGTACATAAGTAATTGATTTATAAATTTTTGGTTCCGTATCATTTTTTCTATTTGGTTTTCTATTATTTTTATGTTGATTTATTAATTTATTAATTAGTTGAATTGGAAAATTATTTTCCCTTAATATATTTTTTATCTTATCTATATTCTTTTTGTGAAACTCCTTGTCAATAATGGTTAGTACTTTTTCTATTAAATTTCTGGCTGTATTTATAATTATATGTTTATTTTGTTTAGAAAAATAATTAATAATTCTACCCGAAGCTGTGGGTTTTTGGTACCAATCCATTACCAATTTGTTACCTTTTCTAATTACTAAAGTATCTAAATAAGGAAGTTTTGAATCGCATTCTTTCTCTATTGTAAATTTGATGGAATTATCAAATTCATTTAATGTTTTTAACATATCGTTAACTGCTGAATCGGAAATACCACAGAACAAATCATCTACATATTTGGTTATTATACTTGGTTTTATATTTAATTTTTCAATACAAGTATCTAGCAATTTCTCCATAACTATATCCGCTACAATTGGAGAAGCAGGTGATCCCATTGGAAGTCCCTTTTGCTGTATGTATATTTTCTCATTATATTGAAAATATCTATTATCTTCTATAAAAAACTTAAGAATTCTTAAAAATAAAGATTTTTCTATTTTTGTAAAATTTCCTATAATATCCCATTTTTCTTCTATTGTGTTACATTAGAAGAAAAATTGTACACAGGTATACTTGGAAATAGTGATACTGCATCAAATGAAATTAATTTTTCGTCATCTTTTATATGTATATTACCTATTTTATTTTTAAATTCAAGTGAGTCTCTTATATTATATATTCGTCAAATATTTACATAAATCATAAGATGGAGAATTAACGAAAGAACAAATTGGTCGTAAGGGAAAATCTTCTGAAGATGCTACCCAATGGTGCAGCGAAATATTGAGAAAATAAAAATTATTAAAACATTTTTATAAAAAGACCTAGTGCTTATTAAAAAATAGAATTCAAAAATATAAAAAAGGTCAAAAACTACAATAATTGTTTAATTAGTTTTTAGACAATAGTATTTTGATTTTAAAGTTTACTTAGAACGTAAAGATAATATTACTGGTGTGTAAAAATTAAACAAAATGTCAAAACCTTGGGTATAAAAGATTTGGTTCTACTTTAACTCGTCTCGGATTTAACAACTTAACAACCGACTTCTTGCTCAACTTTTTAACGAGTCACTTCGAAACATTCGTATCCTCATCTTGTCCTCTTTTTTTAGATGTTCTTTTTATGTGTTCCAATTGTTTAGTACTTCAGTGCTGATGTAATTAGTAGGTCAGAGTTGTGAACACGGCCTTAATCCCACATTTATATAAATATAAAGGAAATACATAAACCATAACTGAAGAACTAACCGATATGCATAGTTTAAGTTTTAGTAAGGATGAGAATTTTTATGAAAAACAAGGGTCTTTGGCGTGGATTGCTTTAAAAAAAAATCGAACACAATATTACAAGGGCGCTGAAAAGTGGCGGGCATAGCTAGTTATGAATAAATTAATTATTTTCAGATAAATTATATACTATAAAGTATTAAATTAGAAACATGTCATTATATTAATATTTTTGGGTGGTCAGGCATTGGAAAGACAACTTCTCTTCAACGTAAAATCTTAAAAATGAATATTTTTGGAAATCAACATAAAAAATGAAGGGATAGCTCTCCCAGCCCATAAAAACCCAAATAATTTATTTTTATGGTATTAAGACGTATGTAATCCATTTATTTTAATAATTACATTATTCTTGCAAATTATATTTTATGTCAGCGCCCACAGAAGGAGGCGGGGCGAAAGTTTGCATTTTAGAATCTCCTGGGTCCAAGTTTAGGTTTATAAACATTCACTGACCTTAAAAATGGCATTTGCTAAACAAAAGTGTTTGAAAACTTATATTACTGTAAGACATCTGCCAAGTTTCATTAACCTAGGAGCACTAAATAAATTTTCAGAGCCAATATTAGGTAAAAAATGTAATGTCCGTCTAGATTGTCAAAATGCTAACTCAAATTTCCTATTTTTAAGATAAATTCAAAGTTTCAATTAATCTCTATATCTTAGTTGAGTTCCACATAAAACATGTAATGGTTAGTTCATACAGTTTGTGTTAAAGGTTTTAAGTAGTGTTGTGCCGGTCATGTACGACCTAGTTCAATTGATCGATTCAGGTAACTGAACGTCAGCATCTGTTAGTGTTTTCTTTTTAATCGTTTTCCTCTTAAAAGTTCATATAAAAAGTGATTAACTGGTCAAATGTTTTTTTCTTGTTTAATGTCAGTGCAGTCATCTGGTAAATCTCAACCCTTTAACTATTTATGCCGAGTATACTCGTCATGGGGAAACAACAAATTTTTGCACAATTGCATTCGTATTATAAATTAATGAAACATCTATAATTTTTTTTTTCTTGAAGGAAGGCAAATAAAAAGCTTTTAAAAAATATAAACTTAAATTAAATTTCCTCTGAAATTTATTTGGTTTTATACCTATACTTTTTGTTTTTATTTCTATAAGCCAAAATTTCATCTTTGTAATGTATATTTTTTATTAAGGAAATAATTTGTGATTACAACGAATAAGAATTATTTTTTATTAAGGAAATAATTTGTGATTACAACGAATAAGAATTAAAATTGTCTATAAAAACAAACAGATAACGCTTGATTTTTTTGTCACAATTAGCTAATTTCACAACAAAAAAAGTTTTACTCTATTTTCGTATAGTATACTCGTCATTGCTTGAAAATATTTAAGCGAGCAGAAAAATTATTTGAAACAAAATTATACAGTTAAGGCCCATTATTATAACTTGCCTATAGCTAAAGTTACGATCTTGTTGGAGCGATAAGTAGTTTTCGCTATAATAACGAGGATAATGCTCATTACTATAACTTGTCCTTAAAGTACGCGATAGTTAAAGGTTGTTTTTAGCTTACTTATAATACCTAAAAATTATTTATCGCTCCAAAAAAATCCTAACTTTAGCTATTTATAATAATGGGACAAAGTGTTAAAAACCAAATCTTTTAAAATTTTTATTTCAACTTTTTAAATTAACATAATACATAAATAATCCTTAAGGCTTTATATATTAATATTCAAATGTTTAAGTTCTGTATTAATTCCACTAAATAGCAATTGTTTTGTTAAAATTATTCAGAACAACTCTTATACCCTTAATTTCACATTAAAGTCTGCCCTAAAACAAAAAGGTCAATTTTTAAGCTTTAATTAAGAAACTTGATAAAAACGAAGAAGACTTGCAAGTGAATTTTGTACATTTGTTCACAATTATGAAGTGCGTTGTTACCAGGGAAGGTAAATGAAATTTTCAAATTGTACCAACCGGCTTTTTAAATTGTACTTTTTGTACTGAAATTGTACTAATTACATTTTGGTTGTATATTTAAATTTATCTTTTTATCGGATGGGGAGTTTTTCGACAATCATTTGTGTGCATAGTAGAGAACAGAACGGGTAGTTACTTCACTGATAGAATTAGTCTTAGCATGCAAGTGTTAAACTTAGGTTAGCACCAGCGTTCTGAAGTCTTTTGAGATTGTAATGAAACAAAAAAGACGTTTTGCGGGATATCGCTCCCAAAAAACGTTTCATTTCTTTCACTTATTAACAATGTATTCCAATATGTTTTAAGGAGAATTTTCCTATTTTCTCTACTGGCAGCTAAAATAAACTGACATAGGACTTATCTATAGGCTACATGGAATCCCGGCCTTAATTTAAGTATTTGAATTATTTGTTTGAATGTTAAAGAATTTGTGTAATTACAAATGAGACAAAGTTTTTTAAACTTGACATTCGAAAACATTTAAACGTAATGCTAGGAAAGATTTAAAATTGTACCAAAAAAGCCATTGGTGTAACACTATACTTTTCAGGTTTGAAATGTACCAAAAAAAGTACAATTGTACTAACTTTACCAACCCAGGTTGTTACTGTTTAAAATGAAAAACGTAACGAACGACTTAGTTCGCTAAATCGCGCTGTACGATCTAAACGATAAAACGGACCGTCAGTGACAAAGCTTAAAAGCATCAACAACGGACGACACTGCAACATTATTTATATAATTTTTAAATTGTTCGTTTCTAATTTGTTTTTATTTTATATGTATGTAAATTTACTGTTTTTAGTCATAAATTTCCCAGACGATGACCAACAAAGTTGGTAGAAATATTGAAAAAAACATCTGAAAAATTGGTTTAATTTATATAAAACGAGCACTATAAGCAGCGATGCCAACTTAGCACTTTTCGCGCTATTTTTATCTCTCTTTGGCTACCTCTGAAGCGAAATTTCACCCTTTAGCACTTTTTCAGTAAAAAGATCTAACATAGCTCTTTTCATTCTTATGAACAGCGCGTTTGGCGCTTTATGCTTTGTTAAACAAAATTTTCCTTTTTATCATTTATTCTTTCATCTTTGTTGTCAATCACAAAACATTTTAGTTCATATAAAATATGGCTTACAAAGATGTAATACCTGCTGTTCAAGTTATGATTCATCACAAAACAAATAAAAAAAACATATATCAAGTCAAAATATTACATAAAAACAAATATGTACTTATATGGCCAGAAGAAGTAAATAAAAAATTTGACTCTTTTTGAAAATGCCTGTTTATTTTAAATCCTCTGTATTCATTTATCACTGTTCTGTAAATGGAGCGATTTAGTACATTTGAAGTTAAAATGGAATAATTTCTTTGAGTTTAAAATTTATATTGCTTTTTTAAAATAAGTAGGTGGTGCTGATAACGAAAAAAGTTATATGTTTTTCATTTTGGCCATTAACCAGATAATTTGTTTTTTCGATGTATACTGCTCTTTAAAGCGTCACTAATAGTCAAAGCCTATTAAATTACGCGTCAAATAATGCCTAATTTTTTTGGATTGGATAAAAAAGACTGAGTTCGAAAGACTGATCGAATTTAAATTTTCATAAAGTGTTTCAGAAGCTGTTTTACCACAAGTAATAACAAAATCTATAGTTCACAAATTTTCATATTTGGTTAATTAATTTAAGACACAATGGACCGATATCGAATAGAAATGTTCTAACAAAAAAGAAAACCCTAGCATTAATTTGTATTAATAATTCCCTTATTTATGTAAATACTTATTTTATTTTGTTTTTATTTTGTTGCATCGATTTAAATGCTACTGTTATTACAGCATATTTATTTTTATTTCAAGCAATATTAAAAATTTAGGTCGATTTACTTTCGACTCTTAATGGATTTCGATTTACAGAACACTAAGAAAAGTGAATTCGTGTCATAATCGAAAAAGTTCGGATTCGGTTTACAGACCAGTACGAGTACCTATGAAAATATTTGCGTAAATTTGAAAACCTTACTGAACCTTTTGTAGCTGTAAAAATTTACCTTTAAATTTTACATACAAAAATATACCAGACTGAAAAAATCGTTCTTTAGCTCTTTTTGATCGCTGGGTCGTCGCGTTTGGTCTTTGAAAAGTTGGCATCACTGACTATAAGCCAATATATTTTTATACTGGTCGCTACAGCGGACAATGCCATACACATAATGTGCAAATTGCAAAAGTCTGCAATATGCAAAGGCAACAAAATCACGTATATTATGGGGACACCCATTACCCCCGTCTCCATTAGACATTAAAATGGCTTAACAAAAGTCAAACTTCATATATATATCGCACTTGATCAACAAGAGGGTATTAACTCAAAATTTTTAAATTTTCACTTTTTGCACGAAATCTACCAACAACATCAATATCCACCTACTGTAAAAATTTCAACGTATTCTGATTACTCTTTCATCTCGAAACCCGCATATGAGACCATTTTCGTGATAGCGTCTTGAGTAATTTTGGCAATAATTGCAAAAAATTTAAAAGAAAAACAGTGTCAATTTATTATTAAATGGAACTTGCTTACTATATTATGTTCGGATTTTTAAATTATCTTAAAATGTAATCACATACAGTTTTTTACCTCTACTGAAAATTTTAAAATTTTGAGTTAATACCCTCCTGTTGATTAAGTGGGATATTCTTTAAATTCCAAACTTAAATTTTATACTTGCTGTTATATTAGACATAGGGCCTGTTTTTATAAGACAAAACCTTCTCACATGTAGGTTTCGTTTTCAAACGATAAAGCTTTAAATTTGGTATTTATAAAACATTGGAAAATTTTCGTTTTTTTTTTCATTCTGAAGTATAGAAAGCTTTTAATACACTAAACAAATTATGTGTTGATTTAACAACTGAAAAAATATCATAATTCAAAAGTCAGTTAAACCAGAATAATTTTTATTTGTTAAACAACCAACCGAATAAAATCCGTAAAACAAATGTTTTTTCTTTAATTTAAACTTGCAAAAAAAGTAAACTACACGTTCCGTTGGAATCACTGATTTTGCTGATTTGGTTTTTTTAAATGCTATTCTAATAAATGTAATAACAAATACCATTAAAATCAAAGAAATTTCTGTCGATTTTGCAAAATTTTCTTTATTTTCAATTAGATATATTTCAAGTAATAAAGAAAATAAGCGAAAAAGTTAATTGCAACGTAAATCGGTTTAAAAATAAACGTTAAAATCAGTTAAATATTTTTTCTCTTCATTTTTAATGTTTATTTATTTTTGATAAACTTCAATCAGTTATTGTAAAAATATTTTGAGTGTAGAAACCAAAAATAAATTAAAAAATGTAAAGCTCTTTTTTGTCACTCACATGGAAAATACTAAAACGCAAATGTTTTTTCTTTCGCTTTTTTTACGAAAGAACATAATATAAGGAATACGAATGATGAATCCAACAATCGAAATAATCTACGAAAAGGGATTTTAGAGCATCACTCTAAGAAGAGCTGACTTCCAATAATCTGTCGTGACGGGAGCTATCAAAAACGAGAGTTCGTATGGAATTTTTATTTTTTTGAATACGTCTTCAAACAAATACATACATACATATGTACATACATATATTTAAATTAAGCTATTGTTTGCTGGTAGATCCCATGTGTGTTTGTAACTTAGCCGAGTATTTTCTGAAATCGGGTTCATAGTTGGTAAGTGCGGTACGAATTAATTGCGTTAAATGCTCATTTGTGAGTTGTAACCGATGCTTTGATTTTATAAACTTCATTGTTAAAAAAAGGGACTCACAACAATATGTTGTGCCGAATATGGACAGTAATCTGCAGATTTTCTTAAATTAGGGTACTTTGATGGTAATACTAGTTTCCAAAACTCATTTGCAGATTGTGTTGATTTGTGATGCATTTTAAGACTGCGATCTTCTTAAAGTTCTAATAATTTCGTTTCTCCTGTGCCACTTTCATTCATAATATAATGAGGAATCGATAATCTATCGTTAACTACGTTAATCTCAAATGGATTTACAAGAAAGTTTAGAGAAATCTTTAAATTATTCAAATCATCAAATCGGAAGTGAAAATCTTCTAATAATTCTTCTAATTTACTTTCGTATTCATTCAGTTTTTTTTTTCATATGACGAAAGTGATTTTATGAGGACAGATGAGGAAAGTGATTGAACATTTTTGTATTTAAATCGCATTAAATAAAACTTATAACAGTTTGAAAAAGATCAGTAATAACTTTAACTTTGCCATTATATCAGTTAAGAAAATGCAGTCATTAATCCACTCATCATCCTTTAATTCCGGACAGTTTTTTCTTTGAGAAAATTGCTGATAGGTTCCATTAAAACAACAAATTGGCTTTGAATATTATAGGGGGATGACCATCGAACTAGGCAGTGAAATGTTATATCTTGAGAATGGCCTTCAACGTCCAAGTTCTTGAATTGGCAATGGGGGTTTGAATTCGTACGAATATAGTTACCGATTTGTAGCACAGTGTTCGTTACGTTCTCGTATTATAATTCAAACTTAATAAAACAATTGAAATCTGTAAATAATTACCTTGAAATGATCACAATTATTACACAGAAATTTATATTTGCAGATGTATCTTGAAACAGAAACAACAAATATAAAATTATATTCGGAAAACATCAATACAATCTTTTCACTATTATATTTTAGTAGACAGTGCACGATGATGATTTTCTCTTATTTCAAAATTTGTTAATAGGAATTATTTTGTTACCATATTACTTCCAATTATTACTTTCAATTTTATAACAATTTGAATAAATTATTAAATATGTATTATTTATTTTATTTTATATCTATTATGCGACCCGCATGCCGCTCGCAAGCCGACATTTGGCCATGTATTATATATTCAAAACATTAATACCGGCTAATTTTGTTGTCTTCAGTTCAGCCAGTCATGTATTTAGATAATGGCTAAACGGAATATTCAAAAAACTATTAAATACTCGATACTCAGTACCTAATACTTTGACAGCCACTACTTGTAGGCTTCATCTATGCTACCTTTAGCTTTTCCGTGGACTAGCAAGGCTACGCTGTGCAATATAAAGCTTCAATCTTGGTTTTCTGCGCCCTATAATGAATTGTTTGGTGCGAATTTGGTAACATATGACCTTTTCCTAAATCTGAAAGAACCTTTTGCAGCAATTAAAAATTAATATCTCTGGATTTTTGTTCCGTTATGTTGTAGATCGGCTGTCTTGACGAGGTTTCCATTTATCTCGACTTCATCTAAGGTTGTCCCATGCTTTATTGCAAAAAGAGTTTTAAAATATAAAAATAGCCAAAAAAACCAACTGTAAGTAAGTACGTGCATGTGTCATTTAGAATAATTTACTTCCTTCTCAATTATGCATACATATGTATGCATGTATGTCTGTATGGCTTAGAAACGTATTTGTACCAACCAGTCAAAAATTTTTGAAGGCAAGGGCAGCCGCGTGTTTAAAAACATTTCGCAAATGCGTGTGCTTTATTTAAACTTTTAGGTCGCCTTAAATAACCTTTTATCTACCATTGGTTTGGCCGTATCTTTCTATTTTAAAATATTTAAATATTTTACGCATAAGTTTATATGGCAGAGTTAAAAGAACCGGTTCTTCTGTGTTCCACATCTGTTCCTGGTTTCAATATAAATCCGGTTTATTTATGTACATACGAGTACAATATTTTGTTTACTAACACATACCCTTCCATACTAAACAAAATGCTCAAGCTACACGCGCACTAGTTTATAAAATTTGTCATTAAAAACATAGAAAATTAGTGTTTATTTTCATGCATTTTACAGTCGACAATTTCGTCAATGTTCTTACATAAATTTCTTTAAACACAATTATGTGAACTCTGTACACGTTTTACAAATTGGATTTCCATTATGACAAAATCGAATTTTATATTTTAATATAAAATAAGAATACTATTTACACGTAATTAATTTTACATTTTTCGATAAAGTTTTTATTTTAATGTTTTAGTGGTTAATATACTTTTGTTTTGAAAATATACGAAATCTCTTGATCCAATGAAGCTCCTTTAATAAAATTTCACACAGTAATAGGCAATGCCAATCGGTTTCCTAGTTGGGATTGCATCTGCAATATATGCACAAAAACATATACATATGTATGTTTCCTCTAACCAGAAAACAACTTATTTTGAGTAAAGCGGTTAACAATATTTTCACTACATTAAAGTGTTTCAGAATATTCAAATTCTTCAAATAAAGATGATAACGATTCGATATGTTTTGAAATAAATCAAGTGGTTTAAAGTGCTTCAACCAGGAGCGGTGGGGGCGGGGGCAATATGGGCCAAATTTTGTTTAAGGTTTTCTCCCTTATAGCCTTTTTACACTGAAAACATTTTAGCGGAACGCGCGAGAAATGTAGAAAATGTGAAACATGTATTTACATAGCATATTTCACATTTTACATCTTTCAAATTCTAAGAACTAAAAGTCACGTTGAAAAAAAAATTCGTAAAATAAATATTTTTCAAAATGAATTTAGAAAAAGCTTTAATAGTTGGATTAGCTGTTGCTTGCCAAGAACAGACACAAATATTGACGCAATGTGTGCAATTGGTTGAAACTATTTTAGAAGATGATTATGTTGAAATTTTACCAGATGCACCTTTAAGGATTCCCCGAAGGGTTTGGATGAATGTAAGTAAAAATTGAGTGGTTTTATTTTATGTGCGTTTTAGATAAATGAATTGCTATTTCAGATACGATATGGACTATTTTGGGAAAGGGATATTCCAAATAATAATGACGAATTCTTCAAAGAAAGTTTTAGAATGGAAAAAAAACGTATTTGCAATACATGTTAACAGATTGGAAGTTCTAAGGAACAAGGACACAAACTTTAACAAGCCATACCTTTGGAAAAGCGTAACGCGATAGCTCTCTATACTCTTGGATCTTTGTCAGAATACCGCACTGTTGGAAGACTTTTTGAGTTTATGTCAGCACTGTTTGCAAGATTTTACACAAATTTTGTAAGGCTGTAATAGAAGAGCTTTCTGACGAATATTTGCCATCTAATTTTTTAAATGAAGAGAAAATCCAAGAATGTGTAAATGGATTTGAGGAAATTGGATTTCCACAATGTTTAGTTGCGATTGGTAAGTCAATACTTTATAGTTTATATTAAAGAATTGAATGAATATAAGAAAGACTTTCTATAACGTGTAGATAGATGTCACATTGAAATCAAAGCTGCCGAAGCTGTAGATCATTACAACTACAAAGGTTGGTACTCAGTAGTATTGTTTGCGCTGGTAGATTTTCGGTAAGATTTTTTAAAAAAAAGTTTATTAACAAAAATACCTACATATATGTATATTTTAGATACCGATTTTTATATGCTAACATTGGTTGTCCAGGCCGATGTACTGACTCACAAATTTATCGTCAATCACAATTAAGTAAAATTATTGAGTCCTCGACTTTGCTAAAGGAAAAATCAAGGGAAATTTGTGGCATTAAAGTTCCTGTTCTGCTTATTGGCGACTCGGCATTTAAATTCTCACTGACGCTTATGAAACCATATCCTTTTTCGACTTCTGCGACTTTAGAGCAAAAAACATTTAATTATAATTTGTCGAGAGCTAGGCGGTAGTCGAGAATTCTTTTGGATATGTAAAAGCCAGGTCTCGACGTATTGGAAAGGGTTTAGATAACCACCCCAAATTTAATAATCGAATTATAATGTGTTGCTGTATTCTGCATAATTTTTTGAACCATCATAATTGTACAATAAGTGACTATTGGAATGCTGAGCAAGGGGAAGCAAAAGTGCAGCCAGAATATAGTAATATTTCTGGTGATTGGTAAGTAGCTGCAGCAAATGTACGAAAAGCCATTGCACAATTTTTAGTTCGGGGGAAAATTTAATAAAAAAATTTTAATTTTAAAATTTTCTACGCTTTTAATTTTTTTGTATGGCGGACTACCCCATTATTTTCCAAAAGGTGAGATATATTCATCGAAAAATTTTTCTTTTAATGTTTAATAACGTTTTATTCAAAACTCACTTTTTGGGGTATTTTGTATGATCAATTACCCCACTGTGCAAATTTTTTTAATTATTCTACCACAGTGGGATAGTACTCTAAAAAAGAAAAAGTTTGATATCCATATTGTTGATATTTTCTGCAAAGCGAAAACACGATCCTTTTTCCCCAGGTCCTACTTAGTAAGTAGAAGGTACCAGCATTTTCAGGGAGTGATTTTCATTTGCATGGAGATCGATACGCTCTAATGTACACATATACACAAATTAAAAATAAACTTTTTTTTTGTTTTATATTATGAGATCAAAATTCAGTTTATTATAAAATATTCATATAAGTAATTAAAAGAAACACTCTCGTAAATAAAAATAAATAAATAACTAGATAAATCGTACACTTCAAAAACGTAAAATAAATAATTAGGAACTTCATAACACCCATTTTTGAGTATATAATAACATTTCAGTCAGGACCTATTATAATTATAGGATAGGTATCTAAAAGCACTGCAACATCAACAAATATTTCTTTTCTCCCCGCAGGGTCAAGCGGTGTAGGGCATATACATTTTTTAGGGATTGATTTTTTCTCGCAATATCTCCAGCAACTGGTTTTGAAAATTGGCGTTCTGAGAGGAAATAGTGTCAAGCCTTTTGAGAATTTCGTTCACTTGAACCTTTTTCTCTTCTTGAATTACTTTTTGAAGTTCGTTTCTTTCTCTGGCCAACATTAGGAACTCCGCATTTACATAAATTTTTTTCTTTTTAGGTGGTGGTTCTGGAGTGGTATCTGTTTCGTTTTGAGTATAACTACTGCATGAAATATCAGGATCAAACTCTATTACATCTCTTGCAATATAGTAGACATATCTGAAAATTAAACAGAATATTAAAATACAACGCAAAATAACATACTGAAAAGCAATTCAATTACCAGTACTTTCGTGCATGAATATTTCAATGTTGTGTTGCTTGAATGAGCCCAGAATATTGTGAACTTTGTTATAGTAATGCCAGGTTGAAGGCGTCCCATCTGTCGGTCCTATTTTTGTTTTTTCCTGCCAATGAAAAACAATAAGGTATGTATGTAAATAACTACTTAACTGATAGAGTGGTTATTTACTTTCTTGTCAAATTGTCAACTTTTGTTTGGACGTCTGTCCAGGAACCACACCAATGACCAACATTTCTTCATACACATGGGATTTTTTTCTGGCCCCACGAAGATCTTCAATTCTTTCCTTCCATAGATCAAGAAGCAGTTCTTCTTGACTTCCTGTCCACACTGTCCTGTCAGAGGTACACTTTTTTTCTGAAAAATAGAAAGAAAAACAAATGGTTTTTAAAAAATATAAAAATTTTTATAAATGTTCAAAAACTTACTTGTTGTGCCGCTCATTTTACATTAGTGATTATACTTAAGATTTGTTTACATTTCTTTTGATTAAATTAGTGATGACAATAAAATTATCGAAAGATGTTGAGTGGAACAAAATGATTTAGGAACATCCAAAATTGATGATGAAAGATGATGTTTTTTTTTCCTATATATTTCTTATGGAAAGATGTTGTTATCTTTGAAAGATGACGAAAGATGTAAAATGTGCTTCAGTATAAAAAGGCTATTAGTCTGAACATTGTAAGCCAATATGGATTACAGGATGGTCCTATGGAACCGTGGTAAAGGCTATATATAAAATTCGGCACGGTCGAATATAGCACTCTTACTTGTTTAATTGTAAGAATGACATAAATTAACTCATTCTCCATAAAATAACTAACTCTCGGCTCTTCTCAGTAACATTGCAGGTACAATGTACAAATATCTACAATGTAATGCTGTTCGAGTGTCTACATTGTACGCATTATATACAAAATCCGTACTAACCTTATGCCTAGACGTCTACAATGCGAAAAGCAGGTGTAATTTTTACTATTTTATGGTTCTCAAGCACATTGAATAAGAGTCAGCTGTTTTTAACAGCCAATGATAACCAATTATATTGTATATTTTCAATGGTATCGATAACTACGTTTGTGGCGTAGATTACTTTTTCTTTTTTTTTGTATTTAAAACGTTCGAAATAAAGTTTACAGATATCTTCATGAATAAAATAGATCAAAATTTATTTTTCTTTTAAGAAACTAACTATTCTAACTAATATTGAGTATTTATTACAATCGGAATTCAATCCAGATTATATTAGATTTTCTATATTTACTGTTTATATTATTAACAGTTTAAACAGTGAAATACGGAATTATAAAATTTTAGTTAACTAGAGTTACCCTGTGGTCGAAATTCGACCAAATTTAGGTACATATATATTTTACATAAGTGCACATTCATGTAGCATATTTTTCATACTTATATTATTTAAATTTAGTTATTAATAAATACATATTTTCTTTCGATTTTGTGTTTTGGTTTACAAAATTACATATATTAGTGAATTAATAAGTTTTTCCTTCTGAGTGTTTACGGAGTTTCCAAGCCAAATTTAATTTAGTTAATTTTGAGTTTTTTGTTGTAATTTTTTAGCAAATTAAGAGAAAGAGAGATCATGGCCTTATGATTGGCTAATATTCTTAACTGTTTTTAGCTATCTTAGACTCAAAAATGTATAAGAAAAAATACGTTCTGCACTGCTCCTATTGCCAATCTATCAAACAAAAAAAAAAAAAATCAAGCGAATATGTTGAGTTTAAGTCAGTTACAATGGTTCTTAACTTTTTTCACTTGCCTATTTATATATAGATTTGCAGTGTGCCCATTATATGCGATGTCTGTCTTAAGCTAATAAAGACCTTGCTTTAGCATCAACTTCGAATGAAAATGAATGAATAAAGACTGGCTTTACTGGTTATCGCCCTTTTAATATCAAGAAATTAAAATCTTAGGGGAACTCCAGCTCATATCTCGACAGGTACCAATTAAGCAGTATCAGTCATTACACTTTTGGGCAAAAACGTTTTACGAATGTCCAACAAATAGTTTGCCTTTTTGGCCTAGCTTCCCTCGAAATGTAATTCGCATTTATGAATACTTAAGGTTTGAGTAATATAGCATTTTTGGGACTGGAATCAAGACTACTGCACTTTTTCAAACCTTTTGAACCTGGAATTTTTTACATATTCTTGCAAAAAAATAAACGATCATTCCATGTTTATCTCCATGCCATGTTTCAGTAAGAACTAAAACATTTTCCTCAATAAAGAAAAATCTGTAGGTAAAATATATATAATAACCCAAAAAGTAACTCTGGTCTACAATAAACCCTTTAGATGTTAAAATAATGCATTATTGGAAAATGTGGCCGATTTTTAAATAAGACCAAAATAAGTAATTGAAAAATGCTAACTGCACAAATGAATAATTTGAGACTAGGTTGAAAAAAATAATGCTAAATTTAGCTGCAAAAATGCCAAATTGATGACACTGCCATCAATCTATTGAATAAAATTAGTAGTCTTTGGATAAGAATGTAAGCTTTAAAAATTTATTTAAACTCGATAGCAAAAGTTTGGATTTTATTTTTGATCCAAAATTCCATCAGATACAATTATCTTATAAGAGGCTCATTACGTGGATGAATGTTATTATATGTTTTCCTCAAAAATGTTCAAGTAGATCAAAAAAAACTTTTTTTT
The DNA here is from genome assembly GCA_949628195.1 of Phasia obesa. Classification (NCBI taxonomy): domain Eukaryota; kingdom Metazoa; phylum Arthropoda; class Insecta; order Diptera; family Tachinidae; genus Phasia; species Phasia obesa. The sequence continues at coordinate 43,566,509 of OX451218.1, forward strand.
TTCAAAAATTTTTTTCATTCAAATATGCATTTTTTATTGTTTAATTACTGAATTCTTAATATATTTTTTTGTGCGATTACGATTAAAATTTTTAGAAATTCATAGGTTCTTAAATTACTAGACAATGTTGGTATATCTGATTTGTTCCTTCTTTTGTTTTTATTGATATTGATTTACGAAACTATTTTAATTTAAAACATTGAAATATTTTTTTTTTATTCAATAAATTTGAAAGAATTTCGGTAATTGGAAATAACATTAGCCGGATCTGAAAAGTCTACAAATTTTAAACAATAATTTCTTCATCTGATAATTTATGGGTAGAACTATAGAACTAAGTGATATACTAGTTACTTTAAGATATCAACAATTGAGCTGGTTTTTTTTTTTGAAAGTGGTATAAGTCCATATATAAAATTTTTGGGAATTTAAATATTAATTAATTAATATTATGCTAATTACCCATAAAGTTTTATAATAAAAATGCAATTTATTTGTTGGGGGAAAAGAGCTAGTTCCTATACGTATTTCACTGGTGGCTCAAGCCAGAAGTCCACTTTTTAAAAAAAATAAGTTAAAGAGAGTTTAAATTAACCATATACACCTTCTCCCCATTTTTACAATCAAAATTTCAATAGAGTTCAATTTTACGTAAAATAAACAAAACCAGTTTTGCTGTACAATGCTATCGCTTAAATATTTCTTTCGAAAGTGGAATAAGTCCATTCCTAATAATTATAATTAAAACAACTTTCTTATTGCAATTATTATTGATTATTACTACTTCAGTACATGCTGCTGCAGATATTACTAATGCCCGTTTCACATTATAACACTGAGTATTAAGATTTGCATTGGATTTTGTAACAAAGAAATCAAATGACAATTTTTGTGATTGTTAAAAATCTAACGTAACATAACATTTCGTTTTCATACTATTACACTTCAAATAAAAGGAAAAATAAGCAAAAGAACAAGCCGAGACGAAACATTGAACAGCGGCGCACAGTGGCTGAAAATCGTTTTTCGTTGGCGAAAAGTAAACTTTTTTTTTGTCACCGATTTTTAAAATTTTTACGTCATTTTGTGGTTAATATATCCAAATTAAGGTAGCCAAAAAATTATGTTAAAATATTGATAATTGTGGGCGTGGCATGCTGTCAAACTCAACTTTTTTTTTAATTTCAGAAAAAGGTGTTTTTCTTTGGTTTTTTATCAAAATTAAATGGTTACTACTCGCAAGCTATCATCGATAATGGTCTGCGGTTTTTTTTTATAATGTTGGTAGGATTATTGTCTTTAGTTGTTGTAAGTAGACACAGCTCTAGCGTTTAATATTAGGGGCGTTATGAAATATTTATGAAACTACTATATTTTCCTCAAATTTAAACTTTAGTGGAATAGAACTTCTAGGGAACAAAAGGGAACAAGAAACGTATACAACCACGAGAAAGGTGAAAGTGTCCTCTTTAAGGCTATATATACTTTTGCACCCGCCACGAGCCGCCTGTAGAACACTTTTTTCATTTTAATGAAATTACTCGAAAAAAAATTCATATACAATGGTGTATTAAATTTTCACTTTTTTGCCTAAAAGTTAATTTTTTTTAGTTTAGGCTACGTATAACTAAAAAAAATAAATATAATACCTTCGAAAGGGTTTTATGGCTTTGTTTTGATCAGCAAAAAATAAGTAATAAAATTATCACAATGGGCTCTACAGGAAGCATATGATCTCTTTCTAAATTTACCTGTTATCAAATGTTAGGGTCAACCAAAGTCATAAATAATTGCGACATTAAACCACTAAAGTTAAAAAACAACCCCATATTGACGCATGAGTGCAGTTTTGTTCAATTTAAGCGCTACCTGCTATGAAATTAAAGATCAGTGTGTGAAGAACATGTATCTAAAAATTTATAAAAGTACGGATTCGTTAAGGGATTACTCAGTAATAACTTAATCCTTTAAGTGTACGCATAAAACATAACAAACTCAAATAAAAATATTCAAAAGAAAATAGAGAGCTTCAGTTATAGAGAACTGGCCGAAGTGTATTTTAGAAACAAAAATCAGGAAGATGTTCTTAGTTACGTTAAAATAAAATTAAACTTAAATTCGTGTAGCACCGAAATGCAAGAGCAATTATATAATTTCGTCAAAGCACTAAAAAACGCTACAAAGAAGTTCTGTCCAGTAAACAAAAATTTTATATAAAAAGTGCAAAGTGGTTAGAAGGTCAACTTACTGTCGCTGCAGAAACAGCAAAGCAAGATAAGGCTGGAAGACCACACAAATCATTAGTGGACAATTGCAGCGATAGATCTAAGAGGCGGAAGCTTAAAGATATTAACGATGCCTTTGGTTCTACAAATATAAAAGAATCTTTCCTACATCAATTACGATCACAGAACCAATTTGCAAAAGTGGATATCATTGAAAAAGTTGTTAAAGCTAGTCCACCGAGAACAAAACGGATTCTTAAAAGTATACCAACTCCGAATGATGCAATACAGTACACAAATGAGGAGGCATTAGCATTATTTCTGGATTTGAAATTAACAAAACAGCAATATATTAAACTCAGACAGCGTGCCATTGAAAAAGGCTCAAATATATATCCAGCATATCATCACATAACCGCTGCTAAAATGGACTGTTTGCCATCAAAGGACGCTATTACAATCACACCAATTTCGGCAGAGGTACAACTACAATCTCTACTTGATCACACAGCCGCACGCTTGCTGCAATCAATAACAGGAAATGAGTTGAAGAAATACGGAAACACAAAGTTAATTCTTTTTTGTAAATGGGGATGTGATGGTTCTTCGGGACAATATAAACAAGCTGTATGTGAAAATATTTCTGACTCAGATATGTTCATGGTATCATTTGTACCATTGCGATTGAAAAAGATTTTGGAAGATTCAAAGCCTTCGACTAGTACAACGCAAACAATGGATATCTGGAAAAATGAGACACTATCTTCTACGAAATACTGCAGGCCAATCAAATTTCAATTCAAAAAAGAAACAAATGATGTTATTAATAAAGAAATTAGTGATATCAAGGCCCAAATTACAGCACTACAGCCATTACAATTACAGTTAGATGGGCAGCAAATTGAAGTAAGCTACCAGTTAGTCCCGACAATGATAGATGGAAAAGTGGGTCAGGCTTTGACTAACACGAAGGCTGCATCCAGCTGCATTATATGCCAAGCAACATCAACCCAATTAAACCAAGTCCCAGCAAAATCATTAGATAATACCGATGCATATGAATTTGGATTATCACCACTACACGCAAGAATACGACTTATGGAACACATACTAAAAATCAGTTATGATTTGGATTTCGGGTCTTTAGGATCAATAAGAAACAACGTGACCAACAAAGAGTTAAGAAGTTCAAAAAAGAAACATGTTCAAGATGAATATCGCAAACGTGGACTGATTATAGATCAGCCAAAACAAGGGTCAGGCAATACAAATGATGGCAATACCGCAAGAAGATTCTTTTCAGATCCAGAAACAGCATCTGAAATAACAGAAGTGGATTTCAACCTTATTTTCAGATTTAAAATAATACTAGAAGTACTTGCGTGCAATGAAGAAATTGACTGTAGAAAATTTGGAGATTATGCTAAGGAAACTGCAAAAATATATACAACTAACTACCCATGGAGAAATATGTCTGCAACAGTTCACAAAATCCTTTATCATGGTGAAGATGTCATTAAATATCATTTGGTGCCACTTGGAGATCTATCAGAGGAGGCTCAGGAAAAAAAGAGCAAGGATTACATATTTTATAGAGAGCACAATACTAGGAAAATTTCACGGAATTCAACAAATGAAGATCTATTTAATATATTATTGGCAACGTCAGATCCGTTCATATCCAGTATTCGAAATCAGTGGAAAGTGGACCATTGGGATTTAGATGAAGAAGCCAAAAAACTACTAAAGAACAGAAATAGCACAGAACAAAATATGGAATATTTGCAATTAATATTTAAGTCAAATGAATAAAAATTATATTTTCTTGTTGCTTAACCAAAAAAAAAAAATTTTTTTTTTTTGGGGAGGGGGGGGGGGGTGAGGTGAAGGTAGCGCAGAAGATCCGAGTACATTTTCCATTCGTCATGAAAGCTTAAAAATTAATTTTTTACGCAATCTAGGCTTAGGTAATACAATTTGTTAATTATTGACACTATTTTTCATATAATATGCTATATAAACGCCCACAAAAAGGGGGCGGGGTCCAAAAATAAATTTTTATGATTTTCTGGCTCCAGGGTAAAGACCTTGAACCTTCTTTGACATAAAAATGTTTCATTTGCTTAACAAATTTACAAAAAAACTTGTAAAAACGTGTAGTTTTTCAGGGGTTGGTTTAGTTCTTCTTAGGGGAATTTTTTTCCCCCTGGTCCGATTTGGCCCATTTACGAACTTAGCCTGCCCTATCCTTCAAGATATATATGTACCAAATTTCAAGGGTCTAGCTCTTTTCGTTTAGACTGAATCGTGTTCATACAGACAGGCGAATGGACGGACGGCCGGATGGACAGACGGACGTATGGACAGACGGACATAGCTATATCGTCTTAGATTTCATCACTTATCAAGAATATATATACTTTTTTGGATCTTAGAGGGATATTTTACTATGTTACACACAGAATAAACCCATATTTCACTCTGAAAGTTAAAAAAATTAAAATGTTCAACTTTGACCTCGAATTCCTTAAAAGATCCTCAATCAATTTTAATGTAATTAAAATTGAATCAAGCTGAGCTAAATATCTATCCATTAAAAAAAATTATTTCAATATTTTGATCGGTTCAAAAGTTACAGAATTTAGGCCAACGAAAAACGATTTTCAGCCACTGTGCGGCGGTTAAGAAATTTTTTTATTTATTTGTTTTTTTATTTGGAAAAAAGGGAAACCAAAAAAAGTGCAGGGCAGTTTTTGGGACTACCAACAGAAGTGAAATTTAATACGTAACTTACACCATGAAATCGTTTCATGAAATTTCTTAAATTCTCTTTTGAACTTTCTTGTTTTTCCTTGCCTCTCTGCACCTCTTGTCCTCACAAAACTGGTTTCATGCAACTGATTTCATAAAAAATGTCATCGTGTAATTTAGCTATAATTATGAAATATATATGAACTCGCATCATTGTCATCTAAAGTTGGTGACGCAATAACCGAGTAGTAAAGTAAATATTAGAGATCTGCATTAGTTCATTTGTTTTTTTTTTTATCATATTAAATCATTACACTCGGACGCATAAACTCCTTTGTAAAAATATGTGTTAGAGTGAATAGAGTGAGCAATATAAACATGTTGAGTAAATCAACACAAAATCTGTATCAGAGAGAATCAAACATGTTTCGTTTCGTTTTTTTTTTTTCAAACTAAAGCATTGCAATGTTGCTAACGGTTGTATGTTAAAATTATCATTGTGCATAGAAGGAACAAAATCACAGCTTTCATTTGTTTCCATAAAGACAAAGTGAGTAGCAGCAATACCGATGGGCAGAACAGACCACCAGTCAGACAGTCAGTGAGACCATCAGACAGTCCGTCAGGTCGTCACACAGTCCGTGAGACAGTCAGTCAGTCCGTCAAACAATTAGTCAGACCATCAAATAGTCAGACCGTCAGATAGTCAGACTTAGACAGTCAAATATTCAGACTTAGTGAATCAGACCGCCAGACCATTAGTTCTTCAGACCGTCAGACGATGAGTCAGACCGTCAGTTTGTCAAACAGTCAGACCGTTAGTCATTCCGACAGTGAGTCAGTCAGTCTGACAATCAGTCACACAGTCTCAGTCTATCTATCTATAGAATAAACCTATCTATAAACAACAATGTTAGTTTGACGATGGTGACGATTATACTAGTTTAATAATTTTTCTTTAACCAAAACGTGCATAATGATGACGACCGTTTTTGAGTTCAATAATTTTCTTTAACCAAAATATAATAATAATCAATAATGGTGACGACGGTTTTTGGTGACAACGATTTTTGATGACGACGGTTTTTTAATTCAATAATTTTTCAACCAAAAAGTGCTCAACGCGCCTAAAGAAGTTTTCACTTCAAAAACCACAGCAAAATTAATATGTTACCGCTTTATAAAACATCAAGGAGCATAACAAGATAGAAATATAATGATATAATACGTTTGTTACCTTATATAACACCTATTCACCATAAATACTTAAAACTATAAAAGAAAACTAAGTTTAAAATATATTTTTTTTTAAGGATATATAAGATAATATAACTAAAATAAACTCTTAATAAACTTGATTATTCCTGTATTTAACTATTAAATACTTTTTACATAAAAATCCATTTTAGCAAAGCTTATGTCTTGATAATATGGACTTAAATTTGCTTCCGATTTTATTTCTTGTAAAATGTTATTTTTGAAAGTCGTATGTCTATGTGGAGCTAAAAAACGATTATTTTTATAAATAAATTTTGCAATTACTATTTTATAATAAAGTTTAAAAAGATATAGTAAAAACATCATTCGAATTGATTCAAGTTGGCCAATATTTTAAATTTGTTTAATGATGAAAAAATTGACTTGTCCCACTTTAAAAAAAAACATTTCAATTATTAATGTACATCATTTTTTCTAAACATCAATATGTATTTATATTTATATACATATATTGATTGAAGAAACAAAGATTAAAGCTACGGTCACATTTGCCTGAAATCGTCAAATATATGTTTGCCACAGTCTGACCACAAAAGAAAATGTTCCCAATGTGACCACTCATCGGCAAATATATTTTTCTTTTTGGGCAAATAATTATTTGTCTTACAAAGTTTTTGTAAGAATAAATATGGGCAAACAATAGTTGATTCTAGCAGAGTTTTTTGCTTTTAAAACTTTATTATTAACAAATAAAATAGGGTTCCGTACCTAAAGGCTAGAAACGTAACCCCTATATCGCTACAATGTCTGTCTGTCCGTGCATGCGTTGGATCACCTGCTAGAATGTCGGGTGCAGAAAAGAATGGTTCTCATTGCACTTAAAAACCAATCGGTTCTAAAACGCATGCGGCAGGTGTACGTGTACTCCAAACTAGAGCTGGAATGTGTTTTAAAACATAACAGATGTGCCTCGGTTAATGAGGTAATATTGAAATGGGTTAAGAGAAACAAAGGCACAGCTGGGAATAAGCAGCAGACCAACTAGCTAAAGGGGAATCTGCTGTGAATTTCTGTGGACCAGAAATCACAGTATCACTGGTTAATGGTATAATGCGATCTAAGGTCCTACAATGAGTAAATTCATTAAACCTGAAAAGGTGGAGGGAGACCATTACGTGTAGGCATACTGCAGTAGTGCTCAAGGCCATAGGAAGGCCATTAAGGTACTCAGATACAATAGAAGTACCTTAAGCTAGATAACTTCGTTGGTGTCAGGTTACGGAAACTTCAAGTATCATCTAACCAAGATAAAAATCGAAGAATATGATACTTGCAGACTGTGCCTGGAAGAGGCTGAGACGTAAATCAGGGAAATTTCGTTATATTGCGAATACCTCTATGACTATTTTTATGTTGCTTAAAACCATTGCCACCACGTTTTTAAAAACTGTTTTTGACTCTCCTGAAAATTTGTGGATTTTGAGTTGTGACTGTTAGTGATTTTGTGTGCGATATGTATGTGCCTGTACAAATGCAACATGTTCATGCAATCTTTTCTTTAAGCTTTTTTATTTTTCTTCTATATAAATTTTTTTTACATATGTATGTATGTATATTTTTCATGTACATAGTTACATATATATTTTGGGAAAAGAAATTGCTATTTTTTCACAATTTAATCAAATATTTTTCTTAGTCAAATATTTTCTCTAGTCTGACCACTCGGCAAACATGTTTTCCCAAATATATACATAATTGCTTTTGATTGAACAAACAAAAATAAATGTATCTAGGTGTGACCACAAAACAAATTTTAAGATGTATTAAGCAAATTTAAATCAAACACTAACAAACAATTTGGAGGCAAACATTTGCCTAATGTGACCTTACCTTAACTTATTGCTTCAGCAAACGTTTTCAAAAAAATTGTTTTGCAGCAGAAATAAACACATAGTGAGCTTAGGCAAATGCGTTTCTTTCTCTTTTTTTGCATTTGCTTTTTGCTTTTTCTTCGTTTATAACAAAATGTTATGTAAATGCTGAGAAATTCAGTTTTTTATTTGCTGAAAAAGATGTAAGCAATGATTTTAGTGCTGTTTAATAAAAAAACATTCATATGTATGTACATATATTTTTCGAATCGTAACATACATAAATGTAGACTTTTCGAGATCAATCGAATTTTTTTGTTATTATTTTATTCTCATATCGAATTTAGAAATAATTTGCAACAACCTTTTAAACTGTGTTGCAAAATAAAAAATGTGTTAAATCGGTTTTAATTTCTTTTGATATTTTTATAAGAAAATCTGACCTCAAATGACTTACATACATACATATGTATATACATATATGTAGATGTAAACACATTTCAAACTATAGAAGCTGAAAACAATTTGGTTGTTTCAAGAGAAAAAATTTAAATTAACTTCATTACAAAATTATGAATACATTAGCGCGTCATATTACTGAAGATCTAACTCAGGTACATACACTTCTGAAGCATTATAAGGGTGATATTTTTTAGAATTTGCAAATACTCGCACAATGCTTATATCAACGGAAAAACGTATCTAGAAAACGTATTTATATAAAAAGGGTTGATTATTTTCAACCCTTTGATTCAAACTATTTTGTATTTATTTAAATGTATAGAGAATGCTTTTAATGGTGACATGCAACCACGTTCCATACATTTTTTAATTCAAGAATGGCAAAGGCCATATTGACCACCATGTGCATGTATATACAGCAATACACAGAGCAGTGCAAGTACAACATAGTTTGACCAGTGGGTGTGCATGAAATAATTTATTCACATCTTTTAAACTTAAATTTCAAGATGGCGTGCTTGTATGGAATTAATATGCTAAAGAAATTTAAGTATTAAAATAAAATACAGTCACCAACAACAAATTCTGAAGATTTTCTTTGGTAGAAACTAGAACGAAAGCTTATCTAAAACTACAATTTAATTAACAAACTTAAAAATTTTTAGTAAACATTAAAAAAATATGTCAACTAAAAGATTTAGAAAATACTACATATGTAACTCAAAAAGAAAAAAATTAAATTTTAGAAAAAATTTTTATGATTGGTATCAAATTAAAGCTTATGAAATCGAACGCATATTGAACAAAGTGATATTTTTTAAAATTATATTTGGATTCAGGGAGTCAATTTGATATGGAATGACACTTTTGTGTTGGCGTAAGCCGTTTGTGTTTGAAGGCCGTCATACATAGAGTCCGTCATACGTTATACTATAACTTACTCAACTGAAATCAAAGTAACAAGAGAAGAGGTTGACACAATGAGTACTTTGTTGACGAATATTTAATCATAAAAAAATATTGAAAAACTTTTTTTTACCATTTTACTTTATTTATTTTGTTGTATTTTGTTTTGCTTTTGCTGCCCCTCAACACAAACATTTAATTTTGATAGAGAGAAACAAAGAGAAATCAATATATAGCTCTCAACCGTTCAATCTTTGGGTTAACGCAGTCGTACTGATTGTGACAACACTCATATAAAACCTATAATTTAACATTCTTGTACGTTGAAAAAGACGATGTATAACGTATGACGGATTCTATGTGCGCCGGCCTTTAGAAACATATTTTATAAAAGTTCATGGTTTGTTAAGCCTGGAAAGGTGCCAGTTATGGAAGTGGTCTGCTTCAATATTCTCTCTACATTAAAAGCAAAAAGCTTGGAATGTCATAGATTGCATTTTTAACATTTCTTGCATCATATTGCCCTTAGAGCTAATTAAAAAAATCACTAACGTCTAATAGTTGCTTCAAGACGATTATGGTTAACAGATGTTGTTTGTTCTTTAGGTTTCGGGTGTAAATTTGGGTTAAAAATCGTTGTCGGTGGCGCTTATTGGTTTTAACATATTCGGGAATGAACCATGTTTTTTTTATGGTCGATATTGTGGGTGCTTAGGATTAGTATTTCATTTTTGAGAATAAACTGGACCGACTCTGTAGTTACCAGTATGATTTCCACCGCAATTGCTACAATGTAGCTCGCCACACGCAACGCAAAACGTTGGCAATTTACAGTAAGCCCTGGTATGACCAATTTTTTGGGAGTTTATACATTGGATGTACATACATAAGATACTATCAGCATGTGTATAACAATATAAAACAAAAGTTTCAAATAAATTCTAATTGTAGGATAAACCTTCTTGAATAATAAATTCAGACATACTTTTTCTCGAACTGTCCATTGTCAAATAATAACGTGTTGCAAAACTGACTTAATGCCTTAATGGCTTATGTTCAGTACAAAAAAAAATGCTTTGTAATTCTTTTTTAACTTTTAAAGTATTTAAAAAGTTTAAAGTTCATTTAATTATAAAGCTCGATTAAATATAAAGTTTGTTTAATTCTTTCTAAGTGGAAAGAATATTGCTTCAAAAATATAATTGTACCCAAATTTCGCATTCCATTCCCATTATCCTAGGACCCGCTACAGCAGACCAATCGTCTACTAATAAACCAACAAAAGAGAACAAACTTTTATGTTAGGGTATTTTAACGTAATGACAATTGAATTTCTGTTTCTGTGTTGCTAATTTATTAACAATTATTTTGCAAAAAGGCTTACCTATTTCATAAGCAAAAGGCTTACAATGTCCATGTCCAATGTCATCGGATCTTAATCCGATAGATTTTGCGTGAAGTTATTTGGAAGAATAAATTAAGAGTCATCTAGTTACCAAAACGACCTTACGATTTCTCACTAGAAAGAATGGAAAAAAATTGAGGCGATGAAAAAACGTTCAAACGCTGCACAGTGGGGAAGAATCAAAATATTTTGGAAATAACCTAGTAATTTATAAACGGCTAGGCCGATTGAACCAAAATTGACATGGGCATAGCAGAGGAGTATCTGAACTTAAGTTTTAAAGGTCTCAAAGTTGGGAACCTCGCACCTGGAAATTTTTTTTACAGCTTGCAATTTCTTCAGTTTTATTCCGATTTTTTAAAATTATACATGGTCTTGAAGGTCTTGTCAATACCTACAAAATGGTATCTTAATTTGTATTTTGAACTAATCCCAAAATTGGGATTTTTTACTCTTTTTCCCATAACGTCTACATACGAACTAGGGCTCATTAAATATTTTCAGAAACAATTTAGGGCATATATAGCTTTATTACTGCAATCTTCTTTTTTCGATCCCAACTTTGTCATTTTAGAATATATGGGCTAAAGTCAAAATTTAGATGTAAAATAGGTCATATTGTGGGACCTCCATCTTCTACAAGGATGATCAATATTATATGAAATTTGTTCAAGCGTACACCCATATAGTTAGCTTACACAAAAATATAAAATTTTTATATATTCCTTCAAAAAAATTTTCTATGAAAAAAATGCGTTAACGGCCTTTTTGGCTAAAGTACACAAAAATGCAATAATTTTGAATTTTAAATTGAAAATCGTCTAGTTTTTAACTAAGTAAGTATACAATCTTCAAATTTATCAAAAATATTTAAAATTTGGCTCGCTAACTACAATAAAAAATTTAAAACAATTTGTTGAAAATTGTACCCAATATTTTGAAAAAATATTGGGTACAATTATATACCCAGGGTAGCGAAAAATCAAAAATTTTATTTCTTAAAATGCTTATAACTCAATCATTTTGAATTAATATTTGCAAATTTCGATACTATTTTGTAGGTATTGACAAGACCTTTAGACCATGTATAATTTTAAAAAATCAGAATAAAACTGAAGAAATGGCAAGCAGTTGCGAGGTTCCCAAATTTGAGACCACATAGCGCAACCCCAGGAGAGTGTATGGTACCCACCTTTAAAACTTAAGTTCAGATACGCCTCTGCTCTACCTATGTCAAATTTTGATTCTTCCCCACTGTGCGCTGTAGTTCAGCAAAAAGTCCTTGTAACTAAATTACCTATTAATAATACATAATCCCCAAAGGGGTACAATAATGTCACTGCTGCATTTCCAAAGGATTTGACAATGTTCTCTTGGGGGAAATGGGGGTACCAGACGCCAGGGTTCATGGAACCTGAATCTTTAAGAACAGGTCTGTGTTATTACGGGTTCTCTTCAAGGCCCGACCAGTGCCACGGGAACCGGTGTCCCCCTCTCATCTCTGTTGCCGGTTGTTGGTGAGGTCCCCTTCAGGGGTTCACGTGTTGGTTATGGTTAAGATCAATGTATGCAGAGATGCTGCATTGTTGATCAAAGTGTGCTGTTGCACTCTCAACAGAAAGGACTTGGATGGTCTCCAAAAATCCCCTAAACAAGAAGTTAGAACATGGGTCCATGGTTTGCCATGTTCTATAAATTGCTACTCATTGTGACTGTATAGTATGTCTAGTGCCATTACACATGGCACGTTATCGCAAAGTGTGCTGTACTAGACAATGGGGCGCTAGTCTACGCTTTTATTTCACTCGGTGGTAAGACCACCGTCGCACAGTGGTCAATTTCGCGAGATAGCGGTCAAAACTCTATAACTTTTGACCGGATTGGTATTTTTTTACGCAATTTGTTTTGTTCAATAGGAGGGACTTTAAGCTTCAATTTGCGTGTTCAAACGTAAAAATCGACTGATAGGAACGTAAGTAATGTGGAGTTAAAAATGCATTTTAATTTTTTGTTGACTTTCCATGTAAAAGTTGAATATTTTGACGTTTTAAATAGGTATTTTTTTATAATTTCTTATTTTCTTCAATCGTATTTTACAACCAATACTTATTTATTATTCCTAAACTTAATTTTGGTCAGAAAATGCCAACATTTGGCCCCTGACATTTATTTAGTCTCAATATTCACAGGGGCCAAAGATTGGTTTTTTTGGAAGAAAGCTAATTCTTGTGGCGATTAAACTGAAAAATAAAACTGAAATTCCCAACAATATCAATACCATTTGGATATAACGAGTGATTTTTTAAGAGCTTGAGAACTTTAAAAAAAAAAAAAAACGCATAAAATTTGCAAAATCTCATCGGTTCTTTATTTGAAACGTTAGATTGGTCCATGACATTTACTTTTTGAAGATAATTTCATTTAAATGTTGACCGCGGCTGCGTCTTAGGTGGTCCATTCGGAAAGTCCAATTTTGGGCAACTTTTTCGAGCATTTCGGCCGGAATAGCCCGAATTTCTTCGGAAATGTTGTCTTCCAAAGCTGGAATAGTTGCTGGCTTATTTCTGTAGACTTTAGACTTGACGTAGCCCCACAAGAAATAGTCTAAAGGCGTCAAATCGCATGATCTTGGTGGCCAACTTACCGGTCCATTTCTTGAGATGAATTGTTCTCCGAAGTTTTCCCTCAAAATGGCCATAGAATCGCGAGCTGTGTGGCATGTAGCGCCATCTTGTTGAAACCACATGTCAACCAGGTTCAGTTGTTCCATTTTTGGCAACAAAAAGTTTGTTAGCATCGAACGATAGCGATCGCCATTCACCGTAACGTTGCGTCCAACAGCATCTTTGAAAAAATACGGTCCAATGATTCCACCAGCGTACAAACCACACCAAACAGTGCATTTTTCGGGATGCATGGGCAGTTCTTGAACGGCTTCTGGTTGCTCTTCACTCCAAATGCGGCAATTTTGCTTATTTACGTAGCCATTCAACCAGAAATGAGCCTCATCGCTGAACAAAATTTGTCACATTTGAACATTTCGAACCGAACACTGATTTTGGTAATAAAATTCAATGATTTGCAAGCGTTGCTCGTTAGTAAGTCTATTCATGATGAAATGTCAAAGCATACTGAGCATCTTTCTCTTTGGCACCATGTCTGAAATCTCACGTGATCTGTCAAATACTAATGCATGAAAATCCTAACCTCAAAAAAATCACCCATTATTATATATAGAACACAACATCGATAAAATTTTAAGTAAACTTTTACTATCGATTTAAAGTGCACATATATTTTATTTAAATGTATTAATAAAAATTTATACTAAAATTAGAAACAAATTATAATCTTTAAACTAGTACTAACTAAACAATATTAGTAAAAATTTCTTCCAAATAGCTTTGATTTTCACTTTGCAGTAGTTGTTTAGCTTCTTCATCTAACTCTAATGAGGTTGATTTCCATTTTTGTCGAATACTGGACATATATGGGTCTGATGTGCACAACAAAATATTAATAAGATCTTCATTAGTACAATATCTGGAAATTTTTCTTGTATTGTGCTCGCGAAAGAATCTGTAGTCTTTGTTCCTTTTTTCTTGCGCTTCTTCTGAGAGATCTCCAATTGGAAGCATATTGTGCTGAATTATTTGTTCCCCATGGAACAAAATTTTGTGAACTGTGGTTGGCATATGTCTCCAAGAATATTTTTGGTTATAAAGGGTTGCTGTCTCATTAGCATACTGACCAAATTTTTTTGCATCTATCTTTTAGCTACATGCTATAACTTCTAATAAGATATTGAATCGTCGTATTAAATCATAATCTACTCCAGTTAAAGGAGCTGCAGTTTCTGGATCGGAAAAAATCTCCTTGCTGTGTTTCCATCATTAGAATTTCTCCTTGCTTTGGCTGGTCAATTATAAGGCCTATCTCACGGTATTTTTCTTGAATATCTTTTTTTTTTTTGCTTTCTTTTTTCCAAATTTTGTTTGTTGTTTCTCACTGTTTCGCCTAACGGGCCAAATTCCAAATCGTATCCCAATTGAAGAATATGCTCCATAAAACGAACTCTAGCATGAAGTAGTGACATTCCAAATGTGGTTGGCTCAATTGACTTGATGTTTTTTGGCATATAGTGCAGCTTGACGAAGAATTTGTTTCGGTTAAAGCTTGTGCAACTTTTCCATCGATCATTGTAAGGACATTTTAAAGTTAACTTCGATGCATTGGTCATTAAATTCAAATATCACTGGTTGAAGTTCTTTAATTTCATCTGGTATTTTGCCAACTTCTTCAGTTATGACATCTTTAGTTTCTTTTTTGTAAGCAAACTTTATTGGTCTACAAAATTTTGTTGACGAGGGAATTTCAATCTTCCATACATCTATCTCTGCAGCTCTACTAGTTGACGGATCTGAACCAATATAAGTTTTTGTTAAACGTAATGGAACGAAAGAAATCATGAATAAATTGGATTATGATGAATTTTCCGCATTACATTGTTTGTATTGTTTCTGGCCAGAGGACCCATCACATCCACATTTAGAAATTAAAGTCATGCTGCAATTTTTAAACTTCTTTAAATAGTCAGCATCAAATGTCTTTAATAATCGTTCTGCAGTGTGTTCAAGAAGATCCTGCAATTTTATTTCTGCTGAACTTGAAGTTACACTAATAGCAGTTGGTGAAGGTAAGCAATCTTTTTTGGCAGAAACTATATCTCGATATGATGGAAAAATTCCACAATTTTTTCATTGGTTCGCTTCTGCAATACTGTATATCGGTTTTTAGTCATTTTCAAATCCAAAAATAGTGCAAATGCTTCTTCTGGAGTAAATTTATTTTCTTCAGTTGGTGTCGGCATACTTTCTAAAATCCTTTTTGTGCGTCTGGGGCTTGCTTCCACTATTTTTTCAATGATAGCAATTTTACTCTTTTTAGTTTTCGATGGTTGAATTTGATGCAGAAATGAATCCTTTAGGATGCTACAAGAAACTTCTTCATTGATATGTTTAAGCTTGCGTCTTCGCGATCTTTCACTACAATTATCAATTGGCTTTGCTGGTCGACCACCTTTTCCAGTTTCCGTGGTAGTTACTGATGGCTTTTTAAAAATAAGTTTATTTCTTAGCCATTCTTGGTTGCGTGAGTAAAACAATTTCTTGTTTCTGGAACATTGATTGTACCGTTTTCTTAAAGTATTTAAAAATTTTTTTATTTTTAAGTTATAAATTTTAATTTCTTGTTTGTCGCATATTTTGAAGAATGGATTATTCATTATACGTAAAATAATGTCGTTTTCATCTTTCCGTTCAAAATATATATCAGATAGAACACTATAACTACCATTGTTTAAACAATAATGAAGAAAAAAAAAATGCATGCCTGGATTAATATACTATTGCTCGAAGTTTCAACATGATCTTTTTTACCTCTTTGAAACATAATATAACAGTTTACCAGTTATTTCCATTGGTTTTAAAATTATTTGCAATTTTCAGGTATTTAAGTTGTGTAATATTAGATGGCAATAAAATCATTTTTTACCTTTTCCAAATGAATTGCCAGATACCACATAATTTGAGAGTTCTATTGTCATTTTTGTCAAAATTTTGATACACCCTTCTATGTGGACTAGGTCCAAATATGGGCCAACTTCTCCTAATTTCAACAGAATTATTTTTTTGGGTCAATAAGAACTCTTGTACAAAATTTCATCAAAATATATGCATAATAGCCACTTTCACATACAAATAACTTCTCAAAAAATATGACGTGCATTTGTACCGAATATCTTACCTTGGGTCAGAAAAATTACTGTAGCTCAAAAAGTGCAGTCCCGATGCATGGACATGTATATATAGGAATATAGAGGAGAGTTAGGACTACAAAATATTAAATTTGTGTTTTGACTCAGCTTGACTCACAGGAGTTGTGCTCTATGAAGTAGGAAATTTCCGAGAAATTTGACCTTTATTAAAAAAAATATTTAAATTGTTCTGAAAACAGTAGAGCTTCAATTTACCAGTAATAGGAAATAAGTTAAGTTACAACACAAAATTTATTTCGTCCAAAAATCTTGAAAAACAAAAAAGTTATGATCATTTAAACTTTAAAAATTAACTAAAAATATCATAAATTTACTAAATTCTGAAAAAGCCCATTTTGGACCACCCTGTTCTCAGTGAAATAGTTGAAATAGAGTTCTAATTTCTTGGCACCCGAGGTTTACTACTGTCTACTTTCATTTGAGTCTAATAACTTTAAAATCGGAGAACAAAAACCAAAAGGAGTTTTGGCCGCTATCTCAAAATATTGACCACAGTGCGTCGAATAACAGCCAACGCGGCTAGGTGTCAACGTTAATCTTGATAACATCATTACTTATACATAATAGGGTTATCAAAGTAAATAATAAAAATTCTGAACATAAGTCAAGAATGCTGTAATTTAGTTAGGTCTAGCCAGGGTTAGAGAACTACGAAATTAGAGCTGTTTATTAGTGTAAGAAAAATTATTGAATAAAAAATTTATTCAATAAATTACATACAATGAAATTTGTAGTCAAGCTTAAGTTCGTTTTTATTCTCTCTAAGAAAGAATAAATTAAATTACAAATTAGGTGATATTATTAAAGAAAAATTGGGAAAATTTAAGCGGAATGCAAATTTTCTAGACAGCTACGTCCGTCATCAGAACTCTTCGTATCTATCTACTTAGGGTAGTGTTTAGTTGTAAGCATCATCTCTGTAACCAACCAAACCCAGATAAAGGAATACGAGAAAACTTGTATTCAATTATCAATCGTCAGTTGGTGAGAACGAAGTCTACCACTACCTTAAGCTTCCCTCTTGTTGAATATTTTTACTTTAATATTTACCACCTTATATTTGTTGTTGCTTCAGCTAACCTTCGGTTAGAAATGAAAGCTACTTTTGTTTTATTAATAAAATTTGTGGGAATTCAAATATTAATTATTTAATATTATGCTAATTATCCATAACGTTTTATAATAAAAATGCAATTTATTTGGCATCACTTGTGTCGATTCTCTTGCGAGCACAAAATTAGCTTGTGTATGCTTTTCATCACACCTTACGTCTGCATTCAGTGATGGCAAAAATACATCCAATTGTAGAAGGAAAGTAAGGAAAAATAAAAACCGGGTTTATTTGTTGGTGTTTTGTTGAAGCTTTAATATTCTGTAATATTATTCTATTAACATGCATACTTCTGTGTTTGTAGAATTTTATTACTTATAGAGTATTTTTGGCTTCTCTAAAATTAGGAAAAAGGTTTCCTGATGATCTGGCCAACTAGCTCTTTTCCCCCAACAAATAAATTGCATTTTTATTATAAAACGTTATGGGTAATTAGCATAATATTAAATAACTTTTGTTTATTTTGTTTTACTTCCAACATTCGTTTTTAGTTAACACTAATCTAGTACAGGGTTGTGAGATTTATTTTCATATATATTTTAAATAATCGCAAAAAATAAATTTAATCGAATTAGCTAAAATTCGCCAAAAATAGAAAAATAGTCGCAAAAATATATAAATATTTTATTTTTTATATCAAATGATTAGTGCACAATAAAAAGATAACATTTTTACCTGAACATATCCATCTATAAGGTATATATTTGTCACCGAGTTCTTATCTAGTATATTACTAAAGGTCAACAGATGAATGTCATGGCCTATTTTATTTCACAAAATTTATAGTATGTGTTTCGAAATCGATCTTATCTAGCATATAAATTTAAAAAAATTCAATATTTCTTCAAAATTAAATTAAAAAATATTCCTATAACTTACAGAGAATAAGACGAACTTACTCCTTACTTCAAAACTTCCTTTGTATTTAAAAAATAATTATAAAAAATTCATTGGAATTACCAGCACATAAAGTACAAAACTAATGCAGCTGTACATAGTTAGATAGAATATCATATTTTTTATAATCTTTCTAAAATAAGTTAATATTTTCTATTATGGTTGAAAGGTATCCAAAAGTATGTATGTAAGGATTTATAAAAATTTTAAAAACAATGAATTTTGTTTGTGATAAGGAATTGCAACATTTTTAAATAGAAAGATGCTTGCAAACTTTAAATAAATAGATATTTCTTAATTCAGTTTCAAATGTAGGGCAAAAGTCAGTGAAAATTCGCCAACAATATCGCCAATTATTTTAAAAATCGCCAAAAAGTCGCCATGTCGCCAAATCCAAAATTTAATCGCCTCGTTTGGCGAGAAATCGCTATATCTGACAACCCTGATCTAGTTTCAAACCAAACTTTGCTGAGTAAACATGATTACGCGGTGCTTTGCGATTTCATTCAATGTAATACATAAATAGTTCGACTATAATAATAATTTCAAATTTTCAAAATTTATTGAAAAAAATTTATATTAAATTGTACCAAAAAAGCACAAAATGTACCATTGTACAAAAATGACGTGTCGATTGAACCAAATTTGGTACAATTGTACCACAAATCCCAACACTGACTCCCCTATCTGAGTTTGATTGGTTAACACAACAAAGAATGCTGAAGACGGATGTAGCTATCCAGCAAATGCATTACATTCTGTTAGTGTCTAAAATAAAATTTTCCATTTTTTTTAATTAATTGTAAAAAATATTCTTTCTACTTTTTTCTGTTTAATCGTGAGAGTAAGACGTTCTTTTATTGCGCTCTGTTAAAATTTTCAATTACTGATACATATAAATTTTTAAATAACAAAAATTAACTTAAACATACTTTTGTTAATTGTATTTTTCCTCGTGTATTTTGTGCATCTTGTTATGATTTGTACTTTTCAATTTTTTTCTTTTTGATTAAAAAACAAGCAAACCAACGAAATTACAAATAAACAAACACTCTTTGATATACGTTTTTTTTATTGCTGTTAATATTAACGTTATTCTGTGCTCTTTACCTTCAATCTGTTTATCAACAACAACAAGAACATCAACAATAACAGAACAAATATTCAGGTTTCAACAAAATAAAATATTTCTGTTACACCATGTCCAACGTTAATGCGTATAAATGCATGAAAAAAATTGTGCTATTGATAATGATGATGAGAGAATGATCACTTGTTGGTTATGTCATGGCCTTTATCATTGTAAACGTAGTGGCATAAAATCTTTAATTGCTGATGCTTTAAGTAGTATTAAGGGATTGCATTGGTGCTGTGATGATTGTACAAAAGTCAGTGTCGAATTCTATAGATTCCATCAAAGCACTAAGAGCACATTTCTCAATTTTCAAAATAAAATGGCTTCGTTATCTGATGAAATTGCCTCTTATGGTAAATTATTTGATTATTTTAAACAGCTCAAGAATATTGATTTACCTGAGCGCCGTAAATCAGCAAGGAACAAAAATAAAAATATTGCTGAGTCGGTTGTCTCTATTAGCACGACACCAAATCGCTCGGACAATATTCTTTCAATCTCAAATAATGTAGTTGTTAATGAAAACAATAATAATATAATTGAACCATCATCTTCATTTTCCAATCCTCCGATTCCTGTTTCAAACTTTACATCTGCTGGGACTACTCCGACTACCCAAACTTCTGATTTAATTTGTAACAAGACTGTTCCTCAGCAATTAGTTGTTGTTCCACCAAAGAAGCATATTTTTATTTCACATTTTGCCTCTTCTACAACTGCTAATGATATTGATTACTACGTCAAATCAAAACTAAATAATGATGCTGATATTCTAGTGAAGAAATTTTCATTTTCTCGTCCGAGGAGCATTTCTTCATTTAAATTATCTGTTCATTGTGATTTCTATGATCAAATAGTTAATCCTAACTTCTGGCCGAAAAACACTTTTGTTCGTGAATTCTTTTTCAATGATAACCGTGATAGTCGCAGTTTTGGAAATGTTGCCCAAATACCACCACAGAGTATTTCTTCAAAAAACTAAATAGTGCTGATAAACGTCTAAATATTTTGTACCAAAATGTTCGTGGCCTAAATACAAAATTGTCAACCCTGCTGGTAAATAGTTATGATTTTTCGTATCATGTTTTAATTTTCACCGAAACTTGGCTCAACCAAAATGTATTCAACTCAGAGATATTATGTTATAAATACCAAATATATCGATATAACCGAAGTAATCGCAGAGGTGGACGTGCTCTTATTGCGGTTTCCAGTTTGTTTTCATCTGAAGCTATTTTGACTGATGTTTCTGATATCGAATTTGTTGCTGTTGTAATTAAAATGGCGTCTAAGAAAATTTATTTTACCTGTTCCTATATTTCACCAGGCTCGGATACTCCAACACACTCTAAGCATATTGAAGCTATTATATTGGTATATCAATAAGCTGAACTTAATGATAGCATTTTCGTTGTTGGTGATTTTAATCTCCCCTTCATTTCGTGGATACGTAATCCGGATGCTTCTTATCTTATCCCGGTAAAAAATAGTAGTTCTTAAGATGACTTCTTGAATGAAATGTTTGATTTGAGTCTTTATCAATTGAATCATGTGTATAATGACAGTGGAAATTTGCTTGATCTGATATTCACCAATGATGCAGATGACTGTTCCTTAAATCGCACTGAGCGTGTTTCTTTGCCAGAAAATCGGTATCACCCAACTATCGAATTCAGCATCTCAATACCATCTCAATTTGTCTCGAATCGTTATAAAGCTGATAAAATTTATTGCTTTAAGAAAACCAATTACACTAAATTAAATGATCTGTTAAGAACTACTTGTTGGAATGATTTGTTGTCTACTTCCATGAGTATTAAAAATGCCTCGCGTATTGACACAATAATTACTAAAGGTGTGTTTACATTGAGTGTACAAGTCATATGGAATGTCAGATTTTCCATATGTAAAACTATACACATAATGTAAACCTCTTGAAACATAACATATGTTATTTTCCTATGTGCAATAACATGTGTTAGTTTTTTATTTAGAGCACGCTCTATTTGATGTGTAAAACTATATGACAACAGCTGTTTTCAGTGATGTTCACTTTTATTTTCAAAAATTCCGCTCATACATTTTTATCATGAATTTAAGGAGTTTAAAATTAACCAATATCTTCATTCTAACTTTTGTTAGTAACTTAATGTTCGAAGATTTATATCGATACCTCATAGGTGATATTAATAATAAAGTTATGTAATCTAATGTTGATACATATATTATATATATATTTGCAAGTTTGATTATTTGTACGTCAATCACGGCCAAATCGAATTTAATGATATTTAAAACATTGACAGATCTTTATTTTTTGTGGGTCCATTAGGATATGTCTGTTTTCAAAACTAGGGCCAGATGGGCATAAGGGACATTTTTATATGAATGACTCAATTTTAATAGAAGTTGAGAACACAATTTCATAAATGTATAGTGATGAAAGGCAAGGTGTGCTTATCTATATTACCGGTACTAAGAAAGACTGAATTAAATTAAAATTTTACTTTACTATAGCGCATTATTTTTCAAATCTTTTTTAAGACGGTAAGTGTGTAAACTGTAATATTACCTAATTAACAACTTTAGACTGCAGGACAAAAAAATGCTATTGAGGTATTGTGGGTATCGAAAATGCTGCAAATCACTTAATTGAGCCGTTGCCGTTGAAAATGAGAGAACTCCATTTTGCAAAAAAAATGAATAAAACCTAAATCTTATTTTAAATTAACAAAATTTTATGTTTTTAATCCATGTTGAATAGTTCTATTTTTTATATTGCAATATATTAAGAAGCGTTATCAGAATTTAGCAATCATACTGCAATTATGGTGAAAAATCTACGCTATGTAACCTAGGAAATATGTATAAGTATTGTAATTTCTTTCTTTTTCCACTTTTTACTTTAAAATTAAATATATATTTTTTTTTTTGGTTTTTTGTTTTGCTGTACCAAAGAAGAATGAAATGATATTGAAATAAAATATGTATATATGTAAGTAAATAAACTATTAAATTTTTTGGTATTATAATAAGATTCCAGTAAAAGAAAATCGACGTTTTCATCAAACATTGCCTTTGAAAATGAGACAACTACATTGGCGCATATCAAAACCTTATTAAACTTACATGCAATAAGACCACAAAATAATAAGTCTATTACGGCTTGTGATTTTTTTAACGCTATTCAAATGCAAATCATTAAAGAAAATAAAATGGAGTTCTTTCTTTCATTTTGAAAAGCAACGGCTTTTTAAAGAAATTTAATTCTTTTCTATTGTCATAAGAATTAGGATAAACAATATTTTATTCCTAATAAAAAAGAGCGAAAATAAATTGACATTAACATCAACAAAATTATTCATTTAATTGTTGCTGATATGTACCTAGTTCAAATGATATTAATTAATACTTATTGTATTATTTATTATAATTACTTTTTGTTTTTATATAATTTCTCTCTTACAAAGTGATTTCTGTAATGTTGTAGAAGCTCCCAAATGATAACACAAAATGGTAGTTCTTTGCATAGTTGACATCACTAGCGGGTTTCTAATAAAATGAAATGGCGGCAAAAATATGCAAAATTGGCTAATAACTTATTACAGCAAGTCCCGATAAAGCTAATATTATTAGTTTTATTATATAGACTAATAATTTAAAAAATAATCCATCTAAACCACACTTTGATGACCAGCTATTTTTATTTTTTTTGTTTTTAATAACAGGAGGTTATGTCATATGTATGTAACATGTGTACGTTTAAACACAAAAATTATAAACCATGTGTAAAACACTGATTTTGACTTACACATGAAATTCCATATGGATAGCAATTTTGACAGTACATATGACTTGTACACTCAATGTAAACACACCTTAAGTTTTATAGTAAAATATATTCTTATTTTGAAGTTTGTGTACCTAAAATAAAAATTAAACCGCCAGTTGGTCCACCATGGAATTCTAAGGAAAAAGTTATAAAAAATTTAAGAAGTCTGGTCTGACAATAGATTACGGAAAATATGCAGTTTGCCGTGCTGAATATAACTCTTTTAATCGTTGGCTATATAACAATTATATCAATGGCATGAAAAATAAATTTACTCGTGATCCGAAATCATTTTATACTTTTGTAAACTCGAAAAGAAAATCTAGCGGCTATCCCTCTGTAATGAAGTTTTGTGGATGTGAATCTAGTGGTGAAAGTATTATTTCCAACATGTTTGCTGACATTTTTGCCAGTCCTTACTCCAACGATCAATTTAATGATAAAAATTAATATCCATACATTAGCCATTCTGACAACAACATTTGTCTTCCAACATTAAATTTGACATTAAATTTAACTTGAAGAAATTGAAGATGTCATTTAACCATGGCCCTGATGGTGTACCAAGCTGTATTTTGAACTGTTGCGCAGAGTTAATAGCTACTCCGTTAACATTTTTATTCAATATTTCTATTATAAATGGTTATTTTCCTAAGTTTTGGAGAGAATCTTTTATTATCCCATTATACAAATCTGGTAATAAGTCTGAAATCACGAACTACAGGAGAATAACTAAATTAAGTGCCATTCCAAAATTGTTTGAAAAAATTGTTGCTGATTACCTCTGTCATCAATTTTCTTCTATTTTATCATCCAATCAACACGGCTTCAGAAAGGGTTGTTCAACTACTACAAATGTTCTTCAACTAACCTCCTTAATTAACTCTGCTTTTATTGAAAAGAAACAAACTGATGCTGTATATACAGATTTTAGCAAAGCATTTGATAAGGTCTTCTGATGA
Organism: Phasia obesa; assembly: GCA_949628195.1. Taxonomy (NCBI): domain Eukaryota; kingdom Metazoa; phylum Arthropoda; class Insecta; order Diptera; family Tachinidae; genus Phasia; species Phasia obesa. The sequence continues at coordinate 43,591,120 of OX451218.1, forward strand.
AACTACACATGCTTGGTGTTACCCGCATTAGCCTTAATTGGTTGCAGTCGTATTTATCATGTCGTAGTCAAACTGTTCGTTTTAATAATCGTTCATCAAAATGTATTGCTGTTTTGTCCGGTGTTCCCCAGGGAAGTCACCTGGGACCTATTCTTTTTTCCATTTTTATTAATGATCTTCCCAGTGTTATAAACTCTTCACATGTATTAATGTATGCTGATGATGTCAAAATCTGTTATAGCTTCAAGCATTATGCAGATCATATAAATTTGCAGAGTGACCTCAACAATCTTGTTTTATGGTGTAGACACAATATGATGGTTTTAAATATTAAAAAATGTAAATGCATGAGATTTTCAAGGGGTGATTTAATCAGTGTTAACTACTTCTTAGGAGAACATGAGTTGGAGGTAGTTGATTCATTTTTGGACCTTGGAATTTTGCTGGATCCTAAACTTAATTTTATATCTCATATTACAATGACTGTCAACAAGGCTCGAGGTGTTCTTGCATTTATTAAGCGCTGGTCAAAAGAATTTTCCGACCCTTACATCACAAAACAGTTATTTGTGGCTCTGGTTAGACTTATCCTGGAATATGGGTCAGTAATATGGGATCCTTATTATAACGTGCATTGCCAACTTCTTGAATCTGTTCAAAAACAATTTTTGCTGTTCTGCTTACGTGGTTTAAATTGGCGTGACGATGTGAGGTTTCCTTCATATACTAGTAGGCTTGCTTTAATTAAACTTCCTACTCTAAAAAGTCGTCGTATTATGTTAAATGTTTCTTTTATGTTAAGTACTATCAATGGTAATACTTGTTGTGAATTTCTGTTGGCCAATATTAAATTTAATGTTCCATGTCGTAATATGCGTAACTTTATGCCTCTTTTTGTCCAAAATTGTAGTACGAATTACGCTATGGCTGATCCTCTTGTGCGATTATGCAATCAATTCAATAATTTTTGTAAAAATATTGATTTCTCTTTAAATTTAAATATAATTAAAAGAAATTTAATTGTAATTTTAAATACTGTCTAATATAATAAAATCTCTACTAATTTAAGTTTTTATATAATAGTCTGTAATGATAACATCCATTGACTACAATATATAAATAAATAAATACTTAGAAAGAAAGTAAGGTAAGCTTGGCTTCAAATTATTAATTTGTATGTTGATAAAATAGTTTGAATAATTTAAATATATTCTTAATATTAAAAATCAGTTTGGTTTGATACTATATTAGTGTTAACTAAAAAGAATATTAGTGAAAATAAATAACAAAAAAAGTTTCTCACAATTCTTTAACTTTAACTATTATTATTTTTATTTCATGATGATGCTACCCAATAGTGTAGCGAAATATTGAGAAAACATAAATTAAAATTTTTTATAAAAAGGACCTGCTTAAAGAATAGATATAAAACTATAAAAAAAGGTCAAAAACACTTCAATAATTTTTAAAGTTTCTCTCATTGCTAACCGAATGTTGGCAGAGATATCAACAACTATCAAATATAAAGTGGTAAATAATAAAGAAAAATATTAGAAAGGTTCTCAAGAATTTGGCAGCCTACTACCCATATGTTTTGAAAGATACTTATCATAACTCGTATGGTCAGTAGTCGTTGGTATTCTTATGCGCCTTCGGACCTTTTTCCGCTTTTTGCCGTACAGAATCTCGAACTGGATAGCTATGTGGTCAGACATGGTTAGTCTGTCCGCGACCCTTCAGTCCTTAACCCTATCTAGCATTATTTACATATCACAGGGTGATTTCGATCAACTCAGCCCACTTGTTAATCTGCTACTTTTTGTTATATGTGGAGTTTAATTTATTGAGTACTCAATAGTACTCAATACTTCCGTTTATATACTAGCAAAGGAAATTTATCGTCCTAGTTGGCAAATATTTTTATAAATTTATTCTAAAAATACTACCGTAAAAGTATCGATTAACTACTTTTGTGTATTGAGTACCCAAAAAAATTATCGAGTGCTCGGTACCCACTACTCAATAATTTGCCAGCACTAATGGAAAGTGCTCCATTCCATGAAAAAGGACACAAGAAAGGCTTTAATTGTTACACGAGGGAGAGAGATTCAAACGCATGCGACGATTACAAGGAAAAGATAAAAGAGCTAAAGAGAACGATAGAAAACGGATTGGACTTATTGGCAAGAGCAATGGTCTAGATGACTGAGACAGTGAAGGAGACATTGTAGTCGCCTATAGAGGAAGCTGGAAGGTTCAGTTCTATTGACTTATGAACTTCTGTTAGAAGGGGAGCTAGTGAGAGAAAACGGGCTGAGGCTAAAAGGATAATAACTGTCTGTATCACACTATACTTGAAAATTAAGAAAATATTCATAGCCTGTCTAGCGACGGGATATATCCCGGTAGCTTGGAGAGAAACTAATGTGGTTTTATTTCCCAAACCGGGCAAAAAACTATACGGAAGCTAAGTCATTCAGGCCAGTAAGCCAATTGAAAACAATGGAGAGGGTTAGCTCCTTCATGATTTTCGAATCGGAAATCAGTGCGTCAAGGAAAATGAAATACCTAGGCGTTACTCTGGGTAAGGCATGGTGTATACTTACCTGGAACGAACCCATTGAAATGAAGATGCAGGAAAGGAGTAAACTAGTGTATGGCCGTAAATCTCGCCAAATGTTGTATATTAGATTTACAGAATACTGGTGCGACCAGAAGCCACTCAGAGTACAATTAAGCATAATTTGGATGGGGTTCAAAGTATTGCTTATATAAGTATATGTGGTGCAATGAGCACGGCTCCAACTCAGACAAGTGAGGCACTGTTGATATTGCTGCCATTGGACTTTTCCATTAGGTCAACGGCTGCAATGTCAGCTTTGCGTATGCAATGACGCAATTTGCCATATGAGTATTGTAGACCTAGTTAGTAAGGAGGTTAGAGAAGCTCAAATACCGATGAAATATATGAGTAGAAAAAAAATGGTCGAAAGACTGCATCTGACACTCATTGCAAAAGGCGTTATACACAATGAGTGTATGGATAACGACATCAGTATTTTTACTGATAGTTCTCTTATAGACGGTAGAGTAGGAGCAGGTGTATACTCAGCTTAACTGAACTTGTCCTGTAGCTTGCGTTTGGGGGGTACGTCTCCGTTTACCAGGCAGAATTACTTGGGCTGCTGCATGCGTTGGATCACCTCCTGGAATGTCGGGTGCATTGAAGTAATGTTCCTATTGCACTTGACGAGGTGTAGGCTGGCTCGAATAGTGCTCAAAGAGCCCATGCATGAGCAGGAAGCAGGGCTGCCAGAAATTTTGCTGAAAAATCTACACTTTTTGGGAAAAATAGGAATTTTTGCCAATTTATATATAAACCTTTTCGGCATAAATAAAACTAAGTATTTGTCGAGATTTTATTTCGTTTTTATTAATAAATAACAAATCGTAATATTTTTATGTACCATCATAGGATACAATGAAATAATGATAAATTTATCTCAAACTGAAATGATTAACGAAACTACTAATATGAATACAACAGAAATTGAAGAATCCGCTACACCGCTGGTAGCGGTGAAATAATATCTGGTAAAGGTAATGATGTGATATAAAGTAGGAAAGAAAATAGGAACAAAAGTGTAGTAGCTTTTATATAATTTCGAAGAACATATGGAAATCCCTAAACTCATGGATTCCAATCTCCGATCGTATAATATAGTCCAGGTTCTTCAGAAAGGTTGGAAAATATACCACAATCGTCCAATGCTACGCACCAACGGAAGATGCTGAGAATTCAACTAAAGGTTGATATTCTCTTGATAATAGGAGATTTTAATGCAACAATGAAAACCGGTTTATAGACTTCTGCTAAAGTTTGGACATGGTGATTGGTGGTTCAATTTTCCCTCACAAAAGAATAGACAAAAGAAAATATTTCAAAAACAAAGCCATTGGAGCAGAAGCAGCTGCAAGAGCGAATAACATGAAAGAGCTCCATCAACTAAGAAGTCCACTTTCAAATCAAAATATAAACCGTAACCATGCCGTAAAGAATACAAATGGACAGCTACTTACCAACCTAGAAGAGCAAACTTGTTGATGGAAGCAACACTTCGTAAGCATTAGTAACATCGCTGAAGACAACAACGTAGAAAACCCCTCATCTTCTTTCGTAGTAACTACAATTTCTAACCACATAATATCTGACGATGATCCCAGTTTCGATGAAATTACAGCCCCTATTTTAAAACTTAAAAGAAAAAAAGCACCTGGGGAAGATGGCATTCCGCCAAAGCTCTTTGTGGTTGACCCTGCAATATCAGCAGAAATTTTACGAGCACATATTTAGGATGCCTTGGCAAATGAACAGTTTCCTAGAACATGGACAAAAGGAGTTATCATTAAGCTTTCCAAGAAAAATGAATTGACCAAATGCGATAGCTAGAGGGCACCCTGCTTAACACTATTTATAAATTAATAGCTATAATAATTAATAATATACTGCAGTGCGTTGAGCAGTCATTGCGAGACGAACAGGTAGGTTTTCGGCCACATCGGAATATTCTAGACCAGACAATTACTCTTCGTGACATAATAGAACAGTCTGTGGAGTGGCACACACCGCTTTATTTAATGTTTATCGACTTTAGAAAAGCATTCGATAATATAAGACGTGATGCAATATGGGACGCATTAAGAGATATGGACGTACTATCAAAATTAATAGACAGCATCAAGGCTATGCACAGTGTGGTAGATCGGAAATCTAACTAGAAAAAATTAAAAAATCGCGTTCGGTTTACTTCCCACTTATGAATTAAATAAAAAATTAGTTAAAATATATAAATGATTATAAATAATCAATTTTTTTAAAGAAGATTTTTTTAATAAAATGAGGCAAATTTTATTTTAATCTATTCATTTTCATCTACATCGGTAAAAGATTCTTCCTCCTCAAAAGCATCGAACTCAAAAGGGAATGTGACGCAAATTGCGATAAAAGGATCTGAAGAGTCGATTGAAAAGATCTGTATTTGTGTCTGTTCTCGATGTTTTTCTCGAAAACAGCTCGCTAAATTTCCTCGTGTCCTTGTAGAATGCTTCATGAGCTTCTTCTGACATCTATCCAAGATCTTATTATGTTTTTTCCAAGAAAAAGTATTTCAAATTTAAAAACTTTTTAAAACATTCAAAAGCATCTTCATAATCAGGTAACCACTACCTAAAGTTTCCAAAATAATATGAAACCATTTATTTAATTCTTTATTGACCCCAGTGATATCTCAACTCTTTTCTGCTGCTCTAAAGAACCTAGCAATATTACAGTAATTCGTATTACCTCCTTATTGTGTTGGCATGTCTGCAAGCAACCCCATCTCATTTCATCAAAATATTCACCAATGACTGGAGTGAACTTTTTGCATGCATCTCAGTGATTTCTGTTTCAGCTGGATAACTTTATTTCTTATCTGTTTGAACATAAGTGTAGGAGGGAAAAATATTTTTTTTGGCATTTTGATTGAAGTTTAGCCGAATAACACGTATTGATGTTTTGACAAATTAGTATCAACCATTAAAGATAAGGCTTCATCGGCAGAAAGGCTCCCAAATCATAGGTTCAGAGCTAAATCTCTTACAAATTTTTTCCACTTCCATACCTTTAGTGAATGAAGCTTCCGATAGATCTGCAGAATCTCGCTATGCCATTTTGCGAAATACTTGCTAACTAGCTTTAATTATCTTTGTATCTTCTTTTTTTCGATCTTTCACTACATTCATCAAAGTTTTTGGTTTTCTTCCAGCTTTTCTACAACTATTCGATTGTACGCTTTCAGGCAATACATACTTCTTCCACTTGTTATGCATTTTTTGGCTAGCTTAAAACAAATTATATTAATATTTGCCTTAAGATTTGTTTTGAAGTCATCGGGTATATCTTGAAGACCATAACTATCCATTATTAATGTCAATAAGACGTCTTTGCGATGTATTTTGGGAGTTTTTACCCATTCTTCAAAAATTTCCTTTCGTGAAAGAGTGGAGATCGTACTGGAAAAGTGAAAAAAGTGTATGGAGGTCGCAAAAACGGAACTAACCGGAACTATCCCGAATTAACAAATTTAACTCTACTTGAAAAAAGGAAATATTTTATTTTTTGCACTTCTGAACTTCATACAAAAAAATTATTTTTAAATGCTTACAATGGAAATATATATAGCTTAATAATAAAAAAAAACTTTTTTTTGCATTTTTTATTTATAGTATCTCCTATATATTTTGAACCAACAATAAATACTCATGTCTTAAGTCTAAAAAAAATAATAAATATACTTGGTAAGTCCAACCAGTGCTAGACCAAAAAATGTATATATCACGGTTACTGTTATTTGCGTCATCCCTCTGATATACGGATGAGAGAAGCAGTGTCCCTCCTTCTTAGTCGAATGTAACCAGGATCATTTAGCATGTTACGGGATTTGGATAAGTTTCCAGCTTCTTTAAATACCATAAAGCAAGTTTCGCAATTTCTGCTTTAACTGATGACACGTTTATATCTTTATCGATGTTGTTAAGTTAGCAAGGACCGTTGGTTTAAAATTAAACATTGAAAAGACACATGCAATGAGATTTCATAACGTCACTGATAACCAATTCAGAATACAAAACCAGAGAATTCAATTTGTAAAGACTTCTATTTCAATTGATGGTGGAGTGGAGGAAGATATGTCTAGCATGGATGGGGTTAGTGCACTAATTTTGCAATCTTCACCTACACTGGGTGATATTGCAAAATTATTGCATTAATTTTTTTGTTTTCTAGTGATTTCAAAATTTGGATCCTTAATCAACATTAGTGGTTAAAAAATTTTTGCACTAAAGTTTAATTATTTTGATTTAAAAAAAGCTATCTGCAATATAATATATAATAGATATAATAATAGTTGGTTGCAACGTAGAAATTTTGCACTCAATTTGCGGCTCAATTTGATTTATTATTATTTTTATTCACTAATTCAAAAGTGAAGACGTATATAAAAATACAATTTAATTTATAAATAGTATAACAAAATTTTTATATATATGTAATTCAATAAACAAAATGGATACATAAAAAATAGTAAAATTCTAATTTCATTTCAAAACTGCTTTCACTTAGTTTGTTTCTTCTAGGAGCGTCTACCATTCCACTAAAAGAAAACAAATGATCGGATGGTGCAGAAGAAGGCAAAGGCATGCTGAATAATTGTTAAGACAACCCAATTCAGTCTCATAGTCCAACAGAAAAGTATTTAATTCTATTCGTATGCTATAATTTTGTTCTACTGTTAAAGGATTTAATATCAAAGGTATTAGAAGTCTAGTTCTTTAATCGATCTTTTTATTTGCTTTGCTAACTCTATAGTACTGTTCGAACTGACTTGAAATATCACAAAACACAAAAATCCGCATATTCAATGCCAGTGGGGCAGAATCAAAATATTTTGGAAATAACCTAGTCATTTTTAAACGGCTATGCCGATTGATCCAAAATTTGACATGAGCATAGCAGAGGAGTATCAGAACTTAAGCAGTCTTCTTTTTTCGATCCCAGCTTTGGCATTTTAGAATATACAGGCTAAAGTCAAAATTTCGATGTAAAATAGGTCATATTGTGGGTCCTCCATCTTCTACAAGGATGATCAATTTTATATGAAATTTGTTTAAGCGTACACACATTAGTTAGCTTATATAAAAATGTCAAATTTTTATATATTACTTAAAAAAAATTTTCTATGAAAAAAAACGTTAACGACCTTTTTTGGGTACACAAAAATGCAATAATTTTGGATTTTTTAAATTGAAAATCGTCTAGTTTTTAACTCAGTAAAGATACAATCTTCAAGTTTATCAAAAATATTTAGAATTTAGTTCGCTAACTACGATAAAAAATTAAAAAAAAATTCGTAAAAATTGTACCCAATATTTTGAAAAAACTGGACCAGGGTAGCGAAAAATCAAAAATGTTATTTCTTAAAATGCTTATAACTCAATAATTTTAAATTATTATTTTCAAGTTTAGATACCGTTTTGTAGGTATTGGCAAGACCTTTAGGACCATGTATATTTTTAAAAAATCAGAATAAAACTGAAGAAATGGCAAGCTGTATAAGAATTTCCAGGTGCGAGGTTCCCAACTTTGAGACCACATAGCGCCACCCCTGGAGGGTGTGTGGTACCCACCTTTAAAACTTAAGTTCAGATACTCATCTGAAAAACATAATTTTTCAAACAAATATTTGGGTATTTGACTATTTATTATTATATGCAAAAAAGTAAGAGTACGAATTTTAACCAAGTTTTCAAATAGACTCCGTACAAAGAAGAAAAAACAGAGGAGACCTGATCGGACCTTCTCAATCCATACACATATCTTATAATATTATAACACAATACATTCAGTTTTCTTTTATTAACTGTGTCACAACTTCCAAATAATTCACATCCATACATCAGGGAAGGAATCAGGCACGTTTTGACAAGTAAAGCCCCTATTCTTAATAATGTCAAATATTTTGTGGACCAGACAGCTCAAAGCTTTACATAAGTTTGACCAACCAGTGAATTTATATGATCATTCCATGTCAAGTTGCAATTCAAAGTAATGCATTTAACACAATATCTACAGAAATGTTGGGAATTACGCGTTTTGTACATATTACAATACATTTGGATTTGCTCGGATTCAAACATAGTCTGTTTGCAATAGCCTAAAGGTAGGTCCTGTTTAAATCATCATTCAGATCAGATATGCATGAAGCAATTTTTTGAACTGGGCAACTTAAAGTGAGTACGTCATCTTGTTATAAATCGATTTTACATTTAGAAAGCTGATTTGGCAAATCGTTTGCATATAATTAAAATAAAAGTGGTCCTAAAATAAAGCCTTAAGGCACTCCCTTAATAAGATATAAGGTATCTGACCTTATATCTTATTAAACAACTCAATATCTTGTTACTGATTTTATCTAATCCAATATCACTAAATTGAAATCTTAAAGGTACTGCAGCAGTAGCTTTGAGCTTTTGGTTGGTTGAAAACCTTTTTCAAATGTCCAAAAAATAGATTGCCTTTTTCGGTCTCATTCCTTGCCCAGCACCCAGACGAAGTTCGCAAGGGAGGCTTATGTACAACTGGCCTTTTAAGGTTTTTACATGCACGCCGTAATGAATAATCTGATTGAGGAGTCGCGTCAAGGTCTTAAATAGTTTTTCAGGGATGCTGCTCTTCGTGATGATAATTGGACTGACATGTTAAGTTACTGCTTAGTCAGACGAGGCAATCACATGACAGCAACTTTTTCAGTTTTCAAGTAGTTATCAATAATGTTATTTCAATAGTTTAGTTTTAACTGTTCAAACTGTTGCCTTTTCAAATCTACAGTTTATAGAACTAGGTACATATTTACGTATTGATATATATATACAGTTGATATGCATAATATCGAACTATTAATTTTCTTTGCTCTTAATAAAGAACGTCATTTTAATATGTAAAATTAAAGTTTCAGCCACTTTTAGAAAATTTGTAATTCTGACAGTAGTTTAATAAAACACATTGAACACAACATGTGTATGATGCTCAAAATAAACGCATGTGTGTTCGAAAACCCCTTAGTTGGCCTAAATGAAAACAAATAACTGGACAACATTTGCTGAAAAGAAATTTAAGGGTTTACTAATGTTTACGTGTTGTACATATATACATATGTATGTACAACACGTAAACATGATATTACTATGCAGCGAAGAAAGAAATGATTACATTATATGTATCTCTTTCTCTCTCTTTCCCTCGTGTATTTGGTTTTTATTGTCCATTTATTGTCCATAGATTTAAACATACAAGTTGCGAAAGAAGAATCCAAATATACCTACGTTTCATTCATCTATAAAATAGTGCTAAAACATAAATTGGGAAATTGTTATTGAATCCTTGAGCGAAATTCTTAGGCATTAAAACAGAAATTTGAGAATCTTCGGTAAATACTGATGTGGGTTGTACCATAGCGTAGGATTGGTCATTTAAAAATAGCCATTAAACTAACGACTCCTGCGGAACAAAAACCAGCGAGCAAAATATGTTCATACCTACATACATACATATGTATGTATGTAAATACTTATTCACATGTGTAAGTTTATTCATACTTAAATACTATGTTTGATTTAACATAATTTTAAATTCAGAAATATTTTCAAAAGTATTGCAGATTTTACTATACCTATATGTATATATTATGCGTATGCTATGTACTAAGATTGCCTGTACAGCGTTTTTTTTTTTAATTTTAAAGCATGAGTTCATTGTTATAAAAGTAGTAGTTTATACGTTGAATAAAACGGACGCGAATTTTTAAACTCGGAATTAACTAAAACATAAACGTTTAGCGTTTATACCTACATACCTACCTAAACATTACTTAAGTAATTTAAGTAATAAGAGAAACCAAAAGTACACTGCGAGGATTTATTTATGAGTCACTCAAATTTAAATATTAAAAAATGTTTTATTGGTAAAGAAATGCGTTTGACATTTTATAATGATTTCAATAAGCTATTTGGCGATAATGACGATTTTTTCCCAAAAATATGACGATATTATCTCCAAAAAATCTGGCAGCTATGTTCTGAACAGAGTATTACCAAAACTAATATGGATAGTGTAGAGAAACCCAAGACGCAAGTGGAACAGATACATATGTAACTGTATTGAAAAGAGGTCGAAGCCCAAAATCTTCGCAGATTGCACAATTGTCTAGAGTATTTAAGGATAAGGAGGCTAACGGAATAAGTTCCCAAAATCGTTTTGCTATTTCAGATAGCGAAACAAGTGAACCTAAAACGGCACCCAAGTCATTTAAACTACCATCAATTTATTTAAGAGCGAAAAATTCAAACGAATTAATAAATAAGTTAATGTAAGTTATTGGGGAAAACTCATTCTATGTGGCAGAGCATGTTGTGGTTCAACAATACTAATAAAGGCTCGAATTAAGCAACAAATATCTGTATTGAAGAATTTCATCAAAACTTCCTTATTTCTTCGATTTATGCACCTCCTAGATTTCAAATATCACGGAGTCAATATATCGACTTCATTTAATAACTATGTCCCTTTTTCATAGCATCAGGCGACTAGAACGCTAAACATACCTTTTGGGGTTCAAGACTAATTACTCCAAAAGGTCGTGTTCTGTATGACATAACGTGGTATCGAGTGGACAACTCACCTACTGGCCTACTGATCGTCAAAAAATACCTGACGTTGTAGATTTTGGCGTGACTAAGGGTATTTCAAAAGATATGATAGAAGTTGAAGCGTCACTGGAATTATGCTCACAGCATTCACCCACTATTATCTATATATGGAACCAGAAAAATATCGTGTCACCAAGAACTAGCACAAGCATAAATTGATTGAAATATAAGTATATATCTCAGTACTCTTGTTTGGAAAAAATCCCGTTAAGAACACCTGAAGACTTAGAACGAAGTCTTATTGATTTTCATCTAAAATTTAAATCAGCTGTCCAATATGCAACAGCAACTCGACAACTAATTAGACACAATCAAATTAACTCTGTAGACGTCGAGAGGCTCTTGCCTAAAAAAGAAAATTCGCAGAGAGTGGCAATCACACAGATCTCCTCAACTTAAAATCAGACTTAAAGAATGCACGAAACGGCTGAGAGAGTTACTATAATCCCGAAGAGCATAATCACTGAAAAACTATTTAGAAGATCTTGACGCAACTCCACAATCAGATTATTCATTATGGCGTGCGTGTAGAAATCTTAAAAGTCCAGTTATACATAAGCCTCCCTTGCGAAGTTCGTCACGAGGCTGGGCAAGAAATGACACCGAAAAAGGCAATCTATTTGTTGGACATTTGAAAAAGGTTTTTACTCCAAATGTATCGACTGATATAGTTAAGTTGCCAACTGTCGAAGCTAGTGCTGCAGTACCCTTAAGATTTCAATTTAGTGATATTGATTTAAACATAAAGAAAGCCCCTGGATTGGATAAAACCAGTAACAAGATGTTATTCGAATTGCCCCTTGTAGCCAAAAAAATTGTTCTTTATGTTTTTAATGCCATTTTACGTCTTGAGTACTTTCCTCCAGAATGGAAGGTTTTGTTAATAACTATGATTCCTAAACCAGTAAAAGACCACACAAAGATAGATTTATATAGGCCTATAAGCCTCTTATCAAATATGTCAAAGCTGTTTGAGAGGTTGTTAATAACTAAGCTAAACCCCATTTTAGTAGACAAAGGATGTATTCCAAACCATCAATTCGGCTTCAGAAAAAAAACATAGTACAATCGAACAAACTCACAGGTTAGTCAGAAGAAAGATGAAAGAAAATACTGCTCAGCGCTTTTTATCGGCATTTCTCAAGCATTCGATAAGGTATGGCATGCTGGCCTAATTTACAACTTAAAACTGAATTTCCCCGTAAACTTATATAAGCTGTTAGGTAATTATTTAACCGACCGAAAATTCATTGTGAAAGAAGAAAATTTTGTAAGCTCACCTGAGCCAATTGAAGCCGGAGTTCCCCAGGGCAGTATATTGGGGCCCATTTTATATTTGTTGTATACTTCAGATATTCCAACTAGTGACCGAGTTCACACATCGACATTTGCCGACGACACGGCTTTTTTTAAGCATTCACGAAAGTCTCGAAGTAGCATCACGATATTTACAAGAAATGGTTGAAGAAATGGAGAATAAAGGTGAATGAACAAAAATGTACTCACATAACTTTCACACTGCGTAGGGAATCGTGCCCCCCTATTCGCATAAATAAGCAAACAATACCTCAGCTTACAGACGTAAAATATATCGACATAAATCTTGACTGCCGCCTTACTTGGAAACGCCACATAGAATCAAAGTCAACACAAATGAAGCTAAAAGCCGTCCAACTAAACTGGCTTATTGGCAGAAATTCTACTCTCGCTTTAGATTGCAAACTTTTTTTGCAGAAGTCAATTCTAAAACCTATTTGGTGTTATGGCATTCAATTATGGGGCACTGCCTCAGCTAGCAATATAGAAAAAATCCAAAGGCTTCAAAATAAAATATGGTATATAAAAAACTCGAACATCCACAAAGATCTAACGTGCCATCAGTTAAAGCAGAAGTAGCGAAATATGCAGTTACGTATTTAACGAAGCTTGAAACATGTCCAAATCCGCTGGCCCGCAACATACTAAATGAACGTCGGTACATACGTTTAAGAAGGAGGGACATTGCTTCTCTCGCCGGAACGTCAGAGGGATGACCTGCAAATAATAGCAGCAACAGTGAAACATTCAATCTTTTTGTCTAGAAATGGCTGGACTTAACAAGTATATTTATTTTTATTTTAGATTTAAGTATGGCAAATTATTGTTAGTTCAGATTTATTGAAGATACAATAAAAAATATGAAAAAAACCAACTAGTACAAGCATAAACTGGTTGAAATATAGAAAATATCTCCGTACGCATTGTTCGCAAAACGTTCCACTAAGAACTCCAGAAGACGTACAGCAGTCTTATTTATTTTGACCAAAACATCAAATCAGCTGTTCAACATCCGAAAGTAACGCGGCAACTAGGCAGATGTCATCACATATATTCTTTAGATTTCGAGCGGCTATTGACAGAAAAAAGAAAACTTCGGAAGGAGTGACAATCACATAGATCTCCTCAAAACCAGACTTAAAGATTGCACGAAGCGGCTAAGAGAGCTATTAGAATCTCGAGGCGTAGCATCTCTGAAAAATTACCTAGAAGAACTGGACTCAATTTCACAATCAGATTATTCATTATGACGTGCATGCCGACACCTTAAAAGACCAGTCGTACGTAAGCCTCCCTTACGAACTTCTTGTGGAGGTTGAGCAAGAAATGATAATGAAAAAGGTAATCTATTTCTTGGTCAGTTAAAGCTTGTTTTTACTCCAAATGTCTCGACTGATATAGCTGAGCCGGCAGTTACCCTAAGGTTTAAGCTTAAAGATATTGAAAGAGCAATAACTGATTTAAAAACCAAGAGAGCTGGTATTGGTAAAACTACTAACAAGATGTTGTTCGAATTGCCCCGTGTGATCAAAAAAATTATTCTTTATGTTTTTAATGCCATTTTGCGTCTTGAGTACTTTTCTACAGATTGGTAGATTTGATAACTGAACCAGGAAAAGACCACGCAAAGGTAGAGTTATACAGATCCATAAGTATTTTACCAAACATATCGAAGTTGAATATTAATATCTAAGCTGAAGAAAACAACATAGTACGATCCAACAAACACACAGATTAGTAAATGTAATTAAAAAGACCGTTGAAGAAAGAAAATACTGTTCTGCGCTTTTTATCGACGTTTCTCAAGCATTTGACAAGGTTTGGCAGGAAGGCCTAATACATATATAAGTTAAAGCTAAAGTTGCCCGAAAACTTATACAAGCTCTCAGAGAATTATTTAAATTGCGATAAAGTTTATCTAAAAGAAGGAGATTTTTTAAGCTTGCCTCAGCTCATTGAAGCCGGAGTTCCCCAAGGTAGTATTTTGGGACCCGTTTTATACCTGCTGTACACATCAGATATGCCAATTACAACCCGAGTACACACATCAACATTTGGTGATGACACAGCTATCTTAAGTATTCATAAAAGCGCTCAAGTAGCATCACTACATTTACAAGAGCACATAATCAATTTGGAAAAATGGTTATAAAAATGGAGAATAAAGGTGAATGAACAAAAATATATCACATAACTTTCACACTGCGCACGTTGGGGTTTTTAATACCAAAAAATGGGAATTAATTGCAAAATTAAATTTAAGAGAACTGCATAAATTTTAGTAGTCGGTAAAAGTACACAACATTCCACTTCACTAGCACAAACATTTTTTTGTTTGATTACTACCGTTATGTCACTATACAATTTTAAATTTTGAGTTATTTTCCGTTTTCTTCACGTGCAATATAAATTTCAAATTTTGGTGTCTTAAAAATTAGTTTTGAGTGTTATCTAAAGTGATAATTAAAAATATTTTATGGAATCTTCAACCTCAGGTTAGTAAGATTAATTTATTTTTTTTGTTTTCATGTATAATATGTATTAGTATTTTTAATTTATTTTCAAACGTAAGCTTATAAATTATTGAATTTCGGGAAATATGTCGATAAATAGTTGTGAATTAAGTCAAATTAAGAAAAAAAAATTTTTTTTCTAAAAATATAAAAATATTTTATAAAAAAATTTGTCTGCACTTTTTTGCACATTTTTAAATAGATTGAAATATATTGTTGCACCTACATACATACATAAATATAAAAAATCAACTTTTTATAAAAAGCAATACAAACATTAGTTATTATTGCTATTTTTATGCTTTTTTAAAGCACGTATTCAAGAGGAGTTCAAAAATAAAACTGGTCTTATTATTGATCATCCGAAACAAAATACGGACATTTCAGCGAAAATTACAAAATTAATTGCAGAATTGATAAGACAACTGCATTCAACTATGGTTACCGTTTCTACCGTTTCAAATAAACACTAATGCGTTTCGAGATTTCACTCTTAATACCGCAAGGTATTTTGTACAACTGTATCCCTGGTATTACATATGTCCCCAACTAACCATAAATTTTTAATCCATGGACCAGAAATAATAAATCACGCTTTACTACCAATTGGACAGTTGGCGGCAGAAGTACATGAAGCTCGAAACAAAGATTTCAAAAATTTTAGAGAGCATTTTTCGCGAAAATGTTCTGGAGAAAAATGAAATGAAGATATATTTAAAAAATTATTAGTTACTTTAGATCCAGTAATATCAAATATGAGAAAATTGAAAGAAAGAAAACCTACCTATGGAAACAATTCAATTGTAAATATTTGAATCAAAAATTTAGCAATATTAAAGGTATTTTTAAAAAATTAACTGATGGGAAATAATTTGTACTTAATAATATTAAAAAATTGATTAGTTTTACTTCTTAAAGTGAATTTTACTGAAAAAATACAACATTAGAAACGGGGGAAGTGGCCTCGAATTAATTTTCACTTCTCGCATATAATTATTATTTACCTTGTATGGGGAGTAGCCCTTCCGCCGGACCTACCTCGTCAGTTTTTCACCTAACTTCGTATACCATCTTCAAATTAACTCATACTAAATCTGAAGCCTCTTAATATTATTGTTATCTAGATAGCAGATTTTTTAAATTATTTTGTATGGGGAGTATCCCTTTGGTCGGAACTATCCCGCCAGTTTTTCGCTGAATTTTTTATCCTGTCTCAAAATTTACTAATACCAAGTTTAAAGCCTCTAACTATTATGGCTTTCTAAATATTAGATTATTATTAATTACACCCAATTCTGTTTTTACACGGTCCTTTTTTACTCGAATTTGATTTAACACGGTTAGAAAATAAAAAAATAATTATTTTTACACGATTTTATTCCATTTAGCACGATTCAAAATCATTTGGGCCTAGATTTTATTTGTAAAACTTAACTTGCGAAATATTTTTATATCAAAAATTTATAGGAATTCCCTTTTTGGCATACAAGCATTTTTACTTGTTAGATCAATTGAAATGTGTTAGTATTTTGTGAACTATCAATGCATCTCTAAAAGAAGACGTCGAACGTTGTGGAACGAAACTATCTGTTAAGTCTTCATCATACACTAAAGATGGAAATAAACGGTGCAAATACACATTATATGTACATGCATATACATATGTATGTGTAAAAATAAACATGATTTCTTGTTCTTAAAAAAGTTCTCGTTTTTCACTAATTTTAATAACCTATTTTTGTATATGATCACTGGCTTTTTTACACGGATTTTTCTGGAACCAATATACCGTGTAAAAACAGAATTAGGTGTAGTTTGTACGGGGAGTACCGCTTCCCCCAGTCCTATCCCGATAATTTTTTTCATAACTTCGAAAATAGGTTTCTTTAAGTGATATCACATAAATCTAAAATTATAAACAGGGAAAGTCACCACGAATTAATTCCCACTTTTGCCATAGAAAACCCCACTGTGCTGCGTAGGGACTCATGCTCCACTATTCGCATAAGTAATCAAATGATACCTCAGCCTTTTGACGTAAAATACCTCGGTACACATCTTGACCGGCGCACAGTGGGATTTATTCATACAATGTTTGGCAAAAAATATAAGGAGTGCCCGTAGAATGTTGAAATTTTGCTCTGAGCCTTTGGTTAGCTCAATTAAGAAAAACATAAAGTTTCATCAAAATTGGCCACGCCTACTACCCACCGCCCGTAGAACCCAAAATTTATTTTTGGCCCAAAGTTTTTGAAATTTGGCACAGAGCCTTTTATTACCTCAATTAAGAATAAAATAAAGTTTCATCAAAATATACCACGCCCACTACCCACCGCTTATAGAACTCAAAATTTATTTCTGGCCCAAAGTTTTTGAAATTTAGCACAGAGCCTTTTATTATCTCAATTAAGAATAAAATAAAGTTTCATCAAAATTGGCTACATCCACTACCCACCGCCCATATAACCCATATTATATTTTTTCCCACAACTTTTTGTTTCTTTACCAAAACTAATTATTTTATAAATAAATTTCAATACTTGCATTTAAATATAGACTTTTATTCATCATCTATCATTTCATCAAGTTCCAGAACCTGTTAACGGGGTTGACATCTAATGCTACTTATAAAAAGATATGAGGATACTAGAATTCGATGAAAAAAATCTGTATTTCTTGCAACTCTGTCACACTTTCTGGAGAACCTTAATATATAATAATCTTTATTTCTGGCTTCTTCAGAAAGCATTCCAAAGCATTCCGTGTATCAGTATTTTGTGTACTGTTACTGGGATATAATACCAACTATATTTTTCAACAAAAAGTTTTGCTGTATCTAGAGCAAAATTCTTGAACTTCAAGGAATTAACTTTTTTGCCACAAGTCATTATTTGTAGTGTAATGCGAAATCGATTAATAAGTTGCTCCACTACACCAGTCACATCGGCAACAAGTGCGGGGTTAGAAAAGAAACGCCTGTTTCTTTCGTCGTTGTTGAACTGCATCCACTCGTATACCCAACTTTTCCTTTAAGGCCTTCTGAATTCGAAGTTTATTTTTCAGTTTTAGACTTTTGTGTTCGTCCTTGAGCGCTGGCCATCTTTCAAATGGTTTGTTGTAGGCAATATGAAGTATGAACTCCATAAATTTTATGCGAGCATGTAAGGAGGAAACGCCCATTTTGGTGCTTCATCACTAGCTTTCAAGCTTTGCTTGAAACTAATTTAAGATTATTCATTGCAATTAGTGAGTTCGTAACTCAGTTCACTATATAACACAGAAAATAAACTCATTTTAATAATACCTTTTTCACTTCTCTATTTGTTATTTTCACAAATTGTAATTTAATTTTGTAATTTTTTAAAGTTAAAAATTTCATGTATTTGGAGACAAATTTTATGATTTTATAAAAGATTATTAATTATTTAAACTTTCTTTTTTTAATTGATAGTATGGAGTCTTACCTTTCATTTTATTATAGCGGGAGCACCGAGCACGACGGAGCAACCTTTTTTTTCTTCCAAGGAAGCTTGTAATCACGGCACGTTATAGAACAAATTTTATTCTATCATATCTTTTATAATTTTTTTTCTTATCTTTATAATTTTTTTTTTAAATACGCAGAAAAGCATATATTTGAAAAAAAATCACTATTTGAATCAGAGCAATAAAAATGTCTTACGTACAAACACTATAGAAGTGCGTTAACAGTTTTCAATATTTTGGACCAAAATATACATGTGACTTTACTTCGTTATTTCAAAGACAAATGAACGATTTTTTGGCATACAATTTATGGATTCATCATACTGAATCAATTTCCTACAAAACTGCATCATTACATTTTTGAATTTTATGTGTCTAAAAAATTACTTATTGCACAAAAAATCCCTCTGTGCGGCGCACAGTGGTAAATTTCGCGAGATAGCGGTCAAAACTCTATAACTTTTGACCGGATTGGTATTTACGCAATTTGTTTTGTTCAATAGGAGGGACTTTAAACTTCAATTTGCGTGTTCAAACGTAAAAATCGACTGATAGGAACGTAAGTAATGTGGAGTTAAAAATGCATTTTAATTTTTTGTTGACTTTCCATGTAAAAGTTGAATATTTTGACGTTTTAAATAGGTATTTTTTATAATTTCTTATTTTCTTCAATCGTATTTTACAACCAATACTTATTTATTATTCCTAAACTTAATTTTGGTCAGAAAATGCCAACATTTGGCCCCTGACATTTATTTAGTCTCAATATTCACAGGGGCCAAAGGTTGGTTTTTTTGGAAGAAAGCTAATTCTT
Source organism: Phasia obesa (assembly GCA_949628195.1). Taxonomy (NCBI): domain Eukaryota; kingdom Metazoa; phylum Arthropoda; class Insecta; order Diptera; family Tachinidae; genus Phasia; species Phasia obesa. The sequence continues at coordinate 43,610,554 of OX451218.1, forward strand.
GTGACGATTAAACTGAAAAATAACACTGAAATTCCCAACAATATCAATACCATTTGGATATATTATATATAGAACACAACATCGATAAAATTTTAAGTAAACTTTTACTATCGATTTAAAGTGCACATATATTTTATTTAAATGTATTAATAAAAATTTATACTAAAATTAGAAACAAATTATAATCTTTAAACTAGTATTAGTTAAACAATATTAGTAAAAATTTCTTCCAAATAGCTTTGATTTTCACTTTGCAGTAGTTGTTTAGCTTCTTCATCTAACTCTAATGAGGTTGATTTCCATTTTTGTCGAATACTGGACATACATATATGAGTCTGATGTGCACAACAAAATATTAATAAGATCTTCATTAGTACAATATCTGGAAATTTTTCTTGTATTGTGCTCGCGAAAGAATCTGTAGTCTTTGTTCCTTTTTTCTTGCGCTTCTTCTGAGAGATCTCCAATTGGAAGCATATTGTGCTGAATTATTTGTTACCCATGGAACAAAATTTTGTGAACTGTGGTTGGCATATGTCTCCAAGAATATTTTTGGTTATAAAGGGTTGCTGCCTCATTAGCATACTGACCAAATTTTTTTGCATCTATCTTTTTGCTACATGCTATAACTTCTAATAAGATATTGAATCGTCGTATTAAATCATAATCTACTCCAGTTAAAGGAGCTGCAGTTTCTGGATCGGAAAAAATCTCCTTGCTGTGTTTCCATCATTAGAATTTCTCCTTGCTTTGGCTGGTCAACTATAAGGCCTATCTCACGGTATTTTTCTTGAATATCTTTTTTTTTTGCTTTCTTTTTTCCAAATTTTGTTTGTTGTTTCTCACTGTTTCGCCTAACGGGCCAAATTCCAAATCGTATCCCAATTGAAGAATATGCTCCATAAAACGAACTCTAGCATGAAGTAGTGACATTCCAAATGTGGTTGGCTCAATTGACTTGATGTTTTTTGGCATATAGTGCAGCTTGACGAAGAATTTGTTTCGGTTAAAGCTTGTGCAACTTTTCCATCGATCATTGTAAGGACATTTTAAAGTTAACTTCGATGCATTGGTCATTAAATTCAAATATCACTGGTTGAAGTTCTTTAATTTCATCTGGTATTTTGCCAACTTCTTCAGTTATGACATCTTTAGTTTCTTTTTTGTAAGCAAACTTTATTGGTCTACAAAATTTTGTTGACGAGGGAATTTCAATCTTCCATACATCTATCTCTGCAGCTCTACTAGTTGACGGATCTGAACCAATATAAGTTTTTGTTAAACGTAATGGAACGAAAGAAATCATGAATAAATTGGATTATGATGAATTTTCCGCATTACATTGTTTGTATTGTTTCTGGCCAGAGGACCCATCACATCCACATTTAGAAATTAAAGTCATGCTGCAATTTTTAAACTTCTTTAAATAGTCAGCATCAAATGTCTTTAATAATCGTTCTGCAGTGTGTTCAAGAAGATCCTGCAATTTTATTTCTGCTGAACTTGAAGTTACACTAATAGCAGTTGGTGAAGGTAAGCAATCTTTTTTGGCAGAAACTATATCTCGATATGATGGAAAAATTCCACAATTTTTTCATTGGTTCGCTTCTGCAATACTGTATATCGGTTTTTAGTCATTTTCAAATCCAAAAATAGTGCAAATGCTTCTTCTGGAGTAAATTTATTTTCTTCAGTTGGTGTCGGCATACTTTCTAAAATCCTTTTTGTGCGTCTGGGGCTTGCTTCCACTATTTTTTCAATGATAGCAATTTTACTCTTTTTAGTTTTCGATGGTTGAATTTGATGCAGAAATGAATCCTTTATGATGCTACAAGAAACTTCTTCATTGATATGTTTAAGCTTGCGTCTTCGCGATCTTTCACTACAATTATCAATTGGCTTTGCTGGTCGACCACCTTTTCCAGTTTCCGTGGTAGTTACTGATGGCTTTTTAAAAATAAGTTTATTTCTTAGCCATTCTTGGTTGCGTGAGTAAAACAATTTCTTGTTTCTGGAATATTGATTGTACCGTTTTCTTAAAGTATTTAAAAAGTTTTTTATTTTTAAGTTATAAATTTTAATTTCTTGTTTGTCGCATATTTTGAAGAATGGATTATTCATTATACGTAAAATAATGTCGTTTTCATCTTTCCGCTCAAATTATATATCAGATAGAACACTATAACTACCATTGTTTAAACAATAATGAAGAAAAAAAATGCATGCCTGGATTAATATACTATTGCTCGAAGTTTCAACATGATCTTTTTTACCTCTTTGAAACATAATATAACAGTTTACCAGTTATTTCCATTGGTTTTAAAATTATTTGCAATTTTCAGGTATTTAAGTTGTGTAATATTAGATGGCAATAAAATCATTTTTTACCTTTTCCAAATGAATTGCCAGATACCACATAATTTGAGAGTTCTATTGTCATTTTTGTCAAAATTTTGATACACCCTTCTATGTGGACTAGGTCCAAATATGGGCCAACTTCTCCTAATTTCAACAGAATTATTTTTTTGGGTCAATAAGAACTCTTGTACAAAATTTCATCAAAATATATGCATAATAGCCACTTTCACATACAAATAACTTCTCAAAAAATATGACGTGCATTTGTACCGAATATCTCACCTTGGGTCAGAAAAATTGCTGTAGCTCAAAAAGTGCAGTCCCGATGCATGGACATGTATATATAGGAATATAGAGGAGAGTTAGGACTACAAAATATTAAATTTGTGTTTTGACTCAGATTGACACAGGAGTTGTGCTCTATGAAGTAGGAAATTTCCGAGAAATTTGACCTGTTCTGAAAACTTAAATTTTTTACCAGTAATAGGAAATAAGTAAGTTACAGCACAAAATTTATTTCGTCCAAAAATCTTGAAAAACAAAAAAGTTGTGATCATTTAAACTTTAAAAATTAACTAAAAATATCATAAATTTACTAAATTCTGAAAAAGCCCATTTTGGACCACCCTGTTCTCAGTGAAATAGTTGAAATAGAGTTCTAATTTTTTGGCTCCCGAGGTTTACTACTGTCTACTTTCATATGAGTCTGATAACTTTTAAATCGGAGAACAAAAACCAAAAGGAGTTTTGGCCGCTATCTCAAAATATTGACCGCAGTGCGGCGTCTTACTTGGAAAAGTAACACTGAAAACAAATCAAGTTAAAAGCAGTGCAACTAAACCAAAACTAAGCTTATAGGCGGAAATTCTACTCTCGCCTTAGATTGCAAACTGTACAAGTCAATTCTTAAGCCAATTTGGTGTTATGGCATTCAATTTGGAGGAACTGCCTCAGCTGGCAATGTAGAAAAAACCCAAAGGCTTCAAAATAAGATTCTACGGATGATCACAGTGGCTCCCTGGAATATAAAAAACTCAAACATTCACAAAGATCTAAGCCATCAGTTAAAGCAGAAATAGCGAAATATGCAAACATCAGAGGGATGAGCCGCAAATGACAGCAGCAACCGTGAAACATACAATTTTTGTCTAGCACTGGCTGGACTTAACAAGTATACATATTTATTTTTATTGTAGACTTAAGATATGAGTAATTATTGTTAGTTTAAAACATTGAAGATACAATAAATAAATTATGAAAAAAAAAATTAAAAGTGCGAACATAAACAATAGAAATGCGTATGTAACAATAAACGCAGAAGAAAACAGTGAAAATAGAAAAATAAAATGGATCCTGGTGATATTATTTATAAACTTAAATATCTACTCCACCGAAAAATCACGGTGGAGGAACCGCATAAACGATCAGGACCCGTTCAGTGTTTAAACTGCCAAGAGTTTGGCTTATTGTTAGCTGCCTCCAGTCTGCGTTATCTGTGGCGAGCAGTGGAGCCAGACATTTTCGTAAGCAAATCTTTATTTGTCGCAAAAAAATATTATTAAAAAAAAAAAAAACATCATTTATTTGTATTCTTTATTTCGAGTTGTTACTTTTATTAAGATTACTATAAATACATAAAAGAAACATATACACGCAAATGTACACAGCAAAAATAATTTTTCAGATTCAAACAATTAATTTGCATAATTAGACAATTTTTTGTTTGAATATGGTCCTATAAACAAATTTGTCAATTAAATTTAAAATTAGTTTATTTAAAATATTTCATGATTTTTTTCAAACAATTAATTATGATATTTGGTAAAAAAATTTATTTACTTAAAAAAAAAATTTTCAAACAAAAAAATTGTCTGAATCAGATAAAAAAGTTTACTGAAAATTATAAAAAAAATTTTCTGAATCAGACAAAAAGTTTAAAAGAAATTCAAATATCAAATTCTATATATTAAAAAATATTATATATATATATATATATATATATATATATATATATATATATATATATATATATATATATATATATATATATATATATATATATATATATATATATATATATATATATGGAATTTGATATATTGAACATCTTTTACTTTGGTAAAATTTTAGCGACTAGTTACTTATATATTTTAGGCACAAAGCGTTTCCTCTTGAGCACAATTGGGACAAAACCTTATATTTGATTCATCTAAATTATTGGTATGAGAATTGTTTGCTGGTCAAAAGCATATGTGATATTTATTTACATATAGTTGGCCATTGTCGCCACCTGAAAAACTGTGAATAAAAATCAAAAAATAAAATATACATGAATATCTAGCATTATCTTCAATAAAAAGTTTGTACTTTTTACCTTTTCCTCTGCAGCTAATTGCTTTTTAAATGTTTCAATATTTGTGCTTTAAAAAATTTTTTTTTAAATAAATTTCCTTTTTGAAGTCTTGAAAAACTCATTATGATTTTTTTTTTTGTTATTTCTTGAATACATGACATGAAAGTGTTATCGTTTTTTGCGAATGAGTAATTATTAATAAATGGGCCAAAACAAAATTTCTTGGATAATATCTGCAAAATTGTTGTGTAATTAAACGACTTCATATAAGGTGAGGGTTATCAAATCGTCTGAGTTCACTCCTAGAAATCATTTAATTCTGAACCGATTTTTATTTATTTTTATTTGAAAGGTAATGCTTGTAGATTAGTTCCATTCAAAAAAGTTCATAATTTTAACAAATAAAGGCTGTGCCTCTGGAAATTGATGTATGATTTTTACGTGTCTTTTAAACCCTAAACTGCACCAATTTCATATTTTAACAAACTAATAACAAAATTACCTTACAGATTAGTGTCCTTATAGTTGATGCAACTTGGAAATTAGGTATAATTTCAGATAGGACGTTATGACCGTAAGTATAAATATTTCAAATCAGAAATTAAACAGTGTCCCGATACTATTTTATGTATATGGCCTTATCTTTTGAACCGTTATAGTCAGACACTTGATATTTACACAGCCTTCATATTGCTATATCCGCAATAATAAATAAAACTTAAAATTAAATAATGTTCTAATGGATGACTTAATTTGGCGTATACCTCCTTATCTTTTAATATGCGGATAGGCACTTAAAAATTATATAGTATTTGTATTGCTGTGTATGCTATAATATAAGCAATCATTGAAATTAAATGTTTTGGGAATTCAACTATAATTTTAATAATATGCTAATAACACATACTATTTTATAATAAACCAATTTATTATTTAAAAATATTTCACTGGTTCCTCAAGCAAGGAAAGTCTTACCCACATTTTAAGAATAGAGAAAATTATTTATAAAAATAATGACAACTCTTTAAGAAGTCCAACACAAAAAATAAAGGACTTAACAAAAACACTTATTCGAAAACATCAAAATGATTTTTAGTTTTAATCTTAATAAGTTTGTTTATTTGACTGTCCAAAATAACTTTGATATTCCTACGACACTAGTGCTACGTTTTGTAGAAAACCGATTTAAATAACAGTGCGAAAATATTTTTCTACCTATATGTAAATACCAAACTTAAATTTTGTTAAGAAAAAAAATTTATATACTTTTTTGCTTTTTAAGTTCATAAGGTTGTATAAAAGGACGTAGTTCCCCTACTAAAATATAATTAGAGGCTATTCAAAATTTAAAAGTTTTTTAAATTTAATTTTTACGAAGAACAACATTTCCATATTAATAAATTTAGTTTGATCAATTATTTTTATTACGGCAACACTGTTAGCAGCAAATTAAAAATCCAACAAAAGTATTATTAGATTCAAACAAAAAAGTTTTTAAAAATAAATAAACATTTAAAAAAACCATTTGTTTGGAAATATTTTGGTAATAATTTTTACTGTGTACATACAAATTAACGAGGAAACATAAAAGCAAAAACTTTAATTCAAACATTTCTTTTATAATATATTTTTATAATAAAAATAGTTGTAACTATACATTGAGATTAAATAAAATAAATAAATATGTATGTATATTCTGGTTTAAAACCAACTAGGAAAATATATGACTGATTTTATAACAGTAATCAATATCTTATAAATAATTGAAAGTATTCCACACATTTTTAATTAAAATACTGTAAAGGTTTAAAATTTTTTCAAATATTAATATCAATTTTTATAGCACGAACATTTATTTGTTAACTCACAAATAATCTTGACTATATAAAATTCCCTCTAATGGGGTGTTGTCTAATCTATTTCTGTATTTCGTTTTATTTAAATTTACTTTTGAAAATATCCGTTCAACGTTTGCAGATGAACTAGGGAGACATATTAAATTTAATGCAAATTTCGACAAAGTTGGAAACAGTAACTCACTATCTTCCCTAGTAATTTTTTAGATTTTGTGCTAAAAGTCTTCCACAGTAATCTTTTCTAAGTTTGTAAAATATTTATTAAAGTCTCTAAATTCGTCATCTAAATTTTGTACCTTACTATCATCTATTAAATTTTGAAAAAGTTTTATTAGACCTGCTAGTGAAGAAACTTTTTCTGGGGAAAACCATCCACTTCTAGAACAGTTTAAAGTGGAGGCATTTGTTAATGGTATTCGTGACCCAGATATTAAGCACGCGGTTTGCGCTAAGCAAAACACATCCTTTGCTGAAACCATTACTTACGCTCTGGCTCAAGAAACAGAAAAAGTCATTTCGAGACCGCATTCATACAAAGTGCGAAAAGTTGAAGTAGCTGCTGAAGATGAGAAAACAACAATGGACGACATAAAGCAAATACTTGAATCGGTAAAGAAAGTTTTAGATGAAAGACAAGGTAATACAAACGCTAAGTGCTTTAATTGCGGTAAAGTCGGCCATTTTCAAAGAAACTGTAAGGCAGCAAGAAAACGAGCCAGAACTGTTTCGCCGCCAAGAAACAATAAACGTGCGACTCACAAAACATCTCAAGAGTCGTTAAACTAAAGAGAGCTAGGACTACGGGGCATGAGCTAGCTCCCACAACCGAGGGCCCCACAATCTCCATATCTGTGATGCAGCAGCAAAACAGAAATCTTACTGCAAGCGGGTATATCAACTGACAATAGACACAGGAGCGTCGCAGTCTATAATAAGACCTGATTTAGTAAAGGGACAAGTAGATCAATTAAATAATGTAAGTCTGCGCACCGCTACCGGAGAATTTGCTACTGTCTATGGTAAGGCCAAAGTCAGATTAACTGTAGCCAACATGAGTGTGGACCATGTATTTATTGTTGTCGATATCGTGGACGAAGTTATTATTGGCGCAGATTTTATGATTATGCATGGAGTCGATCTGCGCATGGGGCAACAAATAATGATCTGGAGGAACGTTGAAATACCCCTTGATATTGGATATGTGAGTAAATCTGCAGTAAGGAAGCTGGTTGCTGTAGTATCCCAGAAATTACCACCTCAGGCAGAAACTGTGATATGGGGACGTATGGAGGAAGATTGTGAGGACAACCGGTTGTGGGTGGTAGAACCATCAGGAATTAAGAGTGAGACAATAACAGCAAAAGCCCTCGTGAAAACCTGTAAGAATGGAAAAATTCCTGTGAGAGTGTTAAATCTATCCAACAGTGAAAAAGTAATTGGTAAAAACTCTCAGATAGCTCAATGTACACCAGCAGAGGCCATAATTAATTGCGAGAGAGACTCGAAGCCTGAAAAACTGTCAACTAAAGAGCGCGAATTACTAGCAGAACACGTGGGGAAATGGGTAACAGAGCTGAAGCCACCTGATAGAAACAAAGCCAAGCAGATGCTACGAAAGTACGCCTCTGTCTTCGCCCTAAAAGATAAATACTGGCGAAGCAAGGCCCATAAAACAAGTCCCCAGGAGCATTCCTCTAGCCAAGCGGAGCGAAGTAAAGCAGCTAGTCAACGAAATGGAGCGAGACGGAATCATCGAACCATCTTCGAGTCCCTGGAGCTCACCGGTAGTTTTAGTAAAGAAGAAAGATGGCAGCGCTAGATTCTGCGTTGACTACAGAAAGCTCAACGATGTTACCAAAAAGGACAGTTATCCGCTACCAAGAATCGATGACACCTTGGACACGCTAGCAAGTACTAAGTGGTTTTCTACGCTAGATCTACAGAGCGGTTACTGGCAAGTCTAGATAGCTGACAAAGATAAAGAAAAAAACTGCTTTTAGTGCTCTCGATGGTTTATGGCAGTTTAATGTTATGCCATTTGGTCTCTGCAACGCTCCAGCCACCTTCGAGCGTTTAATGGAACGAGTGTTAAAGGGACTCAATTGGAAGTCATGCCTGGTGTATCTGGATGACATAATTGTCATGGGAAAGACCTTCGATGAACACCTAAGGAATATGGAAGAAGTCTTCAGGCGTATATCAGCGGCTGGACTGAAGCTCAGTGTTAAGAAATGTGCATTGTTTCAGAAGGAAGTCAAATACTTGGGGCATCGTGTAACAGCAGAAGGCATATCAACCGATGAAGATAAAATACGGGCAGTAAAGGACTGGCCTCGTCCTCAAAATCTTCACGAATTACGAAGTTTCTTGGGACTCTGCACATACTACAGACGATTTGTACCAAATTTTGCTAGTGTTGCTGCGAGCTTACATGAACTAACCAAAAAGTCGCGACCTTACCAGTGGAGTGAAGCAGCCGAGGAAGCATTCCAGAAGCTCAAGGAATTGTTGTGTGTGGCACCTATCCTGGCATATCCAGTAGCTGGGCAAAAATTCGTGCTAGACACTGATGCAAGCGGATATGGAATAGGAGGCGTGTTGTCGCAAGTGGTAGATGGGACCGAAAAGGTTATAGGCTACTACAGCAGAGTACTTTCGAAGCCTGAAAGAAACTATTGCGTAACGCGACGAGAGCTTCTAGCAGCATTGGAGTGCATAAAACACTACCACAAGTATTTGTATTTACGTTGAGGACAGATCATGCCGCACTCAGGTGGTTGCTGCAATTCAAGAGCCCTGAAGGACAGCTTGCACGCTGGATAGAGCGACTTCAGAGCTATGACTTTAGTATTGAGCACAGAAAAGGAGGCATGCATAACAACGCAGACGCCCTTTCTAGGCGGCCATGTGTTCTGGGGTGTAAGCATTGCACAAAGGCGGAGAGAAAAGAATTCGTTATTGATGTTCGCCTTACACATATAGAATCTAGTGAAGACTGGCCGACAGCATAAAGAAATGATCCCATATTGGCAAAAGTTATAGCGGCTAAAGAGGAAGACAGAAGACCGACGCGAAGTGAGATCTCACCAGAAAGTCCACTGGCGAAGGCATATTGGAACAGTCTAAGGTTGAAGGATGGCTGCTTATGTCGCACCTGGGAAAGCACAGACGGCAAAACTGTGATAGATTTAATCGTCGTGCCATCCTCCAAGATCAAAGAGGTCGTGAAACAATTCCACAATGGTCCTAGCGGAGGTCACCTTGGTGTAACGAAGACGCTGGAAAAGATAAAACAACGTTTTTATTGGGTCGGCTGTCAACAAGCCGTGGCCGAGTGGATAGCCAATTGCCAGGAGTGCATTGCAGCAAAGGTTCCAGTACGAAGGAGTCGGGGGCAGCTTCAGCAGTACAATATACGTATAGCGATGGACATAGCAGGTCCCTTCCCTGCTAGCAAAGCTGGAAACCGATACGTTTTAGTGGTCATGGACTATTTTAGCAAATGGCCGGAAGCCAGAACGATCGTAGACGCTTTTATAAGCAACTGGGCGTGTCGCTATGGTGTTCCCTTAGAACTACACTCCGACCAGGGCCGAAATTTTGAATCCGCTATATTCAAAGAGATGTGCGAAGTATACGAAATAAGAAAGACCAGAACGACACCGTTACATCCGCAATCTGATGGCATGGTCGAAAGATTCAATCGAACCCTGGAGGAATACCTGAGAAAAGTGGTCAGCGCACATCAGAGGGACTGGGATGAGAATATACCCAAATTTTTGTTGGCATATAGATCAGCTGTTCACGATTCCACCTCACGAACACCAGCGAAAATAGTCTTTGGATCTGAGCTAAATTTGCCGGCAGATTTAGAGTTTGGAGTTAAGCCAACATCGGCAGAAGGAGACGGCGAAAACTCTAGTCAGGCACAAAGGGACCTTCAGGAGATTCACGAATTCGTGCGGAGTCGGATAAAATTAACCAGTAATAAAATGAAAGCCAGTTATGATCGAGCTGCCAACTCTGAGGGATTTAACGAGGGACAACTGGTTATACTTTTTAACCCACAACGGAAGAAAGGATTATCACCCAAACTACAAACTCATTGGGATGGACCTTATAAAGTAATAAAACGGCTAAATGACGTAGTTTACAGAATACAGAAGTTTCAGAGCCCAAGATCAAAAATGAAAGTTGTGCACTTGGAGCGGCTAGCCAACTATGGAAAAAGTACATCTGTGCCTGTTCGGGACGAACAGGTTTGAGAAGGGGGTAGTGTTACGAAAGAAGAATTTATTCCTTATAGGCTCTGAACCACAATACTCACGAACAACAACAACATTAATGGTTTGTTTTCTTACAATGATAAAAGAAAGAAACAAACAATAAAGAGTAACGCCTTAAAAACAAACATTCGCATATACATACACACATTAAATAAACACTCAACAGTTAAATACACAGCTACATACATAAATACAAGCATAAACAAATAAAGAGCCACACATACAGGTATAAAGAAATAAACAGCCACACATACAGGTATAAAGAAATAAACAGCCACACAAACAGAAAACAAGAGCAATAACAATCGAACCTGCCAGATTTGTCTGGAATAGAACATTCTGGTGCTTTTAAATCACCTATATAAGTGATTCGTGCTGGCGAGTAGTATGGCAGTATTAATTTAAAAGTGAAAGAGTTAAGTTGTCGAATTTTAAGAGTGTTTAACAGTTTGCTGTATTTTTGAACAGTGGTGTTAAATAAGTAAAGTGACTTACAGTAAAAGTAATAACAGAGTGTATTTATTTTGCAATTAAAAGAACCCAACGTAAAGTAAAATCGTAACAATATGTACTTTAAAAAGCATAAATATAACTCATTAATATCATTTACGTTAGATGCAAATGCAAAAAATATTTTAAGTGGCTCATATAACTCAAGAACTCTATCCACAACAGCTTCAAAAGCAAGCCACCTAGTTTGTGCTGGATGCAGCATCTTTTTGGGTTTTATGCTAAAAGAGTTATAATTTTTTGAAATTGTGTGTTTCGTTTTGGGCTGTTAGCTACATAACTGCATACCTCACGTACCAAAGTTTCAGCAGGAAGCTTAAGGCATGACTATGATGAACATAAAGCGATGGAATGGCAAATACGTTTCATTACATATAAATTTGGTATTTCATTTTTTTAAAGCTTTGCAACAGAATGGTGTTTTCAGAGTAATTAACTGTATCTCGGACTATCAAGCAAAGTGCTTTTTTAATTGCTATATCGGTTGATTCATCTATGCATAAAGCGAACTTCTGCTGCTGTCAAACTGAGTCCGAGGCATGTCGTTTTAGTTCTGCCACAAGAAATCTTTGATGTTTATTTAGAAGAAGTGGTCCATACCAGAGAATGACAAAAGTATCATTTTTAGTACTTATTAAGTATTTGAGTCCAAACATGCAAATTAATTTTAAATAAAGCTTTACATAATTTATTTTATTTTTTAATTATTTTCTTTATTAGTCGTAACTATTATTAAATATAGGTTTGATTATAATTTTTATGCTGTTCATATAATTTTAGAGTATTTCTTTTGGTAATTTTTAAATTTAATTCTAAGGGCTGCTGTGTTCCTACTATGTAAGATTGTTTTGTCGCTTTTATTTAATCGAAATTCTTAGTCTAATATTTAATAACTTTTTCTTCACTTTTAATCCTTTCCAAAATTGTTTTTATTTTAACTTTTAGATTTTTCTTTAAGTTTTATTCTTTTTTAAAAAGAATTTTATTTTCAATAATTTATTTTGTTTTTTAATTATTTTCTTTATTAGTCGTAAGTATTATTAAATATAGGTTTGATTATAATTTTTATGCTGTTCATATAATTTTAGAGTATTTCTTTTCGTAATTTTTAAATTTAATTCTAAGGGCTGCTGTGTTCCTACTATGTAAGATTGTTTTTCCCTTTTATTTAATCGAAATTCTTAGTCTAATATTTAATAACCTTTTCTTCGCTTTTAATCTTTTCCAAAATTGTTTTTATTTTAACCTTTAAATTTTTCTTTAAGTTTTATTCTTTTTTAAAAAGAATATTATTTCCAATATGTGGAATTTGAAAATAGTCAATTTGAAAATTAATATTTTGTAATGTAATATTATAAATTATTAATCAAATTTTAAATTTAAATAATTAGTCAAAATTTATTTTTCTTAAGTTTAATTAATTTTTATATTTCGAAAACTAAGCTCGAGATCAAATCAATTTTAATTTTTTGTCACTCTAGGAACTTTTATTTCATCAAAAAATTAAGTTAGGGAGTAGGTATCAAAAAGAGAGAATTGAATTTTCTACGTTAATTACGATATTCTTAGTTATTTCTACGTGATACGAAAGAACATAAAAAAGAAAATATCAATGAATTTCGTTTACAATTATTATTGTAGCAGAAATTAAAAGAATGAATGAAGATTAAGAGATCAATGGAATATTTTTACAATTTTTGAGAAATAGTAACGGTAAAAAATATGATTGAGAAGCGAAATTCAAAAAGCAAATGAATGAAGAATCAAATTGAATAACCAGGGAATGGACTACTTAGCAACAAAGTAATAAAAAATTAATTAGTTAACCCATTCCTTAACTTGTTTACATGTGTATAGCTACAGCTCAAACATACCATACAGACATACTCATATCAATTTCAACTTAAATAACTCCAAGTATAGGCAGAGAATAAGTTTTCGCATACTTGTTCATTATTTTTCGCAATACAACTAAGTATAAGTAAAAGTTGGATAAAATATTGGCTATACCCATACTTGTAAGTATAGAGTGGGAATAAGTACGAGTATGTAAATACTCTAAGTATACTTAGTATTAGTAAGTAGTATAACTAAGAATACTTAGAGTATTTCATAAATATATGTAATTATATGTTTTTTTTTTATTTCAGGATTTAAAAATAATTTCATTCATTCCTTCATCCTAATATACAAATCGGTTTTCCATACTTAACCAATGTTCGGTTATAAACAAATTATTGTCAATCATCATACACCTTTTTATACATACACACAATTCCTAAAAGTAGTTGTTTTACTTATAATTATACTTAGAGTATTATAACTACTTTACCGTACTTGTAAGTATTAGGTAGTTATAAGTTTGTATTAGGTAGTTATAAGATACCCATCACATTATCTACCTACAACCAGTTGTACTCATACATGCATTACGGATACATTTTTAAGTTCGTTGTGTATAAATAATGTTTGTTATAAGTATTGAGTACACCTGAAACCAAAAAGAGACGATGGAATTGGATTGGTCATACCTTACGGAAAACATCAACGGAAATATGTAGACAAGCTCTAGAAGGGAAGCAGAAAACTAGGAAAGCCTAAACATACATGGAGACGAACTATCGAAAGTGATATGAAACAAGTGGAATACATTTCAACTGGACAAAATTCACCGCGTGAGATAAAGGAAAATGGCGAAGCTACGCTCCACTGGGAGTTAAAGGAACTGAGAAGATTGAGAGCTATAGAGATGCGCACTTTGTTAAAACTTTACGGTTCAAAAGACACGTGAAATCACATACATATGTTTAAAATTATTTATAACATTTCTAATAAAAAAAAAATCAAAATCAGTTCAGATATAAAAAATAACAAAATACAGTGGCGAAGGTAATTTTTTTGAATTGGTTTAAAATAGTTGAATTCAAATTTAATTTGTTCAGTTTTATACAAGGCAAATTCATACCAGGTAAACTCAATGGCGAATTCGACATCATATGGGTTTTCTTGATTGTCAGAATTATATTCGTCTCATTCCTAATTTGTTTTGTGTTTTATGTTTATTTTAAAGAAGTAAACAAAACAAAACGTAAAAAAATAGTTAAATTTAAATTATTTTTTTTTAAATAGTGTTTGTACCGATCAAATTTTAAGAAAACTGCGGCCACAGGACATTTCGCTTTTCTGCCCGTCTCTCTTTGTATCATTTAATGTTCTAAACAATTTTTCAATTGTTCTGAAAAAAAAAATAAAAAATTTATTTTTTGTTTTGTTTTCCGTTTGTTTTAACCTCTTCAGGGACGAATTTTTAAAGTGAAAAAACATTGATTTTATTTTTCATTTAATTACTAGTTGTTTACCTTCTTATATTTATAACAATTCAGTAATATAAGATAAAATTAAAAATAGTAACTTTTGTAGAGAGTTTTGATAGTTGACCTGTTATAATTTATATGCTTGAATTTAGTAATGATGATGTGGGATCATGTTTTAAATAATACCAATATTGAACAAGATGAAATTCTTGTCTCATTCGACGTAGTATCGCTTTTTCCAAGCATTCCAGTAAACTTGGCACTTAAAACTATTGAAAACAAATGGAACATTTTAAATAAACACACAAACATATCACAACAACTGTTTATGGAAATCATAAAATTTTGCACAAAAGAAAACAGTTATTTTAAATATGAAGGAAATGTTTACGAACAAAGGAAAGGAATGCCTATGGGATCCCCAATCTCACCAGTTGTAGCAGATATTATCATGGAGGAACTACTGGATCAACATTAATGGAAATGGAAGAAAATCTGAGATTAACAACAAAATACGTAGACGACATTTTCGCTATAGTTAAGAAAAAATCGGTTGATAAGGTTCTAGAGAAATTAAACTCCTACCATAGCCAAATCAAATTTACAAAAGAGTTAGAAAAGGACAATAAATTACCTTACCTGGACGGATTAATCATTAGAGATGGTAAATTGCTTAAATTAGATTGGTACCAAAAGCCTATATCCTCAGATAGATTAATTAATTTCTACTCTAAACATCCTAGAAAAATAATAATAAATACGGCAACTAATTTCATCTGGCGAGTTTTAAATATCAGCGATAATAATTTTCACAAAGAAAACATTAGCAGGATAATAACCATACTTGAGAAGAATGATTTCCCAAGGAAAACCGTAATAGAACTAATAAAATATGTGCAATCCAAAAAGAACAGAACTCTTGACAATAGTAACGCTCTGAAACTTTACAAACCTGTAACCTACATTCCTGGATTATCGGAGACACCGACACACACCGACATTTACGACAAAACGAAATTCGAATTAGCGATGAAAATGAATAATTCATTAAATAAATTGTTTACTAAAACATCGAAAGATACAATAATAAAAGATGATAAGTCAAACCTTATCTATAGGATTAATTGTAATGGAGACGGAACTAATATATGTAACAAAACATATATTGGCACAAATCTGATTTAAAGAGTACGAACAAACCATTAGAACAAAAAACAGCGCTTGCAGCCCACTGTGCAGTGAGTAGACATAAACCAGACTTTGAGAACGTAAGAATATTGCAAGAAGAGAGAAATTACAGGAAGAGATTTACGTTGGAGATGTTACACATTATTAATGTTCCTATTGCAAAACGTCTCAACTATAAAACAGATACAGATAATTGCGCCCAAATTTACAGACATATTATAAATAAACACAAACCAGATCAAAAAAACATAAACAATAATCAGTTGACAAAAAGCTTAACAGGTAGACGGACATGTTGCTAATTTAATAAGCTGTGCTCAAATTTTTTAAAATGTATGTATTTATGTTTCATGTTAATTATATTTTTGTTATGTTATTGAAAAATATCTAATTGTTTGTAGAATCCTTGAAAATGGTTAACGAAGTTAACCGAAATATCGGAAAAGGAAAAATAAAAATAATAAAATATTAAATATATGGTTTTTTATTGATTATTTTTATTATTGAAAGACCTAAAGCCGGACTAAATTCAAGCATATAGTAACTTTTACTAAAAAAGATAATGTCGACATAATGTCATCTAAGAATGGAAAGATTTCATGCATTCAGAGCATACGGGTTTTTTACACTTTTCACACATGTAGTGAGTTCGTCTCGTACAGTTTTTATCATGACATCGTGGGGGTTTTTTATGCTCAACTTTTAAAGGATAGTGTGCTATAGAATCTAGTCTGGAATAACTTTAATCTTGATTTTGACTTTTTAAATGGTTCAGGGTATACCTTTTTCTTTGTTACGTTTACCTATATGTATTAGTGAGCTGCCCAATGGGGATTTAAACTCAAGAAGAGACATCTTTTTTCTTTATCATAGTTAAAAAGAATGCAAGAATTCGAAGTTGATATATTGCGAAATTGGAATGTAATCCTGTGATAAAACTTTCTGCTAATTCCTCTTAAAAAATTTAACAAATGCTAAATGTACACATATGTGCAATGTCTCTGAAGAGGTTAACATTTTGTTTATGACAAAGAAGCTATTTTTTTACACAAACAAAATGCCTGTGGTTGTAGTTGTTGTACTAATGAGTCTACCTAGTTAATATGCCTTGGTTTTATATACATACTAGCTGCTCCCGCCACGTTGTGGGCGTCCTGACAATATTTTGCTCGATTTTGATTTGAACGTATTCCACACCAATTTTAAGACTCATACTTTTATATTGCTTCAGTTATGGTTCATATATTTACTTTATATAAAGGTATCCATCTCTGGATAAAATTCAAAAAATTATTCTAAAGCTCTGGAAAGGGTGTTAAAAATATATTAATAACATTATAATTCCACAAAGTAAAAAAATTTTATTTGATTGGCAGTAATTAATATTTTTTCATTATTTTAAAACAGCACCATCCGTTGCGCAACCGTGTTTAACATAACCTGTTTTCTAAAATAAGAGATGGCTTAAAGTATGCAATACCTAAAAGACGGTAAAATAGTCGGCGTACTTTTACTGATTCTTCTTTTTATTATATTTTAAAAACAAAATATTTTTTCGGAAGAAAGTATCCTCTATTGAAATTAGGATGCTAAGGTACCACCTGACAAAATTTTGTTAAAATTTATCCAGTAGTTTTTAAGTGATGCGAACACAAATGAAAAGCAGACAGACAGACGGAAATGAGTTATTATTTTCTTATATAATAATCTATAATAACCTGTAATAATTATTAGATTATAAATATAGATTATAATTAGAATCTATACAGATTTAGTACCCTATTTTAGATATTTAAAAAATTTTCTTAAATAATCAAATGAAAATAACCGGATATATAATAACAAAAATTCATACTTATGTATATTATTACTATTATTAAATTTATTATTAAAATTACGAAAATAGCACCTTATAAAACTCAAATACCTCTACAGATGTGATACATATTGCAGATTCTCAACCGCGGTCGTTATATTTTTTTATGTTTAATTGTGGCAGCCGTTTTCTATCCTGAAAATAGATTTGTTTTTTAATTTAATTTAAGAGAAAATACAAATTCCACTGCTCTTTTCTCTCCCATACAAATTAGACTTTTTTCAAGAAAACTTATCCTTAAAACTTATTGATTAACAAGAGGGCATAAACACAAAATTTTTAAATTTTCACTTTTTGCAAGAAATCAACTAACAACATCAATATCTATTTAATGTAAAAATTTTAACGTATTCTGATTACTCTTTGATCTCGAAACCCACATCTGACCCCATTTTCGTGATAGTGTCTTGAGTACATTTATATCAACAAAAAGGTATTATTTTTAGTTAAAACAAAAGGATATTTTCATTAAAAATTATATGGGTTTGAGCCTTTATTCATGTTAAAAATAATCAAATTGTTTTATTTAAAATTGGTTGTATTTTGAGTTGATACTTTTTGTTTTACTTTTTGATTTTAATTCGAAATGAAATTCTTTTTATGATAAAATTGTTCACATTTTTTAGAATTGTGACTCTTTTATGAAGTAATTCAATCCTTCTTTGCTTATAACCATTTTTATGATATCTTGTTTATAATACAATTACTTTAAAATAAATATTTGTTGACAACGAAATTGATTGCTTGTTGCAGGAATAAAATATAAACAATTATTGCATTTTATATCGTACGAACAAATAATAGTTAATTACCAAAACTATAACATTATTATGTGTCTTTGCTTTTTAGAGGATATAAACCGTGACAATAAAAGTTAAAGATCCATTCAGCTCTAATTCGAATGACGATTTCAATCCGACATTAGTAAGTCGCAGGAGTTCTTCGTATAGAAATTCAGAAAGTGGTTGATGGAAGTAAAAAAACGTACGAAGTATTCAACACAAAGTGACTTACAGTAAAATTAAAATAGGAGTGTTATTATTTTTGTAATTGAAAAACCCAACGTAAACTAACAACGTAACAATATACTTCATTATCTAATCCTAGACGAAAAACAAGAGAAAAGTAAATTCAAACTGCTTTTGGAGAAAATAGCCGTTACATTTAACGTTGCACGTTGCAACAAAAAACATATTATTTAAAAAAATTCTACTCGTAGTATTATATCTGAAATTAGAACATATAATCAAGATATAAAAAACCTAACTTTACAACAAATACAATATTTACAAAAATTAAGGCGCCTATTCAAAAACAAGAACAAATTAATGTTGATTACGAAATACCATGCAAGGGAAATGAGGAAACGAAGTGCAATTTAATACACATAGGAACAACAAAAAAAATTCTATCAACAAGAATAGCTGAACATAGAATGGACATATTAAAAAGAAAGGAGACAACTGCATTGGCTCAACACATAAAAAACACTGGTCACATAGCTGACTTTGACTAAGTTAAAATACTAGATAAGGAGAAAGTGGAGAAAAAGAGATATACTAAAGAAAGCTTGCACATCCAAAAGAACATAATAAATACCATGAATTTGAAAGAGGACACTGATAATATAAATGCAAGTTATAGAGTTGCTATTAGTTAAGATGTGTTCATTGTTAACAGTCGTTTATTTGTTTAAATGTTTGTCAAATTCTTTATATGTTAATTGTAATTTAATGTAACTTAACAACATTTATTTGTAAGTAATACTGCAATAATTTTTCTCTCTCTAATTGTAATAACAACAATGTTTTTGTATTCCAAAATTTACTGAAATAAAAATTATAGACACAGCCCTTGAGAAAGTCGACTAACAATCGACGAAACGTTGGGTAAAATTGTAATTAAATTGTTTTAATTACGTTGGAAACTGTAGGCCTAATTACTGAATTTTAAAACAAAAAAATTTTCACATTAAACATAAATTCATTGTGAAAAGGGCCGTAGAATAAAATTTATTAAAAAAAAACTTGATACTCGGTAACATTGTTCACATAAAAATACACCACTGGTCAAATGAAAATTCGTCATTTTTAAAATTTCAGTACAATATGCTTCTACACTACTCTATTTTCCTCATTAGACAAAAGCTAATGAGAGATATAATTACATTTCAATACGTATACAATGTAATGCAATGTTACTTTTTTATATAAGTAATATATATGTTTTTTTGTATTTATTCGTACCATCTATCGTCCACTAAACGAACTTTGAGTTTAGTTTTTATGCCAGCTACATGCATTTTTTACTGATCAGTTACCACTATTTTTAACGTTTAAAAATAGTGGGGAGTGTTTGACTACACTGCGTCCAGACGAGCAAGAAATAACGTCACGAGGATGACGTCACAATTATTTTATCGACATAAAATGTAAGTATTCGTTGTCTATTTTTATTTTATTTGTGTTTTTATTTAAAAAATATATGTGAGCAATGGTGTTATATTGTTCTTTTATTGTTTTTTTTTATTTTTGAACAAAAATTATCCTATTATAAAAATTTGTAAAATCATGTATTCCTTATCATTACTGAGGCTTGTATTTGAAATTGATATCCAAACATGTGTTCGAACACTAACACATGCGGTCTACACGATTATTTTTTTTTTTGCAACAGATTTTGATAACTACAAACACAAAGATTTCCATGCTGTGTATACACAGCATTGTTTTTTCATGAATGGTATCAAATTAAAGCTTATTTTATTATTTAAGCCTCTTTAAAGAGCTCATTTTAAAATGAGCTGCGTATATACATATGTATTTTTCTCTTGCTATACCTTTCACTTTCACATTCTATAGTACGTTTTCACGTTTCTTTTGGTCTTCCTCGAGCTCTTGTGCCTTGTAGGTTTGACTGTAGGGCTTGTGTACAGAGTTCAGTTGTTTGTTTCCGAAATTGGTTGTTTATATCCAGTTTTACCTCCTCCTTTTGATCTCAAGGTGTGTCGGTATTTGTTTACATTTATTCGCCAGCTTTTCGTTTAAGATTGTGTTCGGCCAACAGATATTCAGGAATTTTCTCAGACACTTGTTTAACCACGTTTCGTATCCGCTTATAGAACTGGAAAATCAATATTTTCCTATTTTGATAACTGTATAGTAAAATAATGATTTTTTTTTAAATATATTTAGACTCAGGGTCAAAAGTTTCAATAATATTATTATATTATAATTTCAAGTGAGAAATTTCTCACATAAGTTACTGAAAGATTGAAAACAATTTCTTTTTTGGTTGAGTTGGCATGGAATGACTTTTATTATATTTTGATAACACCAAATAGATCTGAAAATGGTGTATTTCTTCCATTTGCTTGCTTTCCTGGAATTGTTTGGGGATATTTTCGAGCAAATATGTTCGTGTGTAGGGTTGAAAGATGTTGTTCGGGTCCCCAAAAAGTAAATTAAATTATCCCTAAAATTCACCACTAAAATGCTAATGCCGTTTATGTTTAAAATACTTTATATGTGCTGAAGTTAATTTCATTTGTACACATAACAAAATATATAAAGTATACTTGAAGCCTATCTTTGTATGCTGATAGTGTAAACATATTTGTACATTTTGTATTAAAATAATTAATTTGATTATGTTAAAATGTTTTACCATTTCTTTGGATGGATCAAAAGTTTCACAAGAAATTGCAATAATTTTTTTGAAGAGTTTATTCTTCACAATAACTAAAAACAAATACACAATATTATGTCTGGACACACTGATATTATGACTCATTTGTTAATATTCAAATAAAATAGATGTTTAATTATACCCATCACCACAGGTGGAAAGGGTATGTATAAGTTATATAATATTATATATAATAGTATATGTATATAATTCAGCAACATCTGATCATTCCTTTGGAGGCTGCGGGAAAAAACACGCCCATCTATATTTTTCACGTTTTTATTGTTTTTTTTCAGGGTTAATGATTCTGTTTTGGTTTTTTTTTTTGTTAAATAACTATTATACCGCGACAGGTAGATCGCAAGGAGTGCATACAGTTCTCGAGGGATCAATAACCCCCTGCGAGGGCCGATTTTAATTTAAAAAAATTTAAAAAAAAAATTTCCAAAAAGGGCATATAAGATTCGGCATGGCCGAATATGCTATATTCGGCCATGCCGAATATAGCATAATCTTTACATCTTTATTTATTAATCTTTACATCTTTATTTGAGTACACTTAAAAAAACAAAACTGTACCATAAAATTCTTGCTTGAATATGATTATGAAGCAAAGTTGACACGAAATCTGATAGACATTCTAAGTTTCCTGCCGATACTTCTGATAAAAATCTAACAGAATTCTAAACAAAAATACATGAAAAGTTTTGTTATAACAAGAGACATTCGTATCGATTTCTGAAAGATATCTGAAAGAATGTCTGATGAAATTATTCTTTTTGAATTTCCCCTTTATACATTTGAGGTCGTTGTCCCGCAGTTATTTGTTAGATCTTGTTATCTAAAATGTAATAAATAAATTAATTAAAACTCAAATGTATAGAATTTAAAACGTACCAGGCTGAGGCTTTTTTAGCTGTTCCTTTATTTCACGGTAAAATTTTTGATTATTTTCTACCGTGGAAAGCTTGGAAGGAGGTTTCATGGAAAACAAAAGTTTAAGCGCAACCAGTTTTTTTCTTCATTAAATGTGACAAGATATTTTCATTAAAAAACATAAACAAAAAATGAAACAATTTATATCTGTACGAAATCAGTAAGATATCTATCAGACATGTCGATATTTAGAACAAATAAAATCATTCCGGCATATTTATACCAGATCTATCAGATAGCTATCAGACATGTCGAAAATAAAATTTCCTAGACACGTCTGACAGAAATCCGTACGAAATATGTATCTGAAAATAAAATCAAAAATTTATCAGAAATGTCTGATTCAGACAATGTGGGAATATTTTGCTGGCTGGGATAAAACCGAATTAAAAAATTTTATATAATTCCACTGCCTTAGTTCTATTGGAGATTTTATTATATACATATATAAAATTCCCTTAATTGATGATTGCTTACAAAAAAAGACTAGCTTATATAGGATATAAAATAAAATTCTTGATTCAATAAATTTATTTCCACAAATATTTTTTTAAAAACTTATGAAGCTACGTAATTTAAGATCTTTAAATTCGATGTAAATTGTTAAAATTTCATTGTTAGAATCTTATATTAAATTGTAAAATAATTTAAAAAATTCAAGTTAATCATAAAACTTTACGCAGTTGTTAACATTTTTTTTCTCGTTTAATTTAACTCTTTAGTTTAACTTTGATATATTTGTAGATAGATTTAGTTTTATAACTAAATTGTCTTAAATTATTTTCGCTGTATCAATTTTTCTATGTTTACTACAAATACAAAATGAACCTTTAATGGTTCGAAGAAGCAACTTTTAACGTTTTCGATTTGACGCCAACAAGTCTTGCAGGGATACAATATGTTCTGATATTTTGTTTCTAATAATTTCTAAACATTTTCAACGCCTGAAGGACGCTTTATTTACCAAAATATAATTGACAAGATTAATTAAAAAATAAATCTGTAATTGTAGGAAAAAATATGCAAATCTCACCTTACCACTTTTACAAGGAAAAATCTGCAAAATGCGGAGAAAACAGCAAATCTGGCAACAGAGTGTATACACCACATTAAAGGTCTATGCGGTTACACTCACTAAAGAAAAAGCTAAGAAAATCGCTAAACAGTATTACTTGTTTTTGAAAAGTTCATTTCACTAACGGTTAAACAATTGAACATATACATATATGTAATTGCTAATTTAAAATAAACATCTAGAATATGCCTGCCATATTTTTCCAGAATAGAACGTTTTACGCAGTTTTGCTCGCCTACGAATAGAATTCAGGCTTAAGAGCCATCTGACAGTGTTAAAGGGCTAAGTAATCAGTTGTGTTGTATTGTTAAAAATTATAAATAGTGTGTTTGTGTTTAAAGAAGCACAGAGCTATATAAATAAAGTCATTCAAGTAAAATTTATATCGGTGTAATTTATTTTTCAATTAAAAGAACCCGTCAAAAAGGCTAAACATAAAAGTATATTTTATTAACAAAGAACAACGCTTTTTCTTCGCATCTTGCTTCTACTATAATAATGGCAGTTCTCTTTATCTTGATTCAGATATGTACATACATACATATATATTGCTGGTTATAGTATTTTTATATACCATCTAACATATATTTGCAGAAAATGGTTTACATCGATTTGATGTAAAACGTTTAGGCCCATTATTATAACTTGCCATTAGCTAAAGTTAGGATTTTATCAGGGAGATAAGTAGTTTTCGTTATTATGACTATACTTTAAGCTGATAAACTAAAGGGCAGAACATCTAGCCTTTAACTTTTAACATTAGATATAACAGTTTGAAGTTGCCATGTTTTGTCATCTATAAAGTTGCCGTATTTTCTATTCTATTAAGAAAAATAAATTTATGTTAATTTAATTTTGCGTTGATAAGTGCGGACGCGATTTTTTTTTAGCTCGCATTAACAAAAAACAAAACATACATGTGTGAATAATTTCAAACAAAAACAAAAAAAAACAAACCTGTTTTAATACAACAACAAAGTTGTCTGTAATTTTTTTCTTTCTTTCTTTCTCTTTATTTTTTACAACGGCATATTGAATTGCTACTTTAAAAATAAAACAAAAACAATAAGGGCTAATGAGCCTCTTTAATTTAAGCAACAAAAATGTTGACAATGAATTAAATAAAAACAAAAAAACAGAAAATAATTTGTGTGTAAATTCTACGCGAGTTATACGTGCCCAATCTTGTTCGTCGCTTTTGCTAAACGATGACAATAATATAACTACAAACAAGTCGCCTTCTGAACACAGTGTTACCAACAGTAATATGGATAATGCAGAAAAACCTAAGACGCAAGTGGGAATGGACAGATATATAACTGTATTGAAAAGAGGTCGAAGCCCTAAATCTTCGCAGATTACACCAATGTCCAAAGTACTTAAAGATAAGGAGGCTAACGGAATAAGTTCCCAAAATCGTTTTGCTATTTTAGATAGCGAAACAAGTGAACAAAAAACGGCACCGAAGTCGTTTAAACCACCACCAATTTTTTTAAGGGAAAAAAATTCGAATGAATTAATAAATAAGTTAATTTCTGTTATCGGGGAAAATTCATTCTATGTAATTCCAATCAAGCGTGGTAACATTGATGAAACTAAAATTCATTTTATAGACGAAAGTAGTTATCGTAAAGCAGTAAAGGAGTTTGAAAGCTGCAATAAGAACTTTTATACCTATCAGCTGAAGAGTAGCAAAGGCCTACAGGTAGTCATCAAAGGTGTTGACTCATATGTTAATCCAGTGGAAATAAAAGCTGGCCTTCAAAAAGCAGGATTTAAGATTAAAAGCGTTGACAATCTCAGAAATCGAGAGCGTGTCCCTCAACCTCTATTTCGCGTTGAACTGGAACCTGGGGATATTAGATTAAAGAAGAACGAAACGCATTCATAATCTAAAATACGCATTTATAATCTAAAATATCTGTTACACCGCAGGATAAGTGTAGAGGAACCACATAAGCGGTCAGGACCCGTTCAGTGTTTAAATTGCCAAGAATACGGTCATACAAGGGCTTACTGCCAGTTGCCTCCGGTTTGCGTTGTGTGTGGAGAGCTTCATTGTTCCGCCCAATGCGACAAACCAAAGGATGAGTCGAAGGTTAAAAAATGTAGCAATTGCGGTGGAAATCACACTGCTAACTACAGAGGCTGTCCAGTTTTTTCTGAGGTAAGGAAGTCAACTCAGAAATTAAATACTCCTGCTAGGCAGCCACAATACCAAGCAACTGCTCACTACCCTCAGTTAGCTCAACCCACAACCAAACATGTTTCATACGCGGATATATTAAAATCCAATCATGTTTTAGCACACAAAACGACACCTACAAACAATTCTACCCCAAATATGCATCCAGAAGCTAAAGAACAAACTCCATCTGGTAACTACAATCGTCTCGAAGCAAGTATCGAGACATTAGTGCATTCGTTAAACAGTTTTATGAGCTCTATGAGCAGCATGATGCAAGAAATGGTTCGCATGCAATCTATGATGTTGCAGGCGGTACTTAACAAACCATGAACTGTTTAAAAATATGTTTCTGGAACGCAAACGGCTTACGCCAACACAAAAATGAACTCGAGTACTTCTTGAAGAACCAACAAATTGATGTCATGATGGTTTCAGAGACTCATTTAACAACAAATAGCTTTTTTAAAATCAATGGCTATATATTATATGACACTAAAGACCCCCGTGGCAGAGCATGTGGTGGTTCAGCAATACTAATAAGGGCTCGAATTAAACATCATTTACTGTGTGATTTTTGTGAGGACTACCTTCAAGCAACAAACATCTGTATTGAAGAATATCATCAAAACTTTGTTATTTCTTCGATTTATTCACCTCCTAGATTTCAAATATCAGAGAGTCAATATATCAACTTTTTCAAATCACTAGGTCCCTGTTTCATAGCATCAGGCGACTACAACGCTAAACATACGTTTTGGGGTCACGCCTAATAACTCCAAAAGGTCGTGTTTTGTTTGATACAATTTCAAAAATGCGTCTGAATGTGATATCGAGTGGACAACCCACCTATTGGCCTACTGATCGACAAAAAATACCTGATGTTATTGATTTTGGCGTGATTAAAGGTATTTCGAGAGAAATGATTAAGGTTGAAGCTTCACTCGAATTATCCTCAGATCATTCACCCACTATTGTCTATATATGGAATCAGCAAAATATCGTGTCGCCAACAACTTGCACAAGCATTAATTGGTTGAAATATAGAAAGTATCTCAGTACTCATTGTTCGGAAAACATACCGCTAAGAACTCCAGAAGATGTGGACCAGAGTCTAATTTATTTTAACCAAAACCTTAAATCAGCTGCCCAACATGCGACATAAACCAGACAACCAGCTAGATACAATCAAATTTATTTTGTAGATGTCGAGCGGCTCTTGGCTGAAAAAAGAAAAATTAGAAGAGAGTGGCAAGCATACAGATCTCCACAACTCAAATCTAGACTAAAAGATTGCACGAAACGGCTAAGACATCTGCTAGAATCTCGAAGAGTAGCATCTCTGAAAAATTACTTGGAAGACCTCGATGCAACTGCACAATCAGATTATTCATTATGGCGTGCATGTAGGAACCTTAAAAGACCGGTCCTACGTAAGCCTCCCTTGCGAACTTCTTGTGGAGACTGGGCAAGGAATAATACCAAAAAAGGCAATTTGTTTGTTGGACATTTGAAGAAGGTTTTCACCCCAAATGTATGTACTGATATAGCTGAGTTGCCATCAGTAGAGACTAGTGCCGTAGTACCCCTAAGATTTGAATTTAGAGATATTGAAAGTGCAATAGCAGATTTAAACACCAAAAAAGCCCCTGGCGTTGATAAAACAAGTAACAAGATGTTTGTCGAGTTGCCCCGTATAGGTCGCAGAATTATCCTGTTTGTTTTTAATGCCATCTTACGTCTTGAGTACTTTCCCACAGAGTGGAAGGTCTCTTTGATAACTATGATTCCTAAACCAGGAAAAGACCACACAAAAGTAGAATCATACAGACCTATAAGCCTTTTATCTAACGTGTCAAAGTTATTTGAGAGAATATTAATAACTAAGCTGAATCCAATACTTAGCGCGAAAGGATGCATTCCTAACCATCAATTCGGCTTCAGAAAACAGCATAGTACGATCCAACAAACACACAGATTAGTTAATGTAATTAAAACGACCTTTGAAGAAAAAAAATGCTGTTCTGCGCTCTTTATCGACGTATCTCAAGCATTCGATAAGGTTTGGCACGAAGGCCTAATATTTAAGCTAAAGCTGAACTTGCCCGAAAACTTGTATCAGCTCTTAAAAGATTATTTAACGAATCGCAAGTTTTTACTAAAAGAAGGTGACTTTTTAAGCTCGCCACAGCTCATTGAAGCCGGAGTTCCCCAAGGTAGTATTTTGGGACCAATTTTATATTTACTGTACACATCGGATATGCCAATTAGCACCCTAGTCCACACATCAACTTTTGCAGATGATACAGCTTTTTTAAGTATTCATGAAAGTGCCCAAGAAGCATCACAACTTTTACAAGACCACATACTCAATTTGGAAAAATGGCTAGAAAAATGGAGAATAAAAGTGAATGAACAAAAATGCACTCACATAACTTTCACACTACGTTGGGACTCATGCCCTCCTATTCGCATAAATAACCAAATGATACCATAGCTTTCAGACGTTAAATACCTGGGTATACATCTTGACCGTCGCCTTACTTGGAAAAGCCACTTAGAATCCAAGTTAACACAAATGAAACTAAAAGCAGTACAACTAAATTGGCTTATTGGCAGAAACTCCACCCTGAACTTAGATTGTAAACTTCTACTGTACAAGTCGGTCCTCAAACCAATTTGGTGCTATGGGATTCAGTTATGGGGCACTGCCTCAGCTAGCAATGTAGAAAAAATTCAAAGGCGCCAAAATAAGATTTTACGTATTATTACATCTGCTCCCTGGTATATAAAAAATTTAAACATCCACAAAGACCTAAACATGCCATCAGTTAAAGCAGAAATAGCGAAACATGCAGTCACATATCTAAAGAGGCTTGAATGTCATCCAAACCCTTTGGCGCGTAACATGCTGGTTACATTCGACTAAAAAGAAGAGATACTGCTTTTCTTGGCCGTACATTAGAGGGATGACCCGCAAATGATTGCAAAATCCGTGAAACAAACATTATTTTTGTCTAGCACTGGCTGGACTTAAAAAGTATATTTTATTTTAGATTTAAGATACGAGTAATTATTGTTAGTTCAAAAATATTGAAGATACAATAAATAAATTATGAAAAAAAAAAAAAATTTAATTTTGCATAAAAAAATAAAAATGGAAAACATATCTCGTTTGTTGTATATAAAATATTTTCTTTTGTTTGTTGCAGAGATAACTAATTTGTGGTTTGTTGAAATAAAAGAAAGATATGATGTTGCCACTATGTTTTTAAAAACCAATTTATTTTGTCAAAAGTTGTCGGTGTTTCTTCTTGTACTACCATATTGTTAGCTATGTTAATGTTAGCTATTAAACTTTATGTTACATATTTCGTTCGAATGTGTCATTTTGGCCCATCTGGCAATATTGATTCTAATATAAAATACATACTTACTTAATATAAAAGCACGTTGTTCTAATTGAAGTCGCGCTAGATCTTTCGAGAAACACATTAATCATTTTTCCATTTCTTTTATGTATATAATTTAACTTTAAAACTGAAATAAGATTTAATAAATGAATTAAAACTATAACCCTTGCTAACAATATTTTCAAAAATATTAATTTTATTTTACAATGAAGTTGTAATAACGAAAAATAGTTATTTTTCACTTTATCGCTCACTTGAGCAAAAGTGGGTAGGTAAACAACTTAATAACGTTTTTGTTTAAATAAATACTGGGGAAAAAGTATTTTTTTCTGATTATGCGTACCATCTACCGTACACTAGAGAAACAGAGGTGGACTTTTTTTAACAAGCAAGCCTTAACATATACTACACAACTGATTTAATTGATCTCTTTTAGAATATCAGAAGCTAGTTTATTCCTGTTAGTCAACTTATCATTTTTTGAGTAATAACAACCACCAATGAGGTTTGGAACCAAAATATAAATATAAAATCCAACATTCATGTGGATTTTACATTTTGCAACCACATACAATGAAAATGATGAAAACAATGAAATAACTAGAAAAGTGGTATATTCGGCCGTGCCGAATCTTCTATACCCTTCACCACGGTGATTTTATTTATACAGACATGTACAGCATTAGCCATATTGTTGACTCTTTACTTAAATTAAATCGTATGAGAAAAATTCATTATTCATGTTTTAAAGAAATAGAATACAAATGAAAACAAATTCCGTTGGCTACAATTGTCGCCGTGTTGTCAGCTACTTAATGATATTGAAGATGACAGCTACATCGTAAACTCTGACATTGTTGTAGAAATACTTATTTTGCTTTTATAAAATTAAATAACTTTTTCAAGAAATTATAAATATTTCCTCCAAAGCTTTTTGTTTGTATATGAATTTGTAATTTACAATTTTCTGATATTTCCTTTTGTTGAATAAAATAGAATTATAAACGTGTGTATTTTGTTTTTGACAGTTTGTAGTCGGTATCCTGACGATGTCTATGTGTTTAATGCACCTAGGTTTTAAACCAGAGATATTATTTATTTAAAAATCAAACGCATTTAAAAAAATATGTCACTCTATGTACATACATATGTACATATGTATATTCTTAATATTAAATATATATGTTACAGTCATGATTTTCATTCTCCAAGAAATGTTGAAATTTTCTTTTAAGTTTTAGAAAATAGTTTGTAAAAATATTTTTTTTTTAATTTTTTGTAAAATTTTATTCGGTAATTTTTTGGAAAATTTTTAAAAAATTTTTTTTTTCGAATATTTTTCTGTAAAATATTTTTTTGAAAATGTTTTGTAAATTTTTTTGTAAATATTTTTGAAAAAAAATGTTATTGAAATTTTTTTTGTTAAATTTAGGACTTTTTTGCAATCTATATTGAGTTAGAATGGTCAGACTAAAGCAAAAAGAAATCCTCTATGTGTATTGCTTTCTATTAAGGTCTCTAATACAAATTAAAGCAGAAAAACCCTACCAATCTAAAAACAAACAAAAATCGCCCCTCGCAAGGGGTTATTGATCCCCCGAAATCTATATGCACTCCTTGCGATCTACGTGTTGCGGTCTAATATTTATTTGACAAAAAAGAATCATTAAGCCGAAAAAAATTTAAAAAAAAACCTGAAAAAAATATGGGTGGGCGTGGTTTTTGGCCCGCAGCGTCCAAAGAAACGATCCGATGTTGCTGAATTCCAATCCCAAAATGTTCGAAACTATGCCTGACAGATTGGTGTGCTTAAATTTTTCATATCTCTTCTGGTGCCTTGGCAAATGACATTACAACACGAACACGGACAGAGGGACATCGCTTAATCAACTTCTCTATATATAAGGATCCAGAATATATATACTTTATGGGGTCGGAAATGAATATTGTAGAAATTGCACACGGAATGACAAACTTAGAATTACCCTTTCCACCTGTGCTGAAGGGTATAAAAATTTTAAATTTAAAAAAAATTTTTTAATTGCGATTAAAAAATAATTCAAAGTTCATTAGAACTTTGAATTTGTTGGAAATTTTAATGTGCAGTTTCTCTGTTGCAAACGACCAAATCGTGTAGAAACCCTGTGGGAAATTAGTGTCGATTGTTCAAATCCTACTCGTCCCATGAAATCTCAATTTAGAAATGGTGCAAAAAGTTATAACTCGCGACTGATGAAAAAGGACCTATTAAGTAAATGACTTGATGAAAGTCCAAGCAAAATTTTTACTCACAGCTTCAGTCGGAAGAACTTCTTATATGCATTATTTTGTAGCTTTATACGCCACTCGCTGCATTACCTAGTAGCTACATATTT
Organism: Phasia obesa; assembly: GCA_949628195.1. Lineage (NCBI taxonomy): Eukaryota > Metazoa > Arthropoda > Insecta > Diptera > Tachinidae > Phasia > Phasia obesa. The sequence goes on from OX451218.1 coordinate 43,641,966, forward strand.
TATAACTACATACTTCCTTATAATAAATTATATAACTCATTCTTTTCTTGTATAATTTAAAAACGAAAATTTATGTCTTCCGATATAGTATAGGTATAACTTTTAGATCTAAAATTTTTAAATATGCTTGTATTTACAAGACAAAAGACAGTTGTTAACATTTTTTTTCTCTTCTTACTGCTTTTGACTTCTTTAGTTTAACTTTCAAATATTTGTAGATAGATTTGGTTTTATAACTAAATTGTCTTAAATTATTTTCGCTGTATCAATTGTTTACCACAAATACAAAATAAACCTTTACTGGTTCGAAGAAGCAATTTATAACGATTTCGATTTGAAGCCAACGAGTCTTGCAGGGATACAATATGTTCTGATATTTTGTTTTTAATATTGTCAAAATTTGTTCAAACTGCAAAATTTTTAACGTCTGAATGACGCTTTCTTTACCAAAATATAATTGACAAAGATAAATAAAAAAAAATCTGCAAATCTGACCTTACCACTTTTACAAGGAAAAATCTGCAAAATGCCGAGAAATCAGCATATCTGACAACAGATTGTCTACACCACATTAAAGGTCATTAAAGAAAAAGCAAAGCAAGTCGCTAAACTGTAAATAGTGTATTGTATTGTTAAAAATTATAAATAGTGTGTATGTGTTCAAACAGTCAATAAAGTAAAATTAATATCGGTGTAATTTATTTTACAATTAAAAGAACCCTTCAAAAAGGCTAAACATAATAGTATTATTTCTCAACAAAGAATTTAATTTTTTTGATTTTATTGAGTTCGCTGACGAAAAAACTTTTTTACCCAACCAGAAACGAGGACATTTCAGTGGCATCTTACTTCTACTATAATAATGGCAGTTCTCTTTATTTTGATTCAGATATGTACATATGTATACTGCTGGTTATAGTATTTTTATATACCATCTAACATATATTTGCAGAAAATGGTTTACATCGATTTGATTTAAAACGTTTTATTTATTCTTGTCTAACAATACTTTCTATTTGTTTAAAATGTACTGGGGAAAAAGTATTTTTTTCTGATTATCCGTACCATCTACCGTCCAGTAGAGAAACAGAGGGATGGTAGACTTTTGTTAACAAGCAAGCCCTAACATATACTACACAAATGATTTAATTGATCTCTTATAGAATATCAGAAGCTAGTTTATCGGTGTTAGTCAACTTATCATTTTTTGAGTAATAACAACCACCAATGAGGTTTAGAACCAAATTATAAATATAAAATCCAACATTCATGTGGATTTTACATTTTGCAACCACATACAAAAGAGGAATTCCCTTTTTGTGCGGTAAAAGTGCTTTACTTGTTACAGCAATTGAAATGTGTTAATATTTAGTGAACTATCAATGCATCTCTAAAAGAAGACGTCGAAAATACAAATAAAAAACTACCAAGTAAAGCCATTTCCTAAGAAAACAAAATTGAAATTTTAGATCGCCTTCAAAATGGAGAAGGCTCAACATTTCTTGGAAAAATGTTCGGTTTAAATGAAGTCACAGTAAGAACTATAAAAAAATTAAAATTCAATCAGGCAATCGTTGATTTCTGGAAGGAAACTACATATCTGTTAAGTCGTCATTATACACTAAAGATGCAAATAAATGGTGCAAAAACACATTATATGTACATGCATATACATATGTGTAAAAATAAACATGATTTCTTGTTTTTAAAAAAATTCTCGTTTTTTACTAAATTTAATAGGAACCAATCACCTATTTTTGTATATGATCAATGTCTTTTTTACACGGATTTTTCTGGACCAATCTACCGTGTAAAAACAGAATTAGGGTACAATGAAAATAATGAAAACAATGAAATAAAAATTTAAAATATTTAGTTAATTTTCTTGTTTGCTTTCGGTTTGTGATAAAATTTAGAATTTTTAATGAAATTTAGATTCTTTATTGAAACAACATGATTTTAGTGAAACTTTGCTTTTTAAGCCGACTCTTAATTTTTTTATTAATTTTAGTCATATTAGTTGTAATGAAATTTCGTTTTTTTTTTAATTTTGATATAAAAAAAGTTAATTTTTAATGAACTTTGAATTTGTTGGAAATTTTAATGTGCAGTTTGTCTGTTGAAAGCGACCAAATCGTGTGGAAACCCTGTGGGAAATTAGTGTCGATTGTTCCATTCCTAGTCGTCCCATGACATGGCAGTTTAGAAATGGTGCAAAAAGTTATAACTCGTGACTGATGTTTTTCATTATTTTACCATTTCATCAAAAGGACTTGATGGAAGTCCAAGGAAAATTTTTACTCACAACTTCAGGCGTAAAAACTTCTCATTATTATTTTCTTGTTTAAAATAATACATTTAGGCCCATTATTATAACTTGCCTTTAGTTAAAGTTAGGATTTTATTGGAGCGATAAGTTGTTTTCGTTATAGTAATGAAATGAATGCTATAACTTGTCCTTATAGTACGTGATAGTTAAAAGTGGTTTTTAGCTTACTTTTAATAACGAAAAGCTATTTATCGGTCCAAAAAATCCTAACTTTAATTAATGGCAAGTTATAATAATGGGCCTTAATTTAAAACAAAAATTTATGTCTTCCGATATAGTATAAGTATAACTTTTAGATCTAAAATTTTTAAATTTGCTTATATTTACAAGACAACGTTGTTTTCCTTACAAATAATGTGTTACAAATAATGTGTTATTCAAGTCATTTTTAATACATTTGAATGAAATTTCTTTTCATATTACCATTAACCTGGCCTGTGCGGCCCTGTGTTCCACTGGGAATTAAAGGATTAAATATATATATACATATATATTATCCTGTCTCGTGAGCAAATCAGCTGTATACATATGCAATATGTATATATATGTATATGTTCAATTCACAAGCCCTGTTATCACGTTATAGGGTTTATCTTCAACTTATTTTACAATACTTTATGTTTGTTGTTGGTAATTTGCTTTGAATAATTGTTATATGTAAATATCCAATTTAGTTTCATTTTTTTTTTGAAAATATTATATCGAGACTATAACTGGGACTAAGTTTTTTGTTTGAAACAAATATGAAAATCTTCGTAATATGCAATCACCGGTGTCTTTATTTTATATTTATTCTTTAATGATTATAGTGCAAAAGCACGGCCCAAATTGATTCAATCTATATTAAAATTACAAATTGTTTTGTTTCGGTTGCTAAAGGTTTTTATTTTTTTATTTTTTAAAGCTAAAATTGTGAAAGCATACACATTAAGTTAGTATATTTTTATTATAAATAAATGGGGACCAAAATGCTAAAGGTTGCCCATTAAAAAATTCAATATAAAATATAATATTTTTGACTTTGCTTTAGAAATTTCGTTCAAATTAAGATTTTTATTTACATATGTATGTATGTACTTTTAGGCAAACAATTTTTATATCAAATGATAATTTTTAATAAATTTCAGTATTGTTACTTTTGATCGAATTCTTCTTTATAAAATTACTCAAGTTAGTTGAAAAATAGATTTTATTTTTAAATATAAATATGGTTAACATGATTTTTAATTCTAACGCAGATTATTTATGATGGGTTATGTACCATCCAAAACGAAATAACATTTATAAAGCTTTTTTCTGCAAGCTCGGCTGCAATTCACTGTTAAAAAGTGTATTGTTTAATCAAATATACGGTATCTGCCTTAGATACATACCGTCATTGCCTCCTGCGATCTCGATGTTTTTAACCTGTTAATTTAAGTTCTCGTCCGCTATTGTATTTTCTTTATATTATATAACAAATAGTATTTACCATAAAAACTATTTTAAAAGTAATACATTTTCTCAATCCTACCAAAATTAGTTATAGCCTAATATCCTAAAAACCTCAAAAAATTTTACCAAATTTGGGAGAAAAAGTCCAACAATGGCAACGTTGCTTTTGAAAATATTTGTTTTATTTTGACAGTGGGCAAAGTATTGATACAATTATACAAAAGTCTGTTCACAAGCTATGTGACTAAAAGATTATTTCAATAAAAACACTATACATATTTCAATAAACTTTAAACGATACAAGAGAGCTTGTGAATTGAGCATCTATGTTTTATTCATTTAGATAAGTGTTGGGCAAAGTACGGCCCGCGGGCCATCTCCGGATAGATTTTAATCCGGCCCGCCGAAGGTCCATCGAAATGGATAGAATATGGCCCGCTATAATTACGTTTTGACGGTCAAGCAGTATAAAGAGATTCTATTTAGTGGAATAATAGATGCATACCCTATAGGAGAAGTGCCGCGTAGTTCATGTGTTGCGTAAAACGGGCCACAAAGCGTGGTGAAAAGAGAAGAGCGGTCAAGGGACGGCTCCTAGAGTAAAAGTGTTCTATGTGCGCGGACGGTGGGTGCGAGTGAACTCAGCTCACTCCGAGTAATATTGTTGTTTACGTATGAAAGGTCCTACATATCATAATGTCTATGTCCACATTAACGTTTTTCCTTTTTTTCTTATTAACCACATGTATTTTGTTAGTGTAAATATATATTTTCGATGCCAAAACCAGCTGATAGCCCATTCAGGCTGCCACGAAATTAAGAACGAAATCTAAAGTGTTCATAGTGGGTTATTTGACATTTGAGTTAATTTCGCAAACAGCTGATCATGTTTACTTACATTTGTGTAATTTTAAAAATACGAGAATATTATAAAAAACACTACAACAAAGTTTTTGTATAATTATGTCCATATTTCCATTATTTAATTTTTTTTTTATTTTTTTCAAACAAAACGAAATTTCAAGGTTGTAAACTTCTTCATGGTTGCAAATAAAGTACTTTTTTCTACAAAAACAGCGTTGTCTATGGTAATTTCAAGTTAATTTCGACGAAATTAAGTAGAATGAGGTAATTTGGGCAATGGTAAAAAGTATGCGAAATTACATAATTTCAAGTTGATTTCGGCCGAAATCACGAAATACCTTAATTTCGTGGCAGCATGAACGGGCTATAAGTGAAATAACGAAATTTAATAGGTCTATTCAATTATTTTTCTAGCACGAAATTTAAAAAAATTATTCAGTATCATATTATGAAATTTGAAAAAGTAAAGCTAAGAAGCAAAAATTAGCAGATAATTGTCCTCATAAATTACTTAAAAATTGTATTGTGAACTATATTGTTCTGTAATGAAAACCATAAAATAATCTACTATTGTTAGTCATTTAGCTATTAGAATGTCGCTTTTGAAAAAGTTCATTTTTTTTTTTAAATAACGAAACAACAAAAACAAAAGAACAATAATTTGAAACGAAATTGTTATAATGCGTTTAAATATACATATTTTTCAGTCAGTGCTAATAACCATATTTATTAAAAATTAATTTCAATATTTTGAAATTTTTCTAAGAATAATTCAAAATACCGTTAAAAAAGTATAACTGCACTAAATGCATCACCTACGATTTCTTCAGTATTTATTATAAAATATCTACATTAAAAACCAAAATTAATATGAAAAAGTTTGTCGTTTTCTAGACTCGTTATGTTAAAAAAATAATAAATACAAATGTATTTTCTTTTAGTTATTGAACAGATTTATTGTAACAAAATTAACAAAAAAAAAAAACAGAATAATTTCAAAGAAATTAATACAAAAAACAAACTAAAACTAGGGATGGTAAATGAAAATCGTTATAATATTTTGTTTGCTATTTGAAAAAAGACCTAAAATAGAAAAAAGCTAAAATAATTAAAAAAAAAAACTAAAAAAGGCTAAAATAAAATAAGGTTTTTTTAAGTTTTTGGATTAGATTTCAAATGGTTTGCAACATTGTCATTGTACATTTTTGTCTAAAACTGTACTAAAAGTGATACAATTGTACCAAAAATGTATTAACTTTACCATTCCTGACTCAAACGTAAACAAAGTTGACAACGAAATTTCATAACAATCAAGGATAAAAATTATCAAAAGTCGCACCTGTACGCAAATTTTACGTGAATTTTGTCTCTTGTTCTTGCTTAACGCTTTACAATCATAATCGATTGAAAAAATAAGCTGTGCTTTTGGGGTAATGGCGTCTAAAAAACGAAAAGTCGATTCAGAGTGTCGTCTGTTTAAAGACGAGTGGGCTTGGAAATACTTTTTTATGGAATACAACGTTAAGCCAGTATGTCTTATTTGTAATGAAGCAGTGGCGGTATTTAAAGATTTCAACATTGCTGGTCATTTTAACACCAAACATTCAAAAACCAAATATGCTTTGATGAATGACGTAGAAAAAAGATAAATGCGGAAAACCTAAAAAAAAACAATATCTGTTCAACGGAATATGTTTATAAAGCAAAATACTGCTCAAAATTCATCTACACTGGCTGGATATGTTGTGGCTTATAAAATAGCTAAAAATAACAAGCCTTATTCGGAAGGAGAATTTGTAAAAGATTGTATGGTGAGTGTGAGTAAAATTGGATGCCCAGAAAAGATTAAAGAGTTAAGTCTGTCAGCTTATCGCGAAAAACAGTTACAACTCGAATTGATGCTATTGCATCAAACTTGTCGACGCAACTTAGGCAGCGTATAGAAAACTTCAAATATTTTTCCGTGACCATGGATGAATGTACGGATAGAAGTGACACTGCTCAATTATTCATCTTGATTAGAGGCGTTGACGACGAATTTAATATTACTGAAGAGCTAGCTTGTATGCAATCCATGAAAGGAAAAACCACGGGGCAAATAATTTATATTGAATTTTATGAAGTTGTTTAAAATTATACAATATAACTACAGATGGAGCCCCAAATATGGTTGAAAAAACGCGGGATTTTCAGGTATTTTTTCGAACTAGAATCCTAATCATTCATTTAGTCAGGCGTTGAAAAAACTTCACACAGAATTTGAAACTAGATTTTAAAATTTTAAGAACATTCAATCATCGCTAGATGTTTTCTCGATGCCGTTTAATGTATATCCTGAATATGTATTTGCAGAATTGCAGTTGGAAATTTTTGAAATGCAGTGCAGTACCCATTTAAAGCAGTTGTTCTTGAATTCCACAAAACTAGATTTTTATAGAGCACTGCCGAAAGCTGAATTCCCAAAGATGATTGCTCATGCCCAGAAAATTATGGCGATGTTTGCATCATCTCATGTGTGTGAACAGACTTTTTCGACCATGAAATTGCAAAAAAACTCAATTAGAAACCGATTGACTTATGACCACCTTTTTGCACTGCTGAAAGTAGCTTCGTCACAGCTGGAAGCTGCTTTCGAAAATATTATGGAAAATCAAAAACAACTCTATATGTCTCATAGGACTACCATGGTAGGGCCTTCAAGTAAAAGTTAAATTAATAATATTTAAGGTAAAAGGTAATTTGTAACATTTGTGTACAATGCTGCAATGTTTTTATAATATTATTTATAATTAAAAACTATTAAACCAAAAATATTTTTCTAAAATTCAAGAATTTCGTTAAGTTTGTGGCCCCCCATTAAAAAAGTTTGCCCACCACTGATTTAGAGTAATATAATAAAAACTTTTAATAAACAAAGCATTAATCAATTTTTTGTGCTGCGACCCATTGCGATAAATTGCACGTCTATTGTCTCTGATTTTTTTTTGTGCATTTCATACACACTTGCATATATATAGCAACAAACACTAAAACTTATAGGGTGTTCCGAAAGAGAAGTGCTATTCACGGATATGTGTTTATTTCTTGAACTGTAGGAGGCATACACTTAAAATTTGTACACAGTAATCAAAACTTTGTTTGCTAAATAATAACGAAGTATAAAAATAATAAACCTAAAAATTAAAGGGTGTTCCAAAAATTACGTGATTTGCATGTATATGGCCTAAGCTTGGAACCATAATAAGGTTCTTGAAATTTTCACAGGTGTATTGCTATGGCCGCTATAGCAACAAATACTAAAACTTTTAGGGTGCTCCATTTAAAATTTTCACACAATAATTAAAACAATGTTTGATATAAACAAGTTTAAAAAATTAAACCTACAAATTAAAGGGTGTTCCGACAGTGACGTGATACGCATGAATATGGCTTAATTTTTGAAACATAATAAATAGACTCTTGAAATTTGCACAGTAGTTGTATTAATATGGTCTTTATAAAAAATAGTTAAAATTAAAGGGTGTTCCGACAGTGACATGTTTTTCGCGTATATTGCCTTATGTTTTGAATCATAAGTCATTAAAAGGGAATTATTATCGTCGCTATAACAAATAATAAAATTAAAGGGTGTTCCAACAGTCCGTACATACATGGACTTATTTTTATAACCGTAATAGGTAAACTCTTAACATTTTTACAGAAGATGTGTGGCCATGGCCTCTATAACAATTACTAAAGTTAAAGGGTGCTCCCACTGCGACATGTTTTTCAATAGGTGGGCTCTTGATATTTTTATAGAAATTTTATTAGCATGACAGCTATAACAACAATTATTAAATTTTAACGAATGTTCCGATAGTGATGCGATTTTCGCGAATTTTTTAAATTTATACAGAGTATGTAAAATTATTAATACTATATAAAAAAATAAAAATAAAAGGGTGTTTCGATAGTGCGACAATTTTGCTCTGATCTTATATTTGAACAGTAATAGGCTAAAACATTACTTTAGCTGATTTACACAGATTATATTTTACAACTAGCTGCGCCCGCCACTTCGTCAGCGTCTTACAATATTTTGTTCGATTTTGCTTTGAAAGCAATCCATACCAAAGACCCTTACATTTTTAGAACTGCCTTAAGATATGCTACATATCAGTTTATGTATTTTTTACTTTATAAAAAATAAAGTATGCATATTTGGTTAGTTCAACCGCAAACTTTCACTGCTTTTTCTTCTTTTTCTCTTGAAAATATGATTTTGCTATGATCGGTGACAGTGGATTGCCCATTGGCATTCCATATATTTGATGGTAAATCGTATTTCCATACATATAATAATTGTTTTCAATTAGGCAAACATTAAGTATTCTCAGGAATTGTTTCCTTGATATTTTGGTGTGTCTTTGTAACATGTCCTATTTTGTCACGCCTAAATGTTAATAATATTAACATTTATTGAGAATATTAATAATATTAACATTTAGGCGTGAGAATGGATGAACATAATAGCACGTTTCCACTGAGCCCAATATTCATGCTTCTCTCTCACATTCGTGCTTCAGATTCCAATCATGTTATCACTTTATCTTAAGATGATTCAGTTTGAATCTACTTGCGAAGCATGAATAATTTCTATCTTCTCTAATTTTTATCGCAAGTTTATTTGAACTAGCTCTCTTTTTTACATAAAAATGTAAACAAAGAAAAAAGAAAAATTAAAAGTGATGTCAAGGTATATTTATCTTACTAGGTAGTGTCGTCCGCCCAGCTGATTTAGTAGTTCGACATGTCAAAAGTTGTATGTGTTTAGAAATTTTATAGTGCGAAAGTGAGAAAGTAATAAAACACATACACGCCTTCTTAATTTTCTTATATGTTTTTTGACATTTCGAACTACAAAGCAACAACAAAATGCCATGTTGTTCTTGTATTGTTGTATTTGTTGTAGGGGCGCCACTACCTAGTAAAATAAATATACCTTGAGTGATGTTTAAATATAAATAAATAAGCAAATAATTAAAATACAACTTAAAATGTATAAATAAAACAAACAAAAGTATATCAAGTGTTAAAAAAACAAAATGGTGCAATAAATTTTAATATCCAAACAAAACGAAGCACGTATGCGACGTGTAAACGGTATGATTCGCAATCATGATTCAGAGAGCGAAGCAAGTTCTTCGTTTTGTCGTGGAAAAATGGTATAAATCTGATATTAAAAAAGGAAAATACTCAACAGCCCTTGCACAACACTGCATAGAAAATCAACATATACCAAACTTTGGCACAGTAAAAATTCTAGATAAAGAGAAAAAGGAAAATAAGAGATATACGTTGGAAATCTTGAGAATTCAACAAAAATCAAAAGTGCAACAAATACAAAAGACAACACGAATGCAAATTATATCATAGCAAAAATTTAGTAAGAAAAACAACTGTGATCTAAAAATGTTGGAAAAAACTGCCAACGAAACGTCGGAAAATCAATGTTAAATAAATAGTCTTTTTATTTAAACAACAAACTTGACCTTGAGAGCCTATCTATAGAAAACTATAGAAAATAAATATATGTACTATCTAATTATTGTATATAGTGGCAAAATTAAGGAAACTGCTTAATAAAAACGAAAACATATTCATACCCTTTTCAAAGCAATCTTCAAAAATAGACATCGTATTTAAATTGGATATCTAAAACCTGATTAGGGTCCGATTCTCTTGAAAAACTAAAAATTTTCCTAAAAATAAAACCTGGAACAAAACTTTCTAATAATTGTGAATATTGAATTAATATGAATGAATCATCCAGATAGTTTATTTTGTCATATAAATTATTTCTGGATGTTCTTCATTTTCAAAAAAGAAAAAATTGTACTCACCACTTGACACGCTTCTGATCACGCTGAGAGTACAACGCGACTGATGTTTTCTTATTTTCGTTTAAAAATTTTTAACATTTTTAACGTATGCAATTAAAGACATGCGCTAACACAAACGCACTGCTCTTGGAAATTTCGCATTTTAATAATATTTTTAATTCTGAGAATTTCTTCAATACATAAGTACCTCACACAATCGCTTAAGATGGTTCTCAAAGGGATAAGTAATTGTGGAACAAGATTAACGTGAGTACCTGCCAACTCGGCCTAACCTCACGGTGGTCTTACCACCGAGTGAAACTTAGGCGTAGATTAGCGCCCCCATTGTGTGGTATAACAACACTTTACGATTGCCACCAATCGCTTTTTGTGTGTGATACAGTCACAATGAGTAGCAATTTATATAATATGGCAAGCCTTTCCAAGGCAAGCCTAGATCCATATTATAACCTCTTGCTTAGGGGTTTGGAGATTATCCAAACTCCGTCTGTTGAGAGTGCAACAGCACACTTGATCGACCTTGCACCTTACCTACTTAATCGATCTTAAACCACAACCACCACGTGTACCCCCGAAAGGGACCTCACCAATAACCGGTCACAGAGAGGATAGGCTCTCTGTGGGGCCACCGATTCCCGTGTTACCAGTCCTTTGGGCACTGGTCGGGCCTCGAAGAGAACCCGTGATTTTACTCACAGACCTTTTCTTCCAGATTTAGGCTCTAGGAACCCTAGCGTCTGGTGCCCCTATTTTCCCCGAGTGGACCGCGTCAAAGCATTTGCCATGTTCCTGCAGTGACAATTGGAACCCCCGGGGGTAAGGGATAAGTAATACAATTTTTACCTATTTTATTGACTGTGAGTGAAGTAAAATATTACATATACATATGTATAATAAAATAGTAAATCATTTTCGTCCGCCTGTCTGCTTTTCTTTTACGTTCGCATCACGTAAAAACTACTGGATGGATTTAAAAAAAATTTTGTGAGGAGATAACTAAGTATCTTGATCCCAATATAGGATACTTTTTTTCTGCAAAAATATCTTGTTTCCAAGAGAAAGTCGAGACAAAACAGTGAAAGTGTGCAGTTAAACTAACCCATATCCGGTTAGTTTATTTAGTTTATTTTTTATGAAGTAAAAAATACATAAACTGATATGCAGCATAGTTTAAGGTGGAACTAAAAACGCCTTCGCCGGTATTACCACATAGCAGCGAAGCTTTACAATCACACTAACTATCTGTCTTATCTACTGCCAAGGCATATTTAAATATGCCTTGATCCCTTTCTAAAGGAAAAAACATAGTTAATATAGGCATTAATTGCCTGAGTGTTACTTCTCTTTAAAAAAAACTTAAAACGTAAGGGTCTTCGGTGTGGATTACTTTCAAAGCAAAATAACAAAATATTTCAAGGAACAAAATATTTCAAGGACGCTGACAAAGTGCCGTGCACAGCTAGTTATAAATAAGAGCTGATATATGTTATTAACAAGGGGAAAGAAAAAGTGAAGCCAAATGAGTCTGCACTCCTTTCCTACATAAAAATTAAGACTTGCATAAGCAAGCTGGGCGGTGGAAAGCAGTTCTAATACATGGGAATTTTGGTAATGAAATACTCGTATATGTAGCTAATGTCAAAAAAGAAACGCAGTGTAAACGATCTAGATTTCAAGTCAAATGTACTAGAATTCGTTCTAATGTTAATGCACTATTACATTTTTTATTTATTCGAATAAATTGCCCAAGATACATCTTTCTTTGCTACCCTGTCCAAAAGTTTATAAAAACCAGAGTTGGTAATGTTCTCCTGCGTCAAACCAGATCACGCTCTAATTGAAATTTTGTCAGATGACTTTGCGCCATGATATAATACAAGGTAATAGGGTTGTAAATAATAAAAATCCTGAACATAAATCAAGAATGTAGCAATTTACTCAGTTCTAGACAGGGTTGGAGAACTATGAAGTTAGAAATGTAAAAAAGTTTTTTTTTTGATTAAATAAAAAAACTTATTGAATCAATTTTAAATGAAATTGTACCAAAAAAGCATGAAGTGTACCACTGATGGGTCGATCGTACCAAATTTGGTACAATTGTAGCAGAAATCCCAACACTGCTAGGTAACTGAGCTAAAAGAGCTGAGTACAAAGAACGTTTCATCTAGTTAAATTAAACTAGTTTGTTCGCGAACTACACAACTCTAACAAATTGGGCCTTAGACATTTTTATCAGATATAGGAAAATTAAAAAATCTTATTTGTGAATTCCTGCAAAATTCTTATTGAACTCAAACAATTTTCGTTTTTTTTTTTTTTTTTGGAAACATAAAGTTAAGACTTGTTTTTTTTTAAATTTCAAATAAAGAAACAAAAAACGCAAAATGGTATTTCACAAATTTAAATAATTCCCGCAAACGTCAGAAAGTTAATTTGGCGACAAAAAGAGAGAATGGAATTACCTTCTATTTTTATATCATGCTTTGCACTAGAGTTTTACAAGAGATTCGTAAGGTAGCTATGGGTTGAGAAAAAATTTGCGCGCGTCATTGTCGTTATCACCTAAAGTCAATCAGGTCGTCCTTGTTGCTCGGCCTTAGAGTGGTTTGCGTCTCTCTCGCGCACTGGCTGAATGGCTTCCATGAATTGGTGTACTGCCGTACTGTTATTCGTTGTCACATTAATAAGTAGCGTTTTGGTTACCGTGTTTACCCTAGTAAATTATTTTTAATAAGTCGTACATACATAGGTCGCGCAGATTTTGGAGGAAGCTAAGGATATCAGACCTTGGCGCTTTGGTTTTGTACCTCTGCCATTACTAATTTTTTGTTCAGAATACAAAAAAAGAAAAAAGAGTTTTACAAAAGCAATGTTTTAAAAGTACCAGGGTAGGAATTTTTTCAGATATAAAAGACATGTTCTCTATTAGAGGTTTTATGCGTTTAAGTAAGTTTTAAGTATTTGAGAGTTAACAAGTTGATATTTTTTAGAATTTGGTTTTGCACTGAACACTTTTAATGGCAAATCATAATTATGTACATATATAAAACTTTTCAACATTTTTGCAACGAAATGTGTTTGGAAATTAAATTTATTTCAAACTTTTTTTTAACTGAAGTTAGAAAAATTCTCGTTACTGGTTTAATCAAAACGTGAGTTTTCTTGGAGTTTAAATATGGTATTGCAAATTCAAATCTTAGGGGGATAGCTGAGCTAACATCAATCGGATGAAATTCGCAAGGGAAGTTTGACAATGACTAAATAAATAATCAATTGCGGAGTTTTTTTTTGCGGTAAGGAGGTAAAAATGCATTTACGCACTACTCGCATGGTCATCACCATACGTGGGTGTGTCGGGCTTGCCACAAGTGTGGAGTACCGACTAAAAAACCATTCTTGTCAGCAGTTGGGAATGATATCCACCCCGGGACCGCTTGCGCATTTCTTAGGGGTATTGCACATTACTTCAGGGTCTTGCGCATTACTTCGGAGTGTCAATTGTGGAGTGGGTTGAGATCTTTCAGATAATTATCTTTCTTTCAATAAATTATTTTTTTGCAATTCCGCCCACAAAACACGACTATTTAGAGTAATTAGTCGTGACGAGCAAAACTTATGTTTGACATAGTAGCCGGAGACGGCTAGACGAGTCCTGATCGTTTATGTGGTTCTTCTATGAAAATTTTGCGGTGTAGTAACTTTAGGTTATTATAAGGATAGCATTGTCTTCAGTTTTTGGGCATAAAAGCCCTTATTGCGGATTTGATTTTTGTTTCACTAAGGTTACCACGCTTAATATAATGATTTTTCTCTAACAATTCCCAGCGGGAAAAATCGAGAAAGTAATTTCAACCGACACATAAAGTACATATTGATTACCACGTATATTACCAAATTTACAGAAGAAGTAATGTACTGTTCGTGTGACAATTGTTCGTATTTTTTCCCTTTATTTTTTTTAAATATCCGTTGTTTTACATCGTCTGCATGTGGCCTCTTCATTTGCACTTAAAAACAAGTAAAAGTGCTATATTCGGCCGTGCCGAATCTTCTATACCCTTCACCACGGTGATTTTTTTTATACAGACATGTACAGCATTATCCATATTGTTGACTCTTTACTTAAATAAATTCGTATGAGAAAAAATCATTATTCATAAGTTAAAAAAATAGAAGACAAATGAAAACAAATTCCATTTACTACAATTGTCGCCGTGTTCTCAGCTACTCAATGATATTGAAGACGACAGCTACATCGTAAACTCTGACATTGTTGTAGAAATACTTATTTTGATTTTATAAAATTATATAACATTTTCAAAAAATTATAAATATTTCCTCCAAAACTTTTTGTTTATATATGAGTTTGCAATTTACAATTTTGTGACATTTTCTTTTGTTGAATAAAATAGAAATTAGCCTAAGTTGACGACACCCACAACGCTTCATTTTTGACAGTTTGTAGTCGGTATTCTGATGTCTATGTGTTTAATGCAAAGTAAATTTTATTCGAAAATTTTTTGGAAAATTTTTAAAAAAAATTTTTTTTCGAATATTTTTCTGTAAAATATCTTTTTGAAAATGCTTTCAAAATTTTTTTGTAAATATTTTTGAAAAAAAAAATTTAAAATTTTAAAAAATTTTTTTTTTTTTTAAAATTTGATTAATATTTTTTTGTTAAATTTTGGACCTTTCTCCAATCTATATTGAGTTAGAATGGTCAGACTAAAGCAAAAAAAAAATCCTTACAAAAAAAAAAAATTCCTCATATTGACACATGGGGGGTCCTTTTAACTGCTCCTATTTATCAGTGGGTACCCTGTGGGTCCATTGGCTACCTCTATGTGTATTGCTTTCTATTAAGGTCACTAATACAAATCAAAGCAGAAAAACCCTACCAATCTAAAAATAAATAAAAATCGCCCCTCGCAGGGGGTTATTGATCCCCCGAGATCTGTATGCAGTCCTTGCGATCTACTTGTCGTAGTCTAATATTTATTTGAGAAAAAAAGGCAAAACAGAATCATTAAAGCTGAAAAAATTTAAAAAAAAACCTGAAAAAACGTGAAAAAATATAGGTGGGCGTGGTTTTTGGCCCGCAGCCTCCAAAGGAATGATCCGATGTTTCTGAATTGTAATACCAAAATTTTCGAAACTATGACTGACAGATTGGTGTGCTTAAATTTTTTGTATCTCTTCTGGTGCCTTGGCAAATGACATTACCACACTAACACGGACAGACGGACGGACGGACAGACGGACAGACGGACAGACGGACATCGCTTAATCAACTTCTCTATGTATAAGGATCCAGAATATATATACTTTATGGGGTCGGAAATGAATATTGTAGAAATTACACACGGAATGACAAACTTATATATACCCTTTCCACCTGAGGTGAAGGTGAGGTGAGGGTATAAAAACGCAGTTTATATTTGAACGCGTACCAATAAAGATCGAAAATGCAGCAAGTAAAATTTTATAAATATACATTTTTTATATTATTTGGAAATAGAAATATTTTTTCTTAAATTTAATAGTGAAATTACTTAGGTTTTTAGTAATTTAAAATTTTTTTTACTAGTTTTAATAATCGTACCTATTCCCGTTGTCGTTTTAATTTTAATAGTCGTTTCTATATCGTTGTTGCTTTTATCGTCGTTTCGTTCTTAAATTCGTATTCTTAAAATATATTGAAACGATGAAAAAACGTCATCGAAAACAAAAAGAAAAATTAATAAAGTGTGGTAGCACTGAAATTTTTTGTGTTGTTATTTATGACATTTTTGTACATTTCTGAAAAGTTTGTTATAAGTAAGTTTTAACAAAATATGGCGAGTACAGATTTTTATTTTTCAAGTTCAAATGGTGATGATGACATAATGGATATAAATATACATCGGAAGATGATACCACAAAACGTTAACATTTTTGCTATCCCTGATTCTAAGTACGAAACTCGACTAGTAACGATCTAACTTCTTTATGGCCGGCGAATACCACTACATTTCTTTTCGCGTTAATTTGTTTTTCAAATTTTAATAGGTTCCTCCAATGGTGATAATCGCACCTGTTTATAACATCCTTCCCCTGTTGCTCTGGAATCAGAGCTTCCTTTTTACATATGTATATTGATTTATTTTAATAAAAAAACATTTTAATGGATATTTTCACCTAATTTAGTTTTACTTACTTTATGCCAACCTTCTATATCAAGAACTGGAGGCCCAAACGGATTTAATTTCTCTGCAGTTTCGCGTCAAAATTCACAAAATTTCAGGCTTTTATGCCCTTTCGAAAACCCATAGTATAAGCGAAATGTTCTTTAATTTAAGAAACTAAAATTTCGAAATTACTTAATGTGCTTTCTTTTCATTTTAATTTTTTTGCCTACGATGATGACGACAGAGAACGAATGTTTTTTTCGTCGTTTCTATATTCGTTTCAAAATAGAGAATATCGATATATTTACGACGGGTGTCGTTAACGTCAACGGTAATGCTAAATTATCGTTTTTATTTCGTTTTCAAACAACAACGCCAACGGGAATAGGGCCGAATAAGTAAAATAAATAAAAAATGTAGGCAGTCGTTGGGACTACCGATAGAAGTGAAAACTAAGTGTTAAACTTATATAAAATAAACAATCTGTTATAGCTCAAGGTTAGCACGTTGACTACTAAAGCGTGCTCACGAGTTCAATACTCAGCCGTGGCAACATCAATTTTTATGAGACGTATTAATTCTCTTTATAATAATGCATAACACAGCGCCCTCCTTCGCCGGTAGTACCACATAGCACTAAGTCGCCGGCGAAGTAAAATAACTATAAATTGGCTATGGTAGCTTCAAACTAATACCCCTATAAAACACCAGAGGTTGACAATTAAAATTATTAAGTTAATTTTATGGTACAACATTCAAAATTAAAAGAATCACTTGTGAAATTGCGTTATATTTTACTGATTGCGTTATATTATTCTTGTGGAGTGTACACTCTCCTGAACAAGTACGGAGTATTATATGCTCGGCTCAATATTTATAGCTACCCAAATTAAAATGAAATAAGCATTATAGCAGTTAAAAATACCTATTTGCTCAATTCACAAGCTCCCTTTTATCGTTTAAAGTTTGTTGGAATAAACTCTTAAACGAATAGCTCAAGGTGAATTTATATCAGGTGGTGTTGAAAGCACAGCTAAAATTTGTTTGTTTACATTTTTGCCCCTGTTTCTTAAGAACAAAAATTAAAACAGAAAATTAAAATTTTCACAAAATAAATATAAAAGACCAGAAGTCACAAATATTAAAATTTTTATTTTCCATAATGAATGAATACAACACACAAATTTTAAATATTATTAAATAATTAAAATCTGCGACTGCGCACAGAGGAGTATTTCACCCAAAAAGCTGGCCAAAAAGGCAAAACTGAATTTTAAGAAATCTAAAGAACTAAGTACGCAGCTCGACAGACAACAATATTTTACAGTATATTGTAAATTTTGAAGACTTTTAGTTGCGATTTGTAGCTCTGGGACCCTGCTAAATTCAGGAAAGTGAAGAAAATTATATGAGATTTAAATGTTTTTTTTCGGTTTCTGGATGTTTATATGATATTTTTTTGCGGCTAAACGAATAAAGGTTTAACAAAGATTATTTTTTTTCGTTGAAAGGTTTGATCAAAAGTTATTTAAAAAAGAAAAAAAAAAGAAAATATGTTGAATATTCATGTTGAAACAATTCGTTCAAAAGCTAAAAAAACAAATTATACACTTTTTTTGCAAAAAAAGGAAAAGAAGAGATTTTTATAAGTGAGGTGAGCATGTCTACGAATTATGTTTGTTACCACAATGAAATTTGGAATCTCTAATTTTAGAAACAAAAATACCAAAGGTGTGCGAAAGTTTGCGCCATTATTTTTGACGATTTTTGTAAATTTTCACATTTCTTCTATTTTTGCTCATCGGGCACTTTTTCATTTATATCGTCATAAACTTTTATTTATTTTGAATTATTGATTTCAACTCTTATTCACATCACTTTTAACACTTCACAATATTAATACCTGCCTATATGTAATTATAAACTGCAAAAATTCTTAATTATCCATAATAATTTTAAGTGAATGTCCCACACATCCCCATAAAAGATATTTTTATATACATTATTTGTTAAAAAAACAAATATATGTACGTACCTAATAGAATAATTATTAAAAACATTAATGACAAAAATAGGTTTACAAAAAATAAATAAAGTCCTACGATGCACAAGATTCTTATTCATGGCGGTAGTGTTATAAAGCAAGCAATCTTGCCAATTGGACAATTGTCAGAAGAAGCTGCCGAGGCCAGATATAAGCACTTACGATTATATCGTACGAATTATTCGAGGAAATTCAGCAGAAGCGATACAAATCGAGATGTCTTGAATAGGTTATTTCTGAGCAGTGACCCTTTTATAAGCTGCAGTACGCAAAGAGAACGGATTAATAAAAAAGCTTTTTCATCAGAAACCATCACACTTCTTCTTCCTGACACCGATGATGCAGCTAATGAGGATAATAATTAGTAAGGAATTTTTATTAGTTTAACTTTTCCGTTTATAAAATGAATATAATAAAGCCTTTTTTCCATAAAAAACACTGTTTTATAAGAGCTTTACAATTTTAAAAAATTTTTTTTTAATTAGACTGTAAATCATATGTATGTATGTACATACAGTCTGTCAAGAATTAGTTTAAACCTTTAAAATCAACATTTGTTAATTGAGTTTTGCAATTTATACCGTCTTTTATTCCTTAGGAATGTGGCTTTTAGAAAAATCTTTAAAATTTTAACTGTTTTGGTTCTTAAATTTTTTTATTGCATTTTGAAAACAAAAAATTTGACGCATTTTGCATGTAAATTTTTTTTTCCGCCATTAAATTTTTAAAATCTCCAAAATAGTAATAGATATAAAATAAATGTGTATGGTTAGTTTAAGCAGAATTTTCCGGTGCATCTTCTGATTCCCTGCTAATAAAATCGGAGAACACATTTTCAAGTTATGGCAAAATATATAAGGCAACCCAACGATTTAGGGGGTGATGTATGCCACGCCTTTAAAAGAAAATCCTTAAGTACTAGAGAAAAACGGAAAAAAGATTTGAATTAAGGGCATCAAAATCCTTATAGTCCACATACTTTTATTTCTAGGGTAGAAAAAATTTTTTTGTTGCACAGTGTACTTTTGTTGCGCAGTGTAATTTTTTCAAAATCTGCCACTAAACTTTTAAATATTATTATTAATTTTTTTTCTTAAAAATAAAGCGGCTATAAATCCTCAAAAAAAAGTTTAAAGATGGAAAAGTAAAACAAAAAAACAAAACGATTTATTTTTTCAGATTCATACGTTAGTAACATTTTATTTACTCTCGTGGAAGCTTTTGGTGGGAAAGTAAGTGAACACAGTTTTTTTTTCATTTTGCTTGATATCAATTAAGGCGAATTAATTTTTTTTGACAAAAACAGCCAACCAAACAAAAACAAAATACATGTTGTTTTTTATTGTTGTATTTGTTGTAGCTTCGCTTTGACCTGATAAATAGCTTGTGAACAGGCTTTTAAATTTTTCAATTGTATAATTGTTTTGCTTACTGTCATATTAAAATAAAAATGTTCATAAGCAACGTTGCCATCAAGGCATATTAACTAGGTAGACTTCGCCTTGGTTGCCATTGCTGTACTTTTCTTTCCATATTTGGTAAAAATTGAGAATATTTTTAAGATGGTAGCTAAAAATAATTTTGGTAGAATTGAGAAAATGTTTTACTTTTGAAATAGGTTTTATGGTAAAAACAACTTAAAACAAACAACTTAAACAACATATAGATAATACAATAGCGCACGACAAACGAATATTTAACGGGTTAAAAATTACACGAATAATTTGAACGAAATTTTTTAATCAAATATACTAAATAATTTCACCTGTCATAGTATGTTTGGAAAGTTTGACTGTATTGTTCCTAGCTTAAATATTTTGCAATCTTTACAATTTTGGGCCCCATTTTTTTATAACTAGCTGTGACCGCCACGTTGTTGGCATCCTGACAATATTTTGTTCGGTTTTATTTTGAAAGTAATCCAGACCAAATTTTAAAACTCTTACTTTTATAGTTCTTCAGTTATGGTTTAAGTATTATCTTTATATACCCATCCCTGGATAAAACTCTAAAATATATAAAAATATTTAAAATTATTATAGAGTTCTGTAAATAGTGTTTAAAATATCCTGCTGACAAAAAAAGATGAACTTTCACTACTTTTTATGTTGGATATGTCAGGTAATAGAGACATTGGTTGGGGACTTTTAAGTCGGTTAAATGCTGAAATATGCTAATGCCGTTTGCCTTCTCTCTCACCGATACTCCGATATGAATATACAATTGTAACGTCGCACATAGGGGTATTTTGCCAATCTAGCCGGACATTACTTTTTTTTTAGTTTATATTGGCTCTAAAAATATACTGAGTGCCCCTAGGTTAATGAAACTTTGCAGAAAAATCTGTTATGGTCAAAGCTAGAAAATAGGAAAAATCGGACCAAGGAGAAAAAATTTCCCCTTGGAAGAACTAATCCTACCTTTGAAAAATGCAAGTTTTTTTTTAATTTTCCCGTCATTTTGTTTAGCAATTACAACTTTATAGGTCAAAGCATATTCAAAAACTTAAAGTTGGACTCAAGAGATTCTTAAATGCCATTTTTAGCCCCGCCCCTTTTATGGGCGGTTAAATAAAATATTATTTGAAAAAATAATGGAATTATTCAAAGAAATAGATTTTATACTTCTTAAAACAATAAAAATTTATTATGAGCAGGGATACCTCCTCCAATCCCACCCCCAAAACGTCCCTGTGAAAAAATTTTTTTTTTTATTTTTTTGCCAATTTCCTAAAAATATTCATTTTTAAGCTTTCCAATGCTTAACCAATCCCGCCTCCCAAGAATATCATTAAAATTTTTTTTTTGTAATTTGTTACTTTATAGTATTTTATTTATCGGAAAATAATTAATTTATTCATAGTAATAACTTATTTATGATTGTAGCGATAAATTTTATTTAAAATTATAACAATTAATTTATTTAAAACAACTTCTCCTTTGCACTAAGATGATGATGAGTGCCATGGTTCTTCTTCGTCTGATTCTTCAAAAACCTCTTCCGAATCTGAATCCTCTTCAGCGTTAAGTGCTGGTGGAAGCATGAAAGAAATTGCTTCTTTCGTAAAAGGTAATGACCTTTTTTTGGAGTTGGTCTTATACTAGTAATTAGTGGGTCAGAACTTAGCAAAAGCCTATTAATAATATCTAAGTTACACTGAACCCTTGAAAACTTGCTAGCAAAATTCTGCCTGTAAAGCAGGAAATGCTTTTTTCGTGCCTCAGCCGCTTCTTCTGATAACAGCCCAATAGGCAACAATGCCTCATTCATAACAGTTGCAACATGTATTAAAATCCAGGAATAACGTCATTTAAAACGCAGCTGCACAGGTATGTATGTATATACTTATATGTAAGCTATGGGCGTTGGGTAAAATTACACTTTTACGCTTTTGCTCGCTTTTTACAGGAATAAAGTGTTAGATACAATGATTTAAATAAAAAACATCTACCTTCAGTTATTAAAAACCAAAACATTTTATGAATATAAAAAGGTTTCTTACTCGTATTTACCTATATAAGATAAGAAAAAACAGAAAAAGGTGTAATTTTTAAAAAATCGCAAAAAAATGGCGCAAATATGCGCAAGGTTTTTTTTACAGTATAAAAGTAGAGATCGCAAATTTTATAGTGATATATAACATTTATAGGATCGCAATGGAGATCACTCTTAAAAAGCTTTTCACTTTTTTTTACAAAAAATTTTACAAAAAAAAAAACCTTTTTTTAATTTTGAACGAAATTTTTTATCATTAAAATTTAATAAACCCCCCTTCCACAGAAAAAAAAATTAATACAAAATCTTTATTCGTTTAGCCACCAAAAAATATATTGCAAACCTCTCAAAATCGTTTAAAGTCAATAAAAACGTATGCGATTTACTCAACTTTCCTGATTTTAACAGTGTCCCAAAACGACAAATCTCAAGCAAAAGCCTTGAAAATTCACCATACGATGCAGAATTTTGTTGTCTGTCGAGCTGCGTACTTAAATTTTTACATTTCTCAAAATTATTTTTTTGCGTTGTAAGGAGTTGGCTAAGAACGTTGCACAGTGGACCATTTGACAAGAAAGCGGTCAAAAATCCATAACTTTTGATTGGATTGGAATTTTGATACGCGTTTTGTTTAGTATGTGGGACTTTGGTCCTTCATTGATATAAAACATGAAAATCAACTAATAATAAAAAAATAAATAAATTATTTAGGATTAAGTTAAGAGTCACTGGTACTCCTGTTGTACACTCATTTTCCAGGGTGTCGATCACCTATGGGTTTGCAACAGAATCCTATTCAGATGTGCCTGGCTGCTAGACATATATCAAGTCTGCCTCGCAGACTTGGTCCATATCAATGGACCAAGTGCAATGTGATATTTATCCCCAAAGGAGGGAAGTCATCTCATGCGAAAGCAAAAGACTTTAGACCCATCAGTCTAACATCTTTCTTGCTCAAAACGCTAGAGAGACTTATTGACCTTCACATAAGGATGACAATCGATAAGAATCTCATTTCGCCATCTCAACATGCACATACAAAAGGCAAATCTGTTGAGATGGCGCTTCATTCACTTGTGAGACATACAGAGAAGTCACTAGAGCATAAAAACTATACTATGGTGGCCATCATGAATATTGAAGGTGTCTTTAATAATATCGATTCGATGGCAATGACTCAATCGCTTAGAGAATTGGGGATCAATGAGGATTAGATTTGTAAAAAACTTGGACAATAACAACCACTTTTGGCGCGGCGAGTATTTCCAAAAGCGTGGTTAGGGGCACACCACAAGGTGGTGTATTGTCCCCACTACTATGGAATGTAGCAATAAATAGGCTACTCAAGGATCTAGACTTGAACTGCAAGACTGTCGCCTACGCAGACGATGTGGCGGTGGCAGTGTCTGGTATTCATATAGACATTATCATACAAAGATTGGAGACGGCACTCAGAATGATCTGCTCCTGGGGAGAATAGAGTGGGCTAAGTGTTAATCCAACCAAAACCGAACTTGTATTATTCTCTAGGAAATACAAGATTCCATCTTTCAGGTTACCGACTTTGAACGGGATACCTCTTACTCTTTCTGAGAGCGCGAAATATTTAGGCATAATCTTAGATAGTAAATTATCCTGGAAAATGAACATCCAGGCGAGAGCCTCTAAGGCCATTAGAGCAATATACGTATGTAGGAAAGCCATTGGCAAAACTTGGGGAATGATTCCAAGGATTGTAAAAAGGGTACTTGAAGCAGTAATCAAGCCGATCTTACTCTACGGAGTTATTGTTTGGTGGAAAGCACTAGACTGGTTATCAGTAGACCAACTGGTCAGGGGGCTGGCTTTGAAAACAGCTATTAGACTGAATGTCACAAATGCATGGAACCATAGGCCATGGGGTCATGCCGGTATTCTGGGGATCACGAACGTCATTCACGGACTTATTGTCTACTGTACTTAAATACCCTTCTTCACAAGAAGCTTTGTCTTTGACTTGACGGAGGGTCCTGCACCTCCACCTGGAGTAGCCTTTGTGTATACGGATGGCTCTAAAAGGGGTGATAGGTTTGGGAATGGAGTTTATATGGAAAAGTTTGGAGTCAAAATGTGTTTCAGACTTCCAAATGACTGTTACGTCTTAAAAGCAGAAATAACTGCTATCAAAAGATCGGCAAACTGGTTAAAGTACCACAGAATATTCAATAGGGATATCTGGTTTTGTACCGACTGTAAAGCTGCAATTCTGTCCTAAACAGGTGTGTTTACAAATTTAGTCCTACAATGCCGGACATCCTTAAATGTGATGGCGGAATATTCAACAGTCACCCTTAAATTGGTGTGGGGACATGGCACTATTGTAGGCAACTGTGTTGCTGATGAACTGGCAAAGAAGGGAACTTTGCTCAACGATAGCACCATTGACTTCTATTGTGGCATTACCCTTTCTGCTTGCGGGCATCGAATAAATAGAGCCTTATATAATCTGGCTCAGGTAAGATGGTCTAATGAGTCGACTTGTCATACGGCGAGGACGATCTGGCCTCTAATGGATCAGAAAAAAAACGGTTTTGCTATTTCGGCTGCCAACGGTGCTTTGTAAGCCTCTCTTGTGTCTCACTATTGGAACCGAGCACGATTAACTCTTTTCTGAGGAGCAGCGGATGGTTTTCTAACCCACTTCCTCTTGGCGAGGTATAGATACTCTCGTCGACAACCTGGCTCGACCAATCTGCCTCTGCCTCTCTACATTTCTGACCTTCTTCTTCTGCCTGAAACTGTCTGTGTTTATATTCTATGTTTTCTCTCAACGCTTTCTCTCTTTTCTATCTCTCCCTTTTCCTTTTTCCCCTCCTCTTTTGCAGGTAACACAATGGGACCAATACTTGGACTCAAGTGAGCTGTTTTGGTGCTGCCTGCTTAACCTAACCTAACCTAGGCTTAAGTTCTTAATTATAAAGAGATAAAGAAAAAATTAGTCACCAGCAGAGTGGAATGTTCAAATTTATTGATTTATCACAAAGCCACATGTAATAGGAACAAAATGAGGTATCGAACATTTTTATGTTAAAATCAAAAATTTTCTGGCTTTCTTGCTCATTTTTTAATACTTGAATTCACTTAATTGTGAATAAAATTGAAAGTACCTAATTTTGTTCCTATTACATGTTTTCGATTTTTCGTGATTTTTTTTTAACAAAAAAACTTGGTATTTTCAAGCAAAATATAAATTTTTTGCTGAAATTTTTTATTATAACTCCGAAACTACTGGGCCGATTAAAACGCAATATATTAACGGATTAAAGTTTATGTAAATTTTCAATTTTCTTTCTTTCATTTTAATAATATCGGACAAACGCTTTTTGAGTTATCAATTATGTGGGAAACTTAAAAATTTTGAAGAAAACCTCTCCATAGAATTTCAAATTTGGACCATATTTGTACTACTGGAACCACAATACATTTCGATTATGTTGCCTTGTGTTATCATCTGATGAATTTTCGGCATTGGATTGAAATTAAAGTAAGACAACAATTTCAAAGTTTTTTTAAATGATCCGCATCAACCGTATTTAATAAACGTTCAGTCGTATGTTCAAGAAGATCTTGCAATTTTATTTCTGCTGAACTTGTTAATTATATTGATTTTTAGTCAATTTTAAATCCAAAAATAGCGCGAACGCTTCGCTTCTTCTGGAGTAAATTTCTTATCTTGAATTGGTGTAGGAATGCTTCTTAAAATCCTCCTTGTTCGTCTTGAACTCGCTTTTAGTATTTTCTCGATTATTTCAATTTTATATTGCTTATTTTCTGATGGTTGAATTTGGTGCAAAAATGAATTCTTAATTATTTTTTGAGAAATTTCTTCATTGATTTTCTCGAGCTTGAGTCTTCTAGATCTTTCAGTACATTCTTGAATTGGTTTTGCTAGTCGACCCTTTTTTCCACTTTCTCTGGGGGCTATAGATGAACTTTCATAAATAAATTCCTTTGATAACCATTCGTTGTGACGTTTGTACAACGTTTTCTTGTTTCGACAGCATTTAACTTTTTGAAAAATTTATAATTTTAATTTTATTAATTTTCATTTCTTGTAAGTCTTAAGGAATTGATTGTGCTGTATGTTCAAAATTATATCCACACCTTTTGTTCAAAATAAATATTAGCGCGATTACTATAACAGTACTTTGCCATTATTCAAACCGCAATGGGACATAATTGTTAAATTACCACTTTCCGGAACGTACAAAAACTCTGAAAGGTTTGACCTTTTTAAAGATAAAATATACCTTTTTTGTTTTTACCATTTACATTTTGTTTAAGTGTTTTTCCCATTTTAACAGGTACTTAAACTATGTTATTGATATTACCACTATTAATTTTCTTTTAAAAAATCTACCTAAAATCGGAAAATATCGAGTTCCAAAATTTGTACAGTGAACTGAGGAATTATTGATTATAATTTAAATTTCTTTTTTCATAAACAAAATGCCAAAAACCGTATTAAAATTCATTCATTACACACGAAAAAAAATTCTTTAAACATAATAAATCAGTCAAGTGCGAGTTTGTCTCACACACGTAGGGTTCCGTACTATGTTTAGTACGCCTTTAAAAACTCAAGTTGTTAATTTTTCATGTCTTATGGGGCACCCTTTTCTTTTTAAAATCAAAGTCATTTTCGCGAAAATTGCATCGCTATTGGAACACCCTTTAAATTTTAGAAATTGTTGTTATAACGGCCATGGTAATACACTTTCTACAAAAATATCAGGCCTACCTATTGCTGTTCAAAAAATAAGGTAATATACGTGAAAAACATGTCACTGATGGATCACCCTTTAGTAATTAGTAATTGTTACAGTGTCCGAATTACAACATCTACTGTAAACAATTCAAGAATCTACCTATTACGGTTAAAAAAAAAAGACTATTTAGGTAAAAATCATGTCTCTGTCGGCACACCCTTTAATTTTTTATTATTTGTTATAGTTTCCATAGTAATAAACCTCTTGTAAAAACTTCAAGAGTCTACTTATTATCGTTCAAAACTTAGGCCATATACACGCAAAGCACGTCACTCTCGGAACACCCTTTAATTTTAAGGTTTAATTTAATAGAAAGCGAACATAGAGTTAATTACAAATTTTAAGTAGTTGCCTCCTATAGCTCAGGAAATAAAGACATAACGGCAAATAACACCTCACTTTCGGAACAGTTAAGTTAGATAAGTTTTAGTATTTATTGCTATAGTGGCCACAGTTATACACCTTCTGTGAAAATTACAAGAGTCTACCTATTATGGTTCAAAACTTAGGCCTTATACACGCAAATAACTCCACTATCGGAACACCCTTTAATTTTTAGGTTTATTTTTTATACTTGTTTATATAGCGAACTAAGTTTTAATTACTGTTTTTAAATCTTGAGTCCATACCTCGTACAGTTCAAGAAATAAACACATTTTCGTAAATAACACCTCTCTATCGGAACACCCTGTAATTTTTAGTATTTGTTACTATAGCGGCCACTGCTATATACCTTCTGTGAAAATTTTAAGCGTCTACCTATTATGGTTCAAACCTTAGGCCTTCTACATGCAAATCACACCACTATCGGAACACCCTTTAATTTTTAGGTTTATTTTTTTATACTTGTTTATATAGCGAACTAAGTTTTAATTACTGTTTTTAAATCTTGAGTCTATGCCTCCTACAGTTCACGAAATAGGCACATATTCGTGAATAACACCTCTCTATCGGAACACCCTATAAGTTTTAGTATTTGTTGCTATAGCGGCAACAGCTATACATCATCTGTGAAAATTTCAAGAGTCTACCTATTACGGTTCCAGAGATAAAAGGCGCTGACAGACGGACAGACATTGTAGCGAAAACAATAGGGTTACGTTTTTACACTTTGTGTACGGAACTCTAATAAAAAACAAGTAAAAGTGCTATCTATATTCGGCCGTGCCGAATGTTCTATACTCTTCACCAAGGTGATTTTATTTATACAGACATGTACAGCATTATCCATATTGCTGACTCTTTACTTAAATTAAGAAAAATTCATTATTCGTGCTTTAAAGAAATAGAAGACAAATGAAAACCAATTCCGTTGGCTACAATTGTCGCCGTGTTGTCAGCTACTTAATGATATTGAAGACGACAGCTACATCGTAAACTCTGACATTGTTGTAGAAATACTTATTTTCTTTTATAAAATTAAATAACTTTTTCAATAAATTATAAATATTTCCTCCAAAACTTTTTGTTTGTATATGAACTTGTAATTTTCTTTTGTTCAATAAAAAAGAAATAAGCCTTTGTTTACAAAGCCACAATGGTGGTCGTGTAGCCATGTAGCTATCTATACTGGGTTCAAAATAATCGTTTACCTATAAACGTGTGTATTTTATTTTTGACAGTTTTATTCGGTATCCTGATGATGTCTATGTTTTTAATGCTCCGCATTTAAAAAAAATCTATATTTTTTTGAAAATGTTTTGTAAATTTTATTGTAAATTTGTTTGTAAATATTTTGGAAAAAAAGTTTTTAAAAAATTTAAAAAAAAAATTTATAAATTTTATTGAATTTTTTTGTTAAATTTAGAACATTTCTGCAATCTATATTTAGTTAGAATGGTCAGACTAAAGCAAAAAGAAATCCTTACAAAAAAATAAAAAAATATTACCCCCCATGTGCCTTTTAATCCAATCCTACCAATCTAAAAACAAACAAAAATTGCCCCTCGCAGGGGGTTATTGATCCCCCGAGATCTGTATGCACTCTTGCGATCTACCTGTCGCGGTATAATATTTATTTGACAAAAAAAGGCAAAACAGGATCATTAAAGCCGAAAAAAAACCTGAAAAAATATAGGTGGGCGTGGTTTTTGGCCCGCAGCCTCCAAAGGAATGATCCGATGTTGCTGAATTGCAATACCAAAATTTTCGAAACTATGCCTGACAGACTGGTGTGCTTAAATTTTTTGTATCTCTTCTTGTGCCTTGGCAAATGACATTACAACACTAACACGGACAGACAGACAGACCGTAAGACAGACAGACATCTTCTAATCGACTTCTCTATGTATAAGGATCCAGAATATATATACTTTATGGGGTCGGAAATAAATATTGTAGAAATTACACACTGAATGACAAACTTAGATATACCCTTTCCACCTGTGTTGAAGGGTATAATAAATCAGTCAAGTGCGAGTTAGTCTCACACACGTTGGTTAATAGATGATGCTTACAACTAAACACTACCCTAAGTAACGAGTGATTTTTTAAGAGCTTGAGAACTTTTTTTTTTAAAAAAACGCATAAAATTTGCAAAATCTCATCGGTTCTTTATTTGAAACGTTAGATTGGTCCATGACATTTACTTTTTGAAGATAATTTCATTTAAATGTTGACCGCGGCTGCGTCTTAGGTGGTCCATTCGGAAAGTCCAATTTTGGGCAACTTTTTCGAGCATTTCGGCCGGAATAGCCCGAATTTCTTCGGAAATGTTGTCTTCCAAAGCTGGAATAGTTGCTGGCTTATTTCTGTAGACTTTAGACTTGACGTAGCCCCACAAAAAATAGTCTAAAGGCGTCAAATCGCATGATCTTGGTGGCCAACTTACAGGTCCATTTCTTGAGATGAATTGTTCTCCGAAGTTTTCCCTCAAAATGGCCATAGAATCGCGAGCTGTGTGGCATGTAGCGCCATCTTGTTGAAACCACATGTCAACCAAGTTCAGTTGTTCCATTTTTGGCAACAAAAAGTTTGTTAGCATCGAACGATAGCGATCGCCATTCACCGTAACGTTGCGTCCAACAGCATCTTTGAAAAAATACGGTCCAATGATTCCACCAGCGTACAAACCACACCAAACAGTGCATTTTTCGGGATGCATGGGCAGTTCTTGAACGGCTTCTGGTTGCTCTTCACTCCAAATGCGGCAATTTTGCTTATTTACGTAGCCATTCAACCAGAAATGAGCCTCATCGCTGAACAAAATTTGTCGATAAAACACATTTCGAACCGAACACTGATTTTGGTAATAAAATTCAATGATTTGCAAGCGTTGCTCGTTAGTAAGTCTATTCATGATGAAATGTCAAAGCATACTGAGGATCTTTCTCTTTGGCACCATGTCTGAAATCTCACGTGATCTGTCAAATACTAATGCATGAAAATCCTAACCTCAAAAAAATCACCCATTAGATTAGATACAAGATGATGACGGACGTGGCTGTCTAGAAAAATGTGCATTCCGCTCCTGCTGGTGTCTAAAAATAAAATTTTCCCAAATTTTCTTTAATATTATCACCTAATTTGTAATTTAATTAATTCTTTCTTAGAGAGAATAAAAACGAACTTAAGCTTGATTTTAAATTTCATTGTATTTCTTTGATATTTTATAACATATAGGCTAATGTCAAAAATTCGAGATAAAGGGATGAAATTGAAACATATTCTCAAAGGATCATCACTTTTTCGAAATTTGGTTTAAAATATAAAAATTTTATATATTCCTTAAGAATTATTTTATTAAAAAAAGATTGATGGTACTTTTTTTATTTTTTAAAAATTATATTTGGAATTTTCTAAATATTATTATTTATTTCTCATTACGCATAATTCCTTTTTTTAAATTTATTATCTTATAGTAATCCAAACAGATTACTATTGGAAAAAATTTAATAAACAAAATGAGAAGTTTATTAAATTCAGAAATCAAGAAAAAATCCAAAATTTCTAAACAAAAAACATAATAACCATTTCAAATTTAAAAAATTAAAAAATTAAAAAACTTCACTTTTCTTTTTCTTTCTATTTTCTACATTAAGGGTTTCCATTGGATACCATTCATAATGTATCAAAAAGAGTTTCTGAAAAACAAAAATAAAAATTGAAAAAATTAAAAAATACGAAAATCGTATTTATGCACCGTGCGCATGCTATTACTTAAAAAAAAAAATAGAAAATAGAAAGAAAAAGAAAAGTGTAGTTTTTTAATTTTTTAATTTTTTAAATTTGAAATGGTTATTATGTTTTTTGTTTAGAAATTTTGGATTTTTTCTTGATTTCTGAATTTAATAAACTTCTCATTTTGTTTATTAAATTATGAGCATAAGAACCTGAGTTTTCATTCAGAAAATTTAAAAAAGTCCACTGACGATCTGGGTAAGCACCAGTGAAATAGCTATATGCTATATGGATATGCTTTCCAATAGTAATCTGTTTGGATTACTATAAGATAATAAATTAAAAAAAAAGGAATTATGCGTAATGAGAAATAAATAATAATATTTAGAAAATTCCAAATATAACTTTTAAAAGTAATAGCATGCGCACGGTGCATAAATACGATTTTCGTATTTTCGTATTTTTTAATTTTTTCAATTTTTATTTTTGTTTTTCAGAAACTCTTTTTGATACATTATGAATGGTATCCAATGGAAACCCTTAATGTAGAAAATAGAAAGAAAAAGAAAAGTGAAGTTTTTTAATTTTTTAAATTTAAATGGTTATTATGTTTTTTGTTTAGAAATTTTGGATTTTTTCTTGATTTCTGAATTTAATAAACTTCTCATTTTGTTTATTAAATTTTGAGCATAAGAACCTGAGTTTTTATTCAGAAAATTTAAAAAAGTCCACTGACGATCTGGGTAAGCACCAGTGAAATAGCTATATGCTATATGGATATGCTTTCCAATAGTAATCTGTTTGGATTACTATAAGATAATAAATTTAAAAAAAGGAATTATGCGTAATGAGAAATAAATAATAGTACTTTTTTTATTCTAAAATACACAAAAATTCAATAATTTTGAAGTTTATAAATTGAAAATCACCTTGTTGTTAACTCAGAAATTATATAATTTTGAAGGTTTCCCACAATATCTCAAATTTTGCGTGTTAACTAGGAAAAAAAAAAACTTTAAAAAACTGTACTAGTACTAAATAGATCTCTAGGGCTGATATCAAAGTGCGCGCTACAAGCGAAGCTATAATACTAAGCTACAACGCGCTATACTGCATGTGTTTGCTTAAAACATGTCAGAGTGAGAGCGAAGCTTGATGCTAAAAAGCCGGTTGTGTAATGGTATGTAGCTCGTTGTAGCACGTTCAGAGAGCCGATAAGAATCAGTCGGCGGCGGCGGCTGAGCAAAAATAGGTCGACAGCGACTAACAGCTGGTAATACAACAATTTTAATCGAAAGCAACAAAATAAGTACATCGTCTTCAAATTACCACACAGGCGTTAGACCGTACAAATGTAAGTTTTGTGAAAAGAGGATTGAACTAGGATGTTTTCTAGAATCTCATTATATAAAAGTGCACAGTATATAGTATCAACTCACCTGCAAAAAAAATTAAATGATGTATTGTTTTGAGAGGATTGTAGTAATGTCCACCCGAGGTTTATTATCTTCTTTTAAAAGAAAAGCATCATAATTCGCCGACTTTGTTGAAATTCTCTAATAATGGTCATTTTAATTTGGCGGATTTACAATTTGCCGATAATTTCCTGGTAGGACTGCCTAAACGATCCATAATTAAATAGAATAACAAAGTTAAAAAACTATCTTTTAAATTGAAAATGGCGAGGTTATTTCATGATATAAAAACAATTATTTATCATTTTATATACTTTTTTTTAGAAATATTATTATTTATACCATTTTTTTGTTCTACAAACTTTTTTTTTAATTTTTTCTAACTAAAATTCTTTTTCTTGAAAGTGTTTTAGAGAATTCAAAACTCTACCCCAAAATACCAAATGGCTTGTGAAAAATATTTTAAAAAGCTTATAAATATAAGCCTTAAGCTTGAGAAAGTTTTTAGAATTTATTGAAAAATGTTATCGTAACAATTGTAGAAAAATCAAAACGGAACCCTTATGAAAATATTATATGTACATGATTAAGAAAAGCTTATATTTGTAATTGTAGAATAATCTTACAGAAACAATATTTTATTAATTTTTTTAATCTTCTTTATATAATCTTCTTTACATAATTGTAGACTTATATTCGCAAATAATGTATATTTGTATGTATGTACATATACATATGTAATTTGTGGCTAATTTCCACAAAAATGTTCACCTAAAGAAATATGAAAAGCAATGGAGCACATAATCAAGTTTTCTCAAATCACATCTTTCCAGAATAGTCAATACAAAATTTAGCATTCAACACTACTATGAAGGAACACTGCCTAGGAGAAAATGCATAGCTTGCTCATAGATACTCACTATTAACCACATTTTTTAAGATTGCCCACAAAGAAGTACCACAAATGAGACGCTTTAAGAGATCCTATGCTGCAATAACAAGAACTCTTAGTAGTTCTGCCAATGAAATTTAAACTATTACTTTGTGGTGTAGTGGCCTAATAGCCCAAAACATTAATTTCTCTATTTTGTACATTTATTTTTAAGTTTTTCAGAAAAAAAAAAATTATGACAAGAAAGAAAACGAATTGTTTAGAAAACTTTGTGTATAATAATAGTTTCTTAATCATTGTTAAAAAAAATTAAAACAGACTATTATTTATAAGCTTATTCACAAGTTGTATTGTGGTTTGATTGCTATATGGTATGTTGGGTTCGATTTTATTTATATTATTATGTATTTTATATGTTATACTAGTGTATTTTACCCGGCGTTGCCTGGGTCCATCCCTAGAGCCCGTCTAAGTACTTGAGAAATGATTAACCTTTTCGGTTTTGTCCACCCTGTAGGTTCACTCTCAACAGAGAAGAAACAATTATAGTTTCGCGACAAAGCATTTGCATACATCTCAAGAACAGCATCACATATCGGGTTTAACCAATCGAGGAGGTGATTAAGGAAACGCAAAGCAAAAAGTAACACATACCTATGATACAATGTAGGTGTATAGCAAGTGAAAATCGAATGGTCAGAGCACAAATAAAATGACTATCGAAGCAACGACTGAAAAGATTCAGCTCAACATTCGTTTATCGTTATACACATAAGACATTACGATACATGGTTTGGTAACTTTTCAACTGACAACAAAAAATCATAATATTGAAAATTGGGGGCATTTTGTTGATATTTGTATGGGAATATATAGGAAAATGTAAATGCCAAATGCCGATTTCGTGCAAACTTCACACAGATCATCTACAGACCATCCCCAACATACCCTGAAATTTTGGCTAAAATCGGCCCACCCGTTTCCGCAGTTAGTGGTGACATCAAAGTGTACACTTCTTTTTATATATATAGATTATGTATTATCTCTACAGTATTACATTTTAGGTTAATAAATGAGTGAGATCAAGAAAATTTAAAATTTTTAAAGATTGTCCATATTTTATTTTTATATACATATTCTTGTTAGAATTATATTGTCGAACAAGATCATTAAAAATTTTGAAGCAAAATAAAAATTTAAGTTATTTCAAATCACTTTTCATACCGCCCCTTTTTCTCTAGCGATCAATTTAGTTTGACAAAAGTCAAACTTCATATAAAAATAAAACATTATTTTTAATACTAACTATTAAAGAAGAGAAGAATTCTTTAGATTATTTTTATCTCTTTATTATAATGAACTTAAGCCTGAAAACTATTAATTCAACTCATAAAATAGTTCAAATAAATGTATAACTATTTAAGAGGTTTGTTTTTAAATTCGCTATTAATAAACACTGATGAATGTAATGTGTTTCAGGCAGAGGAGATGGCGGTTCTAAAGGCCACCGAACTGGTGTCTGGACACGTTTCAGAAGGAATGGAGGTCACACTGAATGTTGATAGCCAAGCGGCACTTAAAGCCCTGAAAGGACACAGTGTCAAATCAAGGCTGGTAAGCGATTGCAAAAGGGCTATTATTGTGCTGGCGGACAAGTATAGGATCATATTGGGCTGGGTCCCGGGCAAAAAAATTGCTGGCAAACTGGCAAGACAGGGCTCGGAGGAAAACAAGTTAGTTGGGGTAGAATCGGTGAAGCCACCGATTAGCCACTACTATAGCTTTATATCCGATTGGGTAGTTAAGAGAAGTAACCTATCTTGGGAAGTTAGAAGGGATTGCAGAATCTCACGGGCAATTTGGTCTAAAGTAGACGCTGAAAAAACCAAATTATTTCTGGGCTTGGATAGGAAATTTCTGAGCAAGAACCAGCAGATGGGTACTTCGGACTTTTATAGGATGTGTATGGACGAAGAGTTTTTGAAAACTGTAGTGCATATTATGTGTCACTAATATGCTTTT
The DNA here is from genome assembly GCA_949628195.1 of Phasia obesa. Lineage (NCBI taxonomy): Eukaryota > Metazoa > Arthropoda > Insecta > Diptera > Tachinidae > Phasia > Phasia obesa. Next base: position 43,677,437 of record OX451218.1, read on the forward strand.
TAATTTACTCGTATTTGACTGGAAGGCGCCAGTGTGTAAGAGTGAATAATGTATAGTCTGATTGGATGATGGTTGCTAGTAGGGTACCGCAAGGTTCTGTCCTATGGCCTTTATAGTTTATTTTGTATATGAATGACATTTTTTCTGTATTTTATGGTTTTTCTTGTGATACATTCATTTTTTCTGACGATATTCCGTTATTTTTTTCAGGCGAACCTTAATTTATTGATGTTTTGGAACAAGTTGTAAACTTTGTGTTGTCACGCATCATCAGTTGGATGTCTGATTCTAATCTTTTCATTAACCCTTCAAAGTCTAAGGCGATGATCTTTGGTTTACCTGGGTCTCTACCTATGATTTCAATTTAAATTCAAGGTGTTGATGTTGTATTCGTTAAATATATATAAAATATCTTGGTGTCACAATTGACCATAAGCTTAATTTTGGTAATCTGAACTCTAAAATTAATTTTATATCGAATATTTTATACTGTTCTGAGGTATTTACGGGATCTGATCACTGACTTAGCTGATTTAGTCGGCTGACAAATTTGAGTCGAAGTCAGCCGGTCGAGTCGGCGGCGGCTAAAGCATACGTAAAAAGGTAGGCAGCGGCTGAGCACGTTCTAGCTTCTACTCTTTTGTTTATGATTTATTTTGCTTTAATAACTTTTTTCGTATACATATGTCTTCATTTTTAATACTGGTTTTGACATTTTAAAATTAAAATTTTGTTTTTAAAAAGTAAATAAATAAAATAAAAATAAATAGGAATATAAAATGGAAATTGACACGGAAAAATTAATGTATTTACACGTCCTGTCATCTGGGATCAAACCAGTAAAAACTACCACAACAGGATTGTGGTAGACAATAATTAGAAAGCTATTGAAACAGAAATGAAACAACTAATTATGTATGACATGGTTGTCATGCTGACTTGGTCACATATTTTATAATTTATACAAAATCGTGGAAAGCGTCCCTCACCACACGTCCCCTTGTTAGGTTGACGGGATTAAATTCATTAGCTTGATCTCTGGTATTGTAAAACATATCGGTGTTTTCTATTGGGCCAGCACTTCCTTCAACATCGATAATGGTGTTGTAAAGAATGCAGATAGCTTTTACGATGACATGAGCAAAAGATGGATCGGTCTCAATTATATTATAATTATAACAAAGGCACATTCAATGCATCTGCGAGCTCGAAAAAGTCGACTATTGAAATATTCGTTTTCAATGGTGCAAAATCGTTGCGCATAAGTTCTTATAAGGTTTTCCATCAATGAATAGGCCTCATCACCAATTAAAACATAAGGCATTACAACATTCAATCCTGGAAGACACCTATCGGGTGGAATAAATTGTCTAGTTTTAATTGTTTATACAGCTCCGATGAGTTAAATGTTCCACTATTACTTTGTTTGCCATAACCTCTAACTTCTATTGTTACAAATTTACAACTAGCATCCAACACGCCCTGCAGCACCAGAGAAAAATACATTTTGTAGTTATATAACATAGATTCAGAAAGCGCTGGGCATTTTAATCGTATATGTTTGCCGTCAATAGCACCCGCGCAGTTTGGGAAGTTCCATAACTTCCAAAATTTTTCTGCGATGTGTCTAATAGCATTTTTTGTTAGCTGAGGTATATGAAATGGCTGTAATTCGACCCAAAGAGCTTTTGAAGTTTCCTTTGCAATAGATGAAATAGTAGATCTCTCCATTCAAAATGAATATCCCAAATTGAAATGAAATGAAAAAATGAAATTGTATATATTTTATAGATACATACATACATATGTAAATATTTATTTATTTATAATATATTTTATAAATCAATTCATAAAATATACAAAAGGCGCCGGGTAACTAGACCATATGCGCACGAAAAATAAAAATATTATTTCTTAATATTGAGAACATAAATGTACAATGTAAGTAAGTACATAAAAAAGTATTGACAAAAACAAAGTATAAATTAAATATTCAACTAATCTATACATCCTGCATACCATGACTTCGGAGACTACGCCTTGTATGTGGTAAATGCATGGGGTAATTTCCGCAAGATCTTGAGCGCTTTTGGCTACCCTGTTTGCATATTCGTTACCTTCAATACCAATGTGTGACGGAATCCACAAAATTAAAATCTCCTGACTAACACTAGGCAACTTGATGAACGTGTTGTAAGTTCCATTACGATTTTTTGCCAATGTTTTTGTAACACTAAGACTGTCAGTACAAATAATTGTTTTTACCATTTTCTCCACTGCAAAAGATATCGCAGCTTTAACAGCCCCTAATTCTACAGCAAAAACTCCAACATTGTCTGGCAAACGAGCTTTAAAGATGACATCAAAATTTCCTATACAATTTTGTTTGACCACTGAATATGTAGTCACGCTGTTATTAAACGAACCATCTGTGTAAATTATCATTTCAGGATTAAAAGAATTTATTTTTTCCTCCAGATGTTTTTTGAATATAAGGGGATTGACGTGGTTTTTATTATAAACACTTAAGCTTGTATCCATCATGTTATGTCTCTTTAGGAGCATTACGATATTTTTGATTGCTGAAGGTGAATCTATGACACGCGATTCCAGATGTTGCCAAAAAGTCTTATGAAGACCATCTGATGGAATTGTAATAGCTCTTGATGCCATTTCGACAGAGCTTTTCTCCAAAATATATCGAAAGTTTTGGTAACCAGTCTCGAGTCTTAGTTGTTCCAAAGGCGTCGATCTCAATAAACCAGATGCAGTTCTATAACAGTTATTCATTGCAGTGTCTAACATTTTTATGTTTTTCTTTGAAGTCCATCCATAAATTGTAATTCCATGTAATAAAATACCGGTAACCAGAGATCGATATATTTCAAGTGCAGTATTAAAATGAGGACCTTTATTACGTGAGCATATTAGTTTTAGAAGGTTGTTCTCATTTGTTCTCATTTGTGCAGTAATGGCAATATCAATGCCTCTGATATTAATTTTATTGACAACGCACTCTCGTTTCCTGCAAATATGAATAATTTCCGCCTTTTCCACTGGTATAATAGCTCGTCTATATTTTGCCCAGTTTTGGAGGACCATATCAAAATTTTTTAGATTTAGGCAAACTTCATTATGGTTTCCCGAACCAATCATAAAGATATTATCCGCATAAATTCCAACGTAGTCTATGCCAGGAAGATCTTCAATAGCCCTTGCCAAAGAGTTAACATAAATTGTGATTAAGACGACAGACAATGGTGACCCTTGTGGAACCCCATTATCAATAGCATAGTTTCCTGAGAAATAGCCATCTGCTCTAACTGTAACCATGCGATTAAATATAAACGATTTAATAAGTTCCATTATATTACTAGGTACACCCCATTCATTCATTTCTTGAATAACACAAATCGACACAACCTTGTCAAAAGCTTTTTCTATATCTTCGGATATGACTAAACTATGAACACGAAATTTCAGATTATGATGACAAATAGTGTGAACCCCAAAGCGAGGTATAAAAGCGTGTTGAATTTTCGAGATATAAAACCTGCAGAATCTTTTCGCCAAAATTTTTTTCCAAAATTTTGGACAGAATTGGTAACAACGATATCAGGCGATATCATTCTAAGCGTCCAGGATCCTTCCCAGGTTTAGAAATAGGAACTAAAATTGCAGTTTTCCAATCTTGGGGATACACCTCATATGCCAAAATGTTGTTTTATAATGTACACAGGCGATATTTAAAATGCTCAAGAGAATTTTTTTACCATTGAATACGTTATCTTATCACGTGCCGGTGTAGAACCTCTTAACGTCCTCATAATTTCGTCAAGTTCGAAGATGCTTATTTCATTTGCAAGAAATGTTTGTTCATCGCAACTTCGCGAAAGGTTTCCAATATCCAAATTATTCATGGCTAATACAATATTATTATCAAGCATGGTGTCAGAGCTAATAGATGTTCAGTATTCCGCGAATTTGTGAGCAATTGTTTGTGGGTGTGAGTAGTTACTGTTGTTAATGAATATAGGTGGGAAATTACACATCCTTTCAGACCTTCTATTATTAATTTTTCTCCATAGATAACGGAAATCCATATCTGGTTTCAAAGAGTTAAAAAAAGATTCCCAAGTACGCTTTTTTGCTAATTTACATTCTCTTTTGACCCTCGCACATATTCTTCTATATTCTAAACAGTTCGATTGATTGCGACATCTCTTAAAATCTCTCCAAGCTATCTGTCTGGATCTGATTAAGTTTGCAATACTAGAATTAAAACAAGTAGGATTATTTTTGTCTTTGGGCCTTCTGCTTAGTGGAATGCTTTCATTAGCAGATTTTCTAATGATACGTTTAGTTTGAGCCGCTTATTTATTTATATTGGACGACATTGGAAACATTACATTACACACATGAGAAACTTTCTGAGCAAAGATTGACCAATTTGCTTTGGTGTCATAAAATCGTGGAGAAAAAAGTTTCCTAATGTTGTCTGAGTTGTTTGTAATCTTTATAGGGAAATGGTCTCCGAATTCAGGCATATCCAAGAGAAGGTGCCAAATCAACACTTGCCATTGTAACGTCAACACAGGTAAAGGTATTTTTGGTATTAAAGAGAGTTGGTGATCCATTGTTCAAAATCACTAGTTCCTTGTCATTGGCGAAATCTTCCCAAATCTTTCCGCATTTAGAATTATTTGTTGAACCCCATAGAACATTCTACGAATTTAGGTTACCCATCAACAAATGATGGACGCCATTAGCCGGAAAGATGTCAACCATAGAAGCGATAATTGTATTGCATTAGATTATTATTTTTTGAAAGAGAAGATCACCGGTAGATGAGATATGTTACATCACATTGATGTTGTTTTTAACTAACAAATCAATACCAGCCTTTGAGTACAAATAATCCTTATTGTGGTGATAAATCTTATATCCAGGAATATGAAGTAAATGTCGGTTTTTGCTAATGATATGTGTCTCTTGTAAGGCAATTATATTAGGCTTATGATGGGCGATTAAGAGTTCAAGTGAATAATAAATTGTATGTTCCACTGTAAAATGTTAAGTTCAATATTCATATAAAGAAATAAGTTTATACATTATTTTTGCTATTAGTCTTGATCTTTTTGTTTTTTTTTTTAGTTTTAGGTGTTATTATAACGTTCATTCTGGAAATTTTTTGTATAATTCAGATGTAGAAGAAATATTAGCCATATTAGATCTAGATGGGGAGCTTAATCCCAAACTATCGTTTATATCATTAATAATAAGGTGTCATCACTAAAAATTTGCTCATCAAAGGCGCTATTACCCTTGTTCGTCACAAAATCATTGTTTGTGATAAGAGTTTTGTTTTAAGCTATATGGTTTGTTGTAGAGAATTCACATGTTTGCAGGGGTTCTTCTTTATCTTGAGAGAAATTTTGAATAAATATGTCTGCTGTTGTTGTTGTTTGTGTTGAGTTAATGTGGTTTTCTTTTAAATGGGGCATAGATAAATTTGTGGTGTCATTGGAAATAATTTCAGATACAATATTAGTAGTTTCCATTGTGATAGAATTTGAAAGTTCCTTGTCAATTATCTTCTTTTTTGGGTTAGTTGTTTTTGATGTTTATGGTTGTTCATTTAATACTTGCGCATACGTTGGGGATTTTTTTGTTTTTTTCGGAAAAGGTTTTAGGGTGTTTAATGCTGGATTCTCATTGTAAATTTCCCATGCTTCACGGTTTATACATCTTTTCGATATTCTAAGGTAATTAATAGATTTATGCTTCCAGAATATTGGACAATTCGGATCATTTGATGGGTGGCTCTCTAATTGACAATTGATACAGTACTTACGAGTGCAAAGTTCATGAGGGGTATTTTGCACAGAGGGGTATTTTGCCAATCTAACCGGACATTAGGCAAAAAATTAATTTTGAGAAATGTAAAAATTTAAGTACGCAGCTCGACAGACAACAAAATTATGCATCGTATAGTGAATTTTCAAGGCTTTTGCTTAGGATTTGTCGTTTTGGGACACTGTTAAAGTCAGCAAAGTTGCGTAAATCGCATACGTTTTTATTGACTTTAAACGATTTTGAGAGGTTTGCAATATATTTTTTGGAGCTAAACGAATAAAGATTTTGTATTGATTTTTTTTCTTGAAAGGATTTATAAGTAGCTACTTATGATAGTTTTTAGATTTTTTTTTGAATTTTAATGATAAAAAATTTCGTTCAAAATTACCAAAATTTTTTTTTGTAAAATTTTTTGTCAAAAAAAAAGTGAACAGCTTTTTAAGAGTGATCTCCATCGCGATCCTAAAAATGTTATATATCACTATAAAATTTGCGATCTCTACTTTTATACTGTAAAAAAAACATTTTTTTGCGATTTTTTAAAAATTACACCTTTTTCTGTTTTTTCTTATCTTATATAGGTAAATACGAGTAAGAAACCTTTTTATATTCATAAAATGTTTTGGTTTTTAATAACTGAAGGTAGATGTTTTTGATTTAAATCATTACATCTAACAGTGTTATTACCTGTACAAAAAACAATTTAAATATCAAAAGAGATATAGACGTAGATGCCCTTTCTTTCGGACTATCTACTTTACACGCCAGAATTCGCCTATTTGAGAGCATATTACACCTGTCATATAAATTGACAATGAAAAAATGGCCAATAAAATCTGATGCAGACAAAGCCATTGTTACGGCAGGAAAAAAAAAATATCCAAGAAAAATTTAGAAGTGAATTAGGTCTAATAGTAGGTGTACCGAAAGGTGGATTTGGAAACACCAACGATGGTAACACTAGCAGAAGATTTTTTTCCAATCCTGAATTAGCTGCAGAAATAACTGAAATTGAGTTTGATTTCATATACCGAATCAAGGTTATTATTGAAGTAATATAAAGTGGTCACAAAATCCAAATGCACGAGTTTGCCGATTATTGTTGAGATACTGCAAAACTTTACTTTTCTCTAAATGAGTGGCATTCTATGACACCTACAATGAACAAGATTTTAACACATGGTGCAACTCATATGAATGAGGCATTGTTGCCTATTGGGCTGTTACCAGAAGAAGCGTCTGAGGCACGAAACAAACATTTCCAGAAGCAATTTCTTTCATGCTTCCACCTGTACTTAACGCTGAAAAGGATTCAGATTCAGAAGAGGTCTTTGAAGAATCAGATGAAGAAGAACCATGGCACTCATCATCATCGTAGTGCAAAGGAGAAGTTGTTCTAAATAAATTAATTGCTATAATTTGAAATAAAATTTATCGTTACAATCATAAATAAGTTATTACTAATTTATTAATTATTTTCCGATAAATAAAATACTATTAAGTAACAAATTACCAAAAAAAAAAATTTTTTTAACAATATTCTTGGGAGGCGGGGATTGGTTAGGCATTGGAAAGCTTAAAAATTAATATTTTTAGGAAATTGGCAAAAAAAATAAAAAAAATTTTTTTTTTCACAGGGACGTTTTGGGGATGGAATTGGAGGAATACCTCCCCCTGCCAATAAAAATAAATTTTTATGGTTTTAAGAAGTATAAAATCTATTTCTTTGAATAATTGCATTTTTTTGCAAATAATATTTTATTTAACCGCCCATAAAAGGGGCGAGGCTAAAAATGGCAATTAAAATCTCTTGAGTCCAACTTTAAATTTTTGAACATTCTTTGACCTATAAAGTTGTAATTGCTAAACAAAATGACGGGAAAATTAAAAAAACTTGCATTTTTCAGAGGTAGGATTAGTTCTTCCAAGGGGAACTTTTTTCTCCTTGGTCCGATTTTTCCTATTTTCTAGCCTTGACAGCCTACAACCATAACAGATTTTTCTGCAAAGTTTCATTAACCTAGGGGTACATTTTTAGAGCCAATATAAGCTAAAAAAAAGTAATGTCTAGATTGGCAAAATACCCCTATGTGCGTTGGTTCTCGACATTCTGTAGCATATAACGAATTGACTTTTTAAATTTCGTATAGAGCTGTATCAAGTGGTTGCATGCATTTTCACCGGCCTTATTGCTCGTCGGGGGTGGAGGTTCGTTGCTTGCTGCTTCTAGCTAAATGGCTACAATAAAATTTTATTGTTTGCACGCAATAATATTAAGGGAAAGGGAAAAGAAATAGCAAAAGGGGAAATAATAAATTAGTTTCAAAGGAATTTCGATTGAATCTAAGATGTCGTTGACACAATCTTTTGCCCACCCAGCCATGATTACTAAAATTAAAACCAAAACAAAATCAACTAGTAATCCCATAAACTATTCACAGCGAAACTGCAACCAAAAGTTCTAAATCAAACATTAAAAAAAAAATTGTATCACAATTCATTATGAATTTATTTATAAAACAAAGAATTCACTCTAAAATTAAATTCATTATGAAATAAATTAAATAATAAAAAAAAACAATATTGATTCAAATATATTAACCAAATAAAAAAAAAATAAGATTTTTTTTGATAAGAAATTAATATTTTGTGCTTAAAAATAAATTTACAATTAACACAAAATTTTTAAACAAAAACTGTTTGGTGGAGACCATATTAAAATTTTCTAAAATATGAAATCATTTTCTGTACAAAATGAACAATTGGGTAATACGTTTAAACGCTTAAATATATGGTCACCCTAAACAACTAAAAGGAATTTGTGCAGACTTGTACAAGAGATATTAATTAATACAAAATATGCAAATATGTAAATAAACAGATTAAAATAAAATAAAAATATATAATAAAGAGACTTACATTATGATATGAATGCTCCCACGACGAAAGATCTTTCGTTGAGTACAGCTTACAGGAATGATTGTAATGAAGAGATTTGATGTACTGCAGGGGTTTTTTTTAAGAGTAACTCTGCACAAATTTGAAGAGACACAATTTCAATTATAATGATTACATTGAATCTAATTAACACAAAATATAAATTATTTTCGCTTAACATCTTTACATTTGTATATATGTATGTATGTATTACAATTGCATTAAAATATAATTTACTGAAAAAAACTATGTTAAATAAAATAAAAAAACTAAAAATTATGAGGGCATTGCCAGATTAAAATTAGTTAATATGTAACATTTTCAGATCATTTATATATATGCATGTATGTAATGTAGGCTTTTATTTTAATGCAATTGGATTACATGTATACACACACTCACTTAAAAAGATCACTAAAATTCCTCAACTACACGGTTTAATGATATGTTAATATTTTATATAATCAACATTTAGAATTTAAATAAAATTTTTAATTTCTTTTCTCTTTTTTTTAATTTTATGAGTTTTTAACTCCAGACTAAGCACAATTATTTAAATATTTTCTTTATATTTAGTTTTGCATATTTTTTGACAATTTTCTTTTTTGTAGTGTAGTTTCTATCACTCTTTACTCTTCGGATTTTTTTCTTTAAATTATGAAGGTTTTAATTATTATTATTTTAACTTTTAATACCTTTTTTTCCATCATATTCCAATTTTTAATAACTTGTCTCACTAGTTACATACTAGAAAGTTATATTTTAAAAACAGTTTTGATCACCAGACTTCACAAATGTCACACATTCTTTCCTTACAGCTTACGACCACTTTACCGCATGAACCACGAACCAAACTAACTTCGCTGATCCCAAATTCAATTCTCAAAACTCCTCAATTTTATTTTTAAGTATGAAGATATGTATAATTAGATATCTTTTGTTTTCATAATTTATTTATTGTATCTTCAATATTTTTGAACTAACAATAATTACTCGTATCTTAAGTCTAAAATAAAATATTCTTTTTAAGTCCAGCCAGTGCTAGACAAAAATAATGTTTGTGTCACGGATTTTGCAGTCATTTGCGGGTCAGCCCTCGAATGTACGGCCAAGAAAAGCAGTATCTCTTCTTTTTAGTCGAATATAACCAGGTTCATTCAGCATGTTACGCGCCAAAGGGTTTGGATGAGATTCAAGCCTCTTTAGATATGTGACTGTATGTTTCGCTATTTCTGCTTTAACTGATGGCATGTTGAGGTCTTTGTGGATGTTCGAATTTTTTATATACCAGGGAGCACATGTAATAATACGTAAAATCTTATTTTGGCGCCTTTGAATTTTTTCTACATTGCTAGCTGAGGCAGTGCCCCATAACTGAATCCCATAACACCAAATTAGTTTGAGGATTGACTTGTACAGTAGAAGTTTACAATCTAAGCTCAGGTTGGAGTTTCTGCCAATAAGCCAATTTAGTTGTACTGCTTTTACTTTCATTTGTGTTAACTTGAAGTCAATGTGGTACATTTTTGTACATTCACTTTTATTCTCCATTTTTCCAAATTGAGTATGTGGTCTTGTAAAAGTTGTGATACTTCTTGGGCACTTTCATGAATACTTAAAAAAGCTGTATCATCTGCAAAAGTTGATGTGTGGCCTAGGGTGCTAATTGGCATATCTGATGTGTACAGTAAATATAAAATTGGTCCCAAAATACTACCTTGGGGAACTCCAGCTTCAATGAGCTGTGGCGAGCTTATAAAGTCACCTTCTTTTAGTAAAAACTTGCGATTCGTTAAATAATCTTTAAAAGCTTATACAAGTTTTCGGGCATGTTCAGCTTTAGCTTAAATATTAAGCCTTCGTGCCAAATCTTATCGAATGCTTGAGAAACGTCGATAAAGAGCGTAGAACTGTATTTTTTTTCTTCAAAGGTCGTTTTAATTACATTTACTAATCTGTGTGTTTGTTGGATCGTACATGTTGTTTTCTGAAGCCGAATCGATGGTTCGGAATGCATCCTTTCGCGCTAAGAATTGGATTCAGCTTAGTTATTAATATTCTCTCAAATAACTTTGACACGTTTAATAAAAGGCTTATAGGTCTGTATGATTCTACTTTTGTGTGGTCTTTTCCTGGTTTAGGAATCATAGTTATCAAAGAGACCTTCCACTCTGTGGGAAAGTACTCAAGACGTAAGATGTCATTAAAAACAAACAGGATAATTCTGCGACCTATACGGGGCAACTCAAATAACATCTTGTTACTTGTTTTATCAACGCCAGAGGCTTTTTTGGTGTTTAAATCTGCTATTGCCTTTCAATATCGCTAAATTCAAATCTTAGGGGTACTACGGCACTAGTCTCTACTGATGGCAACACAGCTATATCAGTACATACATTTGGGGTGAAAACCTTCTTCAAATGTCCAAAAAACAAATTGCCTTTTTCGGCAATTTTTTCCTTGCCCAGTCCCGACAAGAAGTTCGCAAGGGAGGCTTACGTACGACCGGTCTTTTAAGGTTCCTACATGCACGCCATAATGAATAATCTGATTGTGCAGTTGCGTCGAGGTCTTCCAAGTAATTTTTCAGAGATGCTACTCTTCGAGATTCTAGCAGCGGTCTTAGCCGTTTCGTGCAATCTTTAAGTCTAGATTTGAGTTGAGGAGATCTGTGTGCTTGCCACTCTCTTCTAATTTTTCTTTTTTCAGCCAAGAGCCGGTCGACATCTACAAAATAAATTTGATTGTATCTAGCTGGTTGTCTGGTTTCTGTAGCATGTTGGGCAGCTGATTTAAGGTTTTGATCAAAATAAATTAGACTCTGGTCCACATCTTCTGTTGTTCTTAGCGGTATGTTTTCTGAACAATGAGTACTGAGATACTTTCTATATTTCAACCGTATAATTAGATGTAGATGTAAGTGTAATTAGGTGCCAAATCTAAATAAACATTTATAAATTTATTATTATTTCTTTTTTTCTGGGTTTTCTAAGAGAGGTTTTTTTTTATAATTGCCATTAATGATTGGCACCTTTTTATAAATGAGAATTTGAATAGTTAAAGAAACCCACTCTGTGAGAAAACAAATTATGCCTGTTAAATGAAAGTTTCATATAAACAAAATTTCGTCTAATTTGAAAAAATATAAAAATGCTAATTCCAAATGAATTAGTAAAAAAAATTAAATAATTATTATTTACCTTAGGATTTTGATCCTTATATTTGAAGGAAAGATTTGTATTTTTGTAGGTAGAAATACTCTTTACCTGATCCTCCTCAAAAAAACTTAACAAAAAGCACTTTAAATTTTCACAAAATAATAAAAATCAAGAAATAAAACTATTGTAATTGATGGACGACTAATGACTTGAAAATGGCGAAAATGATCTTTCTGCAGCTTCAAATATAGCTTGGCTCGTGTGATTTTACGGTTTTATTCCAAAAAATGTTTAAATAGCGTGTAAACAAATAATAATGTAAACGTCAAGTGAGTGATAGTAGTAAACCAATAAAGTCAATGGTTTGCAACAGATGGCGTTAGAAATATGTGTGTAAACAGGAAATTAAAATTAATAGCTTAAAAAAATATTTTTCAAAGCAAGCCCCAGTACAACACCCCCCACTAAAAGCAGACTTTGGGGTTTGAAGGGGGCAAAGCCCAAGGCCGCTTGCTTTTAAAATTAAAAATCACAAATTAATATTGTTCCACAATCATTGTCTTATATCTTTAGCGTGGTATTTTCCACTTAGATCCTCAAGCTCGTAATAACAATTACCTATTTTCCTACGCACTCTAGCTTTAACAAAGGTCGGAGCAAGTTTCGCATTATATCCTTGCTCAAAATTACTTGCCTTGAAATTCCAACCTATTCAAACCTCTTGGCCCTCTTCATAAGAAACCTCTCTGGATCTCAGATTGTACGACCTCTCGTTACGCTCAAATTGTTTTTGCATTAAGTTAGATGCTCTCCGTGCCATAATTTGCCTTGAATCATTTCTATCAAACGTACTGATCGATCTTCCAACAACTCAAGCTGACGTAATAAAGGGTAAGTAGCACCATTAGTAATCATATTTTGACCAAAGGTTAGATAGTAGGGTGAAGTACCGATAGCAGAATGCACAGATGACCGCAATGCACAGCTTATATGGCTGAGGAGCTCATCCAGTTTTTTTGATCAGGTTTCACGTATGACTTTATTGCTGACAACACAGAGCGATTTACTCGCTCAGATGCGTTGGCTTGAGGTGCATGCACGGCAGTGAATATATGATTCACTCCATATTTTTTTAGAAAATCACTACACTGTTTCGCCTTAAATTGCGAACCATTGTCTGAGACAACGGTTTCAGGTACACCAAACGTGTGAAACAATTCCTCCTCTAAATATTTAATTACAACATCTGTAGTTAATTTTTTTACTGCTTTCAAGAATGAAAACTTCGAAAAATGGTCTAATTCGATAAAAGTTCCCACATTCCCTGCTCTTGACCTAGGATAAGGACCCAAGAAATCTATGAAAATCTTCTGGAAAAACCGCTGCGTATTTCCAGTATTTCCCATTGGTGGTCTGAGAACTTGGTTAGGATGCTTTGTGGTTTTACATATTTCACAGTTATTTATATAGTTCTTAACATCAACAGCTAAGTTCGGCCAAAAATAATATCGCCGGATTTTCTCAAGTGTCTTATTATTGCCACTATGTGCCGATAAAGGGTCGTTGTGAGCTTTAAAAAATAACTCAGGAACCATATCCTTCGGAATCCATAGTTTCCAAACCAAATCATCATGTATCTTCTCCCCAGTAGCATGTTCAGTACGTCTGTAAATATAACCGTCCACTATTTTCAAGTCAGGTAACTGGTCTAACCTCCCCCGTAATTCGTTTAAAAGTTGCTTGTACTTGTCAGATTGAAAATGTGTGGAACTAAGGTCTACAAAAACTCCACCTACCCCATGCGAATCTGTCAAACTTTCAAGGCCTAAAGTGGACAAGTCGTCAGTATTGGCGCTAGACAAAGTATCCGGAACTACGTTCAAACTACCACGTCTATGCTGAATGTTAAATTTGTATCCCTGCAGTTTTAAAGCCCATCGAGCAAGCCGCGAACTCAAATCAGTCTGGGACATGAGCCACTTTAAAGACGCATGATTAGTGATAATCGTGAACTCATGACCCTCGACATATGGTCTAAACTTTTTAACGCTTAGCAAAGCTGCCAGGCATTCTTGTTCGGTCACTAAATAATTACGTTGGGCTTGTTTAAGTTTCTTTGGCATGAACGCCACCGGAATCTCTTCACCCTCCGCATTCTTCTGGACCAGCACACTTCCTATACCCGTTTTACAGGCATCACAATGTATATAAAATGGTTTTGTAAAGTCTGGGCTATGCAACACGGGAGCAGTACTCAGGTGGGCTTTTAAAACCTCAAAAGCTTTTTGGGCTTCATCAGTCCATACAAATTTACGTTTCCCTTTCAACAAATCAGTCATAGGCGTAGTAATAGACGCATAGTTCCTAATAAATTTCTTGTAAATATAACCGTCTGTAAATATAACCGTCCACTATTTTCAAGTCAGGTAACTGGTCTAACCTCCCCCGTAATTCGTTTAAAAGTTGCTTGTACTTGTCAGATTGAAAATGTGTGGAACTAAGGTCTACAAAAACTCCCCCTTCCCCATGCGAATCTGTCAAACTTTCAAGGCCTAAAGTGGACAAGTCGTCAGTATTGGCCCTAGACAAAGTATCCGGAACTACGTTCAAACTACCACGTCTATGCTGAATGTTAAATTTGTATCCCTGCAGTTTTAAAGCCCATCGAGCAAGCCGCGAACTCAAATCAGTCTGGGACATGAGCTACTTTAAAGACGCATGATTAGTGATAATCGTGAACTCATGACCCTCGACATATGGTCTAAACTTATTAACGCTTAGCAAAGCTGCCAGGCATTCTTGTTCGGTCACTGAATAATTTCGTTGGGCTTGTTTAAGTTTCTTTGACATGAACGCCACCGGAATCTCTTCACCCTCCGCATTCTTCTGGACCAGCACACTTCCTATACCCGTTTTACAGGCATCACAATGTATATAAAATGGTTTTGTAAAGTCTGGGCTATGCAACACGGAAGCAGTACTCAGGTGGGCTTTTAAAACCTCAAAAGCTTTTTGGGCTTCATCAGTCTATACAAATTTACGTTTCCCTTTCAACAAATCAGTCATAGGCGTAGTAATAGACGCGTAGTTTCTAATAAATTTCCGGTACCATCCGGTCATTCCCAAAAATCTTCGGACTTGTTTTACAGATCGCGGAACTGGGAGCAGTTATATCGGACACTTTTTCCGGATCCGTCTGAATGAACCCGTTACCCACTACATGACCTAAATATTTTACTTCAGGGACACAAAAGTTACTTTTTCGTACATTATTAGTCAGTACTGATTCCCGAATTCTTTCTGCAATAACCCTTAGAACCTCAAGGTGCCTTTCAAACGTATCCAAAATGATCAGAAGATCATCCAGATAAACGAACACTTCTGTCCTGAGAGTCGGCGGTACTACTTTATCCATGAGACGTGACATGGTTTGAGGGGCATTACAAAGGCCGAAAGGCATGACATTGTAATGATAAAGCGGCCTACCAGGTACAGTAAATGCTGTTTTCTCTCTAGATGCCAACTCCAACGGAATCTTCCAAAAAGCATCCTTGAGGTCAAGACTGGTTATGAATTCGGCTTTTGGAAGTCTACTTATTATGCCATCTATCTGAGGAAGAGCATAAGCATCGCCTATTGTTACCGCGTTAAGTTTGCGACTATCTAAACATAATCTATTCTTGCCTGGTTTTCTATGTAAAACAACAGGTGAGGACCACGGGCTATTAGACTCTTCAATAACGCCTAAAGACAACATACGATCTAACTCCTCATAGATCAATTTTTCAACGGCTGGGGAAACAGGAAAATGTCTTTGGCTTTGCGTCACCAGTATCAATGACATGACTTAAGATAGACGTTTTTCCTAGTCCTTCCTTAGCAAATGAGGGAAACAAATTAATTACACGCTGGAGATGTTGCTGTTGAATCTGAGTAAGAGGAACCTGATTCTTTAACTCGCTTAAAGATGAATTTGAATTTAAATCACAAAAGTTATTAAAACCCTCAGGAAGCAAATCATATAGCTGCAAAAAATCTATACCCAAGAATAAGTCTCTTTCAAGGCTAGGGATTTTTGTGGAACAAGATTAACGTGAGTACCTGCCTAGTTGGCCTAATCTCACGGTGCAACAGCACACTTGATCGACCGTGCACCATACCTACATAAATCGATCTTAAACCACAACCACCACGTGTACCCCCGAAGGACCTCACCAATATTCGGTCATAGAGAGGATAGGCTCTCCGATTCCCGTGGTACCAGTCCTTTGGGCACTGGTCGGGCCTCGAAGAGGACCCGCAATGTTTATCGCAGACCTTTTCTTCCAGATTTAGGCTCTAGGAACCCTAGCGTCTGGTGCCCCTATTTTCCTCGAGTGAACCGCGTCAAAGCATTTGCCATTCCTGCAGTGACAATTGGAACCCCCGGGGGTTCAATGCTAAGGATGATAAATATTGTGATAGGCTTTTCCACTCCCTTAAAACAAATGACAGTATCCACAAAACCCACTACTCTCTGGTTTTTCCCATCAGCCGTTTTAACAGATGATGTAATTCTTTTATATTTTGCTCCCGACGACAAAAAAATGTTCTTGCTGCTTCAAAACCAATGGAGCTTCTTGATGCGCCAGTGTCCAACAGTCCTAAGAGGCTTTTACCAAAGAGATTGACCTGAGTAAATGGTCGTACATCGTGTGGCTTATCTAATATAGATGACACAAATTTCCGCTTAATTTGCTTGACCTTTTGCCAAAACTTTTGTATACGTATAGAAGATCTATTAGGTTTTGATTTACTGTTAAAAATTCGATCTCGAATAAGATTGTACTCTTTCAATCTAATGTAAAAAAGTTTGAAAATGTTTGGTAAATTTGAAAAATCTGTATTTAAACTACAACTAGATGTGTCTACGGCAGGTTTTTGTTGTCTTGAGCCATTGAAGTTGGCATTAGTGTTATTTCTGGTTAAATTAGGAAGAATTTTCATTGCTGGTTGAATAACTGGACTTACATCTCTATTTGTGGAGTTGCTTTCTTTTGCGCACTTTTCTGTGCACTGATTTTTAAGTTTTTTGATTGACAATTTTTACAGTTCGGTTTATAAGCGTCTGGCTTACCGAAACTATAATAAAACACAGAGCGTTCTGACAAGCAGTCCTGGTATTTATCACCAGGTTTCTGGCAATTCCAGCAAACTAACTTTAATTCTGCAACATCACCGGTGTCATAATCTAAATCAGTCTCATCATAAATTTCTGAGCTTTTATCAATTTCTGAAACACGTTTCTGTATTATATGTACTTTTGAAAAAAACTAACGCCGTGTTTTCTACGAACATCAGCTACGAAAAATTCACGTCTTCGAACAATATCCCAAAGATGCTGCACGCTATATATCTGCGTATTTAAAATTTCGTTCTGAATCTCCGGTAGTAAATTACGCCTCAAAATCTCCACTAATGTACTATCATCAATAGGCTCCTTCAATTTATCAATCAAGTCATTGACTGCCTCATAAAATACATCAAAAGGCTCATTTGACTTTTGCTTTCTATCACGTATCAGCTCGAGAAAATCTATATCCGTTCTAGAATCCCTATATTGTTCCCTTAGAGCTTTACACAACCTTGGCCACGTAATTTTTGGACCCTTCTGATTCAATCGCCAAAACCAATCGTTAGCTTTTCCTCAAAAAAAGCACCGGCATTACTACATAATAAATCAAAATCACCATATAATGTTTGCCCTGTCAACGCCTCTACCCGATAAATAAAACTATCTACTGGCAAGCTATTAGCTGAACCCGAAAATTTTATTTTCCAATTTGAAATAGTTTGAAGAACTTTATCAGGTCGGACATACAAATCGGACGCAGTAAGTGACCTAGTTGGATTAGGATTGAGTCTAGGAAATGTATTACCATTTTCAGAACGAGAGTTAACTTGACCTCTAATTCGCAATTAGTGCTTTTATCCACATTTACCCCTGTATCTTGATCCATTTCGCAAAAAAAAAAAAACAAAACAATGTAGGTATTAAATTAGAAAAAGAAAATATGTGAAAATAGGTGACCAAAAAAAAACTATCAAAGCAAAAACAAAAATCACAAGGTTTATAAATCAGAAAGTTTCTCTGAATTAAGAAATATAAAACAATGTAAGTTTTTACCGGAAACACTGATTCAGATAGGAAACAGGAAAATTGAAAATATTTATACTTTAGCTCACTTAACCAACAAAAACAAAAATGGCTTTCAAACCGGAAACTAAAAATTAGCTGTTAAGATTACAGATTCACTAACAGTGCTTGCTTGATACACTAAGGGCCATTATTATAACTTGCCTTTACTTAAAGTTAGGATTTTGTTGCAGCAATAAATATTAAAAGTAAGCTAAAAACCACTTTTAGCTATCACGTACTATAAGGACAAGTTATAGCAATGAGCATTATCCTCATTATTTTAACGAAATTCAGATATGAGTGCAAAAAAATTCCAATTGTTAGATCAGGAGATTTTGGCATAACAGAAGAGCAATATAACACATATACAACAAATTCCACCAACACTGACAGAAGAGAGCCTAGATGAATCTTTTATTTCTAATTTCACAATGAAAAATAAGAAAAAGAAAGAAAATTAAAGTTGCTCGAAAAGAAGGTGAACACACAAAAAGAACGTAACGATGACGAAGCATTTTTTGATAGTTTGGTACCATATATGAGAAACGTGGACATGAATCGCAAAATACTGTGCAGAATAGAAATACAAAAAGCAGTTTATAAATACGAATTTCCTGAAAAAGTGATTGCAACCAGACAAACGCCAAGCTTTAACACAAATGATCATATTGTAGATACGTCAAATTCGCAGTGCCCAATTTCCCTTTCAGCTCTCATGAAGAAAATAATTAAACATATGTATACATATATGTACAAATATAAAAAATACAATAAATATATCATATTTAGTTACCTTAAAGTTATTATTAATTTCTCGCAAAGCTTAATGGGATTTCTTATAAAATTAGTCCTATTTTTCATCAGTTTATATTAAATTTTTTTCTAAAATATAATCGAATGTCCTTATTGACATTCTTGCATAATTAAAAAAATTTTCAGGGTAGTTCTCAGTTCATTATACAAGTTGTGAAACTCGCTATTTTCGATCTACTTGTATTCATTTGATGTATTCCTTTTTTCTTTGCGAAAAATGCATTAAAAGTCTATCACAAAACACAAAAAATTATTATAAACAAAAAAATCGCTTTGCCCAATATAGCATTCACTCTGACATCTTGTAGCATTGATATAGCACGAACTATTATTGCTTCTAGCTTCGCTTCGCTTGTAGCGCGCACTCTGACATCAGCCTAAGTGTAGGAACTCAACAGCCGACGGTAACGGAACGGTTTGCCGTTACTGAGAATTAGTACACAAAACAACGGCGGCTTGCTGAAGGCATTGTCAATATTTATTTACTTTTCCGTTATATATTTTTTTTCAAAAATGTTTTCTTTGTTTAAGAAAATTGAAGAAAGGAAAACAATATTAATTACTGTTGAGAGTACATTTAATATGTACGTGGCATTAGAATCTATTCCAAGAACCTGAAGATCATAAATTGTACTTGTACCGAAAAAATTTGCCTTACATAATAGCACTTTTTTCTCCAGTTGCATTTTCAAAAGGTTGGGTGGCTATCCATAATCGACCTATTAAACTCAACAAATGAAAATCGAAAAACTTTCCGTAAACAAATTCACAGCTTACAAAAATGTAGCTACGATTGTTATGATTGTTACCGAAAGGCAGAATACGGGTGAATAAATCAAATTGAGTCTCAAATTGAGTGCAAAATTTACAGGTTGCAATCAACTTGTGAAGAAATAAAAGTTGCAATATATTGCTTTTTCCTAAATTTCCGTATTCTTCCTAAATTCGTATTCTTGCAATATATTGAAACGACGAAGAAACGTTATCGAAAACAAAAGGAAAAATTAATAAAGTGTGGTAGCACTGTAAGTTTTTATGTTGCTATTTATGACATTTTTGTAAATTTCTGAAAAGTTTGTTATTTCTTTGTAAGTTTTAACAAAATATGGCGAGTACTGAATTTTATTTTTCAAGTTCAGTAATGATGATGAAATAATGGATATAAATATACTATATACATCGGAAGATGCTACGACGGAAAGTTAACATTTTTGCCATCCCAGATTCTAAGTACGAAACTCGATTAGTAGCGATTTAACTTCTTCATGGTCGGCGAATACCACTACGTGTCTTTCGGGTTAATTTGTTTTTCAAATTTTAATAGGTTTGACACCTTCCTCCAATGGTGACAATCGCACCTGTTTATAACAGCCTTCCCCTGTTGCTCTGGATTCAGAACTTCCTTTTTATCTTGAATTATTTTAATAAAAACGTTTTAATGGATATTTTCTCCTAATTTAGTTTTACTTACTTTATGCCAACCTTCTCCATCAAGATCTGGAGGCGCAAGCGGATTTACTTTCTCTCTAAATTTTAGGGTTTTACGCCCTTTCGAAAACCCTTACCATAAGCCAGTTTTTTCCATTTGTTAAACTAAAATTTCGAACTTTTTTTTCTTCTAGTCGTTTTAATTTCGTTGCCTACAATGATGACGACAGAGAACGAATGTTTTATTGTCGTTTCTATTTTCGTTTCAAAGTAGAGAATACCGATGTATTTACGACGAGTGTCGTTAACGCCAACGGTAATGCCAAATTGTCGTTTTTATTTCGTTTTCAAACGACAACGCCAACGGGAACAGGGCCGAATACCGCTCATTGTGAGTGAAGATTGCAAAATTAGTGCATACCCCTAATTATGCCTGATAGTTAGTAAGCAATTAATTGATTGTAAGGACTCGATTCTAAGAGCAGGGATGAAAAATGACACACAGGCAATTAAACGAGCGAAAGAAATAAAAACTACTTGTATGCGTTTCTCTTGGTGGCGTGTAATCATAACTATTTCTGAGCGAGCGCATTTAAACTTAAATAAAACCCAGTTTTTAATACGAATGTTTGTTTGTTTTTTATTTATATGTTTTGTCTTTTATTATGATTTAATTATAACACATACACTATAAATAAGTTTTTGTCTTTTTCATAAGAAACTCTTAATTTACTACTTAATTGAAAATATTGATTTTATACGTATTTGCACAATTCTTGTTTTAAAAATAAACGAATAATTTTATTTTTTACTTACGATTAATTTGTTTTCATAAAAAACGTATTGTATTGTATTGTATTCCATGTTTTAATAATACTAATAATTTACAATGGATCAATTTCACCCCTCTTGATATTAAAATGTTAGATAAACAAATTTACAACTAAGACGTCTTTATTACTTTCAGTTGCCTTTTTTATTTACATCTTTAATTTGCTAAACCTTAAAAGTTATAATTAATATTGAGCTTTTTCGAATGAAAAACCATTCGTAAAACATAAACGAAATTTAATAATAATAATTATAATAAATTAATACTCGTGTATGTATTTAAATTGTTTTGCAATTTATTTTTATTCATAATAATTATTACATTTTCTAGGAAATAAAAATAAAAGTAAAAATAAGAATAAGGGTAAAAATGTGTCATACAGTGGTGTTTATTTGTACATTTCGATTTAAATATAATTAAAACTAAAAAGGCAAAAATAATTTACAAAAGGCTTAGAGGATTACAAAAACTATAACAATGAAATCAGTTGTATTGGCAAGTTTTTTTAACTCTGTTAACACACCAATAGGAGAGATTTCATTCTTTGGATGCCTAAGTTCGGAAAAGAATGTCTGTAGCGATTATTTGGATTATATAGTCCGTAACCAGGTACAAGAAATTGTTTTCCTGACATTTCCTCCCTTTATCTACCATTCATCCTTTTCTTAATCCTCTTTTAAACTAACTAAAAGCTCTTAAGCAAAATTAATCAATAAACAACACAAGATAACGATCGAAGATAACAATGATCACAAAAATCATAACGATAACTAAAATCCAAAAACCAAAAACGGTCAGTAGTCTCCAGAAAGAACCAACAACATTTGACAAGTGAACGAGTGAACTAATTAACACTTGCAAAAATTAAAATAAACTTCACCTAATACGTAATAATGATTAAAACTAAAAAACTACTTAATTTCACTGGGATTATACAATACATTAACTAAAGAGAACATTAATTGGTGCGGTAGACTTTCTTGTTCAGTGTTCTTTCGGTATTTTTCATCGCTGTATGATTAAAGTTCTCCATGTCCATTGGCATTTCCTAGATTTGGTGGAAAGAATGCCTGCAGAGTGATCGTGGATCGTATAATGTTAAACTAAACAAAATCGATGGGCTTTTTCAGAAAGTCATATCAGATGCTGCAGAATGTTTAGAAAGCAACATTATATAAAATTGTGTTTGAAATCATCTTTAGAAGATACGTGACAAAATTCGATTCACTGTTGGAAGAGGATGCCGTAAATGGTGATGTTGTGGAGGTGCCAACAGATGGTTCTGTGGCTGTAGAATTACTGAAGACGAGTTGATGTTTCCAGAACTGCTGTTCCAATTATGATAAAGTCATGCCTCATGTTTTAGTGATATAGCATGTTGGGAAGATACACTTGTGGAAGCATTAGAGTCATTGTCGCCAATGCTGCTGGGCAATGATATTGAGCTGCCAGTCATGTTGTTAAATTGTGGTGGAAATGACGCGTTCGTAGGTGGGGATGAAAGTTGCTGAGAGGGCATTTGGGCTTGAAGTTGAACGGCTGCTGCAGCCTGTGCTGCTACAACAGCGTTAGCAGCATTAGCTGCAGCTGCTGCTGCCTTACCCTGGTTTACCACACACTTTCGCATGTGTTTCTCTAATGTGGAAGGAACACTGAAAGGCATGTCACAGAAGCGACATCGGTAAACGTCCTTGCCAGATCGGCCATGTGTTTTCATGTGGCGAGTAAGTTTAGAACTCTGTGCACAAGCATAGGAACAGAGTTCACATTTGTAAGGTTTTTCGCCTGTGTGACTGCGGCGATGGACGGTGAGATTGGAACAATTTTTAAAAACTTTACCACAATACTCACATGTATCGTTACGCTGACGGCTATCCTTTTTCATTAATGTGTTTTGATTCAGTAATGAATTAGCCGTTCCAAGGCCTAGCGGTTTAAGTTTAAGATTTTCGAAAATTGAATCATTACGATGCAAAGCTTGTATATTCCACCATTCATTTCCATCCATTTTTAAACGTTTTGAGAGTTCGAACGGATTTGGAAATGGGTTAAAAATTGGAACTTGCGTTGAGGGATGGTTTGAGTCTTGAGGTGGTTTTTGAAAAACATTCTTTGCAAATTCTTCTCTAAGACGTAACGCTGCAGGAAATCCGTTAAGCTTGTCTGCCATCTGACTTAAAGGTGAGCTTGTAGAGTTGTTATTATCGGGGTCTTTGGTTAGTTGTTTAAAATTTCCAGATTCTTGAAGAGCTTGTTTATATGCTTCAGAGTATTGAGCAATATTCGATAGACCAAATTTGTCCATTAGTTCACCAACTAAGGATGTGGGTGCGACAGATAATGCGCCTTTTCCATTATCATTTTTGTCGTCCAAACGATTATTACTAACACTTAGATCCTCTGCTTCATAGTCTATTTCGTCTTGTTCATCTATTTCTTCGTCTTCATCTTCATTAATATCATCATCAGGGTTTTCTTCCGCATCATGTTCTAAGTCAGTGTCACAGTCATTTGTTTCAACGGATCCTGTGTTGCTTAGTCCATCTTCCATGGGACTGCGGTGAACTCGCATATGTTTCATAAGCTTTTGAATGTGTGAACACTCAAAATCACAGGCAGTACATTTGTATGGCTTTTCGCCGGTATGAGTTCGCTGATGAATGATGAGATTATTTTCAAAACGAAATTTTTTATCGCAGTACGAGCACGTGTATACAGATGCACTTACCGCTAATTCCAGACTTGGTTTTGAGGGCGGTGTCGAGGCAGAGCGAGGTGTTGTATTTAATATTGTTCCATTTTCTACCGAAATTGCTGCATTGCTTTTTTCAGGTGGTGTCAGAGAATGGGGACGTGTGTTATTTGTGACTGGGGTAGGTGGGAGTTGATGTGACGGTGAAGGACTCGCAAAATTTGGCGATTGCTTTTGTCGTGGACTCGGCGAGCTCGAGTTAACAATAGTTCCAGCTCCAGGACTTGTTGTTCCTGCAAGCTGTCGCAATCGCTGCGAGTAAAAATCCATCTGAGGTTCCAATGAAAGCGAACTAGATTGTTGCGCCCCTGTATTCGAAGTCTGTTGCTGTCCCGCTAATAGTGGTAATGAAGAGGGCGTTGTGGATCCACGGTGACAGCTGCTGCTCGACGGTGGTCTTGCTTCTACAGTGCTTCCAGAAGAGACATTAGAACTTTGGTTGAATTGTGATGATGGCGTATGAGGAGCAGCAAGCGAATTAGCAGCAGCAACTGCTGCTGCTGCTAGATTGAGACCATGATGTCGAAATTGCTCAGATACCAGCTGCTCCATACGATAATGCTCAGGGTGGGGTCGCGGAAAAAGAGTTGAAACTGGAGGAGCTACTGATCCCTGAGCAAGAGATGGTGGCAAAGGCATTCGTAATAAATTAAAGGGATTAGCAGAATGTATATCAGGAGGTGGTAACAACGGATGATGCCGCATTCCTGCTGCGGCGGCTGCAGCAAGGTTCTGTGCATTTTGCATTGCTGTCGTTAAATTATTCTGCTGCTGATGTTTATGCTGTTCAGCTGCAGCAGCTGCTGCTGCAACAGCTGCGGCTCTGTGTTGCAGCTGTTGTTGCATTTGATGTTGTTGCTGATGTTGTTTTTGTTGGTGTTGTTGACTGCAAACAATATTTGGAGACGTTAGGCACACCGAGCTATTAGGGCTGCTATTAGCTGTGCTATCCGCGTAGTTTTGTCTTTGCTGCGCAGGCATTATTGTTTCCGAGACTAAATGTGTTGGTTCCACTGTTGACGAAGATTCAATATAAATTTTAACTCCATGTGAATGTTGTACGTGTTGCATTAACCGCCATGCTGAAGAATATCTCGTTGTGCATGTTGAACATGTATAATTGTTAGGTTCTGAAAAGTAAACATAAATTAGAAAAGAATTTATAAGTATGCATTTCATCTAACAATATTTTTATCAAACTAAACTTAATTTAAATTTAGGTACTGTTTAAATTTGAAGTAATGGCTGATTAAAATCATTTCATATTGCTTATGATTTAATTTAAATTTGTTATTGACGTAGAATAAAGATTTTTAAGTTTTATTCTCTTATATACACATGTTCTTTTAATTGCAATTTAATCTTGCCACAAATAATTGAATATAAAAGTATATATTTTTGACTTATAAAAAAATAATGAATTCAAATATTAATTCCTATTCAAACCTCACTTCAAAAAGAAAAAAATATATATATATACGTGGTATACTAATAAAAAAATCTGGAGTAGCCTACTAAATTTCGTTTTAATATGTCATACGGTGTGACCTGTAGAGCGTTCACAAAATTTGGGGTAAGTAAACTACCCCTGGCCCCCTCCCGATTATGCCCAAAAACTATACAGCTCTTATACTACGTATGGTAAACTAAAAATGTTAATCTATCTATGTATATAAAGCACAAAATGTGTTTGTTTGTCAAAAAGCTATAGCAGCCTACACGTAAGTCTTCTGTCAAAAAACCCAAGTCTAAGAATGAAATAGTAGACAAATTTGTGTAACTGTTTTTAAAAATATTTTCCCACAGCAACTAAAGTGCACATAGTTATATAAAATGTTTTGTAAAATAATATATTTTTTTACAATCAATTTTAGATGTTACAATTAAATATTTCTTTTGTCTTTAAATAAGAATATGAGTTTTGTATTTTTGCTAATATATTTATGTGCCAAAAAGCTTAATACTAATTTTAAATAACTATTATTTTTAACTATTATTATATTTTAACTATTATTTTTAATGTTCATCTCCTAAAAGACAAAAAAAAACAATACTGTGAATAAATAAATTTCACCTAACAAATGTCAGCAAAATTAAATTTATTTTTTGTTAAAAACTTGGAAATACATTAAATGATTAGCGTAAAGTGTTTGTTTATTAAAAAAACAAACAATGAAATGAAATAATTACTGAGATTAAAACGAAACTTGGTTTTGCGCTCCCATCAGGGCTTTCAAATATGGCAATTTATAAAATAAGTGGCGACTTTGTTGGTTATTTTTACATTGACTTTGGGTCTACATTTGAAACTCTACTACTCTCATTTCATAGGGTGGAAGGAATATTTTTTTACAAACGTGAAAACTTGGTTTCATGTGGTTTAAAAATGTTTCGAAAGGCAGAACACATATAGTTATGTAAGAAATAAATAATAAATCAAGTATAATCATGGAATCTGGTGACGACTTGGTTGTGATGATCCTTAAAGGGATCTGGTTTCTAGTAATGATTATTGAGGATAGTTAAGAATTTCAAAATTTGAGTGTTAAAAATTAATCCGAACTATTAAGATGTTTATTTATATTGAAGACCCCACGGTTTTTAGTGCAAGATGGAAGGGATGACAAGGAAGCCTTATGCGATCCAATGCCAGAGCAAAGTCCGCAATGATATCCAGATCTGTACCGATAGCAAAGCTGCTTTAACTCCTCATCGGGCGTTTACACAACGTCCAGATTGGTCTCGAATGCCGGGTACCGGGATAATGGAGTGCCCGGAAATGAAATTGCGGACGAACTTCCACATCTGAAACCTACCTTAGGGATCAGGAAATAGATCAACTAGTTGGTGTCCCGTTAAGTTTTTGTAAAGATAACTTTCAACAGGAAATAAAGCAATCCTACTGAGAACCCCTCGAGGGCAGATGACCACACTAGTGACTGTGCTGAGAGGCACTGCGTTAAAGGTGTCTGTCCACGCTAGGAGACTAAATCTTTCGTACAATGACTTCTGTAGAAGTTGTCAGTACGAGGAGGAGGAAGAGACGGTGAAGTTAGTAACATATAGTATGTATGTATGAATGTATGTATGTATGTATGTATGTATGTATGTATGTATGTATGTATGTATGTATGTATGTATGTATGTATGTATGTATGTATTTATATATGTATTTATATATGTATGTATGTATGTATGTATGTATGTATGTATGTATGTATGTATGTATGTATGTATGTATGTATGTATGTATGTATGTATGTATGTATGTATATATGTATGTATGTATGTATGTATGTATGTATGTATGTATGTAAGGAATTCTTTATGACATTACAGCTGTTGGTCTGAACAAGTATAAAAAATATATAAAACTTTGATTTATATGTAAGAAAATAAAAACCAAAATTTTATTAAATAAAAAAGAATAGTAAATACGAAAAATTTTTATCAATACATGCAAGATGGACAATTGAAATTGAATGGATTACGGTAAAGTATTGCCTTTAATACCAAATGATTATATTCATTTAACTTTCAGAGAACGAAGTTCTAGCGTATACGGAGGTACCGACAGAAAACACATCGTTACGATTTCGTAACTATATATCCTAACGATATCGTAACTACATATCGTTGCGAAATCATGTCAACCCTTTCATATAAAAATCTTTACGATTTCGATAATATTTCGGTTCCGAAATCGAAAGATTTTATCGACTACTCGTTACGAATTCTTTATGAAATCCGAACATTTGGTTTGGTGGATGTACATATATATGTGTTTGTATATATGGATATGTATGTATGCATTTGTACTGATGTATGTATATATATACGAATGTAATATGTTCGTCTGTATATTCGGATGTGTGTATACACATACTATAGTTATGTATGCACATTTATATATTGTATTACATAATCAAAGAAAGAATAAATTCAAACATTTATTTCACTGTGATGTCTTCTTCCTACAGATTAAAGCTTGTAATAAACGTTTTCAGTACTTTATGTAAATGAGTCGCTAAACCTATCCCTAAATTACTCTCTTGCTACGATTTCACTAAAATAATTAATAGTGTGCGAAAACGCAATGGTAATATATGCATATAACAACACAACAACAGTATAAACAACTAAGAAGCAACCACGCGACAATGTTTTAAACAGCGCACCTCAACTGCGAAGATGCGAATCGCCGTCAAACTGTATGTTCAGACAAACTTATCGATGGAGTTGCTGTTTCAATTGTAATTTTAATTTCAATTGTTATTATCGTTCGTTGTTGTTATGTAGTGCGCATTCATTATGAATGAATCTTAGGTGCGGACGCTGCAGTGTGTAGGCAGAAAGATTTCCAATAACATTTAAGCCAGTAGACAATTTGGTCGTCATCATTGTCTTTGCCTTTACTATTGTGGTTATTTTCGTTATTGAAGTAGTTGCCATTAAGGAAATTCAAAAAGTTAACGTCACGCAACACACCTTAATTTTTGATCAAGACTGGGCACACCGAACGAAAGAAGACATCACTATGCGCTCACGTTTTGTATGTAGGAATGTATTTGTGAACATACATACGACAGATATAAAACAAAAATGTTACAGATGAAAGATTTTTGGTGTGTTCGGCCCACAATCATTTGCCTTCTTCATATGCTCATACATATACATACATATATGTATCTATACCTATACATATGTATATGTATTAGTTTTTTTGCTTAAATATCTAAGATACTTCAACATATGTTAGCGCTGATGCAGGTACAACAACTTCCGCTAGAAATTATTTCAATATTTTAAGTAATAGAAATGCAAAACGGTTTGAAAATGTTTTATTTGTGTCCTTTAATGTGTCTGCCTTAAAATCGATGAGCGCTTACTCGTTAAATAAGGCATGCTAAGGTTTTTCTCCAATGTTACGCATACATACGATTGCTATTGAAGCATTTTGAACTGACTAACCGTAACAAATAGGTTAGAAGGCGATTTAGATAATCAAACTAAATCATCCCTTTCCCATACTCACACACAAGTGAAAATAAACTTGCGGTTTTGATGGTTTATTTTTATTTAAAGAAATGCGCACACACACACATAAATAATTTAATAAAAAACTAGAGTACACATTGCTACCGCCTTGGGATCACGCGAATTTCACAAGCGGTGCAGATTTAAAAAAACTATGGCCTGACGTAGTGTTTTTGTTTCTAATTTGATGGTTCTGCCATATGTTGCCAAAAATAAAAAATGGCAAATTCTGCCTTTCGATTAAGAATAAAATTTACAATTTAAAAAATGTAACATAATTTAAAGTAAGTAAAAACAATAAATATGTAACCGCACGTCGAGCAAATCATCACAACCATGTGGACCATATATCACACACATTACCATCCCTTGCTAACATTAAGATACCACCAACATTTTTCAAACTTAAAGTTAAATGTTGCCTTCTAAAAACATTTGTTTTAGTGTTGCCGAGACCGCATCATACTTCCACCACTTCATATTAAACTAATGAAACTGTATGTGAAGGCGTTTGACAAAAGTGGCGAATAAATGATTAAGTATAGACAAATTGATGTTGGATGGTCCTCAGATTAGGCAACTCGTGAAAGATTTGAATTCTGTGAAATCAATGGCTAAACTCGAATCCAAGGCTTTGAATTCATTTGTTTTGGTTATGAGTAACTTCTTAGGCAACAAGAAATCTGACTTCCTGCACTCGCATTTGACTGATTTCCACAACATTTGGTCGATTTTACTGACGAAAGCAGACTACTGCTGGAGTTTGAAACGAGGTCTACCTAAAGTTGTTTATTCAAAGAAATTTTGCAAAATATAATTTAGTAGTGTTCAATGGAAATTTTGTTAACATGTGTATTAATTTTCTTGTATTTTTTACCAAATCATAAAACTGTATGTTTCAAAAAATAAAGCTGTTAGCAAGCTAGCAGTATTTTTTTCATAATCAGAGCCAAAGAAATACCCAATAATAGGAGAAAAATTAAGAAAACTACAATTGTGTTGACCAGTGGCATCTATTGATGACAGATACTATTTATTAATATATTAAGTGTAGATAAATTCACACAACATTTTTTTTTAATATTTAGAATCATAAAACATACGCTCTTTTTATATTTAGTGTTTTTAAAGCAGTTTCAGCAATTAAAATGGAAAATAAAGCATACTAGTGTAGAGTAACGTTCAATACAGAAAACTTAAAATATTATACTACATTAATTTTGACAAATTAATAATTTACAGTTTTCACTTTTAAAACTATTTATGTACGTACATATTTTTCAAACAATCTTAAAAAAATATTGCGTTAAAAAGGCTTTTCGCATTTATCTGTTGTTTGCACGTGAAAACGTTTTTGGAAATAAAGAAATCATTTATCACGTTTCGAGAAGCACCTTTCATGTTACTTATTAGTTATTTATTAGTTTAAATTCACGTCACGTCAACTGTGACCGCGCACAGAGAAAGGTACCTAAAGGTAGGTTAACCGAATTTTTTTAGGTATGGTAAAATTTACTGGAGAATCAAATGGGAGTCATCCCGGACCCCGCGGAAGCCGAATTCGAGTTGAAAAAT
This sequence comes from Phasia obesa, assembly GCA_949628195.1. Lineage (NCBI taxonomy): Eukaryota > Metazoa > Arthropoda > Insecta > Diptera > Tachinidae > Phasia > Phasia obesa. The sequence continues at coordinate 43,708,003 of OX451218.1, forward strand.
TTCCTGCATGTAAGTCCAGCATAAAAAAGGATAATAATACACACGCACAACAAACACATTGAGAATGAAAGTACTTAAGAAAAAAGCAAACATTTGTTTTCAATTTGAGATTCTTATTCTTTACTACTTATTCTTAGAAGCTGAATTAAATAAAAAACTTGCACTTAGAGAGGAGATACGGTGAGAGTGAACAAGGAAATTAAAGGATTAACCATTTAAATGCCCCTATTATAATTTACAACTAAATTGATAGTTGTTAAGGCCTAGTTTCGGTGTACGCATACAGTATATTTATTACAGGAATCAATTCCTCTTATAACATTATTCATCTTTATTGTAAAGTAATAACACTTTCATCTTGGGTATTGCATCAGGCCATAGTTCTAGCGCTTGCACTTCCAGTATAGCTATTTAGAAATTATAGAAATTCGGTACACAAGTAGGTCTCGGTGAGTATGTAATTAACTATAAAAACCTGCAAACGAGAAATAATCATTAAGGGCATTGCACCAGATCCGTAAACTTTAACAAAAAGTGGTGAATAAAAAAACTTAGTAGAAAGGATTTAGATCCCCAACACAACATAAATGTGTAAATAATCTCTATTTACTGTAAATATTTCAGGCATTAAAATAACTATGATCAAAATGAGAACCTTCTTGATTGGTCCACTACCTATCACATCTCAGTTTTTTTTACCGGCCGATAGGAACTTGGCCTTATTTCCAAATTTATGTTCTTGGGCAAGCAGAAGGCCTTGTGACCCTCGCTTGCAAATAATGTTTATCGTTACAAAAGGACAACAGTGGGTCCACTAACAGCACAGACAAGTTTATTTCGACACTTTTAGCAATAGTTTTTTTGTCACACTTTATGCCTTACAATAAATTGGATTTTGAATATTTTGCCAGTTTTTCCTTTTTTGAAAATTTCTCCCGCTTTTTGAATATAAAAATAAAGTTTACTTTAAGTTATAAATAATAAATAATACTTCAATTATATTAAAAAATTTCTCATAAACTGTAATATCTGACTTAAATGCAAGGTGAAACTATCCATAACTTTTGAACGATCCCCATTTGGTACTCATTTCAAAAGTACACTCTAGTTAAAATGTGTTTTTCAAATATGGAATTTGACAATTTAGCCAGAAAAAAATTAAAATTTCTTTTCTCCCTACATCATCTGAATTTAGAACTGGCTTTGTTAGTATAAATACATAATTCCACTTAGGCTTAGTTCAGACGGCAAATATTCGGGGAATTAAAGGTAACTACTATGAAAATTTAATATTTTTTCCTTCTTGCAAATATTGAATAAGTTATTCATGTTCCTAGTCTACATATAAGGAAATAATACAATGTATTATGTATTATAGAGATGCCTGGTAGCTCATCGACAAAAATTAAAATAAAAATTTGTTTCATTTTTTTTTTGTCTTTTTAAGATTTTGGAGAACAGTACAAATGTATTGTGCGAAGAGTTCAAATATATTTAAAAAAATCTCCAGATATATTTAAAAGAAATCTCCAAATGTCAAATGTTAACGATAAAAAGTAAAAAAAAAATCAAAAAAAATTTTAGCATAAAAATTACATTACAAGATTAATATATTACAGTGATGCTAATTCATTACTTTTATTTTATATAGCGATTTTAAATTGTATTTTTCCATCTTGGTGTTTTTTCGGAATGAAACAATACACCATTGAAAGAAAACAAAAAAAGTAATCAAAAATAAAAACATTTTGGTTTTTATATTATACATTCCTCTTCTTCTAACATTTCACTCTTTTAATCTTTAGAAAAGGCGAAATAATTAAGTGTCATTACGGCTTAAGTAAAAGTATGTCCAAGCTTTAAGCTTTAAACACATCGACAACAGCGGCTACACCGCTACACGACTACAAATGCTGTTGGCTACAATCGTCGCCGTGTAGTCAGCTACTGAATTATGTTGAAGACGACATCTACATACTTCAAAACTATGAAAATATTGTAGAAATAAATATTTTTTCTTTTAAAAATATTACTTTTTCAAAAAATACTTTTATCATATCAAAACAAATAAATATATTTGCTCAAAACCTTTTTTGTATTTTTGATTTTGTGACATTTTATTTTGTTGAATAAAATGAAATTGTCGCACATAAAAATAGAAATTAGGCTAAGTTGACTACATCCAAACCGGTGTAGCCATGTAGCTATGATGTCGTCAAAATAATCGTCTTCATATAAACGTGTGCATTTTAATTTTGACAGATTGTAGTCGGTATACTGCTGTCGTCTATGTGTTTAATGCTTTAACTTGAAAACGCACGTTATTCTCAGAGTAGCCTACGTCAAATTTAGAGGGTGTCACTATTGCAGTTCACTAGAAAACTATAGAATGATTTTTTTATACCCCGCCCCAGCCAGCACAAAGACAACTTTTCATATTTTTAAAAAAAGAAATAATCTCTAATTTTCAAACATCTAACATTGTCCTTTAACACAATACAGATAATAAACTGTATTCCATGTTAGAAAAATGGAAGGTAAATCCATCTTTTCTTCCATCTTTTTTTGTGAAACTTGTGATCTGACAATGCATAAAGATTATGACTTTTCCGTTAAAATTGTGCTATAAGTTATTATATTCCCTGTTTACTTCTTTTGTTTGAATCAAATAAAAAAAATATTTAAATTTCATAGAGTTTTGAATTTTATATGTATACATTAGGTGCGATCTCGTACTCAATATTGGGAGCCCTCAGGAGCCCAATTATACCGAAAACTGTTCCCGTACTGCAAGATTAGGTAAAAGAGAGTAGTTTTGAGAGAATAATGGTCTTCTTCTTCCACGAAACAGCCCAAACTTTTTTTGGTAGATTGCGAAAATACAAAACAATCAAATATTTGAAAATAAACAAAAAAATTAAAAAAATTATATGTTTTTATGCTCACAAAAATATTATTTAAAAGTTTTTTCATAAAATATTAGTAAATTATCTTCCAAAATATGCTAAAAAATGTCATTTATACAAAATATTTGCGTATTTAATTTTATTATCAGCGAATGCATTTAAAACACGTTGCCATCACGTTTTGGGATATAAAGTTGGTTTTTAGTGTTCCCGTACTTTTGAGGATGGTATAAATATATAAGAGAATGACTCTACTCTCTTTATATTGTTCCAATTAACATTAGACAAAAATAAGGATTATGACATTGTCGTTAAAATTGTGCTACCATATCGGTTATTATACATCTCCTGTTTTTTTCTTTATTTGAATATTGTTTAAACACAATTTATTGTGAAAAATAAATATTTCAGGTTTGTAGAATTTTAGACAAGTTAAGAAATTGAAAAATCAAATAAAAAAAATATTTCAATTTTAAAAACGTAAGAAATTAAATAAAATGATTTTTATTATATTTTATATGAGACCTGGATTGTGCGGGTGGGTTATGATCTCAATATATTTGCTTCTATTTCACCAATGTCAAATAGACCGGCATGAATCGATTTCGCCGATTACTCTTTGTTTGTTTCTCATATTTCCGCTATTTGATTTCTTATTACACATTTAGTTTTGACAAAATAAGCCGCAGAAGTAAGTTGTGTTTTTAGTTACATAAATTCTAATTGTTACAAAATAGTGAAATAGGCATATTTTAGCTATAAAAATTAAAAATTGCAATATTTGAATCCAATTCAAGTTACTTGATTGAAATAAAAATGTCTTTTGCTAAAAATTTTACAGATGTGCATCAATTCTGCATGACCTGACAATCATTGAAGGATATAAAAATGGTAAAACCTAACCATTGATTATATATTCATACGATACAGAGAACATGCATATACTCCCAAAATTATGAAAAAAATCCCAGTTGTTTAGCGTCAGGTCTGAAAGGGATACATTATTCTTTATTTTAAAACAAAACTATGAGCTGTATCTCCTTAAACTGTGAATGTACAAAATATTTTTGCAAAAACAAAGATTTTAAATATTCTAAATTTATACATTTAATCTTCTGATAGTTAAAAAGGAGCGGAAAAACAAAAAACAAATTAAATAAAGACAATAATGAAAAGAAGAGTCTTTAAAAATGTGCAATTTTCTTATATTTTTCTTATAAATTACGTAATTTTACCACAAAAAAAAAAGACTTTAAACTATTTATTCTAACAGTTTGTTATAAAATTAGCAACAAAGAACCCGCAAAAATAAGCAAGTTATTTGAAATCACAGATACTTTCCTTACCTTTGATAAAAACTTAACTTTGATAAAAACTGATTTTCAGAACTGGCCTGATCAAGATTTTAGAAGTTAATGATCAGCATAAAATATTTATTATAAATTACTAACTCATTTAATTTTCTATTAAAGAATTACACATTTTATTTTAAACTTTGTAGGAGTTATTTGCGCTTTTTATTGTGTGGCAACGCTTCTGTACTTTTGACAAAAAAAAAAAAATTAACTTCAAAGACCCTTATTTTTGTAAACAATAATTTGATTAAAATTACCTCCTTTTTTATATCATGCTTTTGAGAAATTTTGTGTCTTAGAGAGTTTATTTTTGTTTAATCTCATTTTACCGAACTTTTCCCAAAAAGTACGGGATCGCACCTATTGTATCTTGTTTTATTGCAAACAATAAAGCTGTTTAATTATTTAAAGAAATGTTACGAAATGAATAACGTTTTGACTTTGAAATTATACGAAGATGGCCTAAGTGCTACCACGTTTATACGTCTATTTGCAAATAATTAACTCACTGTTTATGCGGCAAATTGCACTTAATAATAGTTTTATTTTCCTTAATGTTGTGTTGCTAAACAACAAAAACGTAAAAAAATATATAACTATTATTAAGTACAATCTTCCGCATAAACAGTGAGTTAATTATTTGCGAATAGGCTAGGTATAAACGTAGTATATAAGTCAATAAATTTTGTTCTATTAATATGAAGAACAACTTGAGGTAAATAATTAGAAATGTATGTGTGAAGTTAAATATGTCGAGTTGTATACAGTTTTCGATGTAACGACTTACGTAAAACATATTTAAGTGTGAAGTTAAATATGTAAGAGGAAAGAAACCATCTTCTTTTTTTATCATTAAAAAAGGACTCATTCGTCCTTTATGCTTATTTTAGCAAATCTAGATTCTGTATCGGTGTTGGAATTTGTGGTACAATTGTACCAAATTTGGTACAATCGACACATTAATAGTACACTGGTAACTTCATGCTTTTTTGGTACAATTTCATATAAAATTTATTCAATATCAATAAGTTTTCTTATTTAATTAATATTTTTTCTTCTTCTTAGTATTATAAACATTTCTAATTACATAGTTCTCCGACCCTATCTAAAGCTAACGATATTGTAACATTTTTGATTTATATTCAGGATTTTTATTATTTACTTTGGTAACTCTTTTATGTGCATGTAAGTAAAAGGTAATTTAGTTGCAAATCCTTTTTGCTGAACTACAGGTTTTTAACAATTTTGCATCACCTAAGAAAGTTACCGGCTGTATTCGGCCGATATATTGTTCCATTATTTTTTGTGAAAAATTGTAAGGTATTTTTTTTGTAATTAAATGACTCTTTAACTATTCTTGCTTATAATTCCAGGAATATTCTGATTAACAGTCGGTGACTGTGTAGAGTTTCTAAAGCAAGTGCTGGCATTCGAAGGGTAACCAGCTCCTAGCATTGTAGTTCTTCAGCTTATGAAATTAGGTAAATATTTAATATATAAAATCATTAATATAATCATAATCTGAAAACAAAAATGCATATCATTAATGCCTTTTTAGCAATTTTCACCTTTAAAAAATAAAGTTTTTGGTTTCTGTTGCAGGCATTTGATTTGGAATGTTTAAAATAAAAAATATAAATTGAAAAAATTTTCTATTGTAGATGTCAACTGAAGTAATTTTTCTGAAGTTAAATATAAAGAAATTTCTTCCATTCTACAGCTCGTTTTTTTCATTTATATGTACATATATGAGCGATTTTCTCTGAAAGTGGTATAAGAGCATTTTATATAATATGGCGATATTTAGGGGGTTTAAATTTGAATAATTTGAAAAATATGGATATATGTTATTACACTAGTTTTGTATTTTTATGTAAATATTAAATTTATTTAAATTTATAATGTAAGTGCGATTAAAAAAAATTATACTTTTAATGACTTGAAAAGGAATTACACCAATTTCAAAGTCAGCAAAAATTAAAAATCTTACATTTAAAAAATATTAACGACGGGATCTCAGTTGAAACAAACCAATTTCTTTTTATGTAATTTTTATTAAATACTTCACCAATAAAAAAAAATTAACAAAATAAAAGGCTTTATTTCAACATTTATCATTCAACCAACATTATTTATACTCATACTATTCATATATTTTAACTTTTTTTCATTATGATAAGAGTTTTTTAAAATAGTCAGGATGTATTGCAGGGCATATGGTAACAAATCAATCATATGTATCTGTAATTTTTTCCAAAGTTTTGTGATCTTAACCGAGAGGGCTATAGATTTAGTGATTTAAAATCCTCATTCTCATTAAATTAAGTTTTATAGAATATTGGTTATGGATTGCTATTTAAAACCCTTATCCAACATATCTCCAACCAATTTATTTCTTCACCATTGATATTTTTCACCTTCTCAGAATTGCGGAATTTTATGTTCACCCCTTGAGAAAGTGAACATAAAATTCACGAAACGTTGAGGAAATATGTAATAAAACTCGTTTTCTATTTACATAAAAACACTTTAGGCCTTATAAGCTCGAAAATTATATACTTCTAATGAAAATCCTACATGGCCAAAGATAAATAAACACATAAAAAATGTACTAAAGTAATTATGTAGTAACATTTTAAACTAAATAGTGGTATGTCTTTAAGGAAAGTGGACTTGCACCATTTTCAAAGTAATTATATTTGCATCTTCGTTAACTACGAAAATTTGTTATGATAAAAACAAAGCAAATTTTAATAGATATTTTGGAAAAAGTTTATAAATAGAAAGTTCATAGTAAATTGTATTCATTTTTATAAATAACTAATTTTTTGTCAAAATGGAATTGCACCAATTTCAAAGAAAACGGCTCATATATTCAATTTTCTTCAAAAATGAACTAAAAAACTTAGTAAAATAAACGAAAATTTTGTCAAATCAACGGATAAATTAGTCATATTGAATTCTTTAAGGGATGTAAATTAAACTAATTTTAAGTTTTGTTTTTCTTTGAATGTTTTACTGCTGTTTTAACTAATTTTTTGTTAGTTTAACAGAATTTTATTAAGTTTTTTTCAGTTTTATTGAAATATGTTTTTAACAAAACAAATTCTGCTAATTTGAATAAAATTATTTTATATGAATAAATCGTATATAGATTTCAATAAAAATTAAGTTGGTATAACTATTTTTGTCGTTAATATTACCTACGAAATTAGGTTCATTGTATGTATGTTTAATTGGTTGCAGATTGGTGCAATTGATGCTGATTTTATCATTGCAACGGTACGATTTAAACATTGTCAGATCCCAAAGGTTTTACCTGTATAATCAAATTCTTCTATAGATTTTATGCAGAAGGTTTTGTTACCCTTGCTTACAAATACTGTTTAGCCTTACAATAGGACAACAGTGAATCCACTAACAGCACAGTCAAGTTTATTTGGACACTTTTAGCAATAGTTTTTTTATAATTTATAGTTGTTTTTTTGTTACACTTTATGCCTTACAACAAATTAGATTTTGAATATTTCTCGCTTCCTGAATAAATAAAACTGGCAACACTAAGATTTCTGCATATTTATGTAGGCTTAAGTACATACATACATATGTAGATAAGTACGTGTTTGCGAAGGAGGGGTTGCACAATCTTAATGGTAAATAATGAATTTAAAAAAGTCTTTTTGTTTTTAGGATTCATGCGAGCAGCTGCAAGTTACTTTTGATTTTTATGCAATTCGAAAACTAAATGGTTAAAGGAAAAATTTAATATGTCATATCATTGCATGCATTTATGCGTGAGTATAAAAACTTTTAAAGATACCTTTATTCGTATTGAATAACCTAAATAATTGTTAATTTACAGAAATAATGTACAGCGAAATGTTTTGGCTCGTGGATGCGTTGACATCTAACCATGATCTATTTAATGTTTCCTTAATTATGAATGGTTATACTAGAGGTAAGCTGGGTCGAAAGACCTACATATGTCTAAAGGGTTGTCTAAATCCTTTTATAATGTAAGCACACAAATATACGTGTATACAGCCAAATGAAGTTAAACTTAAGGGATACACAAAGCCAACTCATCTTCACAAAGACATGCCTATATGTTTGTAGTGTTTCTATTTATCTACGAGTAAATGTCCGTATGAATACTGTTAATATGAAATGAATAAAATTAAAGAATGGTAAGGGTTGAAGGCAATAGAAACTTATGGCATGCGCGCAATATTTTACTTTTACTTTTAATTTACATTGTTCTTGGGAAAAACATACAAAAAATGAAAACAATTTATCTGTTTGAGTTGATTTAAATATTTGTGCTGTTGCAAGACCATTTTGGGTATACGAAATTTGTCGCAAGCATCGCATGTGCCATCTACTTTTTTACAGGAAGTTCATATATTTTGTTACTTTTAGTTTTTTTTACAATTCTGTAGATAACAATAATAATTTCGTTGACTATGAGATAGTGATGTTATGACATGCATACAAACTAATCTGACGGCCTGACTGACTGCAAGTTATAAGGAGAGACTCATGGTCTGCTGCACTCAATAGCAAAATGCACTGAAGTTTGGGAAGATTATTAAGAGTTATCAGCGGGAGCAAACTACCAAGTTCCTCATTTCCTTCCTCATTTTGCATAATATAAACATATGCGGATTTCTTATTGCCAAAGAACTGCTTACAAATCTTTCTAAGAACAAAAACAACAACAACAAAAACACAAAAAATAAAAAATGGAATGAAAAGCATTTACTGTTTTTGGCAGATTGAAAGACAACCCTTTAGTTGCGGCCAGCGAAGCGATGATGAAAAAACAGCAAGCGACCAGCACCCCCACTACTTGACACACAAGGGATAAGTGACCGTATTTGACAAGAAAGCCATAAACAAAATAATATCGCCTGCTGATATGTATGTTGAAAACTCTTCAGTATTTGATGTGATAATAATGTCTGTTATTTTTTATTTTTTTTTGTTTCCATTGTTGTTATGACGTATTCCTTTTGTTCCTTTTCTCTAATATTTCTTTTTAACTAGCTTCTTTTTTTGCCGTTTTAACTTTATTCTAGAAAATGATGCTGCTGCCCATTTTTACTCTATGTGTGTACAAGAAAGCGGATTATGATTTGGCCATATCATACAACATTGGCATTGGCAACATCGTACATTAATTTTTTTTTAAAAAATCTTTTCACAGTCATATAAACGTATATATTTACATACATACATAGATACATATACTGTGTAAGTAAAGCATTGCGTAAAGTTGCATAACCCCAAGAAAAGTTATCCTAAAGTACTCAATATCCTAATATCCCTAATGGCGTTAGCACATAAAACACGTACATATCTGACTTAATATTGTGAAAATGACCGGTTATTGGAATCCTCTTTACTTTGTTGCTTGTTTAAGATTTTGGCGGATTTAAGACGATTTACTGCAGTGCCGTTGTGCCATATAAGATCAATTTTCTGTTGAATTTTCTATATTGTATACATATGTTTTTCATACGCATATATATGTATATGTGTACATACATCACCTGTCGGCTTTAAAGAGGAAATAAACCTTTTGATCCATTAACACAAAATAACATGTGTATGTGTGTGAGAAAGAGGTAAGTAAATAAATTCTTCAATTCAATACTTTTTTAAAATGTCACATTGTGGATTAAACAAATACATATATACGTTACTTTTTGACAGAGCTGTAAATGAATCATTAATTTTTTAATTAATTCGCGAATCATTCATGCACTAAATTAGAATATTTTGAATAATTTCTTGTCACACAAAAACAATTAAATTAAACTTGGGTCAATTCAAACGAATTTGGTAAAAATGAATTGCAATTTATTTCAAATTCAAATTAATTGGTCATATGAATTGCAATTCGTTTTCAATTTAAATAAATTTGTCAAAGTGAAATGAATTCATTTTCAATTCGTTTGCATTGAATTGATTTTGAATTAATTCAAATGAATTAGAAAAAAGAATTAGCAATTTATTACCAACTCATTTGAATTGATTGAAATTGAAATTTATTTGTTATTTAATTATTTTTTTTTATGTAAAAGACAGCAAGCATTACACTCGTTTTGCATATCACCAAGAATAGTTCAAAGACAAAATATTCTTAGATTTGAAATTTTCTCAAATGTTGTCAAAATATTATTAAAGCTGTGTTTTTGTTTAAATAATTTCATATTTGGGTATTGTGGAAATCTTTTTATTTTATTTTTTTAATCGAAGATTCTAGCAATTTTGAATCTCAGTATAACATCTTTTTATTCCCCCTAGATCTGCTCTTGAATTTGATTGATAGCAGTTCATTTTTGATTTCATTCATTTTAATTGCAATTTCATTTGGAAATGAATTGCAATTCTCTTTAACAAATTCATTTCAATTGGAAACGAATTGAAATTCATTTCTGCCTAATTCAATTATCATTCATTTCTTTTCTGTTGTGGAAAGAGTTAAATCAAAATTTAGCTACTTCGTATCGAATTAAAATCAAAAAAGAATTATTCATTTACAGCTCTGCGTTTTGAATTTACATAGCAAAAAATTTTTTAGTCCTTGCGAGTTTTAATTAGAGACAAAGTACATAATTGCTTTTAAAACCACAATTCATTAAAAAATTTCAAAATAATTACATTCATCTATATAAAAAGTCATGAATATTTAAGGTAAATATCAAGTGCTGAAAAGTCGTTACGGATTTGACATCGTAATTTTAAATAATCGAGTAATTTACTTTAAAAAAGTTGAACGTATTTGCCTTACTACAGACACAATTCATAAAATGTGGGTATACAATATTATTTTTTAATTATTTAATAAATATAAATGTTGGACACATACATACATACATCCATACATACATACATCCATACATCCATACATCCATACATACATACATACATACATACATACATACATACATACATACATACATACATACATACATACATACATACATACATGCATACATGCATACATACATACATACATACATACATACATACATACATACATACATACATACATACATACATACATACATACATACATACATACATACATACATACATACATACATACATACATACATACATACATACATACATACATACATACATACATACATACATACATACATACATACATACATACATACATACATACATACATACATACATACATACATACATACATACATACATACATACATACATACATACATACATACATACATACATACATACATACATACATACATACATACATACATACATACATACATACATACATACATACATACATACATACATACATACATACATACATACATACATACATACATACATACATACATAGTATGTATGTACATATTATTTAAGCAACCTTACATGAAATTGTAATTAAATTTGATAAAAGCCAAATAAATCTGAAATGAAATTTAACACATTCGTCAAGTCGATGACATCCTGAATCCCTTTTTAAAGTCAGACTATTTAATGTAGAGTAATATACGAAACAATATTGTGTGAATGTTTGAATTTACATGAATGCATGTAGATATGTGTACATGCATGTAAGAATGGTTCTGTTAGTCGACAAATACTCGTACACTGCTGGTCACTTGAATACGACAACCAGCACGAAATTAGTTTGGACGATTAATACTCTGCAAATGCAAAGTAGCAAAAATATTTAAATTTTTTATAATAAAAGTTTAAAATTGAAATATTTTATGGCTGTTTTGCAGGGAAATTCACCTTTTAGTTACGTTGCTAGTTGCCGAAATTGTATTACGTATGTCAACTGACAACTATAACTTGTTAATTTTAGTTGCCTAAATGGCAACCATAAATTTGTGGTTGCTGTTGATTTTTAATAAAGTAAAAACTGCACTAAAACTGGAAAGTAAGTTTATTTTTCTTTATCTCTTTTCTCATAATCTTACAGACAACGTATATTGGCCTTCTTTCTTTGATACGAATAATATTACGTATTTTTATAGACATATATTTGATCAGCACCTGGTCCCTTTTTAACTTTTAATGAAAATGGTCGAATAATGGCTGCTGGTATGAAACTTGGTATATCAAAGGTTTCATGCTCAAGACACAGAGGGTTGTAATTTACAGGAGGATAAACTTGCATTAAATTTGCGAGTGTGTTTAGGCACATTTTTCATGAGATTGAATATAAATTTCAATAAGAATCAAATCTGTAGACATGAAATAATATTTTCTTTGCTATTTGTACTTTTTGGGAAAAGTTCGGTAAAGTGAGAGAAAAAAAAAATAAACTCTCTAAGAGACAAAAATGCTCGAAAGTATGGGAACACAAAAAACCAACTTTGTATCCCAAAACGTGATGTCAAAGTGTTTTGCATGCATTCGTACATAATAAAAATTAAAAACACAAATATTTTGTATACATGACACTTTTTTCTAATCTTTTATGAAAAATTGTTTAAATATTAGTTTTTGTGAGCAAAAAAACATTTTTTTTATTTTGTTTGTTTATTTTAAAACATTTGATTTTTTTGTATTTTCACAATCAGCCCAAACAAGGCATATTTATCTTACTAGGTAGTGTCGTCCGCCCAGCTGATTTAGTAGTTCGACATGTCAAAAGTTGTATGTGTTCAGGAATTTTATAGTGTAAAAGTGAGAAAGCAATAAAACACATACACGCCTTCTCAATTTTCTTATATGTTTTTTGACATTTCGAACTACAAAGCAACAACAAAATGCCATGTTATTCTTGTATTGTTGTATTTGTTGTAGGGATGCCACTACCTAGTAAAATAAATATACCTTGAGCCCAAATAAAAATTTTGGGCTGTTTCGTGCAAGAAGAAGAAGAAAAATTCTTTCTCTCAAAATTACTCTCTTTTACTCAATCTTGCAGTACGCGAACAGTTTTCGGTATAATTGGTATACCGAGGGCTCCCAATGTTGAGTACGGGTAACACAGTTGTGTTACCTTTTGACAACGCAACTGAGGTTGTGTTACTATCCATATACGAACTATTAATTTCTTATTCTGATGTTTTTCTATCACGTCGGGATTTGAAGTGGCGTGGCAAATTTTAGTCCCATAATCAAGAATTCACACTAGTATATTTTACTAGAACTCAAGAACTGTTGTCATACCTTTCGGTGAGGACTGTCGTCACTGGCTGTTGTTTTGGTACGTTTGGCAAGCACTTTAAAATAGTACTGGAGACTTAGTATTACCTGTTTTAGTATAAATAGTAATATGTTTAGGTAATTGTTCATTAGGGTGGTGTTTATTTAAATAATGTTGTAAAGGTAAATTGATTGCTGTCTGATATATAGTATATATGTGAGGTCAGTTAATATTTAGTATTTTCGTCTTGTATTGTTAGCTGGGTAAATGTGTCTGTCTGCAGGTGTTTTTCTTTTGTTAGAATGTTTCAGTAGTTTTAGTGGTGTAAAAATTGTGTTTTCCTGTTCGTTAATATCTCCTTTAAAATATCGCGTTTTGTAGATTTCCATGTCTTCGTTTTTTTTGTTTTTTTGGTAGGATGCAGCAAAGTCATATATTCATATATTTCCCTTGGTGTGTGTTCCTGAGTTTCAAGGTGCGAAGTTGGAGTCCTCTCGTTTTCTTTTGTACGAGCGCATGTATTCTGTAAATATTATCGCTGTTGTTAAATTTTTCGGTTGTTTCTCTTGATTTCTTGAGATGCTTTTGTTATTTTTAGCTATAGCATAAATTGCGCTAAGTTCTTAGTTGTACTTATCTGGACTTAATGGGATTATCTTAAGTCTGTATATCATATGTCTAAATACTGCGAGTTTTTATATAAAATTATGCACTCTTTAGGAAAATTTTGGCAAAATTTTAATAAACATAACTCTCAGTACTTTATTTTTACATTTGATAAAAAAAATTTCACAAAATATTTCCTGAAAGCATTAGTTTCTAATGAAGGCTTAGGTTTTATAATTTTTTATAATATAAAATTTTATAAATTATAAAAATTCTTTTTAACTTTGAGTTTTCTATTTATGAAATATGTTATTGGACTAGCTGCAAAATACAAAATTATAAAAATTATTATTATTATTATTATTATATAATGTAATGGTACCAGCGCCTGCTAACAGTGTAATAAATAAGAAAAATGTAATTTCTCTAAATAGTTACTACTCTATAGGTAAATATTCGTCAAGCCAATCAAGAATACTTTATTTCCTAAAACAATTTTTTCTCTTCTTTCTGTCTGGAGTTTTCCTAACCATAAAATATAAAACTGTTTTATTTATGACTTTGTTTAACTCTTAGAATAAGAAAATTCACGTTTGTTGCTGATGTTTGTGCATATTCTAATTGTTGCTAAAATCAGAATCCTTCAGTTTATAAAACCAAGATTTGTGCAATTTTTTTGTTAAAAATAAAAAAAAAAATATTTTTGCAAAAAAAAAAATTATTTCAAACAGATAAAAATTGTATTCAAATAACTTAAAGCTTGATTAAGGGAGAACTGGTATAAAAATTTGGACGTGATAAAAAATAACTGAAAGCAGATTCTTAATTAAGCACGTTAAATTTACTCTCTTATGGTAACCTGATCCTGCAGCACAGTGTAATTATACACTGTGCTGTCAAAATTATACTTAAAACTTAAATTTTGCCCAGTTAGGGTTTAATGATTTGTGTCTAATTTAACACCCTGAGAGGGCAAAAAAATTTTTCCCCTAATAACATTAAGGTCAAATTCCGGATATGTATTCTAATTTTGCAAATAAAACAATTATTTAAATATGAATTTAAATCAAGGACCTTATTTTATACAATAATGGTCCATTAGCTCGAAATATTAATATTTTCAGGTCTAAAAAAAAAAAACAAAATGCAATATATATTACTATTCACCGTACAAATTTCTCTTTTGTAGAAGAAAGGTAGGTGTGACATTTTCTATGATATATGTACATATTTTACAAAATCTAAATTTCGAGTTAGTTAGTGAAGTATTGCTGAACAAGTGCGTTATATTTATTTGTTAAACAAATAGTTTAATTCAAAATTGTCGTATAAATTCTTTTTCTGTTATGATAAAAATAAATATTTAAATCTACTATAATAAAAACTTTAAAACCTGTTATGAGATTTGGAAAGGACACCCTTAATCTTATGATCAAAAAATGTATGTAGGTGTCGTATTCAAGCAAGTGGTGGTGTATCATGTTCACATGTATGAAATGTACAACAAAACAATTACAAATGTCAAATAAAGAAAAATAAACAAAAGATCCGAGAATGGAAAAATAAAAACATTGAACGAGAAACAAAATTGTCATTTGTTTAAAGTCAGTTAAAAAAACTTGAAGTGGTCAAAGGAAAAGTTTCATGAGGTTGAATCTATATATAAGTGCTTGTCATGGTGAAATGAATAAGGAAAAAGGAAAATTAATAAAAGACAAGAAAACAAAATGATTCAGCTTGAGAAAATTCAATGAATACCGATCAGCTAAGACTTCATGAAGACGGCAATAACGACATACGAGTACATGCAAACATAATTCATTAAGATAAAGGAATATTATTTAAAATCTTTTGCAGGACATTTGTATGATAATGAAATGTACTATTAGGTTTTGTTTAAAGGGTTTTTATGTTTCTGCGAGAGTTGGAAAAGAATAAAAGACGCTTAATTTTCTTTCAGTTGTTTCGCGTTTTCAATTGAAGGGCATCCAAGCAAATATGTAATGACAAAAAAGTTTGCACACAATAGGACCCATACAAAGTTAATTTGTTGTAAGCTTTGTTTAAGGCAATTGTTTTGTTATTTTTCTTTGTTATCCTTGATACATTCACAAATACATACATGTTTGCATCTCCATACACATATCGTCTTATCGCAGCGCTTGACATTATTTAAAGAATGAAAAGAAATGGTCGCTTAATGTTCTACTGTCCAGCAAATAAGTTCTTTTCTTTGTTATTTGAACCATATATGACATATCATTATTACGTAGTTTACCACTTTTTCACGTCATTTCTTCACGATACTAAGAGTACAGGTTTGAAAAGGCTTTAACAAATCCTTATAAAATATTTTGTAAAGCATTCATTAACTGATAAGTCATTTCACCTTTTTGACACACGTTAAGCTTGTGAGTGAGTAAGAAAAAATATACAAATGTATGAACAACTTTTTTAAAAGTGACCTCTGGTCAGAGAGTTGTTTGACCAGACGGCTAATAATAGAATTTATTTTATTTTACTTTTTTTAATTTTCAACACAAAACATAAGTTGTTTGTTGGATGAATGACCAACAAGAAATTGTTTTGTGAAGCGTGTCAGAGGTCAATTCGTTTGCCGTCAAAACAGCATCCTCCTTTTTTTATGGGTTTTCAAACTTGTATTTTTAACGTTATATTTTTTTTTAATTTTTTAGTTGTGCACATTAGAACACATTCTCTGATGGCATTTACTCCAAATGTTTTTTTATTTTTTTTTTGAAAAAGGGGTTGTAAGTGCAAGTTTTTGAACAGTCGAACAATTTGATTTCGAACGTCAAGATTTTTTTGTAGCATGTTAAAGTGTTTGTTTGTTTATATTGCATGTCGTATTTTTTATTTATTTACACACATATTTTTGCTTTTTTCTTTTGGATTATTTTTGTGATTAAACAAATGTTGTGCACAAAATGGACCGGCATGTTAATAGCAGCTTATCTTTATATTTTTCTCTTTGTCAGCGGCGACAAATATGACATTTTACGCTGGCTTTGATGCTTTTGATGTTGTTGATGGATTTTTTATGTCTTTGTTTTCTTTTTGCTATATTTATCAAAGAACTTTTGACTTTGGAATAAATTCAGTGGTCAAAAACGTTGTATAAAAGTTCAATTTCAAATTTACAGAACATAAAAATAAAAAATCATTATAATCATTAAACAAATATGTATTTATAAATTTTGAACAACGCAAGCGATTCTATAATATTTGTTAGGGCAAACATGGCTAGCCTTCGTTTAAGGGTTGATTCAAGTGTTTTGGATATTGAGGTCATTGGAATTTTAATTAAATAATTTGCATTTACGAAAGTAATGAATACAAATAAAAAAAAATATCGTGCAGTCTTACCTGTTTGCAAAGTATTAGATTCCGCGTCAACAAATTCTATTTTAGGACGTTTTGGCAAAGGTTGACAATCATCAGTATCATTATTACATTCCATAGTTTCAACTTCGTTATCATCCTGATTTACTTCTTGCTTGATAATAGCTGCATTGCTAGGCCGGAGGTTATTGCAAGTGGACTCAGAACTTTTGGGAGTTGTGTTGTCGTTTTCTATTTATGACAAAAAAGGGGGAAAATTTAATTAGGAATTAACAAACATACAAGGGTAAGTCAAATTTCTGCTAGCATTACGCCAAAATAAGGATTCGAATTAGTTCAAGTCCGTACACTAAGAAAATGACTTAAAAAGTAATCGATAAAATTCATTTTATAGTTTATGGGGAATGCTCTAACTAGTTGATCACAATATTTACCGTTTTCAATTTTGTATAAAAAATAACGACCTTATGGGTGTGTTCACAATGGAAAATAAAGTCCTTATCATTTTTCCAAAATACATACATACATATCTGTTTATAAACGAATCCATATTTTATTACTATACTACTAGCCACTAGAAATGATACAACAGTTAATGCAATGGATTTTACTATGTAAATTAGCTATGATGAAAAAATAGAAAAATCCTAAGGGTACGGCCTAGGTTATTCTTTGTCTGCCAGGGATTATTTATATTGATTGCTATTATTATAATTATTTGGCCAAGAAACAAACGCCTTATTTAGATAAAAAAGGTAATATTTTTTTCATTAAGATAACACACGGACGCACATGCATTTATTGCAATAATATACGATTTGAGCTTCAATTTGTTACCGCATTCATCTTATTTGCGTGAATTGAATACTATCAATTTTAAAGATTTTCCAAAATCTTCTCTTAAAAAAATAATAGGAGAACTGCTGAACTGCTAAACGCAAAAAATTTAAAAACAAGGATTGACTTCCCCTCGTACAATAACTTACCACGTACGTAACTTACCATCTACTTGGCGTTTTGGTGTACTTGAAGCACCATCGGCCAGCATATCCGCTGGACTAGGCGGTGGTGTATGGATTCGAGAACCTCCGGATGTTTTGCGAGTTGGTGCCGATAATGACAGACATCGGTTCGCCAGGCTCAGGGGTCTTCCATCTTCAGAGTCAGCTCTATCATTTGAGGGACCTTATGTTTTCAAAACAAAAATTATTATAAAATAAGATAAAAATGCATATAAATCATTTATTACCTTGATTGGAACACTGTCCATAGTTCTCCTTATTACAATGCAAAACTTTATGCTGTATAAATTTCACTATATCGGAGAGAGCAAATACTTTTTGACAAGTTCCGCATGTAAGCATGTCTTGAGCAGTGGCATCTGCTTCTGTGGAGTCAGAATCTGTTTAAATAAAAAGAAAGACACAAAGTATAAATATTTTCTCGTATGCATATTCCATCTAAATTTTAAACAGAATGAATTGTACTGAGCAGTAGGCTGGAACGTTGGTATATGGCAGAATATAAATGTTTGTATTACCCGTTCAAATAGTGATAAAAATTTGTCTTTTTATGTGAGAAGTTATTCTACAAAGTTTTATTGTGATTGAACCACATCTTGAGGTGCCGCAGAAGCCTTGAACATTTTTTTTTTTTTGTTTTTAAATCTTATATAGTTATATAGTATATTTTTTATTTTATTTTTGGTTTTTTATATTTATTTTTATTTTAGTTTCATTAAAACTAATCCTTAAATAATTTAAAACATGAAAATTTGCTATCCATCGTCATTTTATAACATTTCAATCTAAATGGGGTATAAAGACATGAAAAATATTTTTTTTAATTTACTTTTTTTCTTTGTTGTAGTAAAATAGCGGTAGAAATGATATTTTAATGATTTTTCTTTGACTAAAACTTATTTAATGTACTTAGCACGGTTCTTTAATTTATATAATACAGTTTTTGCAGATCCAAAAAAAAAACTCAAATTTCCTAAATTTCAATAAATTTGGATTTGGGGCATTTGGATTTGCAGCACCTCTTACCCTACTCCAATCGCCTTTCAACTTTACAATTGACTTAACAATAGCAAATGGCAACTTTTTATCACTATTATATATTTAAATGGAATAAAATATTTTTTCGTTCCACCCTATTACCCTAAATAACAGTTATTCAAAAAAAAAAACTCAAAAAAATCCTTATGTTAAAGCCAACGGAGGACTATACTGTCATATATTTATATATATTTGAATTGACGAGCTCTTTCACAATCTATGGTGATCTTAAAAAATCAATCCTATCTCCATAGTTATTTTCAATGAAAAAATAAAAGTTCAAATAAAACTTTTTTGTTTATTTACATAACTTTTTAGTGGACCAATCTAAGAGCATAGAATGCTCTTTCCGCATTTCCCTGGGACAGGATCAGGATAATGTTTTTTTTCCTCCCAGAGAAAAAATTATCAATTTTCAAGAAAACTTTTTTTTAACCTCAATCATTTTCTTCGCTTACTTGAACTGCTCTAAAAGCGATGTACGAGATGTATCGCAAACATCCGGCGAAAGTGGGAAAACATCCGCTGAAGATCGTTAATTAAACAATAACAAAATAAAACCTACATTATTTTAATGATGTATAATTGGTTATCAACATGGTATAATAATACAGAGGCCTAAACACCGCATTAGATATCGAGTCGAGTAAGCTAATTATGCCATTCCACATGTATCGAATCGTTATTTACATATATCAATGAATAATTATATTTAATTTAAAAGTTACAATTTATAAATATCAATCTCCATAATTCATTTTTATCAAAATTAAAATTGCTCAAGTCCAATTTTCAAAGTTATTCTGGTTAGTCACCTGTACAAACCATAATATAAAGATAACCAAGGCACACTGTCATTATTCTAAAAAGCCCTTACATTGTGAGTTTCAATACACGACTGCTGAGTACGTTTCGCCTTCATTAAGGGACTCTGTAGATATACAGGGACCCTGCAGATATAGAATGGACACCTAAATAAATATGCAGCACTTGTAAACTAAATCTAACGAGCTTAAAGCCGATATGGCCGCTTTAAGCGCCAGGAATTGATTGGGCTACATATGGCCCTAGCAGCAGCATCAAATCCAGCTGACCCTGTGTTTTTATTGTCATCAGGTGTTGCCGAATACTAAATTTCTGCATACGAGAACTGATTTAAATTTAGTTGAAAATTTTACTTAAAAAACATACATGCATATTTTTTCTTTTCTTTAAGTAAACATTGCAAGTTAAATAAAGAATTGAATAAAATACAGCTATTAATTCACATTGCACGGAGTATTTAAACAGCTGCTCTAACAGTTTTACCTGTATTATTATGTCATGGTTATCAATTTACATAAAATGAGTTTTATTTTCTGACGAAAGTTATATTTTATTACGGCAAAAGAAAATTATTTATATATATATGTATATTTAAAAAAAATAATAACTGTTTTAGATGGATTTTTTATTTAATTCTCAAAATAACTGTTATAAAATAATTGTTTATATCGACAACTGTTATATACGTTCCCTGGTATGGAGTTAATAATATATTCAATAAATTTAATCTTAATGAAACGTTACAGCCTGACCTACAAATTGGAAACCACAAAAGCATTCTATTATTTAATAGAATTTTACTACAATAACATGCGAGTTTATGGCGCCTTTCTGGCTTATGTCAATTTATGGGTGTAAGTTATTGGTGGGTTTATGGTTTAACTTAATTTGCAGTGAAATTTATAGCTTCCTATTTACGATGAATTCCCTTAAAAACTAGCGACAATTAATTTCGTAAACACAGAACGAGTATAATTCGTGCTAATAAATTGATAAGATGCGTATTAGCAATTAATTCCCAGAATATTGATTTGCCAAAAGGAATATGCTGATAATGATATGCAAACTGATAACTCTGCTACAACTGTTTAGTCAAACATGTATTTGTATTTGGCTCATATTCTGCTAGAAAATGGTGTGAGGTGCTGCTTGGCTTGTATTGTACCATTGTGATTTAATTCCATAGCCATTAAATCTAAACCAATTTTTCGCACAAAATTTATTCATAACCTCAACTTGAAATAAAAAAAAATAAAACTTGGATGTTTTCATATGGATAAGTACGAATGCGTTCTTGTGTAAGTTACAAAAGGTGACATTATAAACAGTTCGTCAGTGTGCAAACTTACAAATTCCAATCAATGTTTGTTAATGGACAATTTACCAATATCAGAAGTTGTTGTGCAACTTTTATCCCCTTTTAAAAGGTTTCCATATTTTTCACTTTAGTTCTGACCATTACAAATAGGGGGATGAATTCGTTGAGCTTAAGGCAAGTTCAATAATACGCTGACATATCTACTACCCATAGGCAAGCAGAAGCAGATAAAAAGAAAAAGAAAAAAATGAGAAAACTTTATTTAGTTGTAGTTTGATATTGTTTGACTTTTGGTTTAGTACTTGTGTCCACAATGGATCTTAGCATATGTAAAAGTTTTGCCCTGATGATTTCATGATTAGCCCCATAACTAAAGGCATTTTTATTATCCTTGCTTGAGTTGTCAACACCACCGATGTGTGTTTAAATAAAAAACAAATAAATGAAAAAAAACAAACCACAAAAAAACATGAAAAAACGGAAACCCAATAGAGAAGGAAAAATAAACAATATCCCATGATAAAACAAGGATAATCACATTAACAAGCGTAGCAATCCAGTTGTCAATTAGGTGCTGTTTGACATAAAACACTAAATTATGGACAATAGAACGAACGAATGAACATTTAGTCATGATAATAAATACATACTAATAATAACAATAATAAAAAAATAACAAAAAATAAAACATGATTATAATCGATGTAACCAAAGAGTAGGCTTTCAAACATAATACACATGTGAATTGTATATTAAAGTGTACGAGTGTATGGACAGAAGTAAAGCGGCCGACGAACGGATACAAATATATGCCTAGAAGCTGCGGCGGTATTACTATTTTTTTATTTGTGTTGTTTTTTAAACTGCATATGTATTTGTCAAGTATGTGTCAGTTTTTTTAAGTTAATTTCCTGGGGGTGATACGAGCAGGACAAACAAAAAAGGAAAACACATTCACAGTTGACTTATTAATTTGTGATTGACTGGGATGAGCTAGTAAATGATACATTCGGAGTTGTACTATTATTTGTGGTTTATAATCAAAACGATCCTGACGATGATTATTGTTATTAATTTGTATTGTTCTTTTTTGTAAAAAATATTTTTTTGTTTCTTTATGACTTGGGTTGTTTACGAGTGTTCGTGTGGGTTACTTGAGGGGAGTAAAGGCTCTACAATGAAACAAGACATTTAATCAATTAGTGAGAATTTGTAGTTGCAATGATTGGAGTAAGAACTGAATGGAGTATATATTGAATAATCTTATGGAATTTAAAAATACCAAGTGCAAATTGTAGCCAGTTAAATATAGAATTATTTGTGTATAATATGTTCTTTAAATATTGGTTTTGCAGTAACAGCAGGTACTTGTTTTTAAGAACTTATCAAAACGTTTGCCTGCAACCAACTCATCCCCTTTTAATGTATTTCGCACTATTGAACAAACGTGTTTGTATGAATGACTCTTAGGCAATAAATGTGCCAACTACAGCTGATGTTTCACATTTTTTGAAAATTTCAAAAATCAGATGGCCACTTAGCTTTTTGTGTTATTTTGTTCGTAGCTGTCATTCAACCCTTTAATATAATCGTGCCTGCCAAAATAACATTTGTTTTGCCAATTCTACTGTGTGATATTAAAGGCAAGCTTACTGAGATTTCTCATTATGTTCGTTAAATACTTAGGTAATATGTCAGTCAGTCACTTATTGAACCAAATAACAAAGAACTCCAACCCGTTAATTCAATAACATTGAGTATGTTTCTCATTTATATCTTTTCAACACAGTTTATTGAAAATGAGATGTCATCTTTTGTGACATTGTTGATGTATTGTATTTAAGCGTTAAAATCCCTTTCCTTATAGACTAATATTTGAAACGTAAAAACCGACAATCATATTTACTCATAATGAATATCTTACACAAAAGAGTGTATGAACCAAGTATGTACAAATCGTGTTGTTGAATGCAGGCGACGATTAAATAAGTTTACATATTTCGAATGCCAACCCACCCCCCTCCTATCTTCTGAAATGCAATTAATGTTATTCCTTCTTCAAAGAATTAGCTAATCAGCTGCCTTAACTAAATCGGCTTAGTTAATCGAAATTTGCATATAAATAGTTTGAGCGTAACCAATGTTATATTTTGAATCAAATATAATAAGTTGTGAGTGTAAGGAATGTTACTAAATGTGCGATTTGTCTTGCTCTGCGAAAGCTCTACTACTTTCCTTTTCTAATTTATTCACATGTCAACAATGAATGTATGTTTATTATGGTTTGTTCGCTGCTGATTTATTAAGTGGCGCCCTAAGAATCTTGCTATAAATTTTTAACAATTCATATATGTTCGTATGTACATACATACATGTGTATGTATATGTTAGCATGCTTGGTAAATGAAAATCTCTCAGTCTGTTTTAGTATTTGTACTTAGAATTTATATGTATATCCTGCATTCAATATTGTAGCCTATTTAGATACATTCCGTTTAATTGTTAGTACATATTTAGTAAAATATTTGAACTCTACGTAAAACAGTTATTTTTCATAAATGCTTTGGTTATCGCTTTGTGCGTATGTGTTTGTCTCTTTGTTTAGTTGGCTATGAGATTGTATTTCGTTTTAATATTTAAATAATATAAAGACTTTATTAAGTTTATCTAAAGAAACGCGCTGCCATTGTTCCCCTAAAGAGAGAGGCAAAATGCCGAATACAAAATACAATTTAAAAAACGACTGTGCAAATATTTGCCTAAGCGGGCCACATTCATATATTTAGATATATGTATGCAGTCTACATTCATGTTCGTTTTTAAATGTGTAGGTATTTTTTTATTGTTCCAGTCGCCACAATATTTATTTTGGTTATTTTACCTTTGAATACTATATTTATGTTAAGAAAAACTTATTTGATAAGAAGCGAGGGAGTTAGTTTCAAATTACGAGTCCAAACAAACATCAGTATCTATATAAGCTACATGTAGTATGCGTGCATATGCATTTATTTATATATAAATAAGCACAAAGGCATATGTGTACTTGATGATACGAGTTGCATACGATCACGAATTTATTATAAATAGTTGCATAGAAATCAATTTTGAACACCTTTTTTAAAGACAGCAACAAATCGTTATTATCGTTTAGGTAGCACCCGCGTTTTAGGCGACATATAACGGGTAATCGCTAAACAACATGAGTCTTTATCAAGTTATAAATGGAGACAGACAACTGAAGGTTTTTGCCACAACCAGGTGTATTTGGGTTAAACACCTTTTATTATTTTTTTTCTTTATGCACACACACAGCCAGGCAAGCTAACATTTAGAGCTCGAATAAGTTACTAGGTCCAATGAAATATTTGTACAGATAACACCCGCATATATGTACATACATATGTAATCACTAAGTAAACTGGAAAGTCTTATGCAAATAACTTTTTGGTGTGGATGATATGGCAACGGCCCAACGTTGCCTTTACGACTGTATGTCGTATGTGATGGTTTGAATTATTTTTGCTTCATGACTGTTGCTGCTCCATTTGGCTGATAACTTTTTTATATGTATTGCTTATTTTTTAGCTTTGGTCACTAAGTTTATGTATGCGTGGCTTATTTACTCGTGTATTACAAAAAATAAAGGTTAAGTCAAATTACTTCCATTAATAGTCGTAACTTAAAAACAGATCATACTTGCTTAGTATGTGCGTACTCATTTATGTTCAAAAATATTTAACTGATAAGATCATAAAAGGTAAAACTTCATAAACAAAACCTTTTGTGAAAGAATTCTTATCGGTATATGGTTGAATTAACAATATCACCCATCCACTAACAAC
Organism: Phasia obesa; assembly: GCA_949628195.1. NCBI lineage: Eukaryota > Metazoa > Arthropoda > Insecta > Diptera > Tachinidae > Phasia > Phasia obesa. The sequence goes on from OX451218.1 coordinate 43,733,438, forward strand.
ATGTTAACCTTGCGGTACATTTGGTCATAAATTGTATCACAGATTTGTTATGTTACTTACGGCTAAGAGAACGAAATCCTTGATCCTCGCTTATAGAAAGCATTTTTGTACACATTTCAAGTAGAATTAATATTATTTTTTGTCACCGGTCAAGTGTTTTTTTTTTTCAATTAAAATTGTAAATGACACATAAAAATACTTTTTTTATTATTTGTTGCAAAATTAATGTATTGTCTGAATATTTCAAAACTTCTTAACCACATATGGATAAATTGGTATTTTTTTAGTTTTTGTAGTTCTAAATTTATTTAATCAAATAATTTTTGTATTTTAATATTCAATGGTTTCTTAGGTTTTCTTTTTAACAAGTTTTACTTTGGCGAGTGTGTTCACCCCACAAAGACTTGACGTGAACTGACATTATAGTTTCATGTACGTTGTCTTCACAGTCCTGCTGACTATTTTGACGGTGACTAAGAATCATACGCACCACAGATGACCCAAACACTAAAATCCAGTAAAAAATGTGAGTCCTCAACACACACTCACATATAAACATTCTATTGCTCTGTCTCCCTTTATCAACAATTACAAATCTAATAATAGAATAAACAAATGTAACTTGTGTGTGTGTTCATGTGAGCGAGTTTGAAAATAAGAGTATCTGTGTGAACTTACTAGAATTCTTTAAACGAGGGGATGATTTTTTCTCTCTATGGATTGGTTGTAATGATCTCTGCTTCTGTTTTATAGATACGACTGCAACATCTTTAGCCAGAACTGATGCTGAGAGTACTAACATCGAGCTCAATATAAAAATCTGATACATGTTGTTTGAGATAAATCTTTAAATGATTTAATGCGCAATTTTTTTAACGAACTCATAATTAGTCAGATACGCATATATATGTGTACATACGTACGCTTAAACAGTATGACAATTGTTTATCCACATGTGTGTAAATTTAAAAGGGGTGCCTGAACATTGCTCCACTCAAAGCAAATCAAAGACTAAGATGCAATTTCGGAAAGAAAATATATAATTGTTTGTCCACATATGTATGTATTTATGTATGTATATAATTATAAAGTTTTTGGCTCATGAGACCTCACGTAATCAAACATATACTGTCCTGAAACAAATACTTACATTCAGCTGCTAGTTTTGATAATTTTTATCTTTTTAACAGATGCAGGGAATAAATAAAAAATTAAAGCATATTTTTAAGACACGTAGTAATAATTCTAATAAGCAGTGAATGCCTTGTTTGTGTTACTAAAGAGATAAGTTTTAGATAGGTCGGGATCATAAACTTTAAAATATAATTAATAATAAATTCTTGCTCACCCGGTGTAAAATAGGATGACTATAAATTTGTTATATGAGAAGTTTCTGACTTTAGTTACTGACTAACCTACACAAGGGTGTAAGGCGTAACTACGTCTAGCGCCTAGCTTTGAACAAACCTAAATAATAGCGCAACGTTTTGTAATAAACAGTAATGTTAACATGTTTTGTTTAGTAAAATCTAATAAATTAAAGCGCAAAATAGAGATAAAATCGGTAGATAAAGCAGAAAATAACAAAAATTGCACCACTCTTACACAAAAAAAAAACAATAACATTTTGTTTGTACCCAACTTCACTATTAAATGCTGACAAAATTAGATTTTCCAATTGCCAATTGCGTTGACGCCGCTATTTAGGTTTGCTTTATACATTTTGTATGAACATGAGATTTTTTGACAGTTATTTTACGCTTGTTCTTGTTTAGGTTTAGCAGTTACAGGTACGAACAAGAAGTATCTATAGAAACTTGAACTTGAATAAGGCACATATTTTTCTCATATCGATACATAACTTGTAATTAAATTTTCTGTTATTGCAACCCCACAGCAAAATGTTGTCATGTCCAAACTTAACAGTATTCTGCCAGTTATTCCATCTAACCTATTAAATTGTTTTAAAATTCGTACTCCACACGTCTCTTTAGTAATTTTTTTGAGATCGATACGATTTTTTTGAAACAGTACTAAACCAAGACCTATATTATATTCTTGTCTGCATGCAGATCACATTACTTTTATGGAATTATTTAAAATATTTCTTTTAGTTATACATTACAAAATGGGTTTAAAACTGAAAATAGTCAAGGCATAAAATCAAATATTCATATTTGAAGTCAATTACGTAAAGTATAAGAATACTACACCACTGAATGATCGAATTATTTAAATCGGTTACCATTTACTAAAGTTAAAAGGTTCGAACTTTTGTTTACATACGGAATTGACTTTGACGTTCTGTGGAACCTGCTGAAATGCAGTGTCTCTAAACGAATAAATCAAAAACTCTGGATGAAAAAATAGAACTTAGAGTCATTCGTTTTTTCATATTATGACAACATCTGACATGTGTACTAAGCCAAATCTATTGTATTGAGAATAATCTTTTAAAACAGGGTTGCTGCATTTATCCGGAAGCCTCAGATCCACAACAAAAATATATTTGAAATCAAACCTAATTCTGTCTTGTTTGTGGTATGTGATTATCTCCAACCAACACCCTAAACAACAGAAGGGACACAAACATAACATCTTATGCCGATATTTTTTGGTGAAGCTTTCACAAATCCAATAGACAAGGCGAACGCTTAGCCTAGAGTTCTTTTCACTCTAAGGAGTAGTTAGGATACGAATCTGCGTCTAAGATTAATTCATTTGAAAATATATGTTTATCAAAAAAATATTAAAAATAGAAAGGCATATCGCTACATGTCTACTCAAAAATTTGGTTTAGTAGTTAAAAAATAACCAACTGAAGATGGATGATAGATAGATAGATAGATAGATAGATAGATAGATAGATAGATAGATAGATAGATAGATGATTCTTATAGCTTATAGGTAGTATACCAAGTGCATAGCTACGAAGATTGATGAAGAAGGATGTCCCGTTCCAGAAAAAGAATAACATTCAATCTAAAATGAAAAATTTTCTGATTTCAATATTTACACCCATATTTATAAAATATATTTTAAATCTATTTTAGAACAAATTTTTCATACAAAAGTTGTTCTAAAATACATTTCAAATCAGTTTTATTTTTTATTATTATAAATATAGTGGTTAATATTTAAATTTATTAGGGCAACTATTTACTAATATACAAATGAATTATGAGATAGGATAAGTTCGTTTATCCCCACTAACTACCCAATAGCATTTAAAGAAAAAATTAAAGATTAAATTAGTAATTCGTATCAAATTTATTATATTAAATTTAATGAATTTATTATATTAATTAATGAATTACATATTCTTGAAAAAAAAACACTTTGTAGGAGTTCATTTTCACTATTCATTTCATTTTCATTTTTTGTAAACAATAAAATGATTGAAACTATAAGATATCAAAAACCTATATTCTCTGTTTTTTATTTAATGGCAGGGATTGTGGAATGAAAACACGATTTGAAATTATATTTAAATTTAAAAACATTTATCATACTACAAGTTCAGACTGGAGGGTATCAATATGTTAAATACAATAACACGTGTAAAGTGTATTAGGTATTGCCATTTACGATAACAATTATACATTTAAAAATTTTAATAACTAAGCTTAACCTAATTCTGAGCGAGAGAAAATGTATTCCGATTCACCAATGCGGACTCAAAAAAGACCTGGTGCCATCTAAGAAAAACTTATTTTAGGATATGTAAAAAGCTATTTTAGAAAAGAAAATACTGATCTGAAATTTTCCTCGACATTTCACAAGCATTTGATATCATCAGGTATTAATGCTTGATATGTAATTTAAAGAAAAACTGTCCCAACAACTTTGATAAGCCATTATCAAAGTTGTTTCACTAGTAGAAATTTAAACCTAGAGAGGAAGATTTTTTAAACTCGGAGAGCCAATTGAAGATCCGTTTCCTAGGTATATAACTGTGTATAAAACCATTTAAGTTTTAGGATTAAATTATAGAGTAAAAGTTTCTACCAGTACCAATAAGTCGGTTTATTTGTGTCTTTAACCGAGAGTTAAGATATCGTTCAGTTAATTATTCGAATAGGAGGGCATAACCATTATGAATGTCATATGAGTACACTACTGTGATTTTGTTTTTAAACTAGCTGATATTAGTTTCATTAGAAATTTTTACAATAAATGAATTAAAAGTTACTTTAAGAAATTTGTGTTTTTACAAAAAATAATTGCAATAGTTTTGAAAATGATTGCAATAACAAAAAATGTAATTATCACTTTAATGCTACTGTTTTTTTTTCAATTACCCGTGTTTTCACCAAAGGTAATGAAATTGTAAAATTTATAATTATAATTGATAACGAAACAAAATGTTTCCATAAAACCCAAATTTATGATCGTTTTAGCTTTTAACTATCGGACAGAAATTTAAGAATTGTAAAAAAAATCATATAAAATGTTGTAAAATTGTATGTGTCACCTATTTTACGACTGCAATACCAGCGTTGTTTTTGATCCTGGTAAATATAATTTTTTTTTTTTTTTTTGAGAAAAAATGTGACTGTCACTGATAATGCTGACTGTCACTGATAATGTTTTATAAAAAATTTTAATAAAAGTGTTTCATTAAAAAACATTATTATTATTAAAAATAATGGAAATGGAAAAAAATTGGTATTTTGTATATCGAATCCACGCACGAAACAAAAAAAGTAACGTCATCTACACATTTTTTCTTAAGCAAAAAGAGAAGATGTGATTTTTAAGGCACAGAAAGTAAATACTAATGCCTTTAGGCATTTATAAGATAACAACTATTGTGATAACGGAAATGGAAAATTGTAGGGCCTTTCTGATCTTCTAAAATCTCTTTTTCTATCATATTTTTTTTAAATTTAATTTGTTAACTAGTGTAATTACCACGATTAAACTATCACAAAAATATTTAAATAATTAAAGGTGAATAGAATTCGTAAATGTCCTATCCATCACTGCCTTGTAAATATTGGACTATGTTCGCTGGGAACCACATTAAAACCCCTATTGTTACTTGACAATGTTTCATATTTTTTTATAAAATTATTTTGTTTGATGCTTTTTACTCAAATTACCAGTGAATAGCAGTGAGGCTCACAACAAAAAACAAAAAAAAAAAAAAACATCTCAGCTTGCAAATGTAGATCGCATATCCATACATTATAAAATGTGTATAAGAATGAGTAAAGATATACAAACATACATATACGTTTTCCTTTTTTTATATTTTTAGTTTCTTTAGGATGATTGAATTCTATTGTACATTATGACCCCTAAGATTGTGCGCAGACACTGAGCTATAAAAAACGCACTTACATTCATTCTTTAAAGAAGAGGTTTTTTATTCCTACCCTTAGATTTTAAGATTTCTTTACAATTAATAAAAAACGAAATAAGAGGCGAATGGTAAAGCTGCGTGTTGGACACACATTCTTTTTTAAAAAAGGATGCTGCTAATGTCCTGACAAAAAATTCAACAGCTTAAAAAATCACAAAACGTGGATTGTTTATCCAGCAATGAGTTTCTTCATCTATTTATAAATAGAAAAATGTATGTATGTGTGTATACACATAAATGTGCCTGGGATTTGTTCTTTATTATGCTTTTGTGACCCCTTGCATAATGTCTAAGGGAGCCTCTGTTGTTATTGTACGTGTTTATTCTTGCAAATCCAAATTATTGCAGTTTTTGTTTTTGTGTAATATTAAAAAACTATTGTTTTTTATACAAATTCCAAGTCTGTGATGGGATTTTTTCTTAACGGCATACATATACTGCAGAAAATACACATACGATACTCTCGTCAATATCACCGAAAGGATGTGCAAAATTGTATCCCTCATCGTTAGTGCCGTTGTCTTCCGCAACCAGTTTAAACAACAAAATATCTTAGAATTTTCGTTCACAATTTTAAAACTAATAATAACGTCTACGTATACAGATGCATACAAACGTACAATAAGATCACAAAAAATAAACAAACAAAAAAAGGACTATAAAATTATAACATGTCCCGTCCGTTTGAAATCACATTCGCATTTCGTATACTTTTTAGGTACCGCCTGGTTTTTTATTTTGTGTAACGGCATTTTTTATGCAAATTTTGTTTTGGGATGGGGTGATGTTGTTTTGTATGTATGTATGTTGTTTTTTACTTTTCTATTCATAACGAAGTTGTTTGTATCTATAACCACCACGAAAAATAATAAAGGTAAGAATATCAGTTTTACTTAAAGAAATATGTCATAGAAATAGAATGTGTTTTCGTTTTTTGTCTTTGTGGGTAAAATTTTCCCAGGATTTTTTAAGAAATGTACATCATTTTAAAAGGAGGGTATGCAGAACAAAAAAAAAAAAAACCCTCATGTAAGCGTTGCGGACGTTTTGCATAAGAAACTATCAAATGGTATGATAAGCCAAAACAACCTCATCTATTATAAAAAATCCTGATAATTTCTCTTATGCGTTTAATATGATTCATTTTTTATGTTGTGCATTGATCTCGCATTTTAATTTCGTGCATAACCGAGAATTTATTGCTATTTTTTTTTTCTTTTTTCTTTAAAAAGGCAGTTGTTCTTCTGGAATCCAGGTATTTATACGTTAGCTTACTTCGAAATACCTTTTATTGTATAATAATTGAAATATATTTAAAAATAAAAAGACTACCTTACTTAAAATATAGAAGTGTTTTTATGGAAAAAATCTGCGTGTTGATTTTTTAGAGTTTTTATGTTAAAAGATTTTATCAAAATTATACTAATTTGTTTTTTCTTAACTTTCAATACCCTTTCAAGTTAATAAAAAAATATAAAATAACGGATATGTAAAGATGTATGTACTTCGGACAGATTCGTTTTGATTAAAGAAAGGTGTTGCTGCAACAATCATATTCGTATAGCTAAATTAAATTTTAATTTCTTTTAATTACTATAGGTATACTTATTTTATCAATCATGAAGATCTGGTTCCTTCAATTCTTTATACAACTAAAAATTAATATAAGAATATATATTAATATATTAACTATTAACGACATAAAAACATATTATAAAAAAAAAGTTATAAATAGCAAAAGAAGCATTACTTATTATAAAGAATTCTTTTACTTATTTTTAATATGAACTTTGTTTCAGTATTAATTTTTAAAGTCGGTCAGAACAGATGGATTCTGGAAACCAGTCGAACTAGACGCAGGAGGACAGGAGATTGACAATTAAGCCCATCAAGACAGGGTAATCTTTAAGGTAACTTCATCGATGTACAAAATGTACTCATATGTTCGATCTTGAAATAGAAAGTCTTTGAACTTGCACATGACGGGACAATTGTATTCTATAACATTTATATTTAAAGAGAACCAGACCAGCCAATACTTATTTTCTAGGTGATAAAAACCACTTTTATTGGAAAATTGTATTATGAAAACAATTATATAGTACAATTTTCCAAATTTCTGGATTGGGCAACATCATGTCTGGAGGGGGCATTACATCACCCCCCAGAATGGCCTTTCTACGCCAATATTGTCATTTAAATAGGTCATTTAAATAAAATAAAAAAGAAAATTTACTGCTGTAGAAGATCCATTGTGCAATGCACTTTGAGACATAAAGACCAATAATGAAACATGTTGCACATGTTGATGTCCGAGATATTATTCTTCCTCTTGTAGTTATAAACATATACTTACATATGTATGTACATATGTACATACTTGTTTTTAAAAGATTGGATAAATAATGAACGAACGCACATTTAAACATGTGTTCTTTGTAGATATTAAAGTATGTACAAATAGGTTGTCATACACACCACACATTTCCTTTGCCGTTATTGTTAGTTTTAAATTGTTTTGTTTCACAATATTTTAACGAATGAAGAGAAAAAGATTAAGCCGTACATGACAATATTTCATATGACATCTTTGAATGAAATCGAGATCAACAGTAAGGCCCGTTAGCGAAGAGAGTACATTGTTTATACAATTGGACAATCTTTCTCTCTAGTGCATATTTTCTTTTTTTCTTCATATTTATTAAGGTACTGAACATAAAGATTTCTTGGTGCATACGTGTCCAGCATAAAAAATGTACAAGTGATGCGCCCAATGATAAATTTTATTTTTAAATTTTTATCGTAGAAACCCATCGAATGGGTGTGAAACGAAAAACGTACGTTGATACATACATACTCGTAATACTTCATAAACTAAACATATGCAAAACAATTAAATAAAGCAAAATATAAATACACACCAATGTATATGTATATGTATGTATATTATATGTTCCAAACTTTAATGTGACCGCTACGCTACGGTAGCACTTGTAATATACAAAAAAATCAATATCTATTTTTCATACTTTATATATGTACGTACATATATGTATATGTAACTTCATAAATAGATTAGATATTTTATTTATTTGTTTATGTTTATATCGATAATGAAAAAAATTTACAGAAACGCGCATTTTTTGTGAAGTTACGACAGAACCAACCCATTTTAAAAATAAATAAATAAGCAAGTGTCTGTTAAGTATTGTCCAATTGTAGATTTAAAAGTATTACAGTCTTTGTAAACGCCCTTAGATATTTTAGGGTAGTGACCAAACTGACTTGTACAAAACAAACAATATGTCCTTTCACCTGCAAAGTCATGCGTTTTGTGTTCTTTAAAAACCTTTTGTTTCTTTTTTGGTTTATTTATTTAGTTGATATTAAACACGAAAACACTTTAACAAATTTTGCTACATATTAAACAAAGTAGTTATCTATCTGATAAGGGTTAGCCAGTAACCCAGCTTCCCGCTTCCCTAAATTTATTTACCTACTTCGTTTCGGTTAATTTATCTTATCGAAGACACATAGTCGTAATTAAATCTTAAAATTATGAAAATAAAATATTAATTAAATATATGTACATATTTATATGAAATCGAACTAATGCATGTGTGATTTGAATTTTATTTTATAGTTTTACAAATTTATACAAATTAATAATAATTGACAAATCAATTTGTTGTAGAGCAGAGCAGCAAAAATATGTTGGCGATGAATAAAATATGCGGGTCAAAAAGGGTTAAGCTGCAGTGCAATTTCAAACATAAAAATTATTTCATTCCGAATTAGTCAATTTCTGTGTCAATCTTTCATTATACATTTCATTTATATAAATATATTGTGCAATGTACATATAACAGTATTCAACAGTTATTCGATTAACCGATTAATTTTTTAAATAAGAAATAAGATGGTTAATTTTTGTCAACAAACTGATAGTTTTTTTTAACCGACTTCAAAAAAAGAAGGAGGTTATCAATTCGTCTGAATGTTGCTTTTTTTTTTTATGTTTGTGCCCGCAGAACTCAGTCATTTCTGAACCGATTTTAAAAATTTTGCACTATTAGAAAGGTTATGGCTACAGATTGGTCCCATTTTAAAAGAAGTTCAAAATTTTAAAAATTAAAGGGTGTCCCCATACAACATACATGTTTTTTACGTGTATTATGAACATTATAGGTCACCAATTTAAAATTAAAAAAAATAGCGTATCACAGTAGCTCCCAACAACAAAAAGTAATTAAAAAATAAAATTAAAAATTAAAGGGTGACCCCATAGGTGACTTAATTTCACCTTTATTCTCCTATCTTTTGAACCGTTATAGACAAACACTTGAAAGTTGCACAGAATGTTCGTTACTATGTCTGTTATAATAAGTATAAATATTTAAAATTAGAAATTAAAGGGTGTCCCATTAGTTAGTTTATTTTGATATATATATGGCCAAACTTTTGAACCTTTATAGACAGACAGTTGAAATTTACAAAGTACTTGTATTGCTAAGTCCGCTAAAATAACAAGTGTAAAATATGAATTTGGAAATTAAAGGGTGTCCCAATAGTTAATGTAAAAGTAATATATATGGCCAAACTTTTCAACTGTTATAGATAGACAGTTGAAATTTACAAAGAACCTATATTGCTTAGTCCGCTATTAAAACAAGTATAAAACTTGGATCTATAAATTAAAGGGTGTCCCCAATATTGATGTTATTTGACTATTATGTCCTCATCTTTGGAACCGTTATAGACAAACACTTGAAAAATAGACAAAATGTTCACTACTATGTCTGGTATAACAACAAGTATAAATATTTAAAATTGGAAATTATAGGGTGTCCCAATAGTTGATGTAATTTGATGTATATGGACACAAAGTTAAAATTTAAAAAGAATCTGTATTACAAAGTGTTCTTTAAAAAGTATTTATATTAAAATTTGAATTTAAAGGGTGTCCCAATAGGTGTCTATCTTTTAAACAGTTATTGATAAACACTTAACAATTAGACAGAATGTACATTACTATATCGGTTATAATAAGTATAATTATTTAAAATTATAAATTACAGGGTGTCGCAATAGTTTATGTAATTTGATGTATATGACCAAACTTTTAAACCGTTACAGACAGAAGGTTGAAATTTACAACGAACCGGTATTGCTACGACCGCTATAACTAGTATAAAATTTGAATTCGGAAATTACAGGGTGTCGCAATAGTTACCGTCTTAAAGAAACATGCTTTTAAGTTTGTCTGTTTTGAAGTCGGTTTTTTTTGCAAGAATTATTTTAAATTATATTAAAACACATGGATCGTATTAAGTGACCTCTATTAATTTAATTCCTTTGGGTGCATAAATATATTTTTAGATATTTTATGAGGAAACTTTATGGATTAAACCTAATAAAAGACAACAATTAGAGTTAAAAATTTTCTTATTTTGTTCTTTAATAAATAATCTTTTGCAAAATACAAAAACTCATAATGGCGTTAAAAATTGTCTTTATATACATATATTTATTTCTCTAATTACCAAAGAATGGGTCTTGTGACATAATGGCGCATCATGTATGAAAAAGAATGAAGACTTTGGTTCACCTTTATCATGGAATGCTTATAATTTCAATTAATCTAATTTCTCGTCAAACATATTGATTTTTAAATACGTTTTTGGTGAAAAAATTTAGCTATCAGAAGTAATATTTTTGCGATTTTTCGGCAGCACTACTTAAGAATTTATATAAATTGAACGTGGAATTAGTAGTAAAATATACTTTTGCACAAGTGAATTGTCAAGTCCTAAGTATGTTGTCAAACCTAAGACTGTAATGGAATAAAAATTTGTGTAAAGTGTTAGTTAAAAAAATTCACAGCACCAAAAGTGCACATTGTTTTATAAAATGTTGTAACATACTCGTACATATATTTTTTCTTCAATTATCTTTAAGTGTTGGGTTTCATATTTTTTTGTTTTCAAATGAAAATAATATTTATTTTTTTCTAAATACATACATATATGAATGCAAAAGTTCTTAAAATCCCTAAGTCCACTTGGTGATTTTCTGTTCTGATAACACCCTCTGTGAGAGCGTATTTCTGATGGATTTTTATTTTAAATCATTGAGGCTTACCAATACCTAAAGTTTGGATTTTATCGAAGAGATAACTAGTTTTTTGTCATTATAAAACAGCTAAAAATAACCTTTAACTGTCACGTACTCTAATGGCAACTTAGAGCAACGAAAACTACTTCTCTCACCGATAAAACCCTAAATTTAGCTATTGGCAAGTTTTAATAATGAGACAAAGTGCTTTTATGAAAATTGTCACACCGAACTTAGAGATTTTAGGAACTGCAGCATTCATATTTTGATTAAAAATACCTTAGTACAGATATCTCCAACTCCTATGTGTCCAGTTATGTAATTAATCACAAACAAAATTGTTTTTTAAACTACTTGTATTTTATTTACGATATTCCTAATAGATTATTCTAATGTTGCCTTATTAACCAGTATTTGGTCACAGTGAAAAACTGGGCTTTGGGATTTTATGAACTTGTATAAAAATTACAGTTTAATGTTAAAAACAGTAATTTTATAATGATTTGTAATAAATTATTTTTTGGTAAACTTTTATATAAAACTTTCAAAATTAAAGTTATTGTTTTAAAAAACCAAAAAAAAAAAGCATCCATATGTAAAAAAAACAATTTTTTATTTACTATGGAATTACCCTATACTATTTGCTCTATCAACTGCTTTTTTTTCGGTCCCGCTCTATCTATCTGAAGAGGAACCTACTATTATTCTAATTTAAATTATTATTTATTTTTATAATTTACTTTTGGAATACAAATAAATATAACATTAGAAAACTAACATATACATATTAAAAAATTCATTAAAAATAGAAATTTCACCAGACAGTATTAATTTTACAAGATATCACCTAATTAACGAAACCAGAAATTCTAATTTTAGAAAAAATGGAATAATAAAATATTGAAAACGCACTAAATAACTTCAAATTCACCAAAATCTTGAAATTTATAGAGTCAATTTTAATGTTATAATTAGTAATGAATAAAATTTTACCTAGTAATTTTTACACCAATTACTTTATGACATGGGCACATTTATTTTGTTTAAAAAAATCTTATTAAAAACTAAAATTACAGATTAGAGTTTTTATATAGAGGATTTAAAATACGTTAGTTGAATCTTAGTAAAAAAACAAATATCATTAATTTTTGTTTTATATAACACCTTAATTTTTAAGTTACTTTTGCAATAAATACTTATTTTTAACTTAAATCTTGTCAGAAAATGACAAACTTTAGCTCCCGTGAACTTTTTAATTCTAATATTTTTGAAGAGGGAATTTCATTTATCCATACATTCATTTCTGTTGCCCTACTAATTGATGGCTGTAATCCGGTGTAACTTTTTGTCAAGCGCAATGGAACAAAAGATATTATAAATAAAGTAGCATCTGATGAATTTACGGCATGCATCGCTGTACTGCCTTTGAATGGAAGATACATCACATCCCCATTTAGAAATTAAAGTAATACTACAATTTCCAAGTTTTTGTAAATGATCCTCATCAACCGTATTTCATAAAATTTCAGCCGTATTTTCAAGAAGATATTGCAATTTTATTTTTGCTGAAATTGAAGTGACACTATTAGCAGTTTGTGAAGGTAAGCATTTTTTGCAAATTTAAATCCAAAAATAGCGCGAACGCTTCTTCTGGATTAAATTTCTTATCTTGAATTGGTTTAGGAATGCTTTTTAAAATCCTCCTTGTGCGCCTTAAGCTCGCTTTTACTATTTTCTCGATTATTTAAATTTTATTTTTTTATTTTCTGATGGTTGAATTTGGTGCAAAAATTAATCCTTAATTACTTCGAGATCTTTTGAAGGGGTCGACCCTTTTTTCCACTTTCTTTGGGGGCTGTAGATGAGCTTTCAAAAATAAGTTCTTTTGATAACCATTCCTGGTAACGTTTGTACTACCTTTCCTTGTTTCGACAGCATTATAAAAATATATAATTTTTGCTTTATGTATGTATGTCCATTTCATGTAAATTGCATGTCTTAAAGAATTGATTGTTCAGTATGTGCAACATTATATCGTCTACATTTTTTTGTTGAAAATAAATACCAGCGAGAATACTATAACAGTACTTTGCCATTGTTCAAACCGTAATGATAAATAATTGTTACATTACCACTTTTCACTTTTTTATTGCCACCATAAAAAACAGACAAAATAACGCAAAAACAAACGAAAAAGTACATTCGCACGACCAATTTTGTTTGTAATCAAGCTAACATGTAAAAATGTCCATGTAATATCTGCGAACAAATCAGGAAAGAATGGATGAGTTCATTTCAAGGAATTTTACTAAGAAAACATACATATATTGAGTTCATATTAATTCCTCTAACATTTTTGTTTTTATGGACAGGGTCCGCCAAAAGTAGGAGGATCCAACACTGAAGAAGAGGATTTGATTAAAAATATTTCGTCTTTATACCAAAACAGGTCAAAAGGCAACGTTGCAAAGCTTGTGTATTCATTAATTTGTGCAGAAAATATCGGATCTTGGGTCAGAAAAATTGTTTTGGTGCCCACGGTCGCAACCCGGCGCACATATAATGGGGCATAGGAGTGTAGGGGATGGTTCGGACTACAAACAGGTGATAGGTTTTTTGACCTCTAGGAGTTATGCTCTATTAACTCGGATATTTTAAAGCTATGTGGACCTTTATAAAAAATACAAAAATCTGAAAGACACAAAAACTTAATTTTTTGGGAGTTTATTTTGTATCAAAATCTTTTAAAACAAAAAAGTTATATGTATTTAAAAAATTAACATTTTCTAAAAAAAATTTAATTTTAGCAAAATACAGAGAAAGTCCATTTTTGACCACCCTGTTCGCTGCGATAATGTTGAATTAGAGCAGTAATATTTTGGCTTCTGAAGTACTCTAGTATTTACTTTCAATTTTGAGTAATATAGCTTTGAAAACGGTAACCATAAAAAATTGATTTTTGGCCGCCTTCTCAAATATGTGCCACAGTGCGGCGTACGCCAACACATAGATGAACTCGAATACTTTCTAAGAAATCAAAAAATTTATGTCGTGCTGATTTTGAAACTCACTTGACATCCAATTTTTTTTTTTAATCCATTGTTATATACACTATGATACTTAGACTCACGTGGTAGTGTGTGTGGTGGTTCGGCTATTCTGATATAAAAGCTCGGCTCAAACACTATTTACTGCATGATTTCTGTGATGATAACATGCATATGTATTGAAGATTTTAATCAGAACTTCACGATATCTTCAGTTTATTCCTCCCCTAGATTATCGATACCGGAAAGTCAGTACCGTGACTTCTATAAATTACTAGGACCCCATTTCATAGGTGTTTACAACGAAAAAACTCATTTTCTGGTGGTAACGACTTACTACTCCGAGAGGACATATTTAGTTTGACGTAATCTCAAAAATGGGCTTAAACTTGATTTCTGGTGGGAAACAAACATACTGGCCTACTGCTCAACAGAAAATACCTGATATTATTGATTTTGGCGTAACAAAGGGTCTTATAAGAAAACTTTTAAAGTTGAATAATCTCTATAGTTATCTTCAGAATACTTACCCACTATTTCTACATGGAACCCCCAAGAAATTTTATCACCATCGAAGACAACTATAAGCCTAAATTAGTTGAAATATATTGTAGAAAGTACCTCAGTACTCACTGTTCAGAAAAAATACCGCTAAGAACGCCAGACGACAAAGAGCAATGTCTTACTGATTTTGATAATAACCTTAAAATGGCTGCCTATCATGCAACGCAGACTCGACGCCCGACGAGAAATTCAATATAATAAAATTTATGTAATAGATATCGAACGCCTGTTGACTGAAAAAAGAAGAACTCGAAGAAAGTGGCAATCACACTGATATCCAAAACGACTAAAAGTCCTACCAGAATCCCGAAGAATAACATCCCTGGAAAAAAACTTGCCAAACATTGACGCTACTCCTCAATCAGATTAAATATCTGTTGTTCGTAAGCCTCCTTTGCGTACCTTCTCTGGTGGCTGGGCAAGAAATGAAACACATCTAAAAAATGTATTTACTCTGAACAAGCCTACTGATATATACCTTCGAGATATTCAAGAGACAATCACGGGTCTAATCGCTAAGAAAGCCTATGGTTTTCACAAAATAAGCAATAAGCTAATGGAGCTTTTTCGAGTAGTAGTTAAAATAATATTTTATATTTTGTAATGCTACTTTACGCCTTAAGTCCTTCCCTTATGCCTAGAAGGTCTCTTTAATAACTATTATACATAAGATAGGAAAAGATTACACAAGGCTCGATTCATATAGACCAATAAGTCAAATATGTCAAAATTATTTGCGAAAATTTTAATAACTAAGCTGAACCCAATTTTGACCGGAAAAAAGATATATTCCGAATCTCCAATACCGGTTTAGAAGACAGCATAGAACTATTTAACAAATTTATAGATTAGTAAATGCAGTAAAAAAACTTTCGAGGAAGGAAAATACTGTTCTGCGCTTTTATCCACGTTTCTCAAGCGTTTGACAAAGTACGACATGAAGGCTTACTATATAACTTAGAGCTTAACTAAGCCAACAATTTTTATAAGCTTAAAGAGGGAAATTTTTTAATTTGCTGAAAACACGACTTTTCTGAGCATTTAGGAAAGTCCCCAAATAGCATCCAGTTGCCTACAGTAATATACACCATATGGAGATGTGGTTGAAAAAATAGAGAACAAAAATAAATGAACAAATATGCATTCACATAACTTTCACGCTGAGAAGAGACTCATGACCTTTTATGCGCATAAATAACCAAATGATAACTCAGCTCTCAGAGGCTTAATATCTTAGCATACACCTGGATCGACGCTTAACCTGGAAAAATCACATTGAAGCACACATTGTCACAGATGAATCTAAAAGCTTCGAATGTAAGCGTTTACTTTACAAATAGATCGTCAAACCTCTATGGAAATTAGTTATGGGACACTACCTCTGCCTCAAACATAGAAAAAATCAAAGACACCAAAATAAAATTTTACAAACGATTACACTCGCACCCTGCTATATAAAAATCTCGAACATTCGCAATTAAAGAATTTACACAATTAAGGGCTTAATTGAGCCCAATTTACCACAACTTGCGTCACTAATTGCATAAAATACTAAATGCAACCCTGCTGTATGTCCACTCTGAATTATGTTCAGTGATAAAAATTTAGTTACTGCATGGCACAATAACATTAGGTATTCGCATTACTACATTAACAAAAGCCACATGTATTTTGTTAATAACAATTTAATTTTCAGATTTTAAAATGAGACTGAAATAAAAATTTACGAAGCAAATTGTACGTTTTAGACGTTTAGTGCTTTTACTTGTATCCAAAAATTGTCAAAACTTTTTTAAAGCGCAATTTTCATAAATTTTTTTCAAAATAAAAATTGTTTACGATTATAATAAAAAAAGATGTTTTTCAGCTGTCAAACACTAATTGAGTAAGATGAATTTTGCATGTCTGAACACTAAATTAAATTGCGCAATCAAGATTAAATTATCTCAATTAAGAAAACATGTCTGAACAGGGTATACAGATCTAAACAATCCAATAATTACTGAGGAAATATCGAAACATACGGCAACGTGTTTGAAAAAGCTAGATACACATCCAAACGTGCTGGCTCGAAACATACTAGAGTATCCATTTAACCGGGTTTTGATTTTATTCGAGCAAACAATTAATCGATTTACCAATTTCCATCTTCGTCGATTAATCGATTAAGGTTTTCAAATTACTCAAATAACTCGAAATAATCGCGAATATTTAAAAAATTTGTATTCAATAAGAAAAGCCAACCATACACAATTTTTTAATGATATATTTTATTAAAAATGTTTAATTGATTTGTTTATTTTGTTTTAGTTTATTTTCATTTCATTCTCCGCAGAAAAAAATATTAAGCTTAAATTATATTTTTTCGGTAATATCAAATATGAATTAGGTGCCCCAGTAGGCTAGTAGTTAGCATGCTAGTTTATGAGTCTTCGTTAGTATACTCGATAATTAATTAATTGTATTATGACATTTAAAGAAAAATATAAATTATTTCATAAATAGTATGATTTTGTCGATATGCGGAAAAGGTAAGAAACACCTTTAAAACATAACATTTTTCATTTTGTGCAAATATTAATTGTTTACATTTGCACTTCAAACTCACTTATGTAAATATTATTACATTTTATCTATTATGATAAACTATTCACTACTAAGAAGATTTCAATTATGTAGCATGTTAAGTATGTTTAAATTTGTTTTATTACGTGTTCATTAACTAAATGAAAAAAGTCATACATTCGATTCATGGAAAAAATTCATGGATTACATGTATTTTTTTTCTCTGTATGCTTACTAAACACGTCTAGTTCGAAATTATTCTTAAACAAACAAATAAGAGATAAAAAAAGAGTAAACAATTGGATATATTAATAAAAATTAATTTCAGTCGATTTGTTGATTAACCGATCTAATTTGTTCGAGATATTTTTAAATCGAAATTGTTTTTACTATTCCCCTTGATAAAGTCAACAAGAAATTTACGAAACGTCGGGAAAAATGTAATTAGACTATTGTTTTATTTACATTAAAGAAGTTAGGCTGGACTAGCTCATGAAGAAACAACGAAATTTCCAATATTTAAGATATGAGTAGTTATTGTTAGTTCAAATACTTTGAAGATACAATAAATGAATTTCAAAAAATATGTATGTACTCGTATACTACATTGCAACTACAATTAGAAGTAATATAAAACTTGCGGTGTATTTGCCAACCAACAGTTGGTAGTGTGCTAACCTATCAGCCTGGGAGTAGTAGGTTTGACAATAACCGAAGACTCTGGTACTTTCACTACAACGAATGAAATTCGTCGTTAACATGCACGGCAACGTAAGATAAAATATGAATTATTTATTTCAATTAATAAATTAATTATTTAGGCTTAAGTTCTTAATTATAAAGAGATAAAGTATCTAATTTTTCTTTATCTCTTTATAATTAAGAACTTAAGCCTAAATAATTAATTTATTAATTGAAATAAATAATTCATATTTTATCTTACGTTGCCGTGCATGTTAAGAAATTAATTATTTAGGCTTAAGTTCTTAATTATAAAGAGATAAAGTATCTAATATTTATTTATCTCTTTATAATTAAGAACTTAAGCCTAAATAATTAATTCAAAAATAGTTCGAATAAAATTCATATAATTATTTATTTCAAAATAATTTGTTATCTTTGCGAAACTACCATTTTTAAAATTAATATTTATAATGTCATCCTACCATGAACATATTTTGCAAGTGTAGGAATTATAATCCCTTTCCAAATCCAATATAGCTAAATAAACAATCGAAATACCTACTAATTGGCGGACTTCCTTTAGAAAAAAATAAGTTTTTCAATTTACTTACCATCGTCATCATTTTTATGAATAAATCACAGAGCGTGTGAAGATTTTTTCCTTGCAATTGCCCAAAAACGATTAACGGTACTAGATCAATTGTGATAAGTACGAATAATAAAAAGAAATTAACACAGGTAAACAACATGTTGATGCGCACACAAAAAAACTCAATACAGAAACAACCCCCAAGAATACGGTATTTTTACAAATTATTTGCAAAAATTTCGAGCAGATTTAACGCTAAACAATGGTAATTCACGATCAATTCAATTTACGAAAAAAAAGAATGTTAAAAAAAGAAGTAGCAATGATAAGCAGGAAAATATGAAATAGATTTTTTTTTAAAGAAATTGTAAAAGCAAATGAAACGAAAGGATAAGGTTTTATATTTCGACAAAATAACAACACACCTGCTTAATGTTCCCATGATGAAATTAAGGGATAAGGAATAATTTTTTTCTAATCTATAATTCTTTGTATATGACATACATACATATATATAAATACTCGTACATACATATGTAGGTATGTACACATACGCTTGCCAAAAAGCCTTTATGACATTCGTGCAAATTGAACAAAATTCAACACAACAGACATGATATTGTAACATTTTTTTTTTTTTTAATTTGTACATGTACATATGTAATGTACATGAACATACATGTAAACCTTGCGAGTCATAATTGTTTCCAACATGTAAACAAATTATTGAATCGATTATTATTTGATATCCGAAAAACTTTCAAGATTTTTAGACTTATAACTGTTTACTTTTATTATTGTGATTAACTTGTGGCTTATTTTATTTAAACTAATCATTCCACAAATTTAACAGTACAAGGTATGGGCCGCTCAAATATGTTATTTAATAAACTTGCTAAAGCTTAATTGTTATCTATATGGAACAACAGAATATATACGCTTTTTCAATGCAACATGGTCAGATTTAAAAAACCCAAACTTAAATATTTTTTTTGCAATTTTTCGTTTATTGTATCTTCAATATATTTGAACTATTAATAATTACTCATATCTTAAGTCTAAAAAATAAATATGTATACATACTTGTTAAGTCTAACCAGTGCTAGACAAACAAATGTATGTTTCAGAGTTACTGTTATTTGCGGGTCATCCCTCTGATGTAAGGATGAGAGAAGCAGGTTCCCTCCTTCTTAGTCGAATGTAACCAGGTTCTTTTCGAATGTTACGGTCTAGCGGATTCGGATGAGCTTCAAGCTTCCTTAAATATCTTATGGGATAGTTTTGCTATTTCTTCTTTAACTGATGGCACGTTTAGATCTTTATTGATGTTTGAGTTTTTTATATACCAAGGAGCAGATGTAATCATAAGTAGAATCTTATTTTGACGCCTTTGTATTTCTCCTACATTGATAGCTGAGGCAGTGCCCCATAATTGTCATAACACCAAATTGGTTTTAGAATTGACTTGTACAGTAAAAGTTTGCAATATAAGCTGAGAGTAGAGTTTATACAAATAAGCCAGTTTAGTTGGACGGCTTGTACATAGCTTCATTTGTGTTAGAATCAAAGTTATATGTTGCGTTTCCAAGTAAAGCACCAGTCAAGATGTATGCCGAGATATTTGACGTCTCAAAGCTAAGGTATCATTTGGTTATTTATGCGAATAGGGGGCACGTTTCCCTACGTAATATGAAAGTTATATGAGTACATTTTTGTTCCTTCACCTTTATTCTCCTTTCAATCATTTATCTAAATTGAATATGTGGTCTTGTAAATCTCGTGACGCTACTTCGGGTCTTTCACGAATGCTTAAAAAAGCAAATGTCGATGTGTGGACTCGTTTACTAGTTGGCATGTCTGAAGTATACAATAAGTATAAAAAGGGCTCCAATATACTCCGTTAGGGTACTCCGGCTTCGATTGGCTGGGATAAGCTCAGAAAATCTCCTTCTTTCACAATAAATTTTAGTTCGGTTAAATAACTAACTAGCCGCTTATATATGTTTGCAAGGAAATTCAGTTTTATATATTAGGCCTTCATGCCTTACATTATCGAACGCTTGAGAAACGTCGATAAAAAGCGAAGAGCAGTAGTTTTTCTCTTCAGATGTCTTCTTAACAACATTAACTAACCTGTGAGTTTGTTCGATCGTACTATTTTTTTCCTAAAGCCGAATTAATGGTTTGGAATACATCCTTTGTCGCTTAGAATAGGGTTTAGCTTAGTTATTAATATCCTCTCAAAGAGTTTTGGTATATTAAATAAAAGGCTTATATGATTCAATTTCTGTGCGGTCTTTTCATGGTTTAGGAATGATGGTAATCAAGGACACCTTCTACTCTGTGGGAAAGTACTCAAGACGTAAAATGGCATTAAAAAAAAGAATGATTTTGCGAGCTATACGGGGAAACTTAAATAATACCTTTTTACTGATTTTATCAAAGCCAGGGGCTTTCTTGGTGTTTAAGTCCGTTATTACCTTTTCAATATCTCCAAATTCAATTCTTATCGGTACTACAGCACTAGCCTCGACAACTATATCAGTCGATATATGGGGTAAAAACCCTTTTCAAATGTCCAGCAAATAAATTGCCTTTTTCGGTATCACTTCTTGACCAGCCTCCATATGAAGTTCGCAAGGGAGGCTTACGTAAGACTGGCCTTTTAAGGTTTCTACAACCACGCCATAATGAATAATCGTATTTAGGAGTTGCGTCTAGGTCTCTCAAATAGTTTTTCAGGGATGATAATTTTCGAGATTCCAGCATCTCTCTTAGCCGGTTCGTGCATTCTTTAAGTCTGATTTTGATTTGAGGAGTTCTCTGTGATTGCCATTCTCTACGAATTTTCCTTTTTTAAGCCAAGAGCCTTTTGACATCTACAGAATAAATTTGATTGTATCTAGCTAGTTGTCGGGTTATTGTTGAATTTTGGGAAGCTGATTTAAGGTTTTGGTTAAAATCAAAATACTGCACTCTACGTCTTCAGGTTTTCTTAGAGGGATATTTTCCGAACAATGAGTACTGAAATACTTTTAATATTTCAACCAATTAATGCTTGCGCTAGTCGTTTGTGATACGATATTTCGTTTGTCCCATATATAGTCGATAGTGGGTGAATGATCTGAGAATAATTCAAGTGACGCTTCAACTTTAATCGTTTCTCTTAGAATACCCTTAATCACACCAAAATCAATAACATCAGGTATTTTTTACTGATCAGTAGGCCAATAGGTAGGTTGTCCACTCGATATCACATTCAGATGCATTTTTGAAAGTATGTCAAACAAAACTCGGCCTTCTGGAGTTATTAGGCGTGACCCCAAAACGTATGTTTAGCGTTGTAGTCGCCTGATGCTATAAAACAGGGACCTAGTGATTTGTAGAAGTCGCTATACTGACTTTCCGATGTTTGAAATCTAGGATCTTGAGGAAGTATTCGAGTTCATTTTTATGTTGGCGTAAGCCCTTTGCGTTCCAGAAACATATTTAAATAGATCATGGTTTGCTAAGTACTGCCTACAATATCATAGATTGCATTTTTAACATTTTTTCATATTACCCATAGACTGTACAAATGTCTCAATGGTTCCTTCCAGACGACTATAATTGACCGAAGGTTTTTGGTCTTTAGGTTCCGAGTGCAAAAGTTGGTTCGGTTTAACTGTCGATGGTGCTTTATGAACCTGGTTGTATTTTAGCATGTCAGCGTATGAAACATGTTAGGTTGTTGGTTGGGCTAGCTGAGGGTAATTATCATTTGCTCAATATTATGTCTGCTTAGGGGGAGTATTTAATCTTTGGCACGACTTCCTTACCACAGAATAAACAGGACATCCTCTGTAGTTAGCAGTGTGGTTTCCACAGCAATTGCTACATTTTATAACCTTCTCGCCATCCTTTGACTTATCGCATTGAGCGGAACAATGCAGCTCGCCACATACAATTAATCTTATATCTCTAGGTTCCAGTTCAACGCGAATAAGAGGTTGAGGGAAACGTTCTCGAATATCTACACTTTTTACCTTAAATCCCGCTTTTTGGAGTCCAGCTCTTATTTCAGCTGGATCAACATATGAGTCTATACCTTGAATAACTACATACCTGTAGACCTTTGCTGCTCTTCAGCTGATAGGTACAAAAGTTCTTTTTGCAGCTTTCAAACTCGATTACTGCTTTATGATAACTACTTTCATCGATAAATTGAATTTTTGTCTCATGATGCAACTGCTTGAACTATTTAAGCGTAATGTGAATTACATAAAAAGAATTCTTTCCAATCAGTGAAATCAGTTTATTTATTATTTGTTCGAATTTTTCTCCCTTAAATATATTGGAGGTGGTTTGAACGACTTGGGTGCCGTTTTAGATTCACTTGTTTCGCTATCTAAGAAAGCAAAACGAATTTGGGAACTTATATCGTCCTTTTCTTTATGTACAATACTTTCGACATTGGTGCTAACTGCGAAGATTTATTTACTTTTATTTTATTGTCACTACTTAGCAACAACGGTGAGCAAGAACGTGTGCGGTAAATTGGCGCAGCATTTAAAAACAAATCGTTTTTTTTTTGTTTTTGTTTATTTCACTGTTTTCATCAGCATTTATCATAACATAAGCATTTCTAATGCTTATGTGCGCTCTTTTATCAAGAATATTTAAATTTGAGTGACTAATAAATGAGCCCTCGCAACGTATTTTTGGTTTCTCTTGTTATTCAACTAAAAAATAAAAAAGAAATACAACAGCTTTGTTGTTCTGTATAAAACGGGTTTTATTGTTTTTGTTTATTTAAAATTCACTCACTAAATTTTGTTTTTGTTATAAGTAACCCAAACTCAAATCATTTCTACACCAATTGTAATTTAATTTAAGTCAGGTGCAAATTAATTTAACCGAGAATCAAATTTTTGATTGCTTTGCAATAATTTAATGAAAAACTCAAAAAAACATCATCGGATGGGGTTTTTAATTTTGAAACATGTTCGACCAATATGATCCCGAATATAACCATCCTTCACCTATACTAAATCCTATAGAGAAATGATTTTTAAAGAATGCTCTACAAATATTAGGCAAAGTAAACCAGTATCTTAATCTGAAAATTAATAATATTTGTTGTTGATTGTGTCAACTTTTAACTTAATTAAAAAAAAAAAAAAATTCTTAGCTGAATATTTATTAATTCAATTAAATAAAAAATTAACTTATTTGCGTTTAATGAATGGGCGAATGCTATATCCAGTTTTATATGCGCTACTGTACATTGTTTGCATCGCCGTACTATGTAAAATATTGTTTTCGAAAGCTGGAAAAACAATTACTGTACTGATAACCAGTCGTCATGTAAACAACTCAAAATAATTATTGTTTTTGGGAACGCGTCGGAAAGGTGTTATTTTTTAATTTAAGATAAAAGAAATATTCCACTGCAATATATAGTACTTACATTAAACCATGAAATTATTGCAGTTTTCGTTTACTTTAATCCTACGATAAACCGATCGATATGAGTAAGTATCCATATTTTTTATTCGATATCAAGTAGGTATCGATGCTTTGCGACCGATACTGTACCGACTAAAAATATTGATACTCTAGTGGACATTTTTTATAAAAGGTATTTTCGGCATTCTTAAACTTTAATGAAGGATACTTGATGACCTGAATGAAGCACTTAGCGTAATGGCAATAGAAACTAGTTTATCGCATAATAATTATTTTTAGTGAATTTATTATAATTTTTGTCTAATAGCACGTATTAAATTTAATTAACATTATATAAAGACAATTATATTTTAGTACAAGTCAAAAATTTGCTTCTTTAGTATAAAAATAGCACAGATTTTTAAATAGACAAAAGGAAAATATAACGCTAAATTGCCTACAGTGTAAAAGAATTCATTTAAATACATATGTATGTATGTTTCCATACCGATATTTTTAAATCTGTTTTGTTAACTCTGCGAAAAAGAAACATTATGATAATTTTTATTTTACTGTGCTGGAGACAAAATCAGCAACTAGGGTAATTTTGCAGTTGACCAATATAAAGGCTATTGTGATGTATGTACGAGTATATGTATATAGTTATTTATTATCATTTTCAAAATTTTATTTAGCAAAAAAGTCCAACAGCTAAAAGCTTATACAATGAAGCCACTGTCCAAAGAACTAAAGGAAATATTTGTAACAGACTATCAAAACGGCAAAGTTTTGTAATAAAACATACAATCTTTTTTTTCAGTAGCTAGAAAAATAGTAAAAAAGACGAACAACGAAAGTTAAAAAATAAACTTTGTGGCTAAAAACATATGTACACATGCGTGGTACAATCGAAAGGTCTGTGGTACGTAGTATACTTCCTGCTTTTTTGGTACAATTTTATATTAAATTATACAAGTTGATTGAGGTTTTACCCCACCATTTCTGGGAATCCCCATTAAACACTCCGAAAGTTTTCTGCAGAAGAAGTGTTGTCTTACAATAAAAAAAAAAAAAAGATTTTAAACTTGAGCATCTGCAGAATTCAGTTCTTTCTTAAAACCGTAAGAAAGATTCATGGTAAATTCAATGAGTTAACTTTTGTTGTTTAAATAATTTCGTTACGTCTTTTTCATCTTCATTTATCAGTCATTCTTTAAAAAGAAGTATATGAAATCCAAATAAGAATCTCCGAAATTCCCAAAATATTGAAATTAATCTTAACGAATTCCCCAATCCCCAAAACAAATTTTTAATCTCCATAAGCAATAGGATAAATCCCCTTATTTGAAAACACTGCCTGATACTTCCTGCAAAAAATATTAGAAGGCAATTGAACTTCATGAAAAAGCATGTAAATATGTCATAAGCTATTCCGGATAAAGACAAACGTTTCGAAATTGGTATTATCTGAAGATGAATAACGAAGATGGTGTGTGTGGAGTGAGCCATCAGTAAGATTTTTAATATTAAAATTTAAATTAATTGTTTTTTCTTTTTTTCAATTTGTAATTCGTTCTGTACATCGATGAAAAGTTTGAGTAATACAATCAATAAAAAACAAGATTCTAAAAAGCTTACAGCAACATTTACTGTTAAATGGCGCTTTATATTCCCGAACAAAAGAAATTTATAAATTTGCCTTTTAAAGATTTATTCAACTAAAACTTTAAGAGAAAAAGTGTTTTCCGCATCATATTCCATTACGAAAAAATATGTACGTATTATATGTAAAAATATATACAATATGTTCTTATGTACATATATATAAAAAAAGGTAACCGGTTCTCTAAAAACGAAAGTTTTGAAAAATTTATATCATTCAATCACACTTCGAATCAGATATAATCCTAGTGTAGGAATACAATAAACGACGGCAACGGAACGATTTTCCGTTGCTGTGAAATAATGAACAATATTACGACAGCGTATCGACGGAATGTCAATAATTATTTACATTTCTGTTTTATTTTTCATTAATATTTTGCTAAATTGCATTTTTATTATAAATAACTATAAACTTTTTGCAACACTTGTTAATTTTTGTTTCTCTTGCGAGAACAAAATTAGCTTGCTTTTGGTATTTATTTTATTACCCTTACGTCTGCATTAAGTGATGGCAAAAACCATCCTATTGTAGAGAAGCAGAAAGAAAGAAAAAAACTTAGTTTGTTTGTTGGTATTTTGTTAGAGCTTTAATATTATGTAGTAGGATTCTATTAATATAATTCTCATTGTGTTTTTAGAATTTTATTACTATAAAGTATTTTGGCTTTTCTAAAACTAGGAAAAAGGTTTCCTGAAGATCTGGCATAAGCAACCACTAAAATATGTATAGGAACTAGCTTTTGCCCCAACAAATAAATTGCATTTTTATTATAAAATGTTATGGGTAATTAGCATAATATTAAATAATTAATATTTTGTTAAATTTTTGATTATGTTTGAGATAATGGAAATGACTTCCATTGAAAAAAATTAAAAAATGGGAAGTAAAACTCATAAAATATATCACCAAATTACTCATAATACATGCTTTTATTGAAGGCATCTTGCGTATGGTTGCAGTATTCAAATTCTGTGCTGGGAGTACGAAATTACGATATACACAGTGAAGCAAATTATATGTTATTTGGAATGAGCTTCATGAGATTTACACTTTTAAATCTAATATTTGAGATTGGAGATTATATTTATATCCTTTCACAAAGAAACAGGGCTTCTACATTTCTTAGGTGCTACTGACGGGAAGCACATTCAGGTTGTTATAATGGGATCCCTTAACTCTACCATCGTACTCTAGCAGACTAGCTCTAATAAAGCTGCCAAGCCTAAAAAACCGCAGAATAATGTTAAATATCACCTTTGTCTTAAATTTAATAAAAGGAAATGTGTGTTCGGTTTTTTTGATAAATAATATTTCTTTCAATGCTCCATGTCAACTCGCTATTTTTATCCACTGGCTGTTAAAGTATTCAGAGAAAATTACGCTAACTCTGACCCGTTTTTAAGAATTTGTACTGAATTTAATAAATTTTATAAATATATTGATTTTTCTTTAAATGTTAATGTTACTAAATGTTATCTTATTTCGTATTTAAATAATTAAAATTATGTATTTATGTACTTTATGTTACAGTTTTTAATGTCTGTAAGGATCTTTAATCCATAGACTCAAATAAATAAATAAATAAAAAATATCCTAAAAACAGTGGATCGCGTTTTACTAAAAGCACTTTAACATTAATATTTGTGGAAATATATGGCTATATTATTAGGAGATAAAGATACAAAATATAAGAGAATAGTTAAAACCGATGAGAAAATAAAATACATTTTATTTCAGCGGCATTGTCGTTAAACGATAAGTTATGTCAAATATAATATGGAAATATCGTTACCGTCGTTTGTTGTGTTCCCACATCTACACAATGTAATAAAAAATTTTACAATAATTTTTGTTATTGATTCAGTTTAATTTTTTTTAAGTACAGCTGCCATTTAATTTTATTTAATAAATAATTTATTTGAAGAAATGCCTTCGAGAAGATATTTCAGTGTTACAAATTTGGTTTTAAATAAGATGCAAAAATGAAGACTTTAGCATCAACATAAAATTTAAACTAATTTTAGCCGGCTTAAATATAAGAACTTTATTTTTTTTTGAGTAAAAAGGTGAAGTAAACAATAAAAACAATAAAGATTGCAAAGGTTGTTGATACGATCTTCATATTGAGTTCATGAGGATATGCTAAGTGCCAAAGGTTATTGTCCTGTAATCTCTTTTTGTCTTTCGTGCTAAGAAAAAGGTTTATTGTGTGTGTTTG
This sequence comes from Phasia obesa, assembly GCA_949628195.1. Taxonomy (NCBI): domain Eukaryota; kingdom Metazoa; phylum Arthropoda; class Insecta; order Diptera; family Tachinidae; genus Phasia; species Phasia obesa. The sequence goes on from OX451218.1 coordinate 43,761,680, forward strand.
TAAATGTGTTTACGTTAAAAGTTTGCTTTTGGTAAGATTCAATATTGCTGAGTTCCATTATTATTTTGTTTTTGCTCTTCTTGAAATTTGATTTAATTTCAATTGTTTTTGTGGTTAATTTCGATAATATAAAGTTTCGAATTAATCAGTGTGTGATTGCATTGTTTACCATTTACTATATTTTAATCAGTTTTGTAAAAGCAATTTAGATTTAGAATATAACAATTTTTGCTATTGGTATATATCTTGCAATTTGAGTTTTTCCAAGTTTTTTGTTATTTAAAAAAATATTTGTTATTAAAAACTAAAGTCACCTAATAGAAATTTAAAAATAGTTTCAATTGTCTCCCAATGTAATTAACTTGGTTTTTTTTTGGGCTCAGTATTTTTAAGGTCTTCAGTATTGGGATTTTGAGTAGGCCTTATTTTCAAATTTATATATAAAGTTAACGTTAACCGATACTTACTTGTATACTAAATTTCTTCCGTTTTAAATTCAACTTTTTTGTAGCTTAAGTGGTTAGCACATTGACTACTAAGCAATGGTCATGAGTTCAATACTCCGCCGTGTCAACGTCAATTTTTCTGATATGTATTAACTGCTCTTTATAATAATGCAAATCACAGCGAACTTCTTCGCCGGTAATAGAACTAAATTGCCGGCGAATTAAATAATTATAAATTGGCTATGCTAGCTTCAAACTAATTCGCCTAAATAACAGCAGAGGCGCTTGCAACATCGATAAAAGTAGGGGTAATGGGGTGAATAAGTTAACGTGGCTATAGCAATCCTTAAGTCTCCACCTTTTGTGTAGCATAAGACAAAGTGTTTCCACCATGCTTAATAAATCCAACTCTTAAAACCAGTCTACACAAGGGTCACGGCTGAAACATTTAGTATCGATGTAAGAGTATGCCAGGCTTTTGTTCTGTCACCACTTCTTTTTCTGCTTTTCCCAGATGATGTTATGTCAGCAAACAAACAGTGAAACACCAGGCGGGATTCAGTAGACACCCTGATGAGTTATGTCTCTTAATGCATAGGTTCGGATATATAGAGAGCAAAGTAAAGGGCAGAGATTGTAATGATTATGAGTTTTATTTTAAAAATTGGGTTTTAATGATTATTTCTTGATTTTTATTTTCTACTCAAAGAATAAAAATTATTCTCTGAGCTTTATTTAATGCTTAGAACATAACGATTATGTATTAAGTTTTATTTTCTGCTTTGGGAATAAAAATTATTCTCCGAGTTTTATTTTCTGCTCAGAGAATAAAAATTATTGTCTGAGTTTTATTCTTTGCTCGCCATTTAATGATTGATGTTTAAGTTTTATTTTCTGATTGAAGAATAAAAATTACTTTCTGAGTTTTATATTTCACTTAGAAAATAAGGATTATTTTCCAAGTTTTATATTTCGCTTAGAAAATAAAAATTATTTCTTGAGTTTTATTTTTTACTTAAAAATAAAAATTATTTCTTTCTTTTGTTAATTTGGACATATGTAAGTATATAAATAGTACTTTTTGGAACTTTTTTACTGAAACACATATCTCACTGAAACCCTATCTCAAATAACGATACTAATATTATTTCTATGTGTTTCAGTAAAAAAGTTCCAAAAAAGTACCAAAGTACACGTTTTATCCCCAAAATATTGAAATGAAGAAAAAGTACCAAAAACTAGTTTGATACTTTTACTATATCAAAAGAATGCCAACTAAACTAATTTCTATGTTTTTTAGTTAAAAAGTTTCAAAAAGTCCTATTTATATACTTACATATGTTCAAATTAACAAAAGCATTAATTTTTATTTTTAAGTAAAATTTAAAACTCAAAAAATAAATTTTTATTTTCTAAGCGAAATATAAAACTTGGAAAATAATCCTTATTTTCTAAGTGAAATATAAAACTCAGAAAGTAATTTTTATTCTTCAATCAGAAAATAAAACTTAAACATCAATCATTAAATGGCGAGCAAAGAATAAAACTCAGACAATAATTTTTATTCTCTGAGCAGAAAATAAAACTCGGAGAATAATTTTTATTTTCCAAGCGAAAAATAAAGCTCAACAAGTAATCATTGATGGCTGAGGAAAAAATAGAACTCGAAAAATAATATTTATTTTTGATTTTTTTCAATAAAACTTAAAAAATAAAAATCATTGGCGGAACGGACAGTCCCCTTAAAGACGATTGCAATGGTGTACTCCTTGTACATGTAGCATATCCCTAACATAATGATTTTTTTCTTTTAAAATGTGATGGATAATCATTATTTGCGGTCCCTGGTAAAGGGTCTCCATAACTACGTTAAGTTGGTTTGGAAAAAACTTGCTGAAATCCAAACTAATGAGAATAAACCTCAGGAATACCATCAGTCTGGCTCTCAATAATAACACCATAAAAGATGTACAATATTTCTGTTACCTAGGCTGCAAAATTACAAAAAAAGGGCACAGAGAGGTATTTTGCCAATCCTGCCGGACAAATTTCTGCACCGTATAGTGAATTTTCAAGGCTTTTCCCTTGAGATTTGTCGTTTTGGGACACTGTTAAAATCAAGAAAGTTGAGTAAATCGCATACGTTTTTATTGACTTTATACGATTTTGACAGGTTTGCAATAAATTTTTTGTGGCTAAACGAATAAAGATTTTGTATTGTTTTTTATCTGTCAAAGGCTATATTAGCAGCTATTTATATTAATTTTTAGCAAAATTTTATTTTAAATTTTTATGATAAAAAAATTCTTTCGAAATTATAAAAAAGGTTTAATTGTTCATTTTTTGTCGAAAAAAAAGTGAAAAGGTTTTTGAGAGTGAGGGCCATCGCGATCCTAAAAATGTTATATGTATGTCACTATAAAATCGATCTCTACTTTTATACTATAGATACGATTAAGAAACCTTTTTGTCGGTCATAAAATGTTTTTGGTTTCTAAGTTGTTTAAATAAATTAATTGTTATTATTTTAAATAAAATTTATTGTAACTAATGTAAATTATTTATTATCTATACATACATATGTAATAAAACTGTGATTTTCTGCCTGTCTGTTTGTGTTCGCATCACGTAAAAACTACTGGATGAATTATAATAAAATTTTATGGAGATGTACTTTAGTATCGTAGTTCAAATAGATAATACTTTATATACAGTAATTATATAAACCTATCTGAAGCACTATAAAATTAAGTCTTAAAGTAGATTACTTTCAAAGAAAATAAGGACGCTGAGGAAGTGGCGGGCACTGCTAGTTATGACTAAAGCAATTATTCTCAGATAAATTAAATACTATAAAGTAATAAATATCAAAAATGTATTTTATTAATATTCTTCTTTTTGACATAAAAGCTTAAAAAAGAATATTTTTGAAAACAAGCAAACAAAAAAAAAAAGTTCACATGGACGTTTCGGGGGTGTGATTGGAGGGATACCTTCCCCTGCCCATACAAATTTTATTTTCAGGATATTAAGGTGTATGTAATCCATTTCTTTTAATAATCACTTTATTTTTGCAAATAATATTTTATGTCATCGCCCACAAAAAGGTGCGGGGCGAAAATGACATTTTAGAATGTCCAGGGTCCAAGTTTATGTTTTTGAACATTCGCTGACTATAAAAACTGCACTTGCTAAAGAAAAGTATGGGAAAACATAAAAAAAAATTTTTTTACAGGTGGGATTAGTTCTTCTAAGGGGAATTTTTTCACCTTGGTGCGATTTTTCTTATTTTATAGCTTTAATAGTCTATCACCATAACAGATTTTTTTTGCCAAGTTTCACTAATCTGGTAGCACTCAGTTTATTTTCAGAGCCAATATAAGCTAAAAAAAAGTAATAACAGGCTAGATTGGCAAAATATGGTGAAGACGTTTCTGCGCGAACCAACAACACCCGTCATGCCATGAATTGTTTAGAAAAAGTTTGGGTACCATCAGAGATATCAACATAACTGAACACTAAAGTATTTAATACATGTGGGAAGCCCATAATCCTATACGGATGTCAAACTTCAGGTTTGTCCAAAAGCGACGTACGACGGCTGGAAGTTTTCACTAACCGTTGCTTACGAGGAATTATTCTATGTTTTTGGCCCAACACAATAAATGACGCTGACCTCCTTCGAAGCACGAACCAACAGCCAATCCAAAACGACATAATGAAAAGAAAATTAGGATGAATTGGTCATACACTGAAATCTAATAAAGAAGTAGCCAAGACAGCGCTGCAGTACAACCCCCAAGGTTCTCGGCTCCGAAGAAGTCTAAAACCAACTTGGCTCTTCGCAACCGTACGTCTGTATGGTTTTCATGCAACGAGGCGTGAAGAACAGCCCACAACAGGGTCCGTTAGAAGTCATAAATTGAGGCCGTTTGCTCCCCAGCTGGAAAATAGCGGAACATAAATATCTCAGGAAGGCTTTACTATAAAACTTTCAAGCTTCACTTATGCATTCATATGTACATATGTATATAATCTTATAAATACAATAATATTGTTTTTCTTGTACAACTTTTTAGCCCTTTCAATCTAATTTTATTAAGATATTCATTAATTCAATATGTAACGGTTAACAGTTGCGTTTTATGCAATAAATAGTTCCCATCGTGGGACTCTCCCAAGTTGTGGAAATGACTTTCATATACAGTGAGGGTTCGTGTCGGTGTTGGTAATGGTGATGTTAACAAAAGAAACAGAAAAAATATAAATAAATAATTTGAAAAATAAACGCTATTTTCACCTTAACCGAAAACCTAATAACAATTGTGAAAAAGTCAACAGCAAGCAACAATCTAAATGCAACAGTAGCCAAATGCTAACTGCTTTGTTAGTAAATACTTTAAGTTAGCAGTCGCGTAGTTGTAATCACAATTGTTGTGGTAGGTAGAAATGTAGTCAGTAGGGGTATAATAGAGCATCATGGAGCATTTGAAAGTTCATGCCATGTTTATGCAACATACAGACGGATCATCATTTGGTTTATAAAAGTGCACGGCTAGTTGTGGTGTCCAAACACAACAATTGTGAGAATGTTCTCATGGAAACACGATTACACTTAAGAGTAATATTTAGTGCAAGCACCTCGCGGTCTCGTGTCTTCGTGTAAGTCAACTAAATAGTAAATCAACAAACATACAAATATTGCATGATATTAAATATACATAAGTATATACATACATATGTACATACTTGCATATTAATGTGCAGATCTGTGAATGCATGTACATACATATATTTTATTTAAGAATAAATGAACAAAAGCACATGCATAGATATGTATGTACTCATACATGTTAGTTTGTATGTAAGTATACACTGTTAATGTAGTGGCAGCGGCATGTAGTGTCCGAAAACAAAAGCTTCAACATCAGCAGCTATAACAAAGTTTAAAACATTAAAAAATCAAAACTTTGTGAATCTCAGGCAAAAAGACGTGAAAAATATCGTCACCTAAAATGCAAACCAACAAGTCAACTTTTTTATTCCATTCAAAGCTTATTTTTCTGTGGTTGGGTATAAGTGTGTGTATATAATTGTTTTTTTGTGTGTAAGAGATAATTTTATTTTTGCTGCGACTTTGTCCCTCGAAATTAAAAATTTCATACAAAAAATGCTTTGTTTAGGATTTTATGTAGCGATATGTATGAACATTGTACACGTAGGTTCACGAAAATGAGGTGCAGTGCTTAAAACAACAGTAATATCGTCATCATCACCACTATCATCATTATGATCAACATGGTTAACATCTATAAGCAGATTGTTGTTTATACAAATACCTCCACACATAACACACAGTGTATCCGAAAATTATTTTGTTATATATGTATACTCGTATAATAGGTATTTTGATAATTAAAGAGGTACCATTCAATAATTATACTGAAAACAAATTAAATAAATTTTAATTTTATTTGAACTATTTTTAAATCAATAAATTAATTATTTAGGCTTAAGTTCTTAATTATAAAGACAACTACGTCCATCATCAGCACTCTTCGTATCTATCTACTAGGTAGTTTCAATTGTTATTAATTTTCTATTTAAACAAACTTATCAAAGAAATAGGATATGAGAAATTTAAATTTTTATATTATATTTCATAGGAGATAGAGCTTTTTGAAATTGTTTTACACCTTTCAACACTATTTCTTTATATTATACTACCAAGCAAACATTTTTCTTTATTTTTATTCTCTATATATTTTCTTTTATTTGAAAATTGTAAATATCCGTCTTGCTATTAGCCAACCTTTGGTTAGCAATTAACAACAATTAGATATTTTTACAAATGTATATTTTATATTATTAACACAATAGTGTTGAAGTTAACAATGTCAAATCGCTGCCCGCTCTGAGAAATTATATGAATTTTAATTTTATTTGAACTATTTTTAAATGAAAAAATTAATTACATATTTAGGCTTAAGTTCTTAATTATAAAACAAATTAATTTTCACTGAAGATGTGTTTCTAAGTACATTAAAAATTTAATAATAATTGGGATATTTTCATTGGCATTGAATTTTCATTAGCATTATTGAAAGGCACTGATTTTTTCAACAGCTATGCTGATGATACAGGTACTGCCAAAAGTACAAAATGAGCTCAAGTTATCACAAGAATGGCTTAAGAAGTAGAAAATCACTATTAATGCCGACAACTCCACTCACGTTACATTTATCCTAAGAAAAAATGATTGCCCACCCGTTTTTATAAACGGTTCCCAAATCCTTAAATCAGCAAGTGTCAAATATTTAGGCATATACCTTGATAAAAGACTTACTTAGGAGATTCAAAGCGAAAAGAGACTATTTAAATATTGAAACCAAGCACACTGTATTGGCTATTAGGATCTATATCTACATTAAGCTCAATTTTTGGCTTTGTATTTAAATGTAATTTATCTTTAAGTTGAATTTATATACAAAATACCATTTTTCATCAGACTCTTAAATAAAACTTAAATGCTCATTCATGTGCATTTAAAGCCTATTTAAGTTTTTCACATAACCATTTATTTTTACCTGCGTATTTTGGGTGCCCCGGTAGGCTAGTATGTAGTGTGCTAGTCTATTAGTCTGCGAGTTGTGGGTTCGATTCCCACCAAAGACTCTGAGTGTTTCACTAGAACGAGTGAAGGTCTTCGCTAATATGCTTGGTTAATTAAGTCAGAATATAATTTGTAATTGTATTGTAATATTTAATAAGTATTGTAACATTTAATAAATAAATAAATAAATAAATAAATACCAGCGTGTTGTTTTTATGATTAAAAAATTTTGTGGCCACTGATAGCTTTTCTTATGTTTTACATAAATGAACTCAAAAATATATTGTTACTTGGAAATAAAGAACAAAAAAAAGAACAGCTGTTTTCTGCAAAATTATCTGCAATTGTTTTGATATTTTGTAATGCTACCATGTTTTCATCACAATTACATAAGAATAATTATGTATGTTGGACTGAAAAATTAAACTCTATGTAAATACAACCTAAATTTAAATAATTCTTGCAAAAAAAAAACCGACTACAAAACAAATATATGTGCATCAATTCTTAACTAAAAATTTAAAAGGAAGTAATCTGTAAGAAATAGTACTCAAATCAAATTATTTTATACTTGTTGCTTTAACGGACATAGTAATGTACGTTCTGTACATTCAAATCTCTATCCATAACGGTTCAGCAGATAAAGCCATATACGACAAATTACCTCAAATATGAGGACACCCTTTATTTTTTACACTTATTATTACTGACACAGCAATAAAAAGTAACGGTTCCAAAGATATGGCCATATAGGTTAAACAATATCACCTAGGGGACACCCTTTAATGTAAAATTTTAAATTAAACACTTATTTTAAAGGACAGATTCTTTGTAAATTTCAAATGTCTGTATAAAACGGTTAAAAAGTTTGGCCATTTGCATCAATTTACATTAACTATTGAGACACCCTTTATAACTTTAAATATTTATAAATGTTATTATACGGGACATAGTAGTGGATATTCTGTCTAATTCTCAAGTGTTTGTGTATAACGGTTCAAAAGATAGGGCTAGATAGGTAAAATTGTATCAAGTATGGGGACACCCTTTAGTTTCCAAATTTAAATTATATACTTGATGTTAAAAGGACTTAGATATGCAGTTTATTTTTTTATTAATTTCTGTTATTGGCAGCTATAGGGATATGCAGTTTTTTAAAATTTTAAAAGGGTGCTCTTTACGGTTCATAATACACGTAAAAAACACGTATGCTGTATGGGGACACCCTTTAATTTTAAAAATTCTGAACTTATTTTAAAATGGGACCAATCTGTAAGCATTTCCTAATGAAAAAATTTTTAAAATCGGTTCAGAAATGACTGAGTTCTGCGGGCACAAACATAAAAAAAGCAACATTCAGACGAATAGATAACCTCCTTCTATTTTTGAAGTCGGTTAATGAAAATTAACTAAATTCACATTAAAATATGAAGTTAAAAATTGGACATAATAAGTCGAGAGAACAACTTACTAATTTAACTAATTACTAATTAAAAACTATTTTTAAGGCCACCAGCTTAAATATAAAAATATTGCAACGAGAAAAGTCGAAATCTTTACCAAAGAACACACGAAGATTTGAAATATCTACATATTTAAAGATAATAATTATATTGAGAGACTCAGTTGGCTATATCTCTAACAGATGAGTCAGAAGAAGTTAAACTATTAAAAAGGTTCCTCATCGTTGACTTCCCATATGGAAAATAAAATATATTTATCCTGTAGATATGTAATCTATACATATCATTTAAAGTTTTATAGCTATCTGAAGCTATAAAACATAGTTGGGGGTAGTGCACTAATTTTGCAATCTTCACTTACTCCTAGTGGAATTGCAAAATTATTGCATTAATTTTGTTGATTTCTAGTGATCTAATGGCAGTGGACCATAGAGCGAACCTGAAAACCTGCAGAACGCTAATATAAGGTTTGCAGCGTTTGGTTAGTAAGCTTCATGTCATTCGCAGTGAGTAAGAGACTGTATAGTATGCCCGAATCGATAGGTTTCGCGGGGTAGACGAGAAACTAAATTTTATTGCGATACATGCACCGATAAACCAGGGATTCATATTAGAGAGTGCTTCAAAAAGTACCATATTCTAAGGAAATATAATATATACATATTTATATTAATAAATACTTATGTATATAATTATATTTTCACTAAAAACATATTTATTTTTAACCGACTTCAAAAAAAGAAGGAGGTTATCAATTCGTCTGTGTGTTGCTTTTTTTTTTGTATGTTTGTGCCTTCATAACTCGGTCATTTCTGAACCGATTTTAAAAATTTGCGCTATTAGATAGGTTATGGCTACAGATTGGTCCCATTTTAAAAGAATTTCAAAATTTTAAAAATTAAAGGGTGTCCCCATACAACATACATGTTTTTTACGTGTATTATGAACTTTGTAGGTCACCAATTTAAAATTAAAAAAAGTGCGTAGCACTATAGCTCCCAATAACAAAAAGTAACTAAAAAATAAAATTTAAAATTAAAGGGTGACCCCATAGGTGACGTAATTTTACCTTTATTCTCCTATCTTTTGAAACGTTATAGACAAATACTTGAAAGTTGCACAGAATGTTCGTTACTATGTGTTATAATAAGTATAAATATTTAAAATTAGAAATTAAAGAGTGTCCCATTAGTTGGTTTATTTTGATATATATATGGCCAAACTTTTGAACCTTTATAGACAGACAGTTGAAACTCACAAATAACTTGTATTGCTAAGTCCGCTAAAATAACAAGTGTAAGATATGAATTTGGAAATTAAAGGGTGTCCCAATAGTTAAAGTAAAATTAATATATATGGCCAAACTTTTCAACTGTTATAGATATACAGTTGAAATTTACAAAGAACCTATATTGCTTACTCCGCTATTACAACAAGTATAAAATTTGGATCTATAAATTAAAGGGTGTCCCCATTATTGATGTAATTTTACCATTATGCCCTCATCTTTGGAACCGTTATAGACAAGCACTTGAAAAATAGACAGAATGTTCACTACTATGTCTGGTATAACAACAAGTATAAATATTTATAATTGGAAATTAAAGGGTATCCCAATAGTTGATGTAATTTGATGTTTATGGACAGAAAGTTAAAATTTAAAAAGAATCTGTATGACAAAGTCCTCTTTAAAAAGTATTTATATTAAAATTTTAATTCAAAGGGTGTCCTAACAGGTGACGTCATTTGATATATATATGATCCTATCTTTTAAACAGTTATTGATAAACACTTAACAATTAGACAGAATGTCCATTACTATATCTGTTATAATAAGTATAAATATTTAAAATTGTAAGTTACAGGGTGTCGCAATAGTTTATGTAATTTGATGTGTATGACCAAACTTTTAAACCGTTACAGACAGACGGTTGAAATTTACAATGAACCTGTATTGCTACGACCGCTATAACTAGTATAAAATTTGAATTCGGAAATTACAGGGTGTCGCAATAGTTACCGTCTTAAAGAAACATGATTTTAAGTTTGTCTGTTTTGAAGTTGGTTTTTTTTGTAAGAATTATCTTGATTTATACATGTTTTATAGCTTCTCTTTATCTAAAGAATATCAAGACCTTGTGTAAACTTATAAAGTAAACTTGAAATTCTTCCGCACCGTTAAGGGTTAATTTTATTAAATCAACTTAACTGTAATAAATTCCGTTAATAAAAATAAAATTAAAATAAATAAAAATTTACATAAACGTAAACTTTTTCTTAAAGATTCAATAACTCAAATGATGCAGTTAGTTAGAAATAAAAGGAATATAGCCGGATTTATACACAATTTATGTACACAAAAGCATTAGTTTTGATGATATTCTTAAATCGATTTAAATAAAAAATGATTCGAAATGAATCAGTGCTTACTCTTTCAAAATTCTCTACAGCTTTTTCAGGAAAGAATGACTTTAATAGTAGTTTTTTAGGGTTCCGTACCCAAAGGGTAAAAACGTAACCCTATTTTCGCTACAATGTCTGTCCGTCTGTCAGCACCTTTTATCTCGGCAACCGTAACAGGTATAACTGTTGCCGCTATAGCAACAAATACTAAAACTTATAGGGTGTACCGGTAGAGACGTGTTATTGACGTATATGTGTTTATTTCATCAACTAAAGGAGGCATACACTTTAAATTTACAAAATAATTAAAACTTAGTTCGCTATATAAACAAATGTAAAAAAATAAACCTACAAATAGTAACGATAGTAACGTGGTTTACATGTATATGGCCTAAGTTTTGAACTATAATAGAAAGACTCTTGAAATTTTCACAGACTTTATTTCTTTCTTTTTGTTCGCAATTTTTTATTTATTGTATCTTCAATATAATTGAACTATCAATAATATCTTAAGTCTAAAAATAAAAATATACATGTTAAGTCCAACCAGTGCTGGACAAAAAAATGTATGTTTCACGGTTACTGTAATTTGCGGGTTATCCCTCTGATGTACGGATGAGAGAAGCAGTGTCCCTCCTTCTTAGTCGAATGTAACCAGGTTCATTTAGTATGTTACGGGCCAGTGATTAGGATGAGTTTCAAGCTTCTTTAAATAAATTATGGCAAGTTTCGCTATTTACGCTTTAACTGTTGGCACGTTTAGATCTTTATGGATGTTCGAGTTTTTTATATACCAAGGAGCAGATGTAATTATACGAAGAATCTTATTTTGGCGCCTTTGAATTTTTTCTACGTTGGTAGCGGAGGCAGTGCCCCATAATTGGATGCCATAACACCATATTGGTTTTAGAATTGACTTGTATAATAAAAGTTTGCAATCTAAAGCTAGAGTAGAATTTCTGCCAATAAGCCAGTTTAGTTGGACTGCTTTTAACTTCATTTGTGTTAACTTTGTTTCTATGTGCCGTTTCCATGTAAGGCGCCGGTCAAGATGTATGCCGAGATATTTGACGTCTGAAAGCTGAGGTATCGTTTGGTTATTTATCCGAATAGGGGGGCAAGATTCTCTACGCAGTGTGAAGGTTATGTGAGTACATTTTTGTTCATTAACTTTTATTCTCCATTTCTTCAACCATTTTTCTAAATTGGATATGTGGTCTTGTAAATATCGTGATGCTACTTCGGGTCTTTCGTGAATGCTCAAAAAAGCTGTGTCGTCAGCAAATGTCGATGTGTGAACTCGGTTACTAGTTGCCATATCTGAAGTATACAATAAGTATAAAAAGGGCCCCAATATACTACCTTGGGAACTCCGGCTTCGATTGGCTGGGGTGAGCTCAAAAAATCTCCTTCTTTCACAATAAATTTTCGTTCGGTTAAATAACTATCTAGCAGCTTATATAGGTTTACGGGCAAATTCAGTTTTAGCTTGTATATTAGGCCTTCATGCCATACCTTATCGAACGCTTGAGAAACGTCGATAAAAAGCGCAGAGCAGTATTTTCTCTCTTCAAATGTCTTCTTAACAACATTGACTAACCTGTGAGTTTGTTCCATCGTACTATGTTTGAAGCCGAATTGATGGTTTGGAATACATCCTTTGTCACTTAGAATAGGGTTAAGCTTAGTTATTAACATCCTCTCAAACAGCTTTGACATATTTGACAAAAGGCTTATATGTAGGTCTGTATGATTCAATTTTTGTGTGGTCTTTTCCTGGTTTAGGAATCATGTTAACCAAGGATACCTTCCACTCTGTGGGGAAGTACTTTATTTCTTGAGCTGTAGGAGGCAACCACTTAAAATTTGCAGACGGTAATTAAAACTATGTTCGCTTTTTAAGCAAGTATAAAAAATTAAACCCACATGACGTGCTTTACATGCATATGGCCTAAGTATTGAAAGATAATAGGTAGACTTTTGAAGTTTTTACAGTAGGTGTGTTACTGTGGCCACTATAACAAATATTAAAAATTAAACGGTGTGCCGACAGTACCGTGATTAAATGAATATTTACATAATAGATAGACTCTTGAAATTTTCTCAAATGGTGTATTACTATGACCCCTATAAAAAAGTAAAAATTAAAGGGTTTTCCGACAATAACTTGATTTGCATGTATAACGTCTTATTTTTTGAACCGTAATAGTTAAACTCTTCCAATTTGTACAGAAGATGTGGCCGTGGTACCATTATGACAATTAATAAAAATTAAAGGGTGTTCCAACAGTGACATGTTTTTCACGTATAGTGACATTTTTTAATCGTAATAGGTAGACTCTTGATACATTCATAGAAAGAGAATTGCCATGGCGGCTATAACAAATAACAAAATTAAAGGGTGTTCCGACAGAGAGATAATTTGTACGTAAATAGCCTTATTTTTTGCAACGTAATTATTAGACTATTGAAATGTTTATAGTAGATGTTGTACTTTGGCCGCTGTAACAATTACTAATAACTAAAGGGTGTTAATTCAGTGACATGTTTTTCACGTATATTATCTTATTTTTTGAACCGCAATAGATTGGCGTCTGATATTTTTATAGAAAGCGTATTACCATTGCCACTTTAACAAAAATTTTTTAAATTAAAAGGATGTTCCAATAGTTATGCAGTATTCGCGAATACGACTTCGAAAATTAAAGGGTGACCCATAAGACAAAAAATTAACTACTTGAATTTTTTAAGTTGTAATAAACATAGTACGGAACCCTACGTGTGTGAGTCTAACTCGCACTTGACTAACTTATTATATTTATTAAATGTTACAATGCAATTACAAATTATATCGAGCAGAGCCTTTAATTTGAATCGAACCCACAACCAAGATTAACTGCCTGATACTATTTAAAAGTATTAATACTTTTGAGGAAAATGCAACCCTGATATGATGAGTTGTTATTATCAGATCAGAGTTTCATTTTATTCAAAAGTATTAATACTTGTATTTTAGTCTGAAATTTACAAGTGTAAAACAATTTCAAAAAGCTCTATCTTCTATGAAATATAATGTAAAATTAAAATTTCTCAGATTCTATTTCTTTGATAAGTTTGTTTAAATAGAAAATTAATAACAATTGAAACTACCGGTTAGATTGATACAAAGAGTACTGATGACGGACGTAGCTGTCTAGAAAATGCATTCTGCTTTGCTGATATCTAATTTTTCTTTATCTCTTTATAGTTAAGAACTTAAGCCTAAAATAATTAATTTAGAAATTAGTTTTAGTTTAAGAATGGATTACATTCAAGCAGGATTTTTACATTTTTTGTACACGAAGTTAAGAAGAAATAATCGATGTCGGGATTTCAACGGATTTATGCATTTTGAAGTATCCTGAATCCATTTTGACTATTTTCGCGATGATGTGTGTGGGTGGGTGTCTATGCAAATTATTTTGTGACGGCTCTACAGGTCATACCGTTTGACATATCAAAATTAAATTTTGTGTCTTTGGTATATGAAGATGAAGAGCTGTATGGATTTTGGCCATAATCCAGAGGGGCAAGTGGTAGTTTACTTGTCACCCCAATTTTGTGAACGCTCTACAGGTTAAGCATGATAGAAGATAAGGTTACGCCATCCAGAAAATTAAATTGAAATTTTCTGCGCATGTCGGCCTAATAACCATAGCTGCTAAATTTTTTAGAGGTAATATCTTCATATTTTTGGGAAAAAATTGTCATTATCGTCAATATAGATCGATGAAAACGAACTATAATAAACGTCAAACGCTTTTTTACCAATAAAACATTTTTTATTAGAGGCAAAACATATCAAAGACTCTTAAATCAACAGCAATAAAACGGAATTCTTATGTACAGGATCTTTCTAACTTTATTCTTATTTATATTTACTTAAATACTCTTTCCACATTTGCTGAAGAATGTGGTAAAATAAGGATTTTTTGTAATAAATTTAGTCAAAATGAAAAACTAAAGACTAGAAACCCTCGTTTGCAACTCTCGTATTTTATCCAATTTTGCAATAAGTTTATGTTTTTATCAGGATACATTTTTTAAGTCCAATAATTTTAATTGTCTCGATTCAGTTTCTAACTCTTGTCTTCAATAAAATGGGAAATTGTTTTTTATAATTCAGAAAAACAACTTTTTTCTCATTAATAATATTAAATAGATTGATGTGGTCTAGAAATTACAGTTTTTTTTTCAAAATCAAGTCTTGATAATATCTGATCACACAGATCTATATAAAAATTAACACAATTATAAATAACTAGATGTGAGATACTCAGGAACAAAGACTGCATATAAAATTTTAAAATTCAGAAATAAAAGGTGCTCTCAAGTTTGCAGAACCTTTAAATCGGTAAATTTGCGTACGTCCACTACTTTTT
>OX451218.1:43777225-43819756 GCA_949628195.1 Phasia obesa
AATGTGGTAAGGCGCCAATCAAGATGCATACCGAGGTATTTGACGTCGGAAGGCTGAGGTTACATTTGATTATTTTTGAGAATAGGGGGCATGAGTCCCTAAGCAGTGTGAAAGTTATATGAGTGCATTTTTGTTCATTTACCTTTATTCTCTATTTCTTCAACCATTTTTCCAAATTGATTATGTGCTCTTGTAAATGTTGTGATGCTACTTGGGCGCTCTCATGAATACTTAGGAAAGCTGTGTCATCAGTAAATGTTGATGTGTGCACTCGGGTGCTAATTGGCATATCTTATGTGTACAGTAGGTATAAAACGGGTTCCAAAATACTACCTTGCTGAGACGAGCTTAAGAAGTCTCCTTCTTTAGGACAAACTTGCGATCAGTTAAATAATTTTCTAAAAGCTTGTATAAGTTTTCGTGCAAGTTCCGCTATAACTTATATATTAGGACTTCGTGCCAACCCTTGACAAATGCTTGAGAAACGTCGATAAAAAGCGCAGAACAGTATTTTCTTTTTTCAAAGGTCTTTTTAATTAAATTTACTACTCTGTATGTTTGCTGGATCGTACTATGTTGTTTTCTGAAACCAAATTGATGATTCGAAATACATCTTTTCGCGCTCAGAATTAGGGTCAGTTTAGTTATTAATATTCTTTCAAAGAGCTTTGATATGTTAAATAAATGACTTGTGGGTTTGTATGATTCTACCTTTGCGTGTTCTTTTGTGTAAAATGGCATTAAAAACATACAGAATAATTTTTTTTGGCTACACGGGACAATTCGAATAACATCTTGTTAGTAGTTTTATCAATGCCAGGAGCTTTCTTGGTTTTTAAATCATTGCCCTTTCAATATCCCTAAGCTCCAGCCTTAGGGTAACTGTCAAACTAACTGACAGGTGGCAGCTCAGCTATATGACTGGAGACATTTGTAATAAAAACACTTTTTAAATGACCAACAAATAGATTGCCTTTTTCGGTATCATTTCTTGCCCAGGCTCCACAAGAAGTTCGTAAGGTAGGCTTACGTACGACTGGTCTTTTAAGGATTCTACATGCACGCCATAATAAATCAGATTTGATTGTGGAGTTGAGTCCAGGTCATCCAGGTAATTTTCCAGAGATGCTACTCTTCGAGATTCTAGTAGCTTTAGTAGTTTGTGATACAATATTTTGTTGGTTCCATATATAAACAATGGTGGTTGAATGATCCGATGATAAATCAAGTGATGCTTCGGCTTTAATTATTTCTCTTGGAATACCCTTAATCACTCCGAAATCAATAACATTCGATATTTGTTGCTGGTCAGTAGGCCAATAGGTGGGCTTTCTACTCAAGATCACATTTAAATGCAATTTTGAACTGTTTCAAACAAAACACGACCTTTTGGAGTTATTAGACGTTATCCCCAAAACGTATGTTTAGCGTTGTAGTCGCCTGATGATATTAAACAGGGAACTAGTGATTTAAAGAAGTCGCTATACTGACTCTCTGATACTTGAAATCTAGGAGGTGAATAAATTAAAAAAAAAAAATAACTAAGTTTTGATGAAATTCATCAATGAAGATGTTTGTTGCTTAAAGGTAGTCCTCAAAAAAGTCACACAGTAAATAATGTATAATTCAAGCCTTTATTAGTATTACTGAACCACCACATGCTCTGTCACGGGGGCTTTAGTATCATATAATATATAAACTTTGATTTTAAAAAAGCTATTTGTTGTTAAGTACTTATTTGAAGCTATTTGTTTATTACAAGCTTGGCAACCTTACATTGGCCGAAAAACGTCATCTAAAGCCGCTTTTAGATCGTCCAACGCGGTCTGTGAGCATGTCCTGATGGCATGCCATCAAACTCGTGTAAACGACCAAAATTCGTGCGCTGGATGGATTTAAAAAGTTTTGATTTGAAATTCATGTTTGTCAAGCACAGTGAAAATCTCATTAATATTTTTGTAAGCGAGCAGTAAAGATGTCTTGGCTAGAGCGCACGTTTTTAGAAGAATTTATTGTTTTTTGCATGTGTGTTGGTTTTTTTGCATGGTATTGGACGTAAAGGGTTTTTATGGATGGTATTAAATGTAAAGGCTGTTATTAGAGTTTATTTATGAAATATTCCAATTATGTCAGGTAGACGAATAAGCAAAAAAAAAAATCTAAAATCTAAAAACAAATATTTTATTCGTCAAGTGCCGCTGTTTCCAATTCTTTTAATAATTTTGTACAGGATCGTTTTTGTCTTTTAGCAAACTATTTTTTTTTTTTGTTCAAATTCGTTTCTTTCCCTGCTTCTGATTGTCGTCTTGCAATAATTCATCAATTACCATAGCAGCAACTAACTCACACGCCATAGATATTAAATAAGAACCTCACAGCTCAGTGTCTTTTGTATAATGATGTTTGACAAACTTCGCCTGATCATGTAAATGCCAAACTCTCTCTCTCTCTCACTTATCAGGTTATGCTCACAAACCGCATTTGACAGCCTAATGCCACTTAACGGGAAAACATACGCATGGCCTAAGCTTGTTTTCCATCATTCTTGCTACAGGTCATACTGTTAGACAAATCAAAATTAAACTCAGTATGTGCCTTTGGTATATGGAGAGAAAAAG
Source organism: Phasia obesa (assembly GCA_949628195.1). Taxonomy (NCBI): domain Eukaryota; kingdom Metazoa; phylum Arthropoda; class Insecta; order Diptera; family Tachinidae; genus Phasia; species Phasia obesa. The sequence goes on from OX451218.1 coordinate 43,779,844, forward strand.
CTGTATAATTTTTGGTCATAATTGGGTGGGGCAAGGGATAGTTTACTTGACACCCCAATCTTGAAAACGAAATGAAATTTAATATGTGTCTTTGCTTTATGGAGATGAAGAGCTGTATAACTTTTGTAGTTTTCCGCTCCAAACCGAAAATAATTATTTTTTGATTCGAATATACTTTGAACTTTCATTCTTTATGTAATATATACATAAAAATATCTGTTTCCATGAGGTTTGGTAAAGTTGAGTGTAGGCCACTCCAGATTTTGTTGTTGTTATTATTGAGTTTTCTTTCATTTTTGAATAAATGATTGCAGTGCGGGTCTAGGGAACCTAGAATTGGTGGGTGGAATAAACCCCTTTCTAGTAGGAGGGCAATATTCGTGTTCTTCTGGTTTTTATGATTGTTACTACACCCAGCGTTGCCGTGTTGGTTACTTTTAACCAAAATTGGGTATTTTGTTTTCTGATGTGAAGGAGTGTACTTTTTTGATTTTGGTTACTTTCTCACCAAATTTTTTATTATGTATGTATATATATTACGTATTTTATATGCTAATTTATCATATCGCACTTTAATCTATGTATGTTTAACATTACAATGTATAGGTTTTTATTTTATTGTCTTGACAACACTATGAACACAGTTGTGTAGTACAACTTTTTTGCATTAAAATGTGAAATAAAGTAAAAAAATTTAATTTAAATACATTAAAATAATTTTTAGTTGTTTTTTTTTCTTATTTGGTTACATTTTTAAGAAAATTTGGTTGTAAAATTTTTTTGGTCATGGCAACACTGACTGTACCTACATATAAAAGAAAATTCTAGAAGAAAATTGAGGATAGGAGTTGAAATATAATGTTCGTTAAGAGATCCACGTTTAAAATAATCACATTTTATGTCCGTTGCTAGGTGGAAAAGTTCTTTCTGAAGGTAACTTGTAAAAATTCTTGGTACACCAATCTGTCGTATGTAGTCTTGTATTGAATATGCGTAAAATCGGCCAATAAATCGTGTAGACATGACCAAAAAAAAAAACGTAAGCGTTGCTATTTTCCATACGTTTTTCTTGTTTTGTTGTTGTTTTTGTAAGTTATTATTGTTTTTGATTTGTTGTATTGAAAATCGGAAATTTAGGAAAAAACTCTAGATTACACTAAAACGGAATTTCACAAAGCAATCGAAACTTTACCAAAATATCACCTCTTCAATACAATTTCACTAAAAAATTTGTAGTTTAGTAGTTTAGTTGTAAATTCCAAAAAATTTTAAGTTTTCAAAAAGATCCAAGTTTCACCAATAAATTTTATTTTCAGCCAAAAATTACATTATGAAATTGAACCCGAATATATGGTTTTTGAAATTGGAAACATGACAGTGTTAGGCAATATCTAATATAACTATGGTGAAGGGTATACAAATTTCGTCATTGCCTAATATATAACACTTTCTATTTATGATCATCTAATCATTACAGCAACGTTAAATTTACTCACAACTTTTTTCAATTAGATTATTGAAAATTATTCAATTAGTTTCCTTTCAAAACAAAACTTAGCCATTGGTAATATTATTATTTTTCGAAATGAAAACTGCGACAACACTGAAGCCAACAAACAATATTTAAATTTATTAATTTGCTTTATTGATTCATTATTAAATCTGTGATTTTTACACGACGGTTATAATATTCTTTTCAATCATAATATAACGTTTGATAGACATGTAAAAAATTTTTATTTGAAATTAACATTGTGGAAATATATATACATACGTTTGTTTGGTTTTCGTTTACTAGTTAATATCGAAAAGTAGTCAATTTATTTATTTTTTTATTTAAACTTTTCTTTCATTGCTGTAGCGGATGTATGCATAGCAAATGGTACGTGTAGTACATGCAGTGAGCCAATTAATTAGCCAAGATTCTCACGACCTCAAATTAAAGAAACCACACAAAAAGTAGACAATATAAAAAGTCAATGTAGGAAAATCTTACAGAAAAGAAGAAGCTTTTCCAAGCTCCACAATCAAAATAAAAAAAACAGCACTCAAGAAAGGCGACCTGCTTACCGCTAAAATAAATACATTCATACATAAATATGTATGTATATTAGAGCATATGTACATATTTGTATACCCTATACCTTAAACTAGAAGGGTATAATAATTTTATCATGTCGTTTGTGGTATCTCGCAAGTAGGTGGATCGATTTGACAATATACGTCAGTTTTTCTGTTAAAAGAAAAAAATAAGCCATGGTTATTCTCTATACTAACCTAGAAAGTGTTAAATTTCAAGTTTTATTACTTTCAGAAGCAAGAAAAAACGCCAAGAGCCAATGTGTTGAAAGCAACTAAATACAAAAAAGCAAAAAAATGTTGAATTAAATGTGAACTGCTACAGAAAATATATTTTATGCAGACCAAAAAAAAAAAAACTAATATCAAGATATAAGTTTACATACCTTTGAGACGTTCGAAATTTCCTTAATAAAAAATACAATATTTTTGGTTGCAATACAACTAAATTTGGGCTTGATATTGTGATACATACATAAATGTTCAACAGCGATCTATTTTAATCCACGGTATTAATACAGCTTATAGAGAGTTAGGAGGTATTTGAAGTGAAGTTCGTTTTCCCCTTTCGAAAATATCAAAATTACCTTTTTAATCTATATAAACGAAGTATAATACACTTAAAAATATTTGTGTCCAATCATTTCATTTTCACCTCATTGAACACAACTCACTACTACTTAATGTAGGTAGTGTGTGCTAGTCTATCAGTCCGGGGTTGTGGATTCGATTCTCATCAAAGACTCTGAAAGTAAGTGGTCCGTTTTGGTATCCCCCGTACAAAATAAAAAATTATACTTTTTTGCCAAACTTTAAACCTTATATAAGTATTCCATTATTATATCGTATTTTTCACACTTAAGTATTATTTACTTATACATATAAACAAAAACAAAATATACGAACAAACTTAATATGTTCGGATGTAACCGAACATATTAAAACAAACAAATAATATTTGGCGAAACCAAAATATTTTTGAATTTTGAGAGTAGTCTTTTCTAGTTCATTAGAATCTGATATTTTGAATTTACGTGAATATTTATTTACTATTAATAATATAAGGTAATTATTACTTGTTTGCTATTTATAAATAATATAAAATATATTACTAAATAAAATATTGAAAAATTGAGCCTCTTATTATAAAGTAAGTACAACCATGTTTTCGTTTGTTAATAGATTTTATGTTCAAATTAATAATAAAATTGTATAAGTTGAATCTCCATTATACGTTTATTTTGTTATTATTGTAACATACGGGTAATTCCATGTCAAGTTAAAGTCAGTTAATTTATATATATTTTTAAGTTGCTTAGTGAGTATACCATAGAAAATTTAGATTGGGACATTTTGAACTGAAAAAATATAAATTTTTTAAAAAGGTAAGAGTTATTCCTTAAAACTGAAAAATATGTAGTTTTTTTAACATAACTTCTGATCCTACCATGTTCCCACTCTGAAATTATGGTGTACTCACTAAGCCACATAAACAAAAAAAAAACATATATATTTTAAAAAATTTAAAAAATTTTAATTTTAAAAAATTTATTAAACTTTTTATACATATAAGAAAAAAATTTGTTAATTTTTTTTGTGATTAATGTCAAATTAAAGCGTATGAAATCCCCTTTAAAATTAACTATTACTCAACTTCCTAAGACTTATAGAATATATTTAATCCTCGAGCGCATATCCAAAAAAGCGATATTTTCCCACTTTTATAATTGTATAGCCAAAAAACTATAAGAGATAAATTTTTTTTAAATTATATTTGGATTCAGAAAGTTAAGGAATATAAATAAAAAAAGTTTCAATAAAATCTGAAGTAGTCATTTTGAGTGCATTGTTGATTTGACGTGGAATTACCCATACATTTTATTTTGTATTTGTATATAATTTAATTTTTGAATGCAAAGTATTAACTCCTATGAGCCAACAAACTATTGAACCAACATACCGTCGCAATAGTAGATACTAATATCATTTGCAGTTATTCGTAGTGGTTGAAGAAGACCCAATGCAGAGAAAAAGTACAGGGACATAAACTGTATGTAGCTATAATGTAATGTAATGTTATGGAGATGTTTTCTTTTATTCTGCAATCATCTGATTTAAACTGAACTTTGGAATAATGAGTATTGCTAGAGAAACATGACAGTAAGAGTAACATTACTGAAAACTAGAATTTTTAAAAGAAGAAAAACAATTATGCAATATATCGCAACCTAAAACGCAAACCGTTTTCATTAAATGCATGACTAATAATATTCGACTTACTTAATATAACCGAGGAACTTAATTGAAAAAAGTTCTTACTTCAGAACAACATGCTTGCACTAGCAGCGACCTTCTTAGTTAAAGTAAGTATTTTTTATCTTGTAGCAGGAGAACTATTAGGGCTACTTATTCTAATTTTGTACAAGTAGCTTTGTTATTTATGTGGCTAGAAAACGCATACTACTTGTATCTATATACATATATATAAATAATATCAATATCAGTAATATCAATGGTTTCAAACCTTGTGTCGGTAATTTTATTACTTATCAAAATGTATATTAAAAAATGTGACAGTGATGCAGTTTAAAGACAACAATCCGTGTAATATTCGCCTGTGGCAAATCCTTTTCCACATCACGGTAGTAATTTAACTTCATAATACTCTTATATTTTTTAATTTATTTGTTCAATTCGTAAGCTCTCGTATATCAAGGGTTTTGATATATCCCGGACTTTTTCATTTCCGGGAAACTTGAAAAAATAATTCCATTCCCGGAAATTTCCGAACTTTAAAAAATTTAAAAAAATTAATGGAAAATATGTTAGATGTAAAAATATATATAATAATTCAAGAACTGTTTTAAAAATGCTTTATTTTATTAAAATATTCTTTTTTAAATCACATGATTTTAAAAATTTTTAATCGGTTACGGTACGATTTTGTCATTTTTACAATAAATTGCTTGAATATATAATTTAAAGAGTTTTTTTAATATTTGTATTAATTTATTCTAGAAAATATATGAAAATTACAAATCTTAAAGGACGCTTAATTTTTAGATTAGATGTTTAGAAATTGCATAAACGCTGGCCAAACTTCCAGAATGTTGTGAACCGCAAAATAAATTTTTTACATGCCCATTTTCTACACTGCTTTTTCCCATTCGAGCGAACAATGAAGCTTCAATCCCTTCCATTTGCTTCAACTTTAAGTATTTACTAAAAAATTAATCTAAAACAATATTAAACGGTTTTTTAAAAATTTTTGATCACACGAAAAATATAAGTTATGTGATTTACAGAACAAGCTAAAATCACACAGGTGTTTCAAAACAATTTGTGATAAAAAATTAGCAATGTTCGTTCACTTATTTCTAGTGCATAAATATTTAATTAATTATTTTATAAGATAGAAAAACCCTTTTACTTTTCACTAAAGTAGGATTATAATTAACAGGGCTTTATAAATATAAATAATATTCTGATATTTCTAGCTTCAAATAACTCAAATCCTTTTTCAAACAAATTAACAGTGTTTAGGTATTTTCGTCTGTTGGCTCCTTTTCTATTTCGTTAAAAACACAATTGCTAGTTGATGGTTCTTTAGAATCGAGTAATTGAATAATCTGAACAGTTGTGCTGCTAAAGTTGTATCAATTTTTTTTTTAAATTTGATCTGATAGACACAACGGACACAACTATGTCTTACATGTATAAGCATTTAATGCTATACAACCTTCCACAATTATTATAATAATTATTTTGCTTTTTTGTTTTAGAATAAACAAGTAAATAAATAAAATAGTAAAAAATATTTTTACGCACTAAAGCTACATAAAACAATTGTGCACAACCAGTTTATTAATTGTTTTTAAATGTTAATAATGTTTGTTCAGACAGTTTGAATTTTTGGTGACGATATACACGTATAAATATTTAGCCAGGTCCATTGTCAAGGTATTTGCTGAGATAAAAATAAACAGGAATGTTTAATTGGTAGATGTGTGAGCTTTAATTTTGGAATACCCATTGCTTAGGAAGCTAAACGGTTTTATGCACATTGTTTCGTTTTCGTGTTTTTTTTATTTCATTTTAGCGGTCTGACAATATTGCCAATTTATATTTGTGTATATTGGTAAAATGCCCTTAATCTTTAACTAGTGTGTTTGCACCATTGGATATTGCAATTTGTATGCTACATCCACATCAACATTCGTAGCATCATGAGGCAAAGCAAATAGAAAACTAAAAAATAAAGGCAAAGCAGCAGCATATCCAACAATAAATGTAATATTTAGTGTACACTACACAGCAAAGTGCAGCTAACAATGAAATCTTATTACACCTGACTTTTGATGCTTCTTGGCAAAAGAAAGGGTACCATGTTCCCACACTCAGTTCAAGTCGTTCAACAATGGAGAACGGTGACAACTGTACCCATTCATTGTGGGCACGACAAAAGCGGCAAACTTTTAGCGTGTCAATGTGTAAAACGACCCGTAAGTACTCATGTACAAAACAACCAACAATGATGGAGAAGTAGTGCAATAACAGCAACAACATTAAGAAAATTGAACAAAAATAACAAGACTTTCTTAAACAAAAACAATGTTAAATTAATCGTATGTTTGTTACATTTTGGTATTTATGCAACATAATTATTGTTATTATTATTATTATTATTATTATTGTTGTTGTTGTTGTTATCCAAAACTGGGAAGATCTAATATTTAGGAGATAAATTTATAGATCTTATAAATACGCTCATTCCATAGTATTTAGATTTAAGTCATCAAGTATTTACGATGATTGGACGACTATGAGGCTTTGTTGATCTTTTGATGAAGGTTTGTGTTTTGTCCACTCCAATGGCATTGTAATGACAAGCTTTTGACTTAAATTATGTTAGTACCAAATTCAAAACAAAATATAGTTGTAGAAGTCAGATGGATTAATTCGGCTTGGCTTTAGCTGTATTTGAAATAACTATTTATTTCGGATAACAAATCTCTAATATATAATAAGAAATTACATTTCAATGATAACCTAGATCAATCTTAAATATCTATTGAACCTTAAAATTGCCATAAACGAATCGGACCTGTTCAATATAGGCTTTTTATATTACTATGGCTCATTATAAGTTGCCCTAGTTTGCGTTTGTATGTGGCGAACTGCACGGTACAGCTCAATGCGGTAAATCATATGATATCACAAAGGAAAGTTAAGCAGTTGTGTGAAAATGGCACAATTAACTACAGGGGTTGCCCTGTTTGTATTATAGTGAAAAAGTCTTTAGCTTGGAGGGGGCAGCCACAATTATATTTTTTTCTTTTATGTATTGTAACTTCAATATATTTTAACTAACAATAATTACTCATATCTTAAGTCTAAAATAAAAAAATATACTTTGTGGATGTTCGAGTTTTTTTATATACCAGCGAGTAAGAATCTTATTTTGGCGCCTTTGAATTTTTTCTACGTTGCTTGCTGATGCAGTGTCCCATAATTGAATGCCATAACACTAATTTGGTTTGTAAAATAGGAGTTTATAATCTAAGCTCAGTGTGGAATTTATGCCAATAAGAGAATTTAGTTGTATATGGCTTTACCAAGTAATGCCCCGATCAAGTATTTAACGTCTGAAAGCTGCTGTATCATTGCTTATTTATGCGAATAGTCCCTACGCAGTGAATGTTATATTAGTACATTTTTGTTTATTCACCTTTGTTCATCATTTCTTTAATCATTTTTCAAAACTAGGGCGCTTCCATGTGTGGCCTCGGTTGCTAATTGGCATATCCGATGTGTACAGTAAATATAAAATGAGTTCCAAAATACTACCTTGGGGAACTCCGGCTTCAATGAGCTAAAAAAAATCACCTTATTTTAGTAAAAACTTGCGATTCGTTAAATAATCTCTTGAGAGCTTATAAAAGTTTTCGGGCAAGTTCAGCTTTAACTTAAATATTAGGCCTTCGTGCCAAACCTTATCGAATGCTTGCAAAACGTCGACAAAAAACGCAGAACAGTATTTTTTTTCAAAGTTCTTTTTAATTACATTTACTAATCTGAGTGTTTGTTGGATCGGACTATGTTGTTTTCTGAACCCGAATTGATGGTTCGAAATACATCCTTTCGCGATAAGAATTGGATTCCGCTTAATTATTAATATTTTCTCAAATTGCGTTGATATGTTTGATAAAAGACTTATAGGACTGTATGGTTCTACTTTTGTCTGGTCTTCGGAATTATAGTAATCAAAGAGACCCTCCACTAGGTAGGAAAGTACTAAAGACGTAAGATGGCATTAAAAACAAACAAAAAATATATATATCATATGAACATAATAATCAAAGTCCAGCCCAAGCTTGAGCCAACCATTGAGCCGTTAATGTATTCAATAAACAATTTCATGAACTCTATTTGCAACGTAATGCAGTATGTGCTAAAAATCTAAGCTATTGCAACATGTATGTGATTTTTGTAAGAATTGAGTAAAAAATATTTGCCCTGCAGATTTTTATCAAAATTTATTTATTTATTCAAATTATTCCGCTCCAAAACAAAAAAAAATATCACCAAAATTATCTTCAGACCATTAACTCTTCTTTCTATATGAAATCTCCAATAGATACATCACTAAATATATTTCTAGCGACGACAAATTGATTGAAATAAAAATAAAATTTTAGAATTAGTTGTTCGAAAAATATACCGCTGCGAACACAAAACGATGTAGAACTCTGTCTTATTGATTTTGATAAAAATCGCATTCTAGCTGCCTAAAAGGCAAGGACGCGGGTCTTGACTAAACTAAGCATTCTAAGAAAGTGGCGATTATTCAAATCTCCAGAACTTTAAAACAAACTAAATGAATGCAAAGAAAAAGACATGAATCCCGGAAAATTGCGTCAATGGAAAAACAATTGAAAACTCTTAGTACAACTACGCAAATTATTCCTTATCGCGTAGAAGCCGCGTAGAAGCCTTCTTTACGTAATTTTTGTGGAGGATGGGGAAGATATAATACTAAAAAAGCCAAACTCTTGAACTATTGAAACTTGAAAAATATTTTTACCCAGAATATGACAGAAATTAGAGTTGCCACCAGTCGATGGTAAAGCAGCAATTACCCTAAGATTTGACTTTCATTCACTCTGCCCATGGAATCGTGCTCTTCTATTCGAAAAAATAACCACTTGATACTTAAACTCTCATAGGTCAAATACCTTGGTATACAATTTGATCGCCAGCAGGGATTATTGGTAGGTACTCTACCCGCTACATAGATTGCAGAGGGTAGACTAATCCAATATGGTATTCTTAAATTTAGTTAAATTATTAGCTTCAAGCTTAGAAAAAATTCAGCCCCAGTATAAATATTATTAGAATTCGCTAGCCCGTAACCTTATAAACAGTCATTGTTACATTCGACTAAGATGTAAGGCTATTGCATCTATTGGACGAACGACAGAAAGAAGAATTTAAAATGACTGACTTCATATAAAATATATTTTTTCAGCATTGGCTGGAACTTAATTAATTATTATTACTTGTTGTTAGATCAATTATATCTAAACATGCAATAAACAATATAGAAAAACAATAGAAAAAAATTTTTACTAGGGTGTTATAAATATTCCGAATCGAACTAATATTATTGTAAAAAATACGCGAGTACCTTAATACTACTTTTGCAATTTGGCTGGTCATTCATGTAACTAGACGGCGTTTTCGAATGTAACGATATGGTCAGAAACTATGTTGCTCGCTTTTAATTCTTATTTATATTTTTTAGCTTACAACTTGTCCCATTACATTTACCACAAAACCACGAGTATTAATAATAATTCAAAATTGAGAATGAAATGAATGACTCAAAAAGTTTTTGAACTCACAGTCAACATAAGTCGTGTCCATTCGTCGTGATTACCTTTCAATTTGTATTTGTGGTGGTACGGATGGATTGTGTGGATGGATGGATGTATGGATAGAAAACATACCTATTTTATCTTGGCTGGCTCTTTGGCTCGCTGGCTGGTACCATGAATGGATAGTTTGTCGCTTGCTTAGTTGGATGAGACCATCTAGTCAGTTAGTTGTCAGTATTCAACAAAAAAAAAACAGCAGCTAAACCTATTGTTGTTCTGGATGGTGTTGAGGTTTTGTATTAAATCTGCATGATTGCAACACATTTACTGATGCACCAACAACCAATGTTACGTACATATGAACATACATTTGTAGCATTTACATTGAATATGCAAGCATGAACATATGTTGTGTATACTCGTATATCATCAAATCAAATATAAATATGTATATGGATGTATAGATGTATATGTGTATGTAAGCTTGTAAAAACACTTAATCGTGTAACGACCATGTTTAGGCTTAAATTGACAATGTACTAGATTTAGTTTTAGCTGTTTCCAGTAGACAATATTGTTCAATTGAAAACACACATATTTACACATGCAAAGTACACAGATTTGTTGTAAAGCTATTGTTAGAATCATCGTCATACTCATCGTCACTATTATTATTATCATCATCATCATCCAAATAATGTAAGGTATGTATGTTTGTAGCACTCGTAAGTAGGTGTGTGAGTTGACTTTGCACAATAGATTTAAAATTTTAAATCAAAAACAATATGTAGGTAGTTAAATAAGTATATTTCTGCCAGACAATATTCATACACACATAGGAATGTGTCTGAACTTTAAAATGTGGTTCAATTGGCTTATGGTCTTGTCTGAGGTTAATACTGTTTGTAACCCATTTAAACGTGTACGAATGTACATTCATTTACATAACTACTTGTACTAGCTTGTCGTTCATAAGAAGCTTGTATCGTACATTTAAGCCAATAAAACAATTTAATTGTTTGTTTACACAAGGATAAAGCATCAGGCCAACAGACAAAAGAAAAAGGTAGGCAGTCTGTTAGGCAAAAAGACAAATCACTTCATCTCGATTAGTTTTCTATGGCCAATTTTAAGGGACCGAAATACTTATACGAGTACAAACTAATTTATGCACATACATGCTTACATACAAATTCATACCTGCAAACGCACACACATATTAGTATAGATGTACATATGTATGTATGTAGCGATTACTACACACATACATAAATATTATCGAACTTTCCTTCGGATATAGCCAACTCAATTCCACTCTTGCGAGTATTGTGTCATTTCAATGTTTGGAAACATCTCATTAGGGAAAGCACCTGACACAGAAATAACTTCAAAGCGGCCTCAAATCCATCAACAAAAAATCTTCACAGGTTGCTGTTGGATTTGTTGCAGTTGTACTAATGGCAGTATAACTATTTTAACTAAATACTACTGCGTACTATTTTGGGCTGATGATTGCGTAGATCTAAAGGTAATGATCATGTACTTGTCGTCGGTAAATTCTACTAAAATGTTGTGGAAATCTTGATTGCAGTAATGTCATGTTTAGCAAGATTTCGTAACATACCATTGAAATGTCACCAATGTCCAGATTAAAGCTATAAAAAATGTTTAAGAAATCATTTTATTTTGCTTTAAATTTAATATAATTAATTATTTGTTCCTTTTGCTTTTAGATATGTAAGCGCCACATAACATACATATGTACATATGTATATCATTTCTATTAAAATCTAAACAAACAGCAAATATGTAAATAATCATTACGAATTTATAAGATGTAAGCTGCACTGAAAAAAATTGTGTGTATTTAATAACAATTTAGTTTTATTTTTTCTTAATTTCATCCAGAAACCCAACAATTTTTTTTGCATGTGTATTTTATTGATCGACTTGTAAAACAAAAAGTAAGCGCTTTATTTCGTAATATGCACATCTGTAAATTATACTTATGTATATATGTATGTATGTATGTATGTACATATGAGAAACCTTTTAAATGTTTTTATTTATGACCATAAATGCTACATGCTAACGAATAGCTTCATAATTAACCACGAATATATTCAATACATTCGCATTTCTGTGATAAAATAATCTTTTATTCCATGGATCCGTGTTTGGCACAGTTTTTGTTGTAATTACTACTAGAAAGATCTAAAAACATACACACACATGCATATGTGTGTAAGTAAACGCATTTATAGTTTGATCTTGGTCCAAATAAAGAATATTATTTAAAATGAAATTATTTTAAATTTGACAATACATTTACTTTTAACTGTTATTACTTTACACAAACATAAGTCGTGTGGGATCAATGTACTTTTGTGGCAATTACACCCGATATTTTTGCGGTTTCTAAGTTGCAAATGGTATTTGATGATGATGAGGATGACGATTAAAATGATGATTGTTCAGTTAATAGATATTTATTTAAATTTACTTACTCATACAAATAGTTTTTATGTTTTATTGTTTGTAAGACGTCGCTACTGCAACAAATTCTACACTACTTGTCATTTTATTTACATATACTGATTTTATGGTAGGGGCAAATATATAAAGTAGCTTCATATGTAAATATGTAAAGATAAATTTAATACAGCAACCGCTAAATACTTTTATATGTTTGAATGCATTTTTGTACGTATGTATGTGATATTGAATACATTTATAAATTAATAAATAAGAGGAGCAGTGTTTCTGTTTGGTTGGTTTCAAATAATACAAATGCGGTTAACCAGTGTTGTCCATAAATTCTTAAAAGTGTCTCATAATTCATATTGAACACAATGGAAAAAAATTATTAAAAATTTTAGTTGAAGTCTTGTAAGAACTTCACAGTAGTCAATTGAACCAACACAGCTTCTTCAATTTTTCTAATAGCACATCATTGTGGTATGGATTGAGTAACATTTTTATAAATAGTACCTATCAATTGTACAAAACATTTATTAGGAGTATTGCTATTTTAACCTCTTTTCAAATACGTATTTAGTTCAGAATAGAAATTTATTTGCGTTCATATACATAGATATGAACATAGTTATGTATCAGAGACGATATGTTTTAAAATGTGTAAAAATATTTTGTAATAAAATTTAATTTGCAATGCAACATCTCCAGAGCCTCTCTTGGATGCTTTCACGGTTACTGGTAGGCATATCCGAAGTGTGCAGCAAGTATAAAACCATACTTGGGCATACCGCAGTATATTTTTAATGCATTATGTATAGCAGTAAATTATGTATACCAGTAAAAGTTTACTGGTTACTGAAAAAAATTACAGTAACCAGTAAAATTTTACTGGTTAACTAGTAAACTTTTACTTTTCAGTAAACAGTTAAACTTTGATGGTTACTAAAAATAATTTCAGTAACCAGTAAACTTTTATTGGAAAAAATTGCAGTAACCAGTAAAAATTTACTGGTTACTGAAAAAATTGCAGTAACCAGTAAAATTTTACTTGTAAATGGAAATGTTATTTTATTTCTGAAAAAAATAATTTTGCTATGTTACGAATATCAAAAAAATTAATATATAAATTTTATTTTCGAAAAACGAATACTATCACACATGAAATTTACAACATCACTAATCAGTATTCAGCGAATTTTAATGAAATAAAATATATAAAAAGAATTTTTTTTATTAATATCAATTCGTAGCATACTTGGGCATACTGCATTATATTTTTAATGCATTGTGTATAGCATTATCCAGTAAAAGTATACTGGATACCGAAAAAAATTTCATTAACCAGTTAAATTTCACTGATTACTGTAATATTTTTCAGTAACCAGTAAAATCCAAAATTTTACTGCATTATTTAAATAATGCAGTATGCCCATGTATGTATAAAACCGGCTTTAATTAGCTCAGGAAAGCTTAAAAAATCTTCCTCTTTAAGATTAAACTTGCGATCTATAACTATTTTAAAAGCTTATAGTATTTGTTAGGTAATTTAAGCTTTAACTTGTATAGTAAGCATTCATGCCATAATTTGTTAAACGCTTGAGAAACGTCAATAGAGAGCGTAGAACAGTACTTTTTCCCCTCAAAAATTTTTTTACTAAGTTTACTAATCTGTTCGTTTGTTCTACAGTTCTGTGCTGCCTTCTAAATCCGAATTGATGATTCGGAATACATTCTTTTTCGCTCAAAATTGGGTTTAGCTTAGTAATGACACTGGGACACTTTTCGCAGATGAAAGATTCTAAAAGTTGGCTTATTATTTAAAAATGTTATCTATCGGCATATCCGAAAGATTAAGAATTTGCATTTTTTATATTTATTTGGCAATCTTTAAAATAGACACTTTATCACCAATCCTTTATTAAAATAACTCCGCTACGAGTTTACCTATTAAGTAGTTCCGTTTTTTAGAAGTTATTCTTTTATTAGGCAGGTTATTTAATTTTATTTAATATTAGTCTATGGATACAATCCTTACAGACAATTTAAAATACTTATTAACTTAATCTTAAGAAAAAAATTCAAAAGTTAGATTAGGATTTTAAAAAAACAATGATATTATGTTGAATTACTTTTACATTTACAAAAAAATCAACAAAATTATACAAACTATTAAATTGACGACATATACGCGTAAAAGGATCAGCTAGGTCATAATTAGTTTTAAACAATTTAACATAAAGAGTTTTATAATGACGAGTATTGCGACACGGAACATTAAATTGTATATTACTCAACAGAAATTCACAGCAAACATTACCATTTATAAGGTTTAACATAAAAGAAACATTTAGTTTTATTAACGCAAGTCTGCTAGAATATGAAGGGAGATTTATTGCAGGATTCCAATGAATATTACGTAAACAGAATAGCAAGAACTGTTTTTGCACTGACTCAATATATTGGCAATAAATATTGTAATAAGGATCCCATACGACTGATCCATATTCTAAAATAGGTCTGACTAGTGAAACGTAAAGTTGCTTGGTAATATAAGGATCAGATAATTCTTTTGCCCACCTTTTTATAAATGCAAAAACACCTCTAACCTTATTGACAGTCATAGAAATGTGTGCAACGAAGTTTAATTTAGAATCAAGTAAAATTCCAAGATCCAAGAAAGTGTCGACTAAATCCAGCTGATGTCCTCCCAATGAGTAGTTAACTGCTATACAACTATTTCTAAAAAATCGCATACATTTACATTTTTTTAGATTTAGCTCCATTAAATTATTTTTGCACCATAAAAAGAAGTTGTTAAGATCACTTTGAAGATAAGCATGATCAACATATTGCTTGAAGCTATAAAAAATTTTTACATCGTCAGCATACATTAAAATGTGGGAAAAGTTGATAACTTTCGGAAGGTCATTTATAAACAGCAAAAAAAGAAGAGGTCCACCGGATAGAACATCAATGTTCTTAGACGTACTCATGTTGAATCGAACGTTTTGTTTTCTACAGGTTAAATAAGACATTAGCCAGTTTAAACTTCTACGGGATACACCTAATAAATCCAATTTTGTTAATAGTAATTTATGATTGACTTTATCAAAAGCTTTACTAAAATCAGTATATAAAGCATCAGTTTGTTTTCTTTGCGAGAATCCAAAATTTTTAGAGTTGAAAGATGAAGAATGTTAGTCGTAGTCGAGCATCCCTTTGTAAAACCATGTTGGCTAGGTAATATAATTGTTGAAATCTAATTACAAAGTGTATCCGCAACTAGTTTTTCAAACATTTTCGGAATAGCACTTAATTTGGCAATTCCTCTGTAGTTTGTATTCTAAACTTATTCTCAGAGAGGGATGATATACGAGTCACGTCAAAGCAAAGGAAAGTATCCAAGTCTAATCGAAGAATTAAACAATAATGTTAGAGGAGCAACTAGTGACTCTGAACAACGATTTAAAATGCAACTTGGCACCCCATCAGGAGCATGATTAAATGATATTTTCAGAGCCTTCAAGCCGTTAAATATATCCTTACTATTTAAAGTAGGAAAAGAAATAACACTATTTGAGGCTAGTGGATAGGGATATAAATTTGTTTCATCATATTGGCTATTACCTAAAGTACTGGCGAAGAAATCAGCAAACATATTGCAAATAACATCATTATCACTGGATTCTTTATTATACAATTTCATTATTGTCGGATAACCAATGGATTTTCTTTTTGAATTGACGAAGGCATAGAAAGATTTTGGATCATGAAGAAAATTAAGTTTCATTTTATTTATGTAATTATTATATAACGAACGGTTTAGTAAGTTGTATTCTGCACGACTTGTAGAGTACTTTCCATAATCTGTCATCGAACCAGAGATTTTGTAAATTTTATAATATTTGTTTTTCATGTTTTTAAGTTTTGAAAGCTGCTTAGAATTCCAAGGTGGACCACTTGGGGTGTGAACGATTCTTTTAGGAACACAGGATTCAAAAAACGAATAAATAGTTTTATAGAAGGTGGTGATCATCAGATCTAAATCTGATAATCATTAATATAGAACTTACAGTATTACCTTCCTTTTGATTTATTTTTTCATCTCGAGTAATTTAATAACAGCACAAACTCTGAAAACCACTAATATAACAGGATACTTTACAGTGTTATGTTTACAAAACAGGGTTACAACTAGGATTGCCAAGCTTAAAAAAGTCAGAAGTTTTTGGGATTTGTTATAAAAAATCTTGGGAAATACCATTTTTTAAGTAATATTTTTCGCCTATTGACATTAATACCAAGCAACAATTAATTATTTACTTACTTAGTAACTGTGCTATTGCTTCTGTAATGTCACTTGCTAAAGCCTTCAGTTAAGCTGAAGTTAAAAATGTAATTTAATATAATGAGATAAAGAAAAGTAAGTATTATGTGTAAACTTGCTAATCTTTTTAAAAGATAAAAAAATTTGAATTTTTAAAGTATCGCTTTCATATACTGATATATAATTGTAACTTCGGTCAGAAAACTAATTGGAAAGAAAGGTTACAAATCAATATAACTTTACTTATTTCAGTGGTAACTGAGCTAAATAATGTACTTTTAAAGCTTTTAGTGAAGAAATTACATTCATTTTTCAACCCAAATATCTTGAAAACTGACGAAGGCTTATTGACACCCGCATCTATCCAGTTTTAAGATATAAATGTATATACAAACACTTTTATTGAAATAGTGGTTTGCTTGTCAGTTGGTACTCCTTTGCATGGCTTAATGTCAAATACAAATAAAAAATATGTATAATTTTGATAACTGCTGCCATTTAAAAGCTTCTTGTCTTTTTTCGAACAATGGGCTTTAAAATTGTTGTCTAGTTTCTGGACAATTTGAAAGTTTGTGAAGTACGAGCCCATATACATACATATGTATATTCAATTTCTTTCAACAACAATATTAAGGAAGCAAGTGAGTTAGTGTGAATGTATTAGTAAAGTCTTTGCCAAATGAATACTCATACATATGTATGGGGTGGTGGCATTAAGAAACATTTATTTCTATGTGTCTCTTCAATTATGATAGAAAAATACATAAATATGTACCCGTATGTATGCATGTATAGTATCGCAGCCACATGCAATCGTTTTACAAACGTATACAATTCGTTTTATCTGTGATAAATGTCGAAAATTCGACACTCTTTAAGTTGAAATGATTATGCTGTTGTAAATGTATCATTTTTAGTATTAAACTTATCATGGATATAAAGCCAAGTATTTTCCACTGAATGGCAGGCATTCCAAAATAACAATATACACCAATTTTGACAACTGTCAGAAAGGTATTGAGGCACGAAAAATACGTTTTCATCTTTTCATACTCCTATAAAACCTTTTTTTGGCCAAATGTGCTGTGATTTAGGATGGGCCATAAATTAAATAAAGGCAAGAAAATATTTTAAACACAAAACATTATTTAAATGAAATAAAACTTTATCCTCAATAAGTTTTTATAAAAATGTGTGAACAAGAGTGTGGTTTGATCTTCTTTTAAAGATTCCTACGAAAACTATTTCCTCGAACAAAATAAATAATAAACGATCAGCTGTTTGCGTCAAAATTGTTGTCGTTATATGAGATACCCGATTTCTTTCACAGAGATTTTTTACTTTTGGAAATTATATTTATTTTCCTCTCAATTCAGAAAAATTTACCCAAATGTTATTAAACACAGCAAAAGTGCAGTTAGTTAATTTATTTTGTTTTCTTATAAAATAAGTAATTATTTCTTACGCGCAAATAAGACCAAGCTCCTGTTCATCAATTTCGGCAGTTAAAATTACTGACTTCAAAATAAGAACCAAGTTTTTGCTAGATACAATACTTTTAATGTCCATAAAGTTAGGATAAAGACATGACTTTATCACATTTAAGTTTTTGTTACATTTTTTTATTCACAACTTTTAAGTTAAAATTCCACGGTCGGAAGTGCTATCGCAAACACGATGGCCTTTTTCAGACTTTTCTGGTTACTTGCTTACCGAGACCTACTTTTATAAAAAATTACAGCCCTTCATCTACACTGGAAGTGTCAGTCCTAAAACGCTAGATAAAATTTGATCTACTTGTATACCAAATTTAAAATCGAATATTTGAAATTTTAAATATGTAAAATAAATATGTAGTTCGACTAAAAATTTCAAAAACCTTCGCACAGGAAGTGTTGTCTTAAAAAAAACATTCAATATTAAAAATCGCAAGGCACCGCGCAATCATTTTTACCCAACAAAGTTTGGTTTGATACTAAGTTAGTATTAACTGTAAAGTAGCTTTTCTTGCTAACCTGAAGCTGGCTGAAGCAACAACAAATATAAGGTGGCAAATATTGAAGTAAAAATATTAAACAAGGGAGAAGCTTTAGGTAGTGGCAGGGTTGTCATATATGGCTGTTTCTCGGGGTGCTGTAGCTTAAATGGTTAGCACGTTGACTAAATAACACCAGAGGCGCTGCAATATTGTTCTAAAAATAATCATAACGTGCAATTGCAGTGTTGCCAGATGCGAAGTTTTACTATCACATTAAGACCGTATTTACACCTTGCAACAAACGCCGAGTTTTTTTTTCCTATTCTTTTTGAAAGTTGCTTCCAAACCCTGTTTTCTTTTACATTTGAATTTTTTCAAAATATTTATTTTTGAAAGTTTGTTTTTTTATGATTTTCTGTGTTATTAATAAATAAAGAAAAAACTGTATTGTCAACTAAACGTATTTTATTATGATTAAGCGAGTAAACATTCTTATAGATACAAATTGAAAATGAATGTACTTATATGCAAATATTCTTACGGACCCCTAAAGTTTCTAAGTAAAGTTTTGTATATCTCAACTACTTAATGGAATGAGATATTATGAGTATCACTGGAATGATAATTAAAAGTACTAACTTAATTGAAATTAATGAAAAATATTATAAAATATCAAGCAAGCACAAAAAAAGTTTTTTTAAAGTATTTTCTTGACTATGTTCTGGCAAAAATTAAAAAAAGTATTTTTTTTTCACCTAAAATGTTTGCCAGAGGTAAAATGTAACCTATTTGTTTTCGCAACACTGTCTGTCAGTGCCTTCTATCTCTGGAACCGTAATAGGTAGAGTCTTGAAATTTTTACAGCAGGTTAATTACTGTGTTAAGACAGGGACATATTTTTCACTTATACTGCCTTTTTTACCGCAATAGGTAGGATCCTATTATTTTCATATAAAGCTATAACAAAAATTACTAAAATATAAAGCGTATTTCGATAATGATGCAGTTTTCGCGAATATGACTGCTATTTTTTAAACGCGAGTATATACAGAGTGTGTAAATTTATGGCAAAAATATAAAAAATAAAAATAAAGGGTTTTGCGATAGTGGCAAATTTTTTCGAATAGTAGCCTAATTTTTGAACCGGAACGGGTAGACACTTTACACCTACACAAACTATGTATAAATTTGTCCCCTAGAATAAATAACAAAACCAAAAATTAAAGGGTGTTTCGATAATGACTCGATTTTACATATATAACCTTATATATACACTTAAAATTTACACATATTATATTTAACAATATCTACTGTAACAACAAGAAACGAAAATAAATTTAATAATAATGATGCGTTCCCTTAATGTCTCAAAGTTGCGAAATTTGACTTGCTCTTCTTAACCTTGTAGGCAAACACGATATTTACACAGGGTATTTAGTACTATACTCTAGTAGAAAAAATAATTAAAAATTTTAATTGGATAATACTTTTAATTACCTTTCCAATGGCACGCGTATTACCTCATTCCGCCCTAAAATAGTCGAGTTACACCATACTTTACATACAAATTTAAAGGGTCCGTAACTCCGAAACTAAGAGTACCGCCCAATTTTTATACAAAACAAAAATACAATTTGTCGTTTTTTTTTATTCAAAAAGTAAACAACACTTTAAAAAATAAAATGAAAATAATCCAAAACAAAAAACAATAAATGCCTTGTCAGGCTTTGTCATGCAACTTTTTCAACCCCGCTTGCCTCACAACCCCTCTTACTAACAAGAAAAAAGTTGCATGAAAAAGTTGCGGCGTTTATTGCAAGGTGTAAAAGTAGTCTAACTATCTGTCTTATCTACTCCTATCCCTTTCCGAAGGAAGTAACACATTTAATACAGGCATAAATTGCCTGAGTGTTACGTCTCTTTATAAAAAAAAAACGTGGCGATTTTCAATCTTATTTCGCGGTAAAATTTTAAATTTGGCGACATGGCGAATTTTAAAATAGTTGTTGATTTTATTGGCGATTTTCAATTGACTTTTGGTGAACATTAGAAACTCAATTAAGAAGTGTTAAAATGGATAAAGAAGAAATTGAAGTAAATTCTTTTTCATATTTAAAGATGAGTTTACTTCTGGAAACCGGAAACTTTCGGAACATATTTAAACTTCACGAACATCTTTTCATTTTCATATTTAAGGATGATTTTATTGCTGGAATTTGGAAACTTTATTTAAAGTTTAGGAATATCTTTTCATTTTAAAATGTTGAAATTCCTTATCACAAACAAAATTCACTTGGATACTTTCAACCACAATAGAAAGCTGTTGGCATACCTTTGAATGCTTATCAACCACAATAGAAAACTGTTCTCATACCTTTCGGTGAAGACCGTCGTCACTGGCTCTTGGTTTGGTACGTTTGGCGAGCGCTTTCGATGTCAAGACATCATTTTGAAGCCGAGTTTAATTAATTTAAATATGGCTTGACAACAGCATTTTATTTACTGGCGGAACAAATTCAATCAATTTAACACAATAGAAAATATTTACTTTTGTTTTAGAAAGATTTTAAAAATTATGATATTCTATCTAATTATCTACAGTTACATTAGCTTAGTACATGATGTTCTGGTAATTCCAAAGAATTTTTCATTCTTTATTTTAACATACAAAGAAAAATTTGAAGTAATGCTTAAGTGCGTTTTATTCTCTCTAAGCTGAAAGAATATTTTTTTACAAATTGGGTGATTAATTTATATGCTGCTAAATCAATAATGAATTCAACCAACACTAGACAGCGAAATAGAAATAATTCTTGCAAAAAAAACCGACTTCAAAACAGATAGAAGGGCACCAATTCTAAACTAAAAATGTAAGAAGTAATCTGTAAGAATTAGATTTAAACCAAATAAAAGATGCGCCAAAATTAGAGGGAAAAAAATAAACACTATTGAATGTCAAGCCTCTACCTATTACTGTTTAAAAGTTAAGTTATTTTCACCAGCATCCGTCTTGTATGGGGACACCATTCAAGCCTCTGTCTATAACGGTTTCAAAGATAGGAGCACACAGATCAAATAACATCACCTATTCGGACACCCTTTAATTTACAATTTTAAATGAAAGACCTGTTGTTATAGAGGACTTGGTCACAAAGATTCTTTGTAAATTTCAACCATCTGTCTATAACGGTTAAAAAGTTTAAACATATATATCAAATTACATGAACTATTGGGACACCCTTTACATTATAATTCCAAATATTTATATTTGTTATCATACCAGAGAAAGTAGTGGACATTCTGCCTAATTTTCAAGTGTTTGTGTTTAACGGTTCAAAAGATAGGGTCATATAGATCAAATTACGTAATTTATGGGGACACCCTTTAATTTCTAACTTCAAATTGTATACTTGCTATAGTGGACTTTGCAATACAGGTTCCTTGTAAATTTCAGCTGTCTGTCTCTAACAGTTCAAAAGTTTGGCCACATACATAGAATTACATTAACTATTGGGACACCCTTTAAGTTCCAAATTCAAAATTTTATACTTTTTATTATAGCTGACTTAGCACTACAGGTTCTTCGTAAATTTCAGCGGTCTGTGTACAACTATTCAAAAGTATGGCCATATACATCAAATTAAATGAACTATTGGAGCACCCTTTAATTTAAAATTTTGAGTGTTTATACATTTTATTATAACGGTCATAGTAGTCGACATTCTGTCAAATTTTCAAGGTTTAGTCTATAACGGTTCAAAAGATAAAACCAAATAGGTCATATTATGTCACCTATGGGGACACCCTTTAAATTTTAAATTTATTTTTTTATTAATTTCTGCTGTTGGGAGCTATAGCGGCACGCAATATTTTAAAATTTTAATTTGCTGCCTTTTACGGTTCTTAATACACGTAAAAAACATGTATGTTGTATGGGGACACCCTTTAATTTTTAATATAATGAACTGTTTTTAAAATGGGACCAACCTTGAAGCATAACCTTTCAAATAAAGCAAATCGGTTCAGAAATGGCTGAGTTCTGCGGTTACATACATAAAAAAAAAAAGCAACATTCAGACGAATAGATAACCTCCTTCTTTTTTGAAGTCGGTTAAAAAGTAGTTTTTTGATGCTATAGATGTTATGAATTGAAACAGGGCATGTTACACACATCTGTTGATCTTTAGTAATGATGAAAAAAATTAATTCCCATAAAATATATTCTAAACAAGAACATGGTGATAAATACCTTGAGGATGGGTATGTTCAGATCTCCATTTATTATAATAACCACTATTTTAAATTGTACCTTTCTTGTGTTTACAAAAATATATATTAAAATATATTATATATTTTAGAGATTTTCTTCTATTTTTGTCGAATGTTATTTTGATAAAATTTATTTTTTGTGATTTATTAAAAATATTTTTAAAATTAAAAATATTGTAAACATTATAGGGAAATTTTATCAATATACTATTTTGGAGGTTTTTCACATCGGTTTTGGCGAAATAGGTGAAAACAAATCTGACAACTCTGGGTAGTGGTTGACTTCGTTCTCACCAACTGACAATTCATGATTGAATACAGTTTTTTTCATATCTGAGTTTGGTTGGTTAAATAGATGATGCTTACAACAAAACACTACTCAAAGTAGATAGATAGGAAGAATGCTCATGACGGACGTAACTGTCTAAAAAATGCATTCCATTCTGCAGGGTCTAAAATAAAATTTTTCCATTTTTTCTTTAATATTAATCCATCTAATTTATAATTTAATTATTCTTTCTTAGAGAGAAAAAAACTAACTTAAGCTTGACTTCAAATTTCATCTGTATGCAAATTACAAATCTCTAGCTATATTGGAAGTGACCTAAAATATTGATGAGTGAGTCAGTAAGACACTCAGTAAGTATATGCTCACATATTTAAATTTGACACCTTCATGTTTCAGGAAGCCTTTACTAACTTCATCTATAGGTACCCCATTTTTAGTGTCTTTGTGTCTCAACTTGAATAATTATTGGATAAATGGAAAGAAAGTTATGGAGAGAGTAAAAACAGGGTAAATAAATGGGGTGGTGTTATAATACAGACTTGTATGCATTGGCCGGAATTTTGCCTGACGCACTACCGTGTACCTACTTTAAGTATTTATTATTAGTATTTTTATTATAATTGTACTTTTTATTTACAAATGAAGTATTATATTCCCTTAGTTAGTAGGCGAGTATTACGACAAGGAAGGTTATATAGATAATTACTCGAAGGAAATTCACATCAAATATTAGCGCTACCAAGATAAAAAATTAAACTTACATTTAGCATAGTACGGCGGCTTTTAAGAATAAGCAAGTCTACTTGTACATGAAGAAAGATTCCAGGATTCCAATGGATAGCGTGTAAACAGAACATTTATTTGTTGAGGAAAAAGAGCTAGTTCCTATACGTATTTCAATGGTTGTTCAGACCAGATTCATCAGGAAACCTTTTTCCTAATTTTAGAGAAGCCAAAAATACTCTATAAGTAATAAAATTCTACAAAACGCAACGAGAAGTGTATATGTTAATAGAATAATATTACAGAATATTAAAGCTTCAACAAAAAACCAACAAACATACCGCATTTTTATTTTTCCTTACTGTCCTTCTACAATTATATGGTTTTTTCTCATCACTTAATGCAGACGTAAGGTAAGTTAAGCAAATTTAGTTTGCATATATGTGCAAGAAATGAAAATTTGCTCATTTGTGCACATTTCTTACACACTTCTATGCAAAGTGTTGGAAGTCTTGCTTTTATATATAATATGTATATAGCCAAAGAATAATACTATTCTAGATTTTATTATAAAATGTATTTATTTCCATGAAGAATTTTGAGCGAATAAAAAAATAATTTATTTTTACATTTGACATAACAATATAAAGCAAAGTTATAGTGATTAAAAATAAATTATTAAACAAAGTATTTGTATTGCAAAGTACAATTTCAAAACAATTCAACACTTCTCCTCAATACAAAGTACTTAAAGTAAATTTTAAAATTTTTTAATATAATCCCATTAAATTAATACAATTGTGATCTTTAATTTTTCCTAAATTTTTAGTTAAAACATCGGCGACCATTTCATTAGTTGGAACATACTTTAAGACAATGTCGTTGTTTCTGTAAGCATTGCGCACAAAATGATATTTAATATCAATATGTTTACTACGCGCATGATATACAGGGTTCTTAATTAGTTGCTGTGCACTTAAATTGTCACCATTTATAACAATTGCTTCTTCTAAATTATTTAAACCAAGTTCTGTACATAACTTTTTTAAATAAACGGCTTCTTTAGTTGCTGCACAAAAAGCAATGAACTCCGCTTCGGTACTGCTGAGAGCTACGGTTTCCTGCTTCTTTGACTCCCATGAAAAAATACATCCAGCATAAAAGAATACATAGCCTGTGTATGACTTGCGTTCTATTGGATCACCTCCCCAGTCTGCATCCACGTATCCTTCGATTGGTTTACCAGTTTTATGGTAGTGCAGTCTGAAATCTTGTGTTTTACATAAATATTGAAGAATGTGTTTTGCTGCTGCTATATCTTCTTTATGAGGATTTTTATTTCTTTGTGAAAGTTTATTTACTGAATGCAATATATCCGGTCTTGTTGTCAGAGCCAGGTACATTAGTGTACCTCTTAGTGATTGATACTCCGTTTCATTTACCTTTTCACAACTATCACTATAACATTTTAATTGAAAACCTTCATTTAAAGGTGTAATCATGGGCTTGCATTCACTCATCTTATATTCATTTAAAAGTTCATTTATATAATTTTACTGACACATGGTAATCGATCCAGTTTCTCCGTCCTTTATCCACAATTTTTAACTTTTTCATTATTTGTTTTTTTATATCAATTAATTCATTCTTATCTGAACTTGCTAAGATAAGATCGTCGACGTATACTGCAATATAATTCAGATTTTGGTTTTTACGTCTTGAATACAAACATGGTTCACTTGGACAAGCAACAAATCTGATGTCTTTAAAAACATTATCTAGTTTCACATTCCACTCACGGCCAGACTGTTTAAGTCCATATAAAGATTTCTTTAACTTTAAAACCGCATTAGGAGCATTTTCTATTTCAAAATATTCAGGCATTTTCATATATACGTCATCTTGAAGTTCTCCATTAAGGTAAGCTGTTGCAACATCCATTTGATGCATGTGAAGCCCATGCTCCACAGCTATTGCAACGAGCAGTCTGATATTTGCATATCGAATAACCGGGCTACATCCCTTCGCAACAAGCCTTGCTTTAAATTTTTCTATCTTATTATTTTTATCTTTCTTTAAAGAAAAAATCCACTTGCATCCAATTGGCTTTTGATTCTCAGGTATTTGCGACCATGTGTTGTTTTCAATTAAATAATCATATTCTTTTCTCATGGCTTCTATCCACTTAGCAGCATGTTGTCCATCTAGCGCTTCTCTCACAGTTTGAGGGATTATTACTTCTTCTTCATTCAACATATTTACCGAATTGTTGTACTGTTTTTTCGGCCTACCAGGCTTGCCTGTTCTTATTAATTTAGGTCTTCCTCTTTGATTTTTAAAATCAGCTATTCTATCTATTTCTGCAATATCTGATTTATTTTCCCAAACTTGATCATTATTTATATTGATATCTTTAGATGCAGTAGAGTAATCATTAGTTATATTAATATCCTGGGACGCAGTTGAATTATCATTTAAAATTGCTTCTTCATTATCTACGTTGGGTTTAATTTCAATAAAAACATTTTCATTTTCAACATAATTTTTCTCTCTTAAGAATTCTGTCTCAATAAAAACTACATTTCTTTTTATTACTACTTTATTATTTTTGACGTCATATAATCTATAGGCTTTCGACTCTTTATATAGTCCTTGCCTTTCGGATGAAACTTTTTCTTGACAGTCTTATCTAGGGCTATTGCTGTTGAGCCAAAAACTTTAAAGTGAGCTACAGTTGTTTCGAATACAAACAGCTGATGATATTGCTTCCGCCCAAAAATACTCTTATAAATTGGCATTCACTATCATACTTCTAGCCATTTCTACCAAAGTTCGATTAGCCCTCTCAGCGACGCCATTTTGCTGAGGTGTGTTAGGTACGGTTAACTGTCTCTTTATACCGTTTTCTTTTAAAAAATTTTTATATTGATTACTCATATATTCTCCACCATTATCGGTGCGAAGAATTTTTATCTTTTTATTTAATTCATTTTCTACCATAGCCTTAAAATTTTTAAATGTTTGAAATACTTCAGCCTTCTCTTTTAAAAATTAAACGAATACTTTTCTTGACATATCATCAATGAATGTAACAAAATATCTTGATCCTCCTATAGATTTTGTATTCATTGGTCCACATACATCACTATGTATAATTTCTAATAAATTTCTTGAAACAGTATCCGAATGTGTATATGGTTTAGAAAAAATTTTGCTTTTTAAACATGTTTTGCAAATAATATCAGACGGAATGTTTGGAACATTAAGGCCATATGCTAAGCTTTTGCTTGAAATATCTTTTAATGTTTGAAAATTTAAATGACCATACCTTTGATGCCATATTTCTAAAGTTTCCTTTTTTGAATTTAAATAGAAGCTTGAACTTTCTTCAACCCTTACAATAAAAAGATTATTTTCTTTTGTACCTTTCAAAATAACTGTCCCATCTTTAGGTACAAATATAACTTTTTTGGGATAAAATTCCACCTTTAATCCATTCTCTACAGCTGACGCAACAGATATAAAATTACATTGCATATTTGGAACATACATGCAGTTTTGAAGTTTTATTATATAACGACCACTTCGGAACGAGACTTCTCCTCTACCTTTAGATTCTATGGTGTGTTCACCAACTAATCTTATGACTTCATCAAATTCTTTAAAAGATGTAAACAAATTACGATCACAACACATGTGTGATGTTGCACCACTGTCGACGCACCAAATATCTTTCTTCAATAAACTTGTTCCAAATAAAAAACTTGCTAACGCTTTATGGTCTGACTTACCAGTTTGATTTTTGTTTTGTACACGACACTGTGCAGCAAAATGTCCCTGGCGACCACATTTGGAACATTTACCTTTTTGCCTTGAATTCGATTCTTGATTTGGTTTCTTTCGTGATGCAGAAAACGCTTGTTGATCAGTATGTTTATTTTCTGATATTCGCCTTTCGCCTTCTTCAAGTAACTTGACTTTAAGCATACTTAATGTTGGTAATATATCACGAGTTTCTACAGCTATGACAAATGATTCAAAGGATTTAGGAAGACTTGATAGTAAGATAATTACAAGTAATTCTTCAAAAATTGTCATGTTTATTTCAGCCAGTTTTTCAACCATTCTAGAAAATGTATCTAGAAATTGCGACACGTTACCATCATCTTCCATTCCAAGTTGCATTAATTGTTTAAAAAGAGTAACCTTCCTCGCTGGACCACTTGGAAGAAATATTTCTTTTAATTTTGACCATGCTTGAAATGATGTACTGCAATTTTTTATATGATTTAATTGACATGGCTTGATACACAGCATCATAGTTGGTAAAGCTTTTTCGTCTTTTGATTTGCGGTTTTGCGGTTTTAAACATTCGCCACTTGCAATCTTCCATAATTCCGCATGCACCAACAAACTCTTCATTTGAAGACACCACGATTCATAATTATTTGAATCCAATTTCTCAATTTGAAATCCGGAACTCATTTTGAATATATTATTTCCTCCTTCACACTTTGTCCACACTATTTGACTATACACACTGACTCATAGGCCCATAACCTGTTGGAAGTCTTGCTTTTATATATAATATGTATATAGCCAAAGAATAATACTATTCTAGATTTTATTATAAAATGTATTTATTTCCATGAAGAATTTTGAGCGAATAAAAAAATAATTTATTTTTACATTTGACATAACAATGATTAAAAATAAATTATTAAACAAAGTATTTGTATTGCAAAGTACAATTTCAAAACAATTCAACACAAAGTTGGTTATGGACATTTATCATTCGTGTGTTGTGAAGGATAACACACAACACGCTGTTTCATTCAGAGCAATGATGTGTGTGTAAAACCAAAAAATATAATTTTATAAAAAAGAAAAAAAGCACATACACTTGCACATGCGTGATGGAAAAATAACAAGCAAAGTACGCACATGTGCAGTGAAAATGAGTGAATAAGCAAATACCTACCCTGAGTTGAGCACCATAAATAAGTTAATATTACTTAAAGGTAAGCATGAACAGAAAAGTTCATAACTATCGGAAGATCATTGATAAAGAGCAATAAAAGAAGAGGTCCAAGATCACTGCTGCCGATTTGGAGATTTTGCAGCTAAATCCAGCGTTTGTGTCATGCCAATCGTGTTGAAAATGATCTCTTAGTGGTTAGCGGGAAATCTAGCGATTTTGAAATTGATTTTAAGAGATACAATTTTTGTCAAATATCCAATGAATTTGAACAAAGAGTGCCAGTTAAAAATATTTTCGTGATTTTGTGGTTCTTACATATTTCATGCGAGAACTGATACTTCTCATCAATAGGCCGTTTAGTGCCGTTTTTTAAGTTAAAATAAGATATAAGTGTTAAATAACTAGCTCTGGGTAAAAATTCACAATAAATCGATTGCTACGGTGACTACATGGTAGGTACCAGGATATTTTTTAAAACATTTACAAATTGTATCGAATACCGTAAGTAACAGCACAAAAATAATCTTATTTTTTCAAAAATATATGGGACGAATTAGTCCACCAGGACAAACAACAACTTTATCTGGATGTACTCCGGTAGGCAAGTAAGTGTTCTTGTCTTGTATTGCAAAAAGCCTGAGGTCAATAGGTTCTTAAAAACTGGGAGTATTTTCGATATTTCAAGTTCTGTTTGCTCACATAACCATTTATAATGGGCTTTATTAATAAACGTTGAAAATATAACTGTTTTAAAAATGAACTAAATTTTCTAAAAATTTTACAAGCTGTTGTTTGAGAAAGGTTTAATTGTCAGAAACGAATAAATCGTTCCTATATCTGATAAAAATTACTTAATTTTCATTAATTTTTATTAAATTTCCCTTAGTCATTATACAATCGAATAATATCCGTAATTAAATGGCATAACCTACTGAACAGAAATCGCTTTAAAATTTAAATAAATTTAAATATACTGGAATTTAAATGTAATTTTTATATTTTTAGCTATTTTTTCACTTCAATTACCGCTAAACAAACAATTGCCAATTAAAGTTGGCAACAGTGTCCAAGATGACTATTTTGCGGAACTTCGCGTAAAACAGCTTAGAGGTAGTATTGTTGAATTTAACATTCCACAGTGGTTTGAAAACGATTTATATTGTACATAATTCGGTATCTCAGGAACCACTGAAGATATCTTAATGAAATTTCACAGAAGCGACGCAGAGATGTTTCTGAGTAGGGGTGCTGCGCGCGGCCGACCTGCTAGGGTAAAGGAAGGCTTCTGGGTAAGACCCCAAAGTAGGGTACCCGAGGAAATGTTTTAAACTCATTTTTAGGAAATTAGTTTAGTTTTAACTCAAATGTTAAATTTTTTTAAATTTAAGTAGACCTTGAAAATATCTATAATATATGTGCTTACATGTGTAGGTCATCTCTTTTAGTTTGGGAAAAATTGGCTTATAATTTAATTTTAATTTTGGCCGACCCTCACTTTTTTCTGGCGTATTTCTGGTGCACACAGAAAAAACAGTATCTTAATACCTAATAAAATAGAACAAAATTTATAAGATATCTCTATGTTTTTTCTTTCAAGAAGAAAGTCTTATTATTTTAATAAGA
This sequence comes from Phasia obesa, assembly GCA_949628195.1. Lineage (NCBI taxonomy): Eukaryota > Metazoa > Arthropoda > Insecta > Diptera > Tachinidae > Phasia > Phasia obesa. The sequence goes on from OX451218.1 coordinate 43,810,468, forward strand.
AAAACCTTTTTGAAAAAATCAAGAAGAAAACTTAGTGTTTTTATTAGGAATTCTTCTTGTTTTTTTCGAAAAGGTTTTTTTTCTTGATTTTATTAGGCATCTTGTTTTTTTATAACAAAAAATTTTCAAAATAAGAAACTGAAAACAATTGGTGGTATATTGCTTTTTTGGCATCTCTTTTGAAAATTTGTGTAAATCAATCTTTGATTTCTTTCTACTTTTTTTATGGTAGCGGATGCCTGACATTTTATTTTGCCTTCATCTTTCTATACTTTTCCATGGGGTGGAAGATCAGGGGAGTTTTTTCTGATGGATTGTCTAGAGGGGGTTGAAGTTACTTAATTTATAAAACTCGAAAAATCATGGTTTAAAATTTTTTCGTTCTCCGCTAGGAATCGAGCCTGGTGTGCTTCGTTTTGTAGGCACGCTCTTAACCACTACACCAAATGTATATTTTATGGTTTAACAAACAGTTTCTATGTTGATTTATATAAACGAAATAACAAGAAAGCTAATATAATCTAGAAGATATCCCTATTAAGAAAATTAAAAAGATGATTTACCCATGACCATATAGGAACCTAATGAAATCAATAAGGAATACCTTTTTTAAAAGAATTAATTAATTAGGTAAGCTAATGAAATCAATAAGAAATTTATTTTTATACAATTCATAAGAAGACCTAATAGAATCAAAAAGTTTTTCTCTAAGGATTAGTTTTTTTTGTGTCAAAAATGAGTAAAAAAATCTGAATAACAAGTTTTCTTATTGATTTAATGGGATTTCCTTATTGATAAAATTAAAAAGATTTACCACATGAAAATAATAAGGAATCTCTTCGAAAAAACTTAATTTCTTTCTGCTTGAATAACCCTTAGCCTAAACACATTTTATAAAGAAAATCTTTTTGATTCTATTAGGCATTCTTGGCTCTGTGCGTTGTGCGTTGTGTACTTATTAATAATCGGATTGCTAGTTTAAAACATTGGCTATATTCTTAATAAAATTTAGAATAAACTAGTTACCCGTTGCCCCTCCCTATTAAGCTCAAAAACTTAGAGCTCTTTATCTCCATATAATGGGTGATTTTTTTGAGGTTAGGATTTTCATGCATTAGTATTTGACAGATCACGTGAGATTTCAGACATGGTGCCAAAGAGAAAGATGCTCAGTATGCTTTGACATTTCATCATGAATAGACTTACTAACGAGCAACGCTTGCAAATCATTGAATTTTATTACCAAAATCAGTGTTCGGTTCGAAATGTTCAAATGTGACAAATTTTGTTCAGCGATGAGGCTCATTTCTGGTTGAATGGCTACGTAAATAAGCAAAATTGCCGCATTTGGAGTGAAGAGCAACCAGAAGCCGTTCAAGAACTGCCCATGCATCCCGAAAAATGCACTGTTTGGTGTGGTTTGTACGCTGGTGGAATCATTGGACCGTATTTTTTCAAAGATGCTGTTGGACGCAACGTTACGGTGAATGGCGATCGCTATCGTTCGATGCTAACAAACTTTTTGTTGCCAAAAATGGAACAACTGAACTTGGTTGACATGTGGTTTCAACAAGATGGCGCTACATGCCACACAGCTCGCGATTCTATGGCCATTTTGAGGGAAAACTTCGGAGAACAATTCATCTCAAGAAATGGACCGGTAAGTTGGCCACCAAGATCATGCGATTTGACACCTTTAGACTATTTTTTGTGGGGCTACGTCAAGTCTAAAGTGTACACAAATAAGCCAGCAACTATTCCAGCTTTGGAAGACAACATTTCCGAAGAAATTCGGGCTATTCCGGCCGAAATGCTCGAAAAAGTTGCCCAAAATTGGACTTTCCGAATGGACCATCTAAGACGCAGCCGCGGTCAACATTTAAATGAAATTATCTTCAAAAAGTAAATGTCATGGACCAATCTAACGTTTCAAATAAAGAACCGATGAGATTTTGCAAATTTTATGCGTTTTTTTTTAAAAAAGTTCTCAAGCTCTTAAAAAATCACTCGTTACCAAAGGTACATATTGAAATAATTTCATTTTAATATGTCTCGCGCGTCACCATCACCTATCTCTTAACGTCGATTAGGCCTGTTTCTGGAGTTTCGCATTGTAATGGCAATGGCTTGTCTTGATTAAGGCCGTTTCACGCTATAAATGCAACTCTGACACAATAAGTTGTTATTGTTTTTCGAAAATTGTCAAACTGCGATTAGATCAAAATGGCATTTTATTTCAAAAATATTAATACTTGTATTATAGTGTGAGGCGGCCTTTAACTGTATCGAGCCACGTTTTTTTGTATTTTTTTCTATTGCTCAAGTATTTTATAACAATAGGAAAAGGAAATCTGCTGCTGGAAGAAATACAATTTTGTAAAGGAAATTGCATTGATAGTTGTATCTTTATTATTTTTTTTATTCACACATATTGTTTCTTTCATATTTATTTTAATGAATGAAAAAATCTCAAAAGGCATACAAAATTTATTTGCGTACATTAGTAACAATGTAGTTAACTTGGAAGCAAAAAGTATCCTAACGGAAGCAAAAAGCATCCTAACGGATTTTGATCACAGTTTGTATATAAGTTGCAAGTTCAAATCTCCTCAGTAAATTAAATCAATATCAATGTCCTTACCAAAACTATTGACATTTTTATATATACATATATTTCTTTTAATAAGAAAACTATAAATAAATATAGACGATAATTCATTTATATTTGGGTATTTTTTCACAACTTTTGGGCCGAATTTCCATTTTTAGTTTTTGAGCAAAAAAAAGACTGGCTCGCAATGAGACTCAACAACACTGGCGCAGAAAACATTATGCGATAAGGAAAACCAATCGATTATCTAGATAACTTCTGATATCTCGGAAAACAACCAGTATGTTAATAGATACTGGAAGTATAACTTATATAATTATAACCAAAAATCAAAATAATTCTTGCAAAAAAAAACCGACTTCAAAACAGATAGAAGGGCACCAATTCTAAACTAAAAATGTAAGAAGTAATCTGTAAGAATTAGATTTAAACCAAATAAAAGATGCGCCAAAATTAGAGGGAAAAAAATAAACACTATTGAATGTCAAGCCTCTACCTATTACTGTTTAAAAGTTAAGTTATTTTCACCAGCATCCGTCTTGTATGGGGACACCATTCAAGCCTCTGTCTATAACGGTTTCAAAGATAGGGGCACACAGATCAAATAACATCACCTATTCGGACACCCTTTAATTTACAATTTTAAATGAAAGACCTGTTGTTATAGAGGACTTGGTCACAAAGATTCTTTGTAAATTTCAACCATCTGTCTATAACGGTTAAAAAGTTTAAACATATATATCAAATTACATGAACTATTGGGACACCCTTTACATTATAATTCCAAATATTTATATTTGTTATCATACCAGAGAAAGTAGTGGACATTCTGCCTAATTTTCAAGTGTTTGTGTTTAACGGTTCAAAAGATAGGGTCATATAGATCAAATTACGTAATTTATGGGGACACCCTTTAATTTCTAACTTCAAATTGTATACTTGCTATAGTGGACTTTGCAATACAGGTTCCTTGTAAATTTCAGCTGTCTGTCTCTAACAGTTCAAAAGTTTGGCCACATACATAGAATTACATTAACTATTGGGACACTCTTTAAGTTCCAAATTCAAAATTTTATACTTTTTATTATAGCTGACTTAGCACTACAGGTTCTTCGTAAATTTCAGCGGTCTGTGTACAACTATTCAAAAGTATGGCCATATACATCAAATTAAATGAACTATTGGAGCACCCTTTAATTTAAAATTTTGAGTGTTTATACATTTTATTATAACGGTCATAGTAGTCGACATTCTGTCAAATTTTCAAGGTTTAGTCTATAACGGTTCAAAAGATAAAACCAAATAGGTCATATTATGTCACCTATGGGGACACCCTTTAAATTTTAAATTTATTTTTTTATTAATTTCTGCTGTTGGGAGCTATAGCGGCACGCAATATTTTAAAATTTTAATTTGCTGCCTTTTACGGTTCTTAATACACGTAAAAAACATGTATGTTGTATGGGGACACCCTTTAATTTTTAATATAATGAACTGTTTTTAAAATGGGACCAACCTTGAAGCATAACCTTTCAAATAAAGCAAAAAATTTTAAAATCGGTTCAGAAATGGCTGAGTTCTGCGGTTACATACATAAAAAAAAAAAGCAACATTCAGACGAATAGATAACCTCCTTCTTTTTTGAAGTCGGTTAAAAATAGACATAACTACTACTGTTGTCATATCTTTCGGTGAAGACCACCGTCACTGGCCAGTGCTTCATTTACTGGCGGGATAAATCCAATCAACTTAATACTACAATACTACTAATATTTAATTTTAGCTATATTATTGCTTCAATGATATTGTATCTATTTTTGTTGTTGAAAAAGTAACAGATCTGTGTATGTAGCATGCCGCTTCAGAGAGTAAGCTTTTCAAAATCAGTAATGTTGGTCAAAAAATGGCTAATTGCCTCTTTTCATTCTATTAATATTTTTTAAATAAATAAATTCAACAAAAAATCGTATATTCTTATAAAAAATCGAAAAGCCAGCGTTCTTAAAAAAATGGCAATTAGTTAAAAAAAACGTAAATTTCAATAAAAAAAATCTAAATTGATCGAAAAAATCAGTTGCTCAAAAACAAATCATAAAAATTAGGAAAAATTTTACGAAACAAGTTTTATTTCATGAAAAATCTAAATTTTACTCAAAATAAAAAAGTATTAAATTCACAAAAAAAAAAAACAATTTAACCATAAAAATAAGAATAAATTAAAAATAATGCATATAATAAATTGACCAGAACAAAATGTTTTATGCAGAAATTATGACTCCGGTAAATTACGACTCTTCCAAATATAATGTACCACCACAACACTTTAAAAACAAAATTGCAAATTAGGTTTCGTAATACTAAGATTACAAACACTGTAAAAAAAATATTAAAAAAATTTTTGTGAGGAGGTACATTAGTTTCCTGATTGCCATATAGGATGCTTTTTCCGAAAAATATATTATTTCCAAGAGAAGATGGAGAAAAAGCAGTGACAGTACGTCGATAAAGGTACTGCATACTTTAAGACATCTTTTGTTTTTAAAAGCAGTATATTTTAGGCAATGCTGCTCAACAGATGGCGCTGTTTTAAAATAATGAGTAAATCCTTTCTTGCTATCTTAAAAGAGCTTTACAATAATTTTTAGAATTTTATATAAATTTTAGAATTTTATCCAGGGACGAGTACCTTTATATAAAGTAAATAGATAAGAGTCTCAAAATTTGGCGTGGATTACTTTCAAATCAAAATCGAACAAAATATTGCCAGGGCGCACACAACGTGTGTGGGCACAGCTAGTACAAAAATAAATTTTAATTTGTAACGTTGTATTTACAATAATAATATACGACAATATAAATTTTTTGTGATCTTTGAATTAGATATATTCATGATAAGTTTAATGTTGTATTTAATTTCTATTTTGAAGCCATTGCAAAAAAAATGTGCTTTTATACCTTCTTATCTGTAAAATAACATGCAGGGAAAGTCAATATCGCATGTCTAACGGAGACCTGCTGCGGATCTGAGTCTGTACAGGGGATAAACAGTCTTGACAGTTTGAACAGATGCTCGTCTGCACCGAACTTTCTTATAATTTTTTTACAAACGATCAATTGTACGCTTGTCAGAAATTGTACAATGTAAAGGGCAATCATATCTACAGAAGCTTTGGAATGCACAATTGATTAACGTCAAGTAGGATTTATTGTGTCCATCATCGATTAATTCTGAAGACTATTAACTAACGGAACGGGTTCATATAACTAAGCAGTGGCTTTGCTAATTGACTTTGTATCCACTTTTCAGTTGTCTACTTCGCAGACAAACTTGTACTGCAATTCGTTGCTGTAGTAAGCTCCCTAATGATTGCGTGTGTGTGCCCACATATTTTGTGTGCGTCCTGTCAATATTTTGTTCGATTTTACTATAAAAGTAATCCACGCCAAATATTAAGACTGACTTTTATATTGCTTCACGTATATGTATATTCTTTATATAAAGGTACCCATCCCTGGATAAGATTCTAAAAATTATTGTAAAGCTCTGTTAAAGGTGTTTAAAATATCCCAAAATCTACAAAAATCTTTTTTTAACCTATTACAGTGCTGTCTTCTTTAACTGGAAATACCGATACTGTGGAAATCAATTTGACTACAACCATGTTTTTAGAAACAGTTTTTGGCCGCAATAATATCACACTATTTATGATTTAGTGTTCGATATGTTAATATTAAAAAAAAAAAAACTGTAAACTGATATATTTACCTATATATCAAAAGACCCGTAGTATCCAAGATATATCCATGTCGTAAGCATTCATATCAAAATCTAAGGCATCTGCGAAGTCTGCTCATTTTTAGCCGACTTCTAAAAAAGATGAAGTTTGTCTATTCGTCTGTATGCTTTTCTAATCTGTGTGTCCGCGAAATTCAGTCGTTTCTGAACCGATTTTGATTTTCTTAGAAAGGTTATCCTTACAGATTGTGTATTATTGTGCCATTATGTAATCTCAATTAGACAGCATGTATATTTTTATATCCGTTATAGTAACAAGTATAAATATTTAAAATTATAATTTAAAGGGCGCCCCATAGTTGATGTAATTTGCTGTATATGGCCAAACTTTTGCACCCTTATAGACAGACAGTTTAAAAAACAAAGAATCTGTATAGCTAAGCTCTTTACAACAGCTATTTAATTTAAAATTGGAAATTAAAGGGTATCCCAATAGGAGAGTTTATTATGTGTATGATGTATATGACATGATGTATGATTTGATGTATATGACAGTTGAAATTTACATAGAATCTGTATTGCTAAGCCCTTTATAACAGCTATTTAATTTAAAACTGGAAATTAAACCAATAACTGAAGTTATCTTTATACCGTTATATACAGGCACTTGGAATTTACACAGAGAGTTTATTGATATGTTCGAAATAATTGGAAGAATTATTGATTTAATACTTGATTACTGCACTTCAAAGCAAGACTGTATTAAAATTTCTCCGCGAAGAGATTTAGTGGCACGAAATATTGGAACTATTCGTAACGATTGCCGATTTTGAATTGTCTCTACAAGAAATATCAGAGACTTTTTTCTTCATAGTACAGAGGTCATCTTACTGAAGTTTGTAGTAAATTAGTAAGATAAGTACATAAGTAAATATGTACATATGTATGTATGTATTAATTTATCTAACAAATTATTCAAACAATAATAGGTGCGATCCCGTACTTTTTGGGAAAAGTTCGGTAAAGTGAGAGAACACAAAAAAAAACTCTCTAAGAGACAAAAATGCTCAAAAGTACGGGAACAATAAAAACCAACTTTATACAATAAAAATTAAAAACACAAATATTTTGTATAAATTACATTTTTAGCATATTTTTTAAGATTAATTTAGTAATCTTTTATGAAAAAAAAACTTTTAAATAATATTTTTGTGAGCATAAAAACATAATTTTTTAATTTTGTTTATTTATTTTCAAATATTTGATTGTTTTGTATTTTTACAATCCGCCCAAAAAAAAGATTGGGCTGTTTCGTGTAGGAAGAAGAAGAATGTTATTTTCTCAAAACTACTCTGTTTTCCCCAATCTTTCAGTAGGGGAACAGTTTTCGGTATAATTGGCATACCGAGGGCTCCCAATGTTGAGTACGGGATTGCACCTAATTTGTTTTTGGTTTTGACAATTTTTGGGACAACTAAACGTTAACTCATTCTGTAGATGAGACGTTTTGATGCGTTGATATTAATTATTGGAAACAAATATAATAAATACATAGGTATAACATATGTATGTATAATATTCATCAATGACTAAAGTGCGGTTAAGTATTTTTAGTCTTACAAATATGCTTTTACTTTTTACTATTGAACTGTGTATAGATGTATAAGCGTACTTAGTATGCAAACATACACATACATTTATAGACAAATATGTGTGCATGTGTAGTTATTTAGAACACAAGTTCACATCTATTAAATAAAATGTGAATTCGTTAAGAAGCAACGGAAGTTCTAAGCAATATGCTGTAACCAAGGAAACTTCGTGTCCTATCGCTATAATATCTATTATACTGATTTGTTCGGACTTACGAATCTTCTAACTTCCAAGAAAAATACTAATGCCCAGCCACCGACTACATTCATATACACACATATTAAGAGTGAGAAACAAACACACATAAAGTAACAAATGCAAAACAAAATCAAACCAACAAATTTCAACGACAAACTGTACAGTGGAGAATATGCTGGCAAACCTCTACCCCCTTATCACCTTTTTACCATCGTACCCTAAACACTTCAAAACACATTTAGTCCCCTTTGCTACACTACAGAATTTATTTAAACATCACAGAAATAAATGTCTGCTTTCATCTTTAGACTGGGGACACGTATTTTTAACGTTTTTGCTAGGATACTATTGCAACATATTGCTGTAAAAGTTTCCAATGTAGCCGCAGGGTAGTTAAATCTGTTATAGGGTTTACGATATGCTATATATACTCAACCTACTATATAAACATATTCATGCATACATTCAGTCATACATACATATGAACATGGTCGTAATAATGATTGTTGTATGAGCTGAATTTGCTTGTTATTGCACAGGACAACGGATATCCAAGAGAAAATATACTTTTTGCGAATACCAATATACATACCCACTAACACATTCAAACTTAAAAACTACACAATACGACCAGCCTTTAACATTTCACATGTTCCATATCTCTATGTTGAATTGGTATCCACATTTGTACATCTCAACAAAAAATGAAAAAGCACAAAAAACAACAAAAAAATATGAATGAGTGTTATTTGGGAGTGCGCCACAATGTCTGGTACTTGCGACCATACATGCTCGTGAATGTGAGTGCCTGCAAATGTTATTCTCGTACAACAGTCAGTACTATACGTTCATACAAACATATGTTTATTGATTTTAAGACGGCACAATGCTTTTTGCTAAATTGGTCAACGTATCGTTGTGTATTAATCTTTGTGTGTGTGTGTAGATTTTATAACTGGGTACGTGTCTCATATGAAAACTCCGCCCCACAGCCATACATACATATAAAATACACAAACTTAAATCCTGTACTAAAATCGATGTTGTAGTTTACAAAAACAACAAAAAATCGCTCGATAATTGTTACTTTT